>OY856414.1:378715100-379420100 GCA_963693085.1 Alisma plantago-aquatica
ACAAAGCAGATATCTCAGGACATGTCTTCGAGTCCTCTGGTTCATATTTTCCTAAACCCTAACCCCCACCCATATTAAATTATGGGCCTAATGTCAAGGCCCTAGCCCATCCGTACAAAATTGTGGGTGCAGTTTGGATTAGGTTCCATGGGTCAGACTGCAAGTTGGGTCAGATTGAACTCATCCAATGCTCAACCCTAATTATAGGCACAAAACTATAATTAAATAATCATCATGAATGACTTAATTTGAGTGTCACAAGTGTTTGTGACAAAGTTTCAAGAGGTGATATACCAATATTTAGCCCATATTAAAACTTGTGACCACCCTTTGGTAGATGTTGAACATTAGCACTGAAGGTAAATCTCAAAGCATCAGTTGACTACATCAGACTAACCATTGGACTCACTGTGGTAGGCTGTGATAAAAAAAAAGCTTGGTGCCCATTTGGTGAAGATTGGGTTCCATAAAAGATAGATTGAAAGACTTTATTGTAGTCACACCCCTATAGATTTGGGAAGGTCATAGGTCTTAAATATGTTTTGAATGATGGTGGTGACAAATGTCTTTGCACCAGAGAGATGGCACATGGAGATGAAGTGAGCACACTTCGTGAGGTGATCCTTAACCATGAATAATGTGGAGTGATTGAAATATGAGGCAATTCTTCAATAAAATCCATGGATTTGTCTTCCCAAATTGACTTGGTATGGGTAAAGGTAGAAGAAGGCCTTTTGGGGTGGAGGTTAGATATTTTTTTTGCTGGAAAGTGAGGCATTCACATGTCATTGTGTGAATGCCACTATTGATTCCTTTCTAGTAGATATCATGCTTGATGCAATGGAACATCATTTTTAACTATAAATGACCCCCTTTGGAGCAGTGTGTGCACCATGAAGAATGTTGAGCTTAAGAGAAAAATCTTTACTGAGGAATAATGATCCTTCCCAATCTTTAGTGTAGGTAAATTGAGAAGTCCATAATAAAATGTTGTTTAATTGAGGTCACATATGTCAATGAGGAATACTCTTGTAGAGGGATCTTATCTACTCCAGTTGTATCATGGATATGTGAAATTCCTGAAAGGATGATTTCACATAAGATAGTGTGTTGACAACTTTATTGCAGTTTCCTGGCTTGCACTCCACAAAAAAATCTTATCCAATGAATTATTGGGTATCCACTTTTACTGAGTTGGTGTATGGACACATTGCTCTAATAAATTATAAATGCCTTGATGGTAGGTCCTAATGAGTATCGGAAATCCTAAGAAGTATTTATTACACTTAGTAATTGCTATCACTATGTAGAAGTTCTTTCTCATAAGTGGATAAGTTAAGTTTTTATAATGATAAGCAGTGATTGAAATACGCTATAGGATGCCCATTTGCATGAAAACCCTACAAATAATAGCACCAGAAGCATCACATTCAACAACAAATGGTTATTGAAATTGAGGAGGTGAAGGAGGGATGGCTGACTCAATGCCTACTTTGATCTAGCAAGGGAAACGTGAACTATGGAATCCCATCTAAAATGTGTTTTAGTGGATAAGTTGTTGAATTGGGTCGTCATGGGAGGCATAACATGTGATGAACTTACGGCGGTAATTTTGTATCCCCATGAATCATTACAAGTCTTTATGAGTATGTGGGGTAGGCCACACTTGAATCACCTGGAGTTTTGTCAGGTCTACTTATACTCCTTTACCAGAGATTATATGGCCTAAATAGACCACTTCATTGATTCTAAAGAAGCATTTTCACACGAAGGTTGTTGTGTTGTAGGATTGGAAAAGTGGTAGTGAGGTGTCATAGGTGTTCCACAAATGACTTGTTGTACACCAAGATATCATAAAAATACTATATTTTTTTGTACAAAAGGACGGAAGCTCCCATTCGTCAGATCTTAGAAAATAGATGGTGTGTTATAGATCCCAAAGGGCATCACTCAAAACTTATAGTGTCTTTTATGCATTTAGAACATTGTCTTTTTGGTATCTTCTGTGATGACTTAAATCTGATGGTAACTCACTTGTAAATCCAAGTTGCTAAATATTATCACATTATGGAGCTTATCAAGGAGTTTGTTGATGAGATGGATTGGAAACTTATCCTTTCCCATTTGTTTGTTTAAGATTATGTAATCAATACACAGATACCAAGCTCCATCTATTTTTTTCACAAGTACAACCAGGGACGAAAAGGGCTTACATTAAATTGTCGCCTTGTCAGAGGAGTTTGGAAACATATATCTCAGTTAAATTTTTTGAAAATGATGGTAGCAATATGGTGGGGTTAAAACATGTTAGATCTATTAGTGAGAGTGAAATGATGTTCCTAATGAGGGGGTGGAGGTAGAGTGGTTGGTTCAACAAAAATATTAGGGGATATTTTATGAGATGGTGATCTCTATAGGAATTGTTGCAGTTAATGTGGGGGGCTCCAAGAAAATGAGGCATGGCTATCATGCTTTATAGACGGAGGCAACAATAGCACATGATTGTGAAATTTCAAGTGCATATGGTGGAATCCCCTATAATTGAATGGGAGGAGATGAACCTATAGGGAAACATATAGTATGATTTGTAAAATTCCACATGGAGGGTCCCTTGGTTTTATGCCAATTCACATCTTAAAATAATCAAAAACTCCATATTTGCATGAATTTATCATTGATCTGCTCCACCCTTCCTTGGATTGTAAGAGGAATATGACCTCCCTTCTTTGTGTAGGACACTTATCTGCTTTGAGCGACTACTACTTCTACCAAAGGTACAAATACATGATCACTGGGGGAAAACATATAGGATGCTATGGTTGATGAAATTGCATCTGTCGTCGGGGTTGAGGAGGGTGGGAACTCGATGCAGACCTAAAAGCATGTATAGATGAAGAGTATTGGAGGATCATACTCCCTCCATCACAGAGGAAGGTATGATGGGAATCTCTCCAATTCTTTATGATGTGTCGTCATTGTTTGGGTGTTCCTTTGGCTACTAGTCCTCTTTATTATCTTCTTCATTGCTAAGGAATAGAGTCATCTCCATAAATTTGTGTCCTTGACATACTAGGGATAGTAGCAATATAGGTTGTTTAAACACCGCTCATTCATCTAAGATTGAGTGAGACATTGAATTGGCGCCTAGGGTTTAACCCTTAGAGGTGGCAATGGCAAGAATTCTGGTCATGTTTTTGCTTATAGGCTTGTTGTATGCTTGGAATTGAAGACAATATCATTCTTGTTGTTGTTCATAGATTATGAAAGCTCTTAAGGCAATATTAAAACATTTTTATGTCTCTAGAATCCTATGAAGGAATATTTTTTACTTGATATCCTCCTTCAACCCCTTAGGAAATAAATCTTGGAAAATTAAGACTCCTGAAACCCTAACATGAGGTTAGTGAGTTCTCAAACTCCTAGTGGTGCTCCTTGATTGAGCCCATCTAATGAAGTTTGCTAAGGTGTTCTTGTAGCAAAGGAACGTTGGTAGTGTCAAACCATTCAATGATGCCATTATGTAAGAGATCACAGAAAAATCCAGGTACACATCATTATGGTCAACATTCCCTTATGAGGTGTTTCTTCATTGGGATGTATCACGATGAGTTGAAATTTCTTATCGTTGGTGGTGATGTGTGACATAATGAAAATAGTATTCCCACTTTTTCAACCAATGCTCCAGACCTTCGCCTGGTCATATAGAAATTGAAGATCGAAACGGTCTTGTTTCTTCATTTTTTTTTAGTAAGGTAAATATATTAAACCAAAAAGGGGGTGTGTAGTAAACTATACAACAGAGCAAGGCACCCTAAGATGGGCCCAAAGAGTTGTACATGGGGACTAACTACAAAAACCCCAGTAGATGCATGTGTTCACCTCGAGATTACACAAAATATCATGTTTATAGAAAATGCGCCATTTTAATTCTTTAGCTAATCGCTCAAGAAGATCCTCGGGCTTGTTCTCCTTATACCCATGAATCCTATTGTTTCTTTCATACCATATGAGGTAGTTGATCCCTGTGATGCATAGGTTGGTGAAGCTTCTAACTGCCTTTGTCCAGATAGTTTTACCTATTGTCCACTTGAAGACCTCCTCTAGAGAGGAAGGTATGTCCTGCCCCCACCCATTCCTGAGGCATATGATCTTCCACAGCCGTTTGGTCCAACTGCATTCAAAGAAAAGATGTGATCTTGTTTCGACAACAACCTTGCATAGAGCACATTTGTCATTAACCTCTAAGCCCCATTTGATCATTCTGTCTTTCATCGGAAGTCTATCAAGAATGGCTCTAAAGCAGAAAATGCTCCATTTAGGGCAGTGTGCAAAGCCCCACGGGTTGTCGGCCCACCCCAGAGCGAGGACGGTGCCAGTACTGGTGTTGATTGAGCTATCATGTAAGGACCAATCACCAAAAGAGTCAACAACATACTGGTCCTTGTTATCCTGAACCATCATGCACATCGCCCTCCAGACTCGGGAAGGTCTAGTATTCTCTTGGCTATGCAAGCTCTGCCCATATCGTCTACTCATCCAGCTAACCCAACTGTTCTCCTTTTCTTTCATGAATTTCTCGACTCTTTTACTGGTCCCCATGTGTAAGACTTCCTCGGGTCCCAGGATCTGTAGACCTCCTTCAGTGTACGGTCTTACAATCCTGTTCCAAGCAATGGAGTGGGTCTTCCCTATCCATATGAAGTTCGTGGTGATGGACCTTATTGTCTGTGCCACCGGCGTCGGCATCTCCCCCATGCTAGCCCAAAATCTAACAGTAGCCTAAAGCACGGTCCAGACCAGAACCAACTGCCCAGCCATTGATATGTGCAGCCCACTCCAATTGTCGACTTTGCATCTGACATTGTCAAGGCAATCTTTAAAGTCCAAAGTTGATCCCCTGCCACCATGGGTGGGTACCCCAGATATTTTGTTGGGAAGGCCCCACTCTCCATGCCAATGGCATCCTTAAGCCTGCCCCTTCTATTATCACAAGATTTAGAGAAGAAGGTGTGTGATTTAATGGCGATGATGTAAAGCCATGTGAGCCTACCAAACTTGTAAAGGACCAAGCTATATTCTTTGAGTCTCTTGACATTGCCCACAGAGAACAATAGGACATCATCCGCAAAAACAATATGTGTCATCACCTTAACTCCCTTGACTTTGTAGGTTTTGATGTGCCCGTTTTCTTCTTCACGGTTAATAAGACGTGTCAACCCCTCCATGACCAAGGTGAATAAGAGGGGGGTAGAGGGTCGCCTTGTCTCAACCCATTGGATGAAGGGAATAGACCAGCAGGGGAACCATTCACCAACACCGAGAAAGAGCAAGTTGTGACGCACTGTTTGATCACCGAAATCCAACCAGGGTTGAACCCCATAGTCTCCATGATACCCCACAAGTAGCCCCAATTCACATGATCATAGGCTTTGCTAATATCAACCTTCATGCACGCCTTGGTTGTAGAATCTTTCTTGTTGAAGTCATTTAGAAACTCTGTGGCTAGAAGGGAGCAGTCTGACATACTCCTACTTTTGACGAAAGTGTTCTGGTTCGATGATATGATGTGGGGTAAAACTCTGCTCAGACGTTTGGCAAGGAGCTTGGCGATTACCTTATAGAGTACAGAACAGCAGGCGATAGGCTTGTAATCAGTTATCTCTCTAGCATTTATGGTCTTGGGTATCAACTTGATAAAAGAATGATTCACAGCCCTAACCATGGCCCCTCCACGCAGAAACCATCTCATTGCATTGCACGTGTCTTTTCTTATTGTTGTCCGCATCATTTGGAAGAAACGTCTATTAAAGATGTAAGGCCCAGGGGCCTTTGAGTAATGAATTGAGAAGGCGGCTTCTTTGATTTCCTCATTTGTGGCCTCTTTGTAAAGGGATTCATTCATATCATATGTGACTTTCCTACTCAGGTTCCCATCATCAATTCTGACAGAAAGTAGGTTGTTGGTGCCTTTATTGTACAAGCTCTTAAAGAAGAGAGTAGCCTGGTCAGCAATCTCCACCCAACTGTCTGCCATTTCACCTTTATCATCAATCAGCTCATAAATGGTCCTGTAATTCTTTCTTCCTAATGGCAGCATGATACACCTTGGTGTTGCTATCGCCATCCGCGATCCACTTTAACCTGCTCCTTTGCCAGAGAAGCAGTTCCTCTGCTTTCTCCAATTTTTTTACTCTGTCCTCCATCTTCATCTCAGCTTCCATAGCCGTCTGGGAAGCATGATTCAGCCTCAGCTCCGTCGCAGCCTTGGCATAGTCGCCTCTGGCTTTGTGGAGGAGGTTGGGCAGGTTCTCCTTCTCTTTCGACCATCTCTTAATTGCTTTCTTCGTACACTGAAGCTTCTTCAACACAACATAAAGAGGATTACCCTCTATATGTGTTTTTGCCAAGCTTCCTCCATCGTTTCTTTGAAGCCATCCCATTTGCACTACAAGTTGAGGAACCTGAAAGGGCGGTTAGGATGGGAGGAGTTTTTAATATGTACCTGCATCCAGGTGTGGTCACTGAAGTGGTGTGACCCAAGCTTGATGGCCACATTAGGAAACATGTCCAATTAGGCTGTGTTCACAAGACCTCTGTCTAGCATGCTTTATATCCGTCTTCTTGGTGCCTGCTTATTAGACCAGGTTGTGAGCCCCCCGATAGTGTTGAGTTGATGAAGACCCGCCTTATCCATGGTATAGTTGAATTTGTTTAGGATTCTATCAGGGACCCTCTTGCCTCCCACCTTCTCTTTGGCGCTCCTTGTGGTGTTGAAGTCCCCAAGAACCAACCAGGAGACTTCATCTTGTGTTGTGGCCTTTATAGCAGGCCACAACCTATCCCGATCCTTCTCAAGATTTTTGCCATATTCCGCTTATGGGTAGGTTTTTGAGCGGGAAAGCCGGGCTGTCATAATAATACAGTAGGCTTAGAGCCGCTGCCGATTAGTAAGAAGTGGACGAGTTGCTTTCTTTGACCTATCCTAGTGAATATGAATATCTTTCACTAAAGGCAGGTCCCTACCTACAGAAAAGGAAAATCATAGACAAAGAAAACTAGTGAGCATTTAACGTCTCGATTAGTATGCGGCCCTTTATAGAAGGTTGTCAAAAGTGTTAGCTTTGATCTGTCATGCAAAGAGGGAGGACGAGTTTGTTACTCATGATAACATTTGTTACAAAGATAATATCGTCTATGGCAACTCGTGGCTAGTGGAGACTTAGTAACCTGAGGTGGATGACTAATTTTTTATCTTTCAAACTGGGACGTGAATGTTTATAGTGTTTATTATTTGTCTATCGCTAACATTGTGACTGAGATCACTTATTTTTCATAAATAACTTATGAAATGTTAATTATGAATTGAATATATCTTCACAAAAGTAGATGAATTTTTCTTGTGTACACGTATTTTTGCTAAACTATACCTCTTTGATTGTTAGTTCCGCAAAGATTTGGTGGGATGAATTAATCGTAGAAGTTACCTTGGAAGTATGTGGACAAGATAGTTTCCATAAGAAATGGAATGGGCGATAGTACTAAAAGATGTAGAGAAAAACAACACATAAGAGAAACTTTGTACTCCTGATTTTGTCTTCGGGTTTTCAGAGACGAGAACGAAGAATCTGTTTCAAAGAAATAGTTTACGTTTTTTTTCTAAATCATTCCAAATCGCACATGGTTATTTATTCTTCAATTAAAAGATAAAAATTTATTAGCTACCATGTTATTAGTACTCTCTCCCTCCAAGGAACCGCCCATTTGGAATCCCCTCTAGCCAATTAACCGTAGGATCAACCCCCCTCTCCGTATTACTCTTGTCTCCTCGCCCATTACATTCCGCTTATCACAATATGACCATGTCTATTTCAATTGTCAACCGAACAAAATAAAGTTAATTTGTCAAATATACTAATGCGACCAACCGATGAAACTTGAGGTAAGTAAGTTATACAGTTTATTTGGACATTACAATTAGTGACAAGTGAGACTATGCCACCACGTGGCCTGACTGTAGGTCTTCTAATGCCAGTAGTTTGTGGGCGGTATACAAAGAAAAAAAGTCAATAGCCAAATACTTAAAATGAACAATTATGAGTTAATTATTTTATATTTTTGTGTGATTTAAAATTTTAAATAGAATAAAGGGTTTCATTTTGCAAATGTGCGCTGGGTTGGGATGCGTTTGATGCGCTCCCAAACCGCCCTGTCAGCACGCAGGCCCCGTATTTATTTTTTTTTTCATTTTTGGAGGAAAATAAAGAAAGAGGAAAGTAAGGATTATAATATATTATTTTGTTTGTAACTTTTAATGTGTAATGAATTTTTTAACAAAAAATCATTAGATTTCTTAGAAAAAAGTACATTTCAATTGATTTGTTTTTGAAAGAATACAAATGAATCTAAATTTTAGTAGAATGAGCCCACATTTTAATGGAATATGCCCACTTTTACTCAAAATGAGTCTAAATTTTAGTGGAATGAGCCAACTTTTTAGTAGAATGCACCTACATTTTAATGCGTTAAAATGTGGAAAATGTGGACGAATTACTTGTAGAATTAGATTTGTTCCACTAAAATTTGGACTCATAGTGGGCACAATTTACTTCTTCTAGTAATGAACCCCAACTTTTGTGGAATGAGTCAAAATTGACTAGTAGTGAGCACAAATGTTAAAATAATGCACTCAATATTAGTAGTAGGTGTCTAATCATGGTGCTAATGAGCCAAATTCTTGGGGTACACATATAACAGAAAATTAGCATAAATCTTACATAATGTGCCTGATATTTATAGTAAAACACCCAATAATGGTGTTGATGCCTCTAATTATAGCGTCAATGCGGCCATTTCTTAGCGTACACGCATAATAGCAAATTAGTATAAATCTTAAGTTAATGTGTCTAATATTTGTAATAAAATGTCCAATTACAGTGCTAATGGTACCACGCAGAATAGAAAATTAATATAAATCTTAACAAAGTGCTCCTAATATTTATAGTAAAACGTCCAGTTATGGTGTTAATACACTTGATTATGGCGTCAATGGGTTCATTTCTTAGCGTACGGGCACAATAGCAAATCGACACAAATCTTAATACAATAACCCAATATTAGTAGTAAAACGCCTAATTATTGTGCTAATCCACTCAATTTTTTGGAAAGTAGCACAAATCTTAACATAATACACATAATATGTATAATAAAACTCCAATTATGGTGCTAATGCACCTAATTAAAGTGCCAATGGACCAAGTTCTTAGAGTATGTGCATAATAGCAAAATAGTATATATCTTAACATAATACGATCAATATTTGTACTAAAGCATCAAATTAAAGTACTACTATGATTAATTATGATGCTAGTTCACCAAATTATTAGGGTACACATATATTAGAAAATTATCAAAAATCTTAACATAATGTGCCTAATACTTATAGTAAAACACCTAATTATAGTGCTAACACGACTAATTATTGCGCCAATGTGCCTAGTTCTTAGGGTATGTGCATAATAGCAAATTAGCACAATTCTTAACATAATGCGCACAATATTTGTAGTACGAGCTCAATTACAGTGCTAATGTGTCAAGTTCTTAGGATACACGCATAATAGAATTTAACACAAATCTTAACATAATGTGTCTGATCTTTATAATAAAACGTCCAATGTACCAAGATGCGCATATTTCTACTACAAATGAGCCCAAATTTTAGTGAAATGAGCCCATTTATACTAGTAATGCATTCACATTTTGCATTTTAATGCATTAAATCGTGGGTTCATTACTTTTATAAGTGAGAGCATTCTACTAAAAATCGGACCAAAAGTTACAGACAAAACAAATTTCTCTTTTCACTTCTTTTTTTTGCTTCCTTTACTTTCCTCCTCACCAATTACTGGTGATAATGTATAAAGATATTTTTATCAAATGTGGATAGTAGTCTTGTTATTTTTTGTAAGGAATCTAAAAGTTTTTATTTTGTCAAAAAATCACTATGAATTAAAAGTTATAAGCAAAATAATTTTTTTCTCTCAACTTTATCCCTTTTCTCTCTTTTGATTTTCTCCACCTGCCACCTCATTCTAAAATGATTATCCCTGGACACACATTCGACACACGCCTATGCCATGTTTTGCCAAGGCATGCGGGACCTAGAGTGGAGTGGTTTTGGGGGGTGATGTGGCATGAGGAGGGTAAGGGGAGAAAGTGGACTGATTTGATAGGTCATGTGGAGAGAGATTAAGAGAGAATTTTTTGTGTTTAATTTTTTATCCATAATTTTTTTATGAAATAAAAATTGTTCAATTTGTTGAAAAATACATTTCAATAATACTAATACTAACATATTTTTGAGAAAATAATACACATGTATTAGAAGGAAATGGAAATAAAAATTTGTTTTTGTATAACCTTTGATCCGTAATGATTTTTTTGACAAAATAAAAACTATTAGATTTGTTAGAACAAAATTGTTCCAACAAAACCAATATTGAGAAAATAATACACATCAGTAGGGGGTAAAGAGAAGTGAGAAAATAAATGAGAAAGATACATTTGAGAAGTAAAAAAGAGGAAGGAAGTGAAGAGAGGAGAGGAAAGAAGTTCAGAGGGAAGTAAAAGTTGTGTTCAATTAAATGTGGGTGCATTCAATCAAATGTAGGCACATTACGAGAAACAATGGATACAATAAGAGTAGAAGTTTGGACATTCAACCAAAAATGAGCACATGGAGGATAAGAGTAGGCACATTAAATCAAAAGCGGATGCATCGAGGGAAGTAGTTCGCATTGAATCAAAAGTGGATGCATTGAGGACAGTAGTGAGCACATTCAACCGTAAGTGGGCCCATTAAGGACAATAAATAGATACATTGAATCAAAGTTGTGCATTGAGGAAAATATTGGGTGTGTTCAATTAAAAGTGGGTGCATTAAGGTTACTAGACGGCATATGAGGGTAATAACATGCACATTCAATCAAAAGTGGGCACATTGAGGGCATGTGTTCAATCAAAAGTGGGCACATAGAGGACAGTAGTGGGCGCATTAAATCAAAATTAAGTGCACTGAGGGTAGTAGTCAGCACATTCAATCAAAAGTAGTAACATTGAGAGTAGTAGGGGCATATTAATTTGGGCTCATTCTTGTGGGCAGATTAATAGTAAAAATGGGTTCATTCAGTCAAATATAGATGCATTGGGAGCAATAGTGGGCACAAATGCACCCACATAACATAGGTGCATCACTAGTAGGAGTGGATGCATTACTTTCCTCCTCTCATATTACTTCCCTCCTCTCCTTTCATTACTTTTTTCCTCTTCTTCAATTACTTTCTTCCTTACTTCTTTCTTCTCCTTTTCATATTCTTCCCTTCTATCTTATATTATTAATTTTTTATACTTCCCTCCTCTCTCCTTTTATTTCCTCCTTATTTCCTCTTAGTTTCTTTAAAATACGTGAATATTCATATTTTTTAATGTAATTTTTATAAATATTCTAATGCATTTTATTTATCAAAAAAATCCTTATAGTCTAAAGTTATAAGAAAAATAGAAAAAATTGACACACTGGCAAGTGGCACGCGGAGACTGGCAGGGTGTCGAGTGGGGGTGGTATTCCTCACATGTCAAACACACATCATGGCGTGTGCATGTGAGGAAAACTTAATCCTAAAACTGTGATATCCCGACGCGCCACAAATGAGATTACTCTAAGACAAACACAGAATTAAAGCTAAAAACACGGATTACTAGAAAGACACAAGAAATTAAAATGGATTTGCTCAAAGCACCAAAACCAAAAACTTATCCATATAACTCCTCAAAGGGACACCTATACATGACATATATATCATGGTGCTTACATCATTTTGCATCATCATTCCTGTCATCAACCTATAACATGAGATGTTGTTCCACATATATGTACATATACACATGCCAGATCTTACATTGGATCACAAGCCAAAAGTCTCATATCAATAACATGTCTACAAAACACAAGGAGAACACCCCCAAAGACCTGAGTGTACAAGGATGACTGTAGGACTCTAACACCAAAAGACTAGCAGCACATCCAACCTTATCAACTACTGTTCTTGTTTCTTCTCTTCTTCAGTTGCACGATCTCTACCTCTTCATGCATGACTACCTAAAAGATGTGGAAACCCACAGGGTAAGACCAAATGTCTCAGCAAGAGATATAACTCTCCACCAACATATTAAAGCACAGATAAACATATAGATAAAAGTACTAAGCAAGTTGAGCAGATTCAACTAAATGATATGCATCTAGTAGAAGAGCATATTAAGCAAAACTAGGAAGTTATCACTAAGTAATAGAACAATTAATATTCTAAAAAGGAATATGAAGAACATGTATAACAGTTGATTACTCTTAATGTCTTATAAATCAAGAAATTAGTAAAAACATAAGGCAAATGGTATCACCCAAAGTTATTTGCATTTGACCCTATCTAAGCACTACATGGCTGTATTACGTCTTTTATTATTATCCTGAAGATTTGAGTCGTACCACCCAAATCCAACCGACCAGTGCTAAGTCCAAATTGGTGCCATATAAGGTCAATGGAAGAGCCTAAATCGATGACCTCCCCACACCTCTTGGTAAATGCAAGAGAAAAACATTGTAGGGACATATTAGTCAACTACAAAAATGACATATAATCAAGCTCAGGAATTGGCTCACGCATTGCCATCCACAACAATATCACACATATCCCACCTTAGTACAGGCAACAATGCTAGAAGAATAGGCTCATGCATGGTCATTCTAAAAAGAATTATTGGCTCACTCATGGCCATCGATATAGAAGGAGATCAGCTCATGCATGGTTGTCCCACACAACCTGTAATTTTGGACACAAGGAGGTACTCGACTTGCGCCCCCGCATATTCAAAAATATGTACTCTGAGTTATACTCATTTCACCAATCCAACAATTAAAGCTGACATCAGAAAGGATATATGGCACAGGACACCTACATGATTAGGTTTTCACTTGATTAATTATTGGGTATCTTTTAGCATCAATCAAGTTACAATGTATAAATCCATAGCAAACTTTACAAGAATAAGGGTATAGTAAAACTCTAGAAGATAGAAAATGTATAAGGTATGAACTTGTCATACTATCACCACGTGATACTTGTAACACTGCCATTCACAAGGCCATCACCAATGTGACATCACTATGGGACATAAATCCCTTAATCACATCACTGGAGGTTACCACCTCACAATAGGCATTAAGCCATCACAGGGTCATAGGACCCATTCACATAAATCTTGCATGTGCATTACCACATTATACCTCAACAATGTGCATAATCACCACTATGTATCATATGATCATCACCACATCATACACAAAACATGGCAATTATTTCACCTACAAGGTTAGGGATTTATAGACAGGAGATAGAAAATGAAATATAAGAAAATGACTTCAACAGAGAAAAGCAAACACGTCATATTTCCAAAAATTAGAGTTAGGGCTCCATACATGGATGATTAGGGTTTTATAGTTGTGTTCAATCACCAAACCCTAGGTGCACAACCTACCACTTTTTTGGAAAATATTAGGGTTAAAGGTCATGATTAGGGTTGATTGAGCAATTATCCAAACAACACCATACATGGATTATTCATTACTACATGGATTATTCATTACTCATATATATATGAGTTGATTATGTATCTAAATATATGTCTCGATCACTTGTCAACCATATGTTGTGACCACCCATAACACATGGGTCGCGACCGCCAAGGACCAAGGGTCGCAACCACGACGCAACCAAGGTGTCTCAACCGTGACACCCCCACATGTCTCGATTCCTATCCTCAACTAGGTTTTCAACCACTCACAACATGCATCCTTCAACCATAGACTCAGGCATGGCTCGCCCATAACTAAACCAACTATCTCAACCTTAACCAACAGAATGACACAACCATAATAAGGGAAGAAACACATGTCTCAAACTTCATCCACATGGGTGTCGTGACCACATCAAGGAATGCGTCGTGACCCTAGAACTTCGGCTTGTCTCGACCGCACCAAGGGTGTGTCTCAGTCACCACATGGTATGGTGTTTTGAACCCATAACAAAGAGCAACTAAACCTCAAAATATAGGTATATCTCAGCCTCAAAATAAGGAAAACATTTTGACAAATCACCAAGTGCCAAAGTGTCTCAGCCTCAAGCAAAGCATGGTGTAGTGACGACTTAGGTCAAACTACCACAAAGGAAAGAGAACAACACCAAAATAGGGACCAACCATGATCAAAATAGAAGGACTCCATGGTCAAAACATAAGATCATACCAAAGAAATCCATCATCAACATGGAGGAGAAAACCTCATGCAATTCAGCCACCAAAAACCATAGAAGCATGTGTCATGTAACCACCATGAAAGTACCTCAAGCAATAGAGAGAGAAACCATGTTTATCACCACTAAAATAGAACCTAAACTCCATAGAACATCAAGGTACCCTAGGATCATGCATTTCATAAAAACCAAGATTAAAAGATAGCATAGAAATTAGCATTACACATCCCTCTCCAAAATCGAGTACCTTGTATTAGGGTTTTGGATTATAAGCAAACCAAGCATGTTAATCACCATCAAACAAGATTTAGAGCATGGTATCATCTACTAGAACATTAGGGGCACATTTTAGAGAGAGAAACAACATGCATGTATGCAATGTGCAATAATATAGAGGGAAAAGTGTTATATACCCCGCTTGTTTTGATGAGTAAACAAGCTCGAAGCTCAAGCTCCAAAAGAGGGAAGGAAACTCCAACAAGAATCACCACTTTGGTCATAGGATCACCTCCAAAAAGAAGCACAAATTGGTCAAAAGACAGCTCAAGGAAAGGGTAATAAGGACCGCAGGATGAACCAAAGAAGAACGGAGGAAAAGAGAGAAGAATCTCCCTTTCACTTGGGTGTCTCCTTGCCAAAACATGGCATATGACCCTTGTAATGAGGAGCTTACTATCAAGAATGGCCACCACTACTACAGAAATGGCTTATGAAGTCACTTTCCAGTCGTCGGTTATTAACGAAGAACCGACGCCTAAAACCTACAGCGTCGGTTTAAAACACAAACCGACATATATCGGAGAGGAGTGTCCAGACACGGGTATCACTTTCTATTTAGCGTCCGTTCTAGAATAAACAGCCGATGCCTAAAATTAACCGCCAAATCCCAAATTTCACGTGAAAAAAATTACCTCCAAAATTTGACATCTGGCATCGGTTATTTACTAAAAAACCGACGATGAAAGGTTATTCATGATACAAAAATTGGGAATATTTTGGTCGTCGGTTGTAATACAAGAACTGACACTTATGGGTTTTCACGCGTTTTCCCGGGAAAATTTTCACACCCCTATGAGCGTCAGTTTTAGAAAGAAACTGACGACTATGGTCATTAATCGAGAACAATTTTTTTAATCGGCGTATGTAGATAGACGTCGGTTGGTTTCTAGTAAAAACCGACGACTATCGTTAAGAATACGTGTCGGTTGGTTTGTAGAACCGACACATTTAGGTTTACGTGTTGGTTGTTTTCAATAACTGACGCCGATTGATAACTTAACAACACCCACGAGCCCGACTTTTCCCCTTTCTCTGTTTCATTCATTGTCTCGCATAGCTACTACTCTAGGGTTTTACGATTTCCGGTGATTTCTCCTCCGCCGCCGTTTACTCTGGCCGCACGCTGCTCTTCTTGCTTGGGTGGTCCTCTGCCCACCTCCGCCGCCGCTTTCCCTCTGCCCCAGCTCCGGCGGCCTTCTCTCCTTCTCCGGTGACCTTATATCTTGCTCCGACGGCCTGCTCTCCTACTCATGCTGCTCGCTGCTGCTACTCTTCCCACCAACGCCTCCGAAGGTACCTGCTCTGCTCTTCTTCCTCCTCTTCTTCCTCTACCGAGGTGTGTGAAATCGCAGGTTGGCACGGTCGTACTGGGTAGCACGTCCGTGTTGGTAGCACGGCCGTGCTGCATATCACGGCCGTGCTAGCACAGCCATGTTGGTTGATTTTGTGCTATATTGCTCAATTATAATCGGATAGCCTATAATGTTGTGCTACATTACTCTTCTAAAATTATTCTTATATTGTTGAATCGGGTCAATGACCACACCTGCTATTGTGCCTGAATTATGCCATGTATGTTTGTACAAAGTGAAGCTTATCGCTCTAATTGTGAATTATTGCATGTTTGAAACTATTGAATTCTTGATTTATTATTTAATAATTCTCTAATTGTGAGTGATGCAATGTAAGTGAGCAAATACATGTAGTGGATATGTACTCATTAGCCTAGAAACCCATCCAAGATTTACTCATTAGGAGTAAATCTTAGATAGTCCCCGGTTTGGGACTGTTCTTGAACACCTAATCTCACTTAGGATGTAAGTGTATAATGTGTATTGGGTTTTCTTGAACACCATGTAAAAACATCTTCTAAGGCCGAGAAGAGAGAAGAAGATGGGGTAGAAGATCCAAGGAAAATACCAGAAAAGAAAGGCATATACTTACCAAGGTTGAAGATGAGCAAGAATCACCACTTGCAAGAGATTTGATCACCAAAAGCTCCAAGGATCAGCTCTCCTTGCTCCAGCAAGCTCCTAGGATGAGAAAAAGAGGGTGAGCAAGAAATAGGGCCAAAAGTTAACTTGCATGGAGAGAAAAGGGTTTATATAGCAAAGGAGGAGGGAGGTAGGATGAGGGATGATGTGTCAACACCTAAAGACACCCAAGGAACACTTGTCCACCCAAGAAACTAACATGAAACCACTTAAACCTTACAACAACCTATGTTTCATCTCAATCACCTAGGTCCCCTACACATGGTTTCAGTTGAGACACTCCAAGGGAGGTCGAGACAAGGGTCAAGCATCACCCAAGTCGAGACAAAGAGTCACCATGCATACTAGGTCGAGACACTCCACAAAAGGACAAACCATCTTGACCCAAACCACCATGGTTGAGACAAAACACATCCAAGGAAGGTGTCTCAACCGATAAACATCCCAAGCACCTACCTAGGTCGAGACAAGGGTCAAGACAACCCACAAGACACATGGGTCGAAACCAAGCAAACCCTAGAAACCCTAATCACCTCTAGTAATGCCACCACTCATCCAAGGCTCAACCAAGGCATGCCAAAGCATAAATATATATATATCTCTCTCATGATGCCAAGAGAGAAGGAACACTATAGAGGTGAAAAATTGCAAGATTACCCTCACAAATGGGAAAATTACAATTTGACCCAAAACAAGCATAAAAAGCACAAACATCATCTAAACAAGCTCAAACTGGAGACTTAAGCTCTCCATAAGATCTAAGATCATCTCAAAGGATTAGAGAAAGGTTCTAAGCACATAATAAAGCCAAAAAATAGGGTTAACCCAAAACACAGGTCAAGGGTCTTACGAGCCATAAACCCCTAACAAGGATTTGTCCCCCAAAATCCTAAGCGAAAAGAGATGGGTACTTCCTTCCCATCTCTTCCTCAAACTCCCATGTGGCTTCCTCAACGCCATGGTGATGCCAAAAAACCTTCACCATTCTTCATCTTATTCACTTCCCTATCAAGGATCAACATGGGTCCTTCAACATAGGACATATCCTCATCAAGATCAACCTCCACTGGCTGCAAAACCAACTTGGTATCAGGGTGGCACTTCCTCAACATGGATGCATGAAATGTTAGACATAACATGTGCAACTCATGTGGAAACTCTAGCATGTAAGCCACCTTCCCAACACGTGCTACCATAGGGTAAGGTCCCATATACCTGGGAGCTAACTTACCCTTCCTCCCAAACCTCAAAACACCCTTGCATAGAGAGACCTTGAGATACATTTTGTCTCATGATTGGAACTCCTAGGGTCTATGACAGTTATCAACATACCACTTCTACATCTCCTGTGTTGCTTTCAACTGATGTTGAATCACTTTAATCTTTTCAGTTGTCTATTGTACAAGCTCAGGGACAAGAAAATGATATTCACATGTATCATACCAGCACAACAGAGACCTGGAATGTCTCTCATACAACGCCTCATAAGGTGCCATGTCGATGCTCCATTGACAACTATTATTATAAGCAAACTCTATCAAGCTAAGGTGGATGTCCCAAATACCCAAAAACTGCAAGACACAAGCTCTCAACAAGTCCTCCAAGGTCTGTATGGTCCTCTCAGACTGACCATCTATCTATAGGTGGAAGGCAATACAAAACCTCAGCTGCCTACCCAAGGCGGTGTGCAAGCACTCCCAGAAGCAACTCCTAAACTGAGGACCTCTATCTAACATGATAGTAGCTGGAACACCATGCAAACATACTATCTCATCAACATATATCTGAGCAAGCTTCTCTATTGTATATGTTGTCTTCACAAGAAGGAAATGCATTGACTTGGTCAACCTTTCAACAATCACCCAAATGGAATCATGACCTTTGGTTTTCCTAGGGACACCAATCACAAAGCGCATCGTCATATGATCCCATTTCCACTGTAGTATAGGAAACGGTTTCAACGTCCCTGCAGGTCTCGGATGCTCTACTTTAACTTGCTGACACACTATGCACTTGGCCACGAACTTAGTCACATCACGCTTCAAGCCAGGCCACCAATACATATCTTTAAGGTTATGGTGCATCTTGGTTCTATCTGGATGCATAGCATACATTGAAGAGTGAGCCTCTTCCAGAACCATCTTCCTTAGATTATCAACATCTGGAACCATAACTCTATTGTGATAACGTACTGTCCCATCTTCTACCTCATGAAAACCATCACACTTCTCGCTGCCAAACTCTACTCATATTTGTTCTATCACAGGATCATTTTATTGCGTGTCTCTGATCTGTCGCCTCAATGTAGGATTCACTTGTAGCTGTGACAGCAAACCTGCTACCAAGGACACATCCAACTTCACATGCATCTGATGTAAGAAGACCAACATCTCTCTCTTGTGGCACACCAAGGAAAACAATTGTGCTTTCCCCACAGATGATGATGAAGAAGAATTTCTACTCAAAGCATCTACCACAACATTTGCCTTTCATGGATAGTAATCAATGGTGCAATCATAATCCTTGATTAGCTCCATCGTTGATGCCTCATGTTCAATTCCTACTATGAAAATATACACTTCAAGTTCTTGTGATTCGTGAAGATCTAACACTTCTCGCCATAAAGGTAGTGTCTTCAGGTCTTTAAAGCATGAACCATTGTAGCTAACTGCAGATCATGGGTTGGGTAGTTCTCCTCGTCCTTCTTCAACTGTCGCGATATAAAAGATATCACATTCTTATCTTGCATCATCACACAACCCAATCCATTCCTTGATTCATCACAAAAAACTTTGTATCCTTTCCCCTGTCAGGCAAAACTAGCACTGGTGCACTCATCAACTTCTCCTTCAACAACTGAAATGCGCGTAGACATTTGTCATACTAGACAAAAGGAACATCCTTGCTCGTTAACTTTGTTAGGGGTAAAACCACTGAGTTGAAGTTCTTGATGAACCTACTATAGTAGCCTGCTAAACCCAGAAAAATATGCACTTTTTTCGGCGTCTTTGGTTGTTCCCACTCCAGCACATATTCAACCTTCTTGGGGTCTACACGAACTCCCTCAGGAGATATCACGTGTCCTAGGAAGGACACCTCTTTTAGCCAAAACTCACACTTGCTGAAATTGGCATATAGCTAATGATGCCTCAACACGGTCAATGCCTGAAGAAGATGTTGTTCATGTTGTTCATTGTCCCTGGAGTATATTAAGATATCATATACAAAGACCACTAGGAACTGATCAAGAAACAGCTGGAACACTCTGTTCATCAAATCTATGAATGCCACTGGTGCATTGGTTAGCCCAAACGGCATAACCACAAACTCATAATGACCATACCTAGTCCTAAAAGCTGACTTAGGTATGTCATCCGCCTTGATCTGCAAGTGGTGATATCCCGATCTCAGGTCTATATTTGAGAACATTGTGGCTCTGTGTACTGGTCAAACATGTCATCTATCCTTGACAAGGGATACTTGTTCTTTATCATAAACTTGTTCAACTGCCTGTAGTCTATACACAGCCTCATGGATCTCTCCTTCTTCTTCACAAACAACACAGGAGCACCCCATATAGATGTGTTCGGTCTAATGAAACCCTTCTCAAGCAGCTCTTGCAATTGTTTCTTCAACTCTGCCATCTCAGCTAGAGCCACCTTGTACAGTGTTTGTGCTATCGGTTGCATACCCAGTACTAGGTTGATCTCAAAGTCAATCTCTCTGACTGGAGGAACACATGGAAACTCATATGGGAACATGTCCTCCAACTCTCTAACAAATGGCACCTCCAGAATAATGTTGGTATGGTATGCCCCTAGAGCCAATCATATGATGATTGCGATGAGGCATTAAATACCTGATTTGATAATAATAAAGGTAATTCTGTCTATTATGTTTGTCTCAGTCATGATATGAAGACACATACATGATAGATGTCTAAAGAATTATGAGACTCAATGGCATATGATTTCAATTATGTGACTTGAACGATGAGATCATATGTATGATAAGAGTGCATACATTCTTGTTATGTTCCTAGTCGAATATTACTGTGGAAGCAAAATAGAAAATAATAATACATAAGACTAGAGTGTGTGTTGACTGATGATAGAGTCTCATTAGTCATAATATATGATATCAAGTCAAGCACACAGATATATGTTAGATAACAGTATATCAGACAGACCCACCGTGAGATTGATACATGGATACCATGGAATGGTAGTCACAATCATGTCTCATAGTGATAGTGGCGATAGTGGTTCTAAGACCTGAAATCACTGCACTCATCACATGTCGTTGGGTACACTTTAACATCATCAAACTTATTCCTAAAACACATGTGTTATAAAGGTGATGATTGGGTGACTTTGACACATGTGGTTTTAACTGTAAGTGATAGATATGGGATTTGTCCCTCCTACAAGGAGTATGACATATAGGGCCCCTTGATAAGAGAGATTGAGAAATGTATGGCCATACTCATGTGATTCCATATATGATATGTGAACTCACATGCATCTCATACATTCTGTTCAGAGGTCAAGGAACATGGATTGAATGTTGAAGAGGATGACATTCCATGCCTCAAGTTCAATCTGGATGGTCAGTGACAAAGGAACTATACGGTCACGGTAACACTAATCACATATTGTAGGTTGAAAGTTGTTCTCCAACTTTCCTTTTCACTTGGGTAGCATTGATGTGCGACTAGGCACCGCTCTTTGCTTGTGAAGTCATAAGTGAGTTATGGACTTTCACTACCAACGTGAAATGGGACCTATAGGGTCACACACATAGGATTCACCTTGAAGAGGTGTTTATCCACGAATAATGTTTAGTTTGATTACTAAAGTGTTTAGGTACTCAATTAAACATTCAATCAATAGACTTGACTCAGAATAATCAAATTCAAGTGTTGAACCAATTGATTAAAGTGTCATATTGATTGAGAACTACATTAACCGAGTTTTGTACAACTTCGACCACCAACCGATCAGTTCAATGGGTGAACCGATCGACTCATGGTCAGTGAGATGATCGGTTCACACTGGTGAACCAATCGGTTCACATGGACCAACCGAGCAGGTCTTGGGTTTCCCAATTTGTGAGAAAAGATTTTCGTTTCACTTGTTCAATTTGATTGGGACAAGAATTAATCTTTGTATTAATTAGAAATGAATAAGGAAAGTCAATTGTGGGCAAGTCGGGGAAGTGAAATGGCCGGTTCACTAAGTGAACCAACCGATTCACACTCCCAACCGACCAATTCAAAATTGAACCTATCGGCTCACCTACCCAAATGACCGGTTCGTTTGTGAAACGATCGGTCCGCATGTCGTAGTGCAATCAGTTTTTGGAAAATCTAGACCCTCCTACTCCCGCATAGACTAGGAACCCTGACCCTGCCCTCTACTATAAATAGAGGGGTATATGGGGCTTCTCAAAACACACAAATTAAAACATAAGTTGCTCTACAAAGTTGTTGTCCTCTCTAGTTGTGGTAACCGTGAGAGCCCAAGCAAGTGCTACCCAACTAGGGAGGCACAGTGAGGGAAAGACAACTGTAGGACGACAACTGGTGGTGGGAGAGTGTATCAATGACTAGTACACCGACAGAGGGGGGAGACTCCTTCTATCTTTCAGAATGACTAGAGTTCCTGGTGGTCTATGTAGACTATCTATAGAGGCAGGAGGTTTTTGTCGCTCAGGAGGACAATGGTCAACCGTAGTTTGGGTCAAGGAAAGGAGTTGCACAGATGTCATCAAATACCATGTGGTTGAAGACCACACTAGCTGTGAGGTATTGTTGCTGAGCAAACCTCAGGACCAGGTACATCTCGCTAAAACCATCTTTCCTATTGCATAGTTGTCGATGCAATCTGCTGGTTATGGGTTTGTGGTGAGAATTTTTTTTGTTTCCACTACTTGTTCTATCCCACAAAACCCAACAGTGGTATCAGAGCCACGTCAACGTACTATATTTTGGGATAAATTTATATGATCGGATTTTGATTTTACCGTCATTTATTTATTACATACGATGTGAATATTTAAAATGACTAATGTGCATATCTGACTAAATACCACATGCGACCACAAACTAATATACATATATGCTATGGTATATATGAAATTGATATGTGTCACCCTAAAATGGTTTTGATGGTGGATGTGCAGCATAATTATGGCCTATAGACCCCTATGTGTGTGCTTGGTTGGTTGTGGTTGTTTGCATCTCAGTCTGTGTACTGAGTCCTTTCTTCTATCCCGATGTAACTCGAGATAACTCGAGCCTTCTCTTCTATCTTTGCTCCCCCCAAATGTAACTTGGGGTTTCCCAAAGAGATATGTAAAGTAGGGTAGTTTATTTCTTGTTATGTTGAAGAATGGTGGGCGCCCAAATGAGCATTTGGAGGACCGAGATGACTGTCTCATGGAGCGAGATGATCGATCGGTGGATCGAGATGACTGTCTCATGGAGCGAGATGAGCGACTGGTGGTCTAACGAGGTGCATGATAACCAGATAGACCGATCGCCTGGAGGAGCCAGATGAACGGTTGATGACACCCAACCAACCGGCTGGGAGGTGAGTCGATCAGTCATGGGATGAAGTGATCAACTCAGAACGGCTAAAGCACATGACTTCATCTTCTATATGTTGTTGCATATGATGTAGACCTAGATGACTGTAATTCCTTGTGGCTCAAGGAATTATAATATGATGGCCATAATCATAGCTTTTATCGATATTGCATGTTTTCTCATTGTGGTTATAGCATGTATATGATGCATACTATATATATGTGGTGATTGGATATGTATATGTACTTATATAAAATCCCTCAAATACAATATTAAGTTGAAGATGCCTTTCAAAATAAGCACACATGAAAAACTTGTTCGACTAAGTGTGGGCACACCTTCGTGTGGTGCATTGTCTACCTCATGGAAGTGTGATGGTGAATATGTGGGTCTACCTTCGTAGGGTGCATATTCATCATGTTGGCTTTTGGGTCAGACTTAACTTGGTGACCTTGATTGGATCAAGCACCTTGAGGCATGCATATGTTTATGGCAAAGATTTGCACATATCATCTATCCAAGAATTGCATATGATGCAATTGGCATGATTGCATACCTAAATAATAGGTCATGAGCGCTAGCGTTGGTTGGGTAATGATGCAATTGTTTTGGATCTTGGTCACTAGAAGATTGTATGCTGCAATCTTCCGAATTGATACTTGAGAGTTATGAATTTGAACAAAATAGTGGGAGCGATAGTTAATTAAAGGCCTAATTAGTCATCAAATTTATCAAATCAATCAAATCAAAAATGTTTTGAAAAGCTGCAAAATTCTTTTGTAGAATCCAAATGACAAACACAAATACATTATCATTTTGATCAGTTCATAAATGGGATAAAACTTCAAATCTGGTTTGGGATCTTTGAGAAGTGTTCTCAATAGTGAGTGTAAACTCTAAAGTCCTTGAAAAACCAGAGCATGTAGAACCACTCCAAATGCACCTAAGGCTAAAATTGGATGCTCACTTGAAGTATGCCAATGATGCCTATGACATCAAGAACCTTATGTTGAGCTATATGAACTATGGGTTGTATAAATAGATTGAATCATGGACATTCTTGAGATGGTTATACATCTTAAGAATCATGTAAATCATGAAAGGTATAATGTATTCAAAGTGATGTTTGAGTATAAACAAATAGATAGAGATCAAGTATAATCTCATATGCTCAATGTGATTGTGCATATAGATTAATTGTGATTCCTTATAGGTCAAGAGTTGACCAAACATATGATTCTACAAATAATTGTGTGAATCATATAGCCAGTTTATCAAATGTTGAGAAACTTCTCCAAACCACTATCTGAAGTGCTTGGCATGGATGCCAAAGCATGAATGAAGAAAGGACAAAACCTGTGATAATGATCAGCAAAGTAAATTCCATAGACTAAAGCAACATCAAGAAGTGTTATGAGGCCAAGATTGGGTCCAAGTCTTCATCACTCAAGATATGGAGGGGGGTAAGTAGGAAAGGGAAATAACCTCTTTATAGAGGATCTCAGGAAGATGAAAGAGATAGAGATCTCTACTTCAGGACCTGAGAAGAAGTAAGCTAGAAACCGTGTGGAGTAAGAGTTGTTGCCTTTACAATTATAATATGACATTCATGGGCATATAATAGAATTAGTGAATTGCAATTATACATATACCATCAATGAAATCGTCATACATCTTGTTTGGACAAGAGTATAATGAATTGAAGGCAATGCCTATGTCTCATCAACTATACTTGATAGTTAAAGAGACAAATGTGTATGACACATGTAATGAATGACATGATAACTCAAACTTGAATGCCTATAGCATAGCCATTTGCAGTGCATAAATGAGAATTGTATTTCTAGAAATCCACGTGATGGTTATCTAGACTCATTTTCATTATTGAACCAATAGAGACATGCTAATCTCATTCATTGTGAAATATAACAAAGGTTCTTCACTAGATGTAGTGGGAGAACAATTATTCTATTAAGGATTATACATATTGATGTATAAAGACCTTTTAGAATATATGCTAAAGGTAATCAATGGTACTTCATTATATTTATTGATGACCTTAGAAGATATGGTAGTTTGTATTTAATGAAATACAAACATTAATCTCTTGAAGTGTTCAAGGAGATCATAAATGAAGTACATAACAAACTTGGTATAAGTATTAAATTTCGATATGATCGATATGGAAATACTTTGAACCAAGGGTTTGAGAACCTTTTGGAAGATCATGATAATGTATTATGACAGACTCCACCTGAAACACAATGATAGTGTATCATGAGAAGTGTATCAGACAGAAGGAATCACACCTTGATGAATCAGAATGTGATTACTAGCTAAACTTCAAATTTCCTTTTGGGAACATGCTTAACACTAAAAGAGGCACACTGGGAATCACAAAATGTTGTCGAATCTCAAAGTTCCTCAAGTAATACACAAAACTCATGGTTCTGGTAGAACACACCTAGTGTGGCATCCAACTCACAAAAACATGATTAACTAATGCAGAAGCGTTAACTAAGCAGTGGATTATCGAAAATCACTAAAAATTAAAACTTTTTTATCAAAATATCCATCAAATGAAAACTTTCTCACATAGAACCAAAGTAACACATTTACATTCTGTTTTAAAGGTACATGTCATGTATCATCTCTTTCTGAGAATTACAAGCATCAACTGCTCTAGTAAACTAAACACAGGCAGTATACAATCTCGAGGTACTGAGCCAAAATCTCGAAAGCACTAACTACTACTCCGAGGACCTGAGAGTACAGAGACGACACATTGGACTCTATATACATCTATATAAGGCATAACAGCCAGTGTCTCCACCTGAGTCTTCAATGTTGTCCCTACTGCTGCTGCTGTCCTTCACCTACTGAAGGATTCCTGCCTCCTCATCTGCATCCACCTAAAAATTTGGTTCCCACGGGGGTGAGACAATTGTAAATTGCCCCAGTGAGAGTTATAACTCTCCGCCAGAAACATTATTATTGCAGCTAAAGAAGATAAATATGAACAGAGGAATCATATTTGTTCGACAACAGTTAATTCAATGTCCAACAGATTAGAACATTATTCTTATCAAAAGCATTGTAGCTATAACTTGATAGAGCAATATGTCATTTATCCATTAAGGAATATGAAAAACATGTATAACATTCATTCACTGTAGAGTCATTACCACAACATACACTCTCTTCATCCTTAGATCATATATCTAATACCTGTCATTGTCATTGTGGAGTCATGGCCTCTAGCCATACTCTTTTCACAAAGTATTGGGATCTTAGTCCCACAACTCATCAAATACATTTTCACTTCTTAACAAGTTCATCGTCATGATTATAGAATCTGGGTATTTGAACTCATAACTCATTATAGAATGCTTGTTACCACTTATTAGGTAACTTAATACCTTCAGGTCATTTGAACAAGGACATTATGATTCTTACTATAGAAAGCATTCCACATAGTTCACAAAGCTCATATCACCTCTTGTTACTCCTTAATAGGCAATAAGGCATATTATGGCTTATGAAGCCCATAACCAATTTTAATAATTAAAACATCATATGGCACACAGGTCTCATAAGTTTTCATATTACTTCTCACTAAGCAATAAAGCATATGAAGGCTTATAAGGCCTATGAAACATTTTCAGTATACAGTGCATCATAGCCCATACTTGACTATGCTCATCATCTCAACATATATGCATGATTATTACTCATGATAATAATTATATATCAGTACCATGCAATACAAGGGTTTTCTTATTACATTTACAACTCATCAATATGTATTTGAACTTCACATAGGATTACTCTGTGTTAAGACTTCACATAGCATCATCATGTATTAGGGTTTCACATAGCATTACCCCATTTTAGGGTTTCACATAAATAACCATATAGGTTTTCAAGATCATTTTATTAATGATCAAGTCTTATTTCATTACTTCTCACAGCTAGGAATCAATATGTATAACATAAGTATTCAATAATACTTATTTATTCTCATCATTCATCATTAAATGAATTACCACCACACAGTATGAATTTCTCTCTCATCCTTACCAGAATATGATTGCTTCATAGTTTGTTGAATTGGATTAACCTTTTCATAAGGCATGTTATCGTACTTTCATCAAGGTGCATTACATCTCAATGTAACAGTTGATATGACATGTTTCATATGTCACTCATCCAATTATATTGGATTTAACACACATTAAGGTATTTCAGAATTGGGGTGTTGGATGTGATATCTATTATATCTTGATGTATCACTTCCCTCAACACATCTATCTTACTTGAGTTCATCCACTTAGCTTGTATTAGGGTATTCCCCATCCTAATACTTTATGCACCAGTTCATCACATTTATCATGTGATGTATTGGTCATAAATCACTTATTTAGAAAATACAACCATTGCCAATAATATGGACTCATCCTTGAGTTAGGAATTATTATTGTAAGGATATCCATTATAAAACCATCTAGGTATTACATTTGTCAATACATTAATCACTATTCCATTATTAGGAATAAGATTCTCCATATTTATAATTTGAGGATTCACATAGCATTTTCCATACATTATATGGATTTCACATAGTATTGCTCTTCATTAGAGATTCACATAACATCCTTCTATATGAGGATTTCACCTAGTATTATGTGAAATTAGGATTTCACAACACATCACTCAGTGATAGGTCTTCACATAGAATTAGTATCTCTACCCTATGTTAGGGTTTCATGCACTTTTAACCCATTTTAGGGATTAAGGTTTTCCATTCACACCCAGGTAAGATTTCTCTTACCTCATACCCAAATTAGGGTTAGGGTGTACAATTCCCATCAAATTAGGGCTTCTTGCATTGTTACACTAAGTTAGAGTTACATCATCACCCTAGATTATGGTTTCACTGAGCTTTGCCCTAAATTAGGTTCATGGTACATCAATCTTTTCAATGAAGATTTCATGATCTAATATTATGGATCAAACCCTGATTACATATTGTTTCATAATGAGATAATTAGGGCTTATTAAATAAGCCATCATCTCTCCCATTCTCTCTCCTTATCATCCTCCCTAGGATGTTAAATACTCCAAGATTGAACTAGGTCAATTCTCCAATTAAGTACACCTAGTTAGGGTTAACCTTCATAATCATATTTGATCCACATTATTAATAATCAAGTAGCTATTTGACCTTTGATCATATTAGGTGTCCAAATGGTTTAACCAATTTGAACCTCAAAAGGTCTTAGTCACTTAGACCTCAAATGGTCTTGACCAATAAGTTCAAACGGTTTGAAATTGTTTGCTAAAGTGAACTCTTGAACCCGTTTGCTAAAGTGAACACTTGAAACCGTTTGCTAAAGTGAACACTTGAAACCGTTTAGACAACACACCTTGAAACCGAATGGACTTGAGTCTCTAAATGGTTTGAGACCGTTTGGACTCAAATGGTCTTAAGACCATTTGGTCTAAATCCTCTCAAAACCGAATGGACCAAAAAGAGTCTTCAACACTTAATCGATTCAAGGTTTCAATCCATGAACCAACTATCAATTGAACCACTAGAGTATTCATCAATTGAACCACTGAATTACTATTCAAATTAACCTTCAATTTAGGGTTTTGAACCCGATTGAACTAGGGTTGATAGTCAAGAAACCATCACTTGGGGTTTTGAAACTGAGGAACCATCAATGGTTGACATTGTGGAACCAATTCAATTGAAATCAATGAACCATCATCATTATATGGTATGACCTGACCTCAAATAGTCTTGAATGACCCCCAAACGGTCTTGAGGTCGTTTGGATGATCTCCAAATGGTCTTGAGACCGTTTGCACATTTCATCATCAAAATCCATAACATCCAAATAGGGTTTGGATCATTGGATTGATTATCAAATCAGCAATTGATTGCATTTCAATTTGGTATCTTTGGATCTTCAAATAACCAACCATACTCAACCCTAGACCTCCAAACGGTCTTGGTTGACCTCCAAATGGTCTTGAGACCGTTTGGGTGATTCCCAAATGGTTTTGAACCCGTTTGGGTCAATCAACCCAAAACCTCAACTTAATCAATTGCAAAATCAGCACTTAGTCGATTAGGGTTTCTATTTGAAAGATTGTCCATACGTTGAACTAATCAATTGGAGCCATTGGATCATCATCCAACACATACTAGGGTTCAAATCTCAAATGGTCAACCCATCCAAACGGTCAACTCCTCTAAATGGTTTGGAGTTCCAAACTCCAAACGGTTTGGTGAAACCGTTTGGACCAAACCTTTGAAACGGTTTGCCCTAGATATTTGGGGAGGTGTGTGCTTATGATGATGTCATCATCATCAAGATCTAATCCCACAAAGTTTTCTGTGATTTCATGGTTATTGCATCAATCAACCAAAATGAATTTCAGAAATGAGGAAAACATCAACAATTGATAAGGAATTGAATGCAATAATAATATTAAGGGTTCAAGTTATAAAACCCACCTCCAATTGAGCTCCAAAGCTTCAAGATCACGTCAACAATGGTGGATGCAACTCCTTTCACTTTTCCAAGGGTCGTCCTCAAGCTTTGTGTGAAAAGGAATGGTTAGAATTGAAGAGGGGATCGAGATATGAAGAATTCATACATTGATTTTCGATTTTCACCATGGATTCAAGGTGAAAGGAGGTTAAGAAGCTTACCAACAGGTTGGGGGTCGTCCTCCTGATCCTCCAAAGCTCCTTGGTCTTTTTACAAGCAAGGGAAAAGAAATGGAAACGAAAAAGCCCTTGGTTTGGCTCGTAAAGGGTACTTTTATAAGAAATTCCATGAGAGAGAAAATGTCTTATAAAAATTCATTTAATCCCAAACATAGTGCCGCCTCTTCCCCATAAACTCCTTGTATACTAGGCTATCTTGTTTGCCTCTTATTCCTATCAATTATCCATGATTTAAGGAAAGCAATTTAAACACCTTAAATCATATTATACTAATATCCATGTGTGAGTGGATATTTCTTTTTCTTATAATAAGGTGAGTGAGTTATCTACTTCCTTGGATATCTTCGTGCCTTTGGAAGGCACAAGCTCGTCCAAACCCTTTACAAAACCATCCCTCAACTTTTGGTTGAAGGGCTCTTCAATTAATATATTTCTTTTTACATTAAAAAGAATTAAAGTTCCACTTATACTTAAATCTTGATTATTTTAATATCAAGATTCTCTCTCCTCCAACTTAATTCAAACAAGGTGCCCCTCTCACTTTCTTGATTCAACATGATGCAAAGAAATATTAGGGACCTTATTGAAGTGGTAATTTTCACATTGAACCCTAGGTTTTGGGTAAATTGCATTTTACACCAAAACTACGTTTTAATGCATAAACATTGCTTTATCAGCTCTTTCTTGGTACTCAGGCTACCACAAGCCATACATTTGCATCATATTCATTTTCATGATTCTTTATCACATAAGGAACATATTATCATGTACAATTTTCAATTTAACCCCTCAACTTGGGTAATTTGCACTTTAGTCCAAATTAAGCAAAACAATGTTTCAACATTATTCAAAAAGGACTAAATTGAAATATAAGTTCCTCTTGAGTCCTAATCACTTTTCACAAGATAGGATTAAGCATTTACTCATCCTCATTAGGCAAATCATCTAGGGTTAACACATAACCCAGGACAGGGATGTTACACCTAGAGCTTGAAAGATATATGATATCTTATGGACAAGAAGGCGGTGAGTTAATCATATGATGAGTCAATAGTATACCTAGAAACTAGTGAGAGCCAGAAACTGAGACATGGCTTGAAACCATGAAATCCAAGATGGACTCCATGTACATCAACAAAGTATGAATTTGGTTGATCCACCTAAGGGGGTAAAACCCATAGGGTACTTTTGGGTCTTCTACAAGAAGACTAACATGAAGGGTAATTTGGCTGCTAACATGGAGGGTAATTTGGCTGCAAAGAGTTTCTAATAAGTTCAAGGCATTGAACATAATGAAATATTTTCAATAGTTACCAAGGATAAATCCATCAGGATAATGCTTACTATTGTAGCTTAATGTGACTATGATATTTGGCATATGGATGATAAAGTTGCATTCCTTAAATGGAATATTGTGCATGATGTGTACGTGACACAACCCTAAAGGTTTTATAAATCCAATAATGCAAATAAAGTCCATAAAGATGCATAGATCAATCTTTGGATTGAAGCAGATACCTCAGAACTGGGATCTTCTATTTGACAAGATAGTCAAAGAATTTGACTTGAGTCAGAATAAAGAAGTAATGTGTGATTATAAGAATTTAGTGGGAGCATATGTATATTCCACATATTGATTGGGAAAAACATCCTTATAGTGCAAATATTAAAACTTGGCAACAAAATGCATTCTGAAGTTTTAAAGAAGCATCCTATGTGATAGGAATCAAGATCTATAGAGATAGATCAAAATGGCTTCTTGACCTAAGAAAGAGAAAATACATTGGCTAGATGTTGAAAGGGTTCAACATGATGAGAGAAAACTTGTCCATGTTCCATGGAGTTAGTCTCTCAAGAGCCAAGTGTCCCAATTCTTATGAAGAATAAGGAACACATGGATAGATGCCATATGCATTCACAATTGGATCTATCATGTATGAACTCATCTCGTTATCTTGTATGTATTGGACATGACAAGAAAATATGAACTAATGTATTGGACATGACAAGAATATATGAACTAATCATCTTGTATGTATTGGACATGACAAGAAGATATGAAATCATCATCTTGTAAGACAAGATGATATAAATATCCAATTATCTCGTATGTAATGGACATGACAAATGGATATCTATCAAACTCCAGTAAGAGTAATTGGAATACCATGAAGGACATCTTTGTGTACTTGTGAAGTACTAAAAGGATTAGTTCCTCAGTTATGGTAATAAGGAAGAGTTGGGTGTAAAGAGTTACAATGATGCAAGCTTCCGAAATGATAAAATTGTGTTTGACCTTGGAATAAGAATTGTTAGTTGGAAAAGTTCCAACATAATACAATTGATTAATTCTACAATAAGAATTCAAGTACCTTAGTGTTACGAACACTATAAAGGATATTGTATGGATCTAGAAGTTCATATGGATGAACTTATGGGAGGTTTCGACCATTGGTGTCTCAGTAGTAATATCGTAACAGCAATGTAGCTAATGTTTAGGCAAAGGAATCTCAAATAGCATACTATGGCACTTCCATCTCATACAAGTTGTCGCACAGTGAAGGGATGTGAAACATGCAATATACTGACTTGAAGCAAATGTTACTTACCTACTATAAAAGTGCTTGTGCAATTGAATCATGATGGACATGATAATATTACTTGGAATATGATTTGTGGATGATTGGCTCTAAGTGTAAGTGGGAGTCTGTTGGTGTGGTATCCCCAGAGAGCCAATCATATGATGATTGCGATGAGGCATTAAATACCTATTTTGATAATAATAAAGGCAATTCTATCTATTATGTTTGTCTCACTCATGAAATGATGACACATACATGATAGATGGCTAAAGAATGATGAGACTTGATGACATATTCTTTCAAGTATGTGACTTGAACGATGTGATCATATGTATGATAAGAGTGCATACATTCTTATTATGTCCCTAGTCGGATATTAATGTGGAAGCAAAATATACAACAATAATACATAAGACTAGAGTGTGTGTAGACTGATGATAGAGTCTCATTAGTCGTGATGTATGATATCAAGTCAAGAACACAGATATATGTTAGAGAACAGTATATCAGACAGACCCACTGTGAGAGTGATACATGGATACCATGGAGTGGTAGTCGCAATCATGTCTCATAGTGATAGTAGTGATAGTGGTTCTTAGACCTGAAATCACTGCACTCATCACATGTCGTTGGGTACACTTTGACATCATCAAACACACTCCTAAAACACAGGTGTTATAAAGGTGATGATTGGGTGACTTTGACACATGGGGTTTTAATTGTGAGTGATAGATATGGGATTTGTCCCTCCTACAAGGAGTATGACATCCATGGCCCCTTGATAAGAGAGAAATGTATGGTCATACTCATGTGATTCAATATATAATATGTGAACTCACATGCATCTCAGACAGTCTGCTCAGAGGTCAAGGAACATGGATTGAATGTTGAAGATGATGACATTCCATGCCTCGAGTTCAATATGGATGGTCAGTGACAAAGGAACTATACGATCACGGTAACATAATCACAGATTGTAGGTTGAAAGTTGTTCTCCAACTTTCCTAATCACTTGGGTAGCACTGATGTGCGACTAGGCACCGCTCTTTGCTTGTGAAGTCATGAGTTATGGACTTTCACTGCCAATGTGAAATGGGACCTGTAGGGTCACACACATAGGATTTACCTGGAAGAGGAGTTTATCCATGAATAATGTTTATATTGATTACTAAAGTGTTTAGGTACTCAATTAAACATTCAATTAATAGACTTGACTCATAATAATCAAGTTCAAGTGTTGAACCAATTGATTAGAGTGTCAGATTGATTTAGAACTGCATTGACTAAGTTCTGCACAACTTGGACCACCAATCGACCGGTACACTGGGTGAACCGAACGACTCATGGTCAGTGAGGCAACCGATTCATATTGGTGAACCGATCGGTTCACATGGACCAACCAAGCAGGTGTTGGGTTTCCCGGTTTGTGAGAAAAGATTTTCATTTTACTTGTTCAATTTTATTGGGACAAGAATTAATCTTTGTATTAATTAGAAATGAATATGGAAAGTCAATTATGGGCAAGTCAGGGAAGTGAAACGACCAGTTCACTAAGTGAACCAACCAATTCACACTCCCAACTGACTGGTTCAAAAGTGAACTGATCGGCTCACCTGCCCAAATGACCAGTTTGTTTGTGAAATGATCGGTTCGCCTACCGCAGTGCAATCAGTTCATAGAAAATCCAGACCCTTCTACTCCCACACAGATTGGGAACCCTAACCCTTCCCTCTAATATAAATAGAGGGGTACAAGGGGCTTCTCAGAACATACAACTTAGAACATCAGTTGCTTTGCAAAGTTGTTGTCATCTCTATTTGTAGGAACTAAGAGAGCCCAAGCAAGTGCTACCCAACTAGAGTATAGTGAGGGAAAGACAACTGCAGGATGACAACTAGTGGCGGGAGAGTATGTCAGTGACTAGTACGCCAACAGAGGGGGACGACTCCTTCTATTGTCCTTCAAGACGACTGGAGTTCCCGGTAGTCAGTGTGGACTATCTATAGAGGGGGGAGGTTTCTACTACTCAGGAGGATGACGGTCAACCACAATTTGGGTCAAGGATAGGAGCTGCATAGATGTCGTCAAAGGCCAGGTGGTTGAAGATCGTATTAGCTGTGAGGTATTGTCGCTGAGCAAGCCTCAGGACCAGGTACTTCTTGCTAAAATCATCTTTCCTATTGCATAATTGTTGATGCGATCTGTTGGTTATGGGTTTGTGGTGAGAATTTTTTTGTTTCCACTGTTTGTTCTGTCCCAAAAAACCAAAAAAATACTAGGACTCCTCGCCTTGGTATCCACCACATGTGTCAAAAATGCTTTGCAACCTTGTCTCGTCATCTTCTTAGCCACCATCGCTGACACCAGACACGTCCAAAGAATCTTCCTATCTCCTTAGAATATCCACATCACATCACCATCTATGAACATCGCCACCTCAAAACTACAATCTAATATCACCTGATACTTATTCAAGGTGTCCATTCCAAGAATCACGTTGAATCCATGCATATCAAGTAGTATGAGATCCACTTGAATGCTATGTCCTGAATGAGAAAGGATACATGAAGGACACACCTCCTACAACTCTGCCAACTAACAGGGTTTCTAAGTGAAGACTATCCCATCCATAGCTAAAAGGAAAAGAACAAGCATCAATCACTTCTCGAGTGATAAAAGAGTGTGTCGCACCCGGGTCAACCTGAACAAATATAAAGCAAGAAGAAGACAAATCAAAATGAAATAACTCCATCTGACCTATCTGTACTTGTGGGTTGACTACTCCTTTTGGTTGACTCATGGTGTGTCATCCATGTCCTATGTTGGCCTGTCCAAAAGAACCAGCTGGTGATGCTTGTCCACGTCCTCAACCTCCACCACTGTTATATTGATGTCTCTACGAGCCCTGTTGGCTTTGCCTCGGTTGCTTTGTCACCTCATCATCTTTCACAGGGAAATACATCTTTGTATGCCCAACTTGACCACACTTGTAGCACCTCCTGCTCTCATACCATGGCCTAGACGACCCTGTTACCGACACTGAAGTTGTACTATGGGCTCCTAGTGGTGGAAGATTGTGGCCTCTGCCTTTACTTGGCGACCATTGTGTCTGTGCACTGGACCTCTATTGTGCTGGCAGTGTTGAGAACCTAGGCTTATTGAAGCCTCCAGAAGACTGTCCCCGCACTACGAAAATATGGTTTTTAACTATAAAAAAAATTGTGGCGAAAACCCCAAAATGTGTAGCTAAAAGCTTTGGCTACATTTATCCTTACATTTAGAATATGAAGCTAATATCTGTGTAGCTAATTGGTTAGGCTACATTTTTCAAAGTTGTAGTTAGTCATTCCTCTGGATACAAATTAATATGTAACCCTAATTGTAGGTAAAAAATGTCCTTACACATAAAAATGTAGTTTCCATTGTAGCTAAATATATGACTACAATTGAATTTGTAGCTATGATATGTAGGGATAGATGACATTGGTTACAATTTGTATATGTAGTTCATGTATAGAAAAAAATTACACTTACTAAACATGTTATTATAGCTAGTGTGTAGTAAAAGACACCATGCACTACACATACATATGTAGTAAGAGACATTATGTATCCAGTCAATTGTTTGCCAATATAGAGGGGTTTTCAAAAAGAAAAAAGGTGAATATTAATTAAGATCGAGTTGTGCTTACAATGTCAACAATGATACTTCTATTTATATTTGAACAATGAGTACACATGGGGAGGACATTAACCTGGCCCCTATTTTACAATATGCATGGATAAAGATACATGTATACAATATCTTCTTTTGACTACCTCTATCCACTGCAGACTCTATATGCCACATGATCATGTGCATTTTCTTCTATCTTGATTTTTATTTGGTATTAATTCCACCACTTGTATCGTCAACAAATATGATAACATTGATAAACTCATAAGAAAAGAAATATTGTTAAGGTATTGCTCTTCTTGACTGAAAATAGAGAACTTCTCCATGATCTGCTTCTGATTGGCCATATGAACCTCCTATAGTTGATATTGATATTCATGGAGATACTTGAAAGACAAATAGTTGATATTAATATTTTTTTCTAGGATGAAGATGTGATACGAAGGCTTTCTCTACAATCATTCTTGGCATCAAATAACCTGGCCTGCAAAAACGATCATAGTGAATGATCAAGTTTCCTTGCAAAAAGTTATATATATCAGAATTTATACAAAACATAGATATATATGAGTTATAACGGCATCATTGTTTACCAACAACTGCTACGGAAATGTGGTAGCCAGATCAAAACTTTGTAGCATCTGAAACTTTGTGGCACATGAAGACTTCCATTTATTTGTATCAGTGCATGATAATCTGAAGAAGTCTCTTGAGATATAGTGGACTAGAAATTAGGACCTCTGCGGCCACCTCCAGTCAAGGTCACCATCTTCATATTGATTAAATAAACAATATGTATGAGTGATGAAACTGGTTTAGCATCAATATTAAGAAAAAGATAATAGCTACAACAACTATATGTGGGAAAAATAAACAATATGTATGGGTTCAACTACGTTAACTACACTCCTGAACAGGTTGTGCTATTTCTTATTCCAATTCTCTTCTTACCACTTCTATTACCCAGGAGGCCTTACCATTTTTTACTCAGAGCATAGGTCATGCTATCATATTGCATTTTCATAACTGTTTTATGATTGTAATGTAGTAATTTACTAACAAATCATCTACAGGATCGACACTTCTTCAACTTTTGGAGGCATGGCAACGGATAATTCATCCATGTTTCTTGGTAGAGATTGCAATCTTGCTCTAGTTTTTATTCATTAGTTGCATCTATAGTATCACTACCAACAATAGTGGCTAATTGATCCCTATTCTGGAGAGTACTGAATCTGAAGCACCACTAGCATCCAAGACCATGTACGAACAAAACCTCACAAGGCTTAGAATGATGGAAAGAAGTATATTTTAAGAAGCTCAAGTGGTCAGGCCAGAACAAAAATTCTAAACGATCATGCCCACAGTTCACGAGATTATACTAAATTCATGTGAAAAGAATCTAGGGATCCAAAAAAATTTGAAAGCTACAACTATATTGGAAATCAGATAGCACAACCATGTTTTTGGAGGGTACACATCATAATTATTTGATTTTGGCACATCAACAAGAAACATGCATGAATTCAATCTCAAACAAACCTCAACACAACAAGATAGTGCTAACTACTAAGTAGATTCAGTAAGTATCCTTTTTGAGTTGTTTAGAGAGCTAGTTAAGCAACCTATGCATGGAAAAATGAGTGCTTAATGTTTAAATTCTAGGATATAGTGAAGCAAGGTGCTATCTCAGTAGAAGATAACTAAGCACCCACATCTTCTATCATCTAAGGCACCCTAATATATGTTTTCTAAAATACCCAATAATGTATACATGTTGAATGGATAATTGTTGGTGTACTTTTATATAGAGAGTAATAATATACAAACCAAATAGATCCAGTACGATCCTACATATTTGAATTTTTGGTAATATTACCTTGACCCTAATCATAAACCACATAGGCAACATGGATAAATAGGGTAGTTTCTGATAAGAACTCCTTGAGACAAGTTTTTAATCCCAATAGATGAGTATAAACTCTTGGGAGTTACAACTATATCATGGTGAGGATGGAGTCATACAATAAAATATTGTCGATATGTTCCAAAAAAATATGATTTGCATCAAAGATAATTATGGAGGAATGGAAACAATAAGCAATATGTTCAGAACTTGGTCATTTTTACATCATATATAACTAGGACATATAGCAAGTTGTACATACTTAAACTAGAAGTAAAAGTTAGATAGAAATCATTCAAATGCACATACCATTGTGTATATGATGGGACATTCCAATCGCTGGTGGCTTATTTGTGCTTGAGATTTGTATAAAAAGTAGTAGCCTTATAGTCAGAAGTTGTGGGATTAAAACCCCATGTTACATATCTAGCCCAACATTCTATGTCTAACAGAAGACACCAAGATGGTTAGACACTCGGTTTGTTAGCGAGAGGTCCCAGGATCGAGCCCAGGCCACGGGATGAATAGAATGGCCAGTTTTTTTTTAAAAAAAAAGCCCAACATTCTATGTTAGACAACTAGATCATGGGAACAACCCCATGACTAAGTTTCTCCTACCTACAAAGATGAAAGCATTCAGAAGTTAATGTGAATAATCATAAACAAGATATACACGAGTATATCACTCAGGTTGTGAAACAACATGGTTGCTCAAGTGATTAAGAACAAGAGTAAATTCCATATGTTGATACACTCACTATATAATTAATATAAGATCTAACTATGTGCTTAGTTTTTTTATCATCATAACACCAATATAAAGAGAAGATGGCAAGAAAAATGTCTAAAACACTGCTTTCATATTAGATGATCTAACATGAGAAAAGAGACACATGAAGTTAGATTAGGGTCCACAAGCACCATATACATAATGTGTTGGAGCGCAGTGGGTTAACAACTTGTCACCTTCCTACTGAAAGTGACAAGGAAAAATAGAGTGTTTCTTATTTCTTAATTGTTGAAACATTTTTAAGAGTTTGTGAATACTATTGTAGATGAATATATCTTGGGTTATTAGGCCCATTCTCTCACTTCACTTCATGACAGAACTTAGTGATAACATGAGAAAAATCAGAACAAAAAACAACATATAACTAGGGAGACAAAATCGTAAAAAAATAGAGCATCACAATGATAGTATAGATCAAAACCATCTTGATTTAGATGTAAGTTTTTTTATTGTTATAGAATACAAAATACAGATCATCATATTAAGTTTTCTTTTATAATCTTACAAGACAAAGAAGTTGACTGCGATTGATTTATTTCCCAAGAGCATGTTCCTACTATAATAGACGTGGGATGTCATAGTATTCTGAATATATAATAGCTAGAATGCATGTTAAGTAGAAAAATATAATATTTAGGCTTGCAAGCATCTCGATGCCAACTGGTCTCATAAGCTTATGTTGATTGTTGCTCAAAAGAACCATCACACCAAGTTCTTTTAGTAGGGATTCACTACTACAGAAATGACTTATAACGTCACTTTTAAAGGCGTCAGTTGTATAAATACACCGACACCTAACACATAAAGTGTCGGTTAAAAAAAACCTGACATCTATCTGTGAAGGGCGACCAGACACGGGTATCGCTTTTATTCAGTGTCAGTTCCTTATTAAGAAACCGATGCCTAAAATTAACCGCCAAATCCAAAATTTTTAGCGAAAAAAATTACCTCTAAAATTTAACATATGGTGCCGGTTATTAACTCTTAAACGGACGACAAAAGGTTTTTCGCGAGACAGAAATTGGGCACATTTTGGTCGTCGATTTTACTACAATAACCGACACCTATGGGTTTTCCCACGTTGTTCGCAGGAGAATTTTCACACCCCTTGGGCATCGGTTTGCTAAAGAAACCGACGAATATGGTAATTAATCGAGATTTTTTTTAATTGGCATATGTAGATAGACGTTAGTTTTTTCTAGTAAATAGCCGTTGCTCCCCCGCACCACCGCCGCTCGCTGCTGCTCTCCTCACCGACGTCGCTGCTGCTGCTGCTCTCCTCGCCATCCTTCTCCTACTCTCCGGCCGCCACCCTTCTTTGCTAGCTCCGGTGCTTGAGACTGCATGTGGTTCGTTACTCCGGTGCCTGCCTTCTCCTGCATCGTGGTTCATTGCTCCGACACCTTCCCCTACTCTCTTCTCTCCCCTACTCTGCAAGCCACTGCTCTCCTACCCAAGTAGGTCACTACCCTTCTTCTTCCTCCACCTCTTCTTCCTCCTGCTCCCTCTCCTTACCAAATGGATTAAAGCAAAGCCACGACCGTGTGGGCTGGCCACGGCCGTGGCTGTGTTGGCCGACCATGACCGTGTTGGCTAGCACGGCCGTGGTAGGCCAACACAGCCACGACCGTGGCCAGCCCACATGGTCGTGGCCTTGCTTTTATCCATTTGGTAAGGAGGGACCAGGAAGAAGAAGATACATTTGCAATTGAATACTAATGCTTGACCTAATTCTGTAAATGTTGATGCATGTTGAATTAAGATATTAAAACCCTAATACACATTTCACCATAATCTTGAATTAACTATATTGTTGAAATCTTATGATCAGTCTATGTAAGATATTAAAACCCTAATGTTAAATCTCTGATTTTGTAGTGATGTGTCACCCTAACATCTGCATGAATCCCTATTGTATGATGTAGATTGATGATAATGCATGAGCTAGTTTGAAATTTTGAAATCAATTATGAATCTCTCCATCCCTAGGTCATACTAATTTATGTGTAATCTTTATCTTGATGATGAACATGCGTGGATACTCGAAATGTTGAAATCAATGTTATAGAATGACATCACATGTATTTGTTGGCCTAGAAACCCGTCCAAGATTTACTCATTAGGAGTAAATCTTGGATAGTCCCCGGTTTGGGACTGTTATTGAAAACCTAATCTCACTTAGGATGTAAGTGTATAATGTGTATTTGGTTTTCAAGAAAATTTTGGTAGCATTTCCCCATTTGTTCTCTAAGTACATATGTACTTGGAACAGCGGGGAAATGCTGCCGAAATTTTCTTGAAAACCCAATACACATTATACACTTACTAGTGAGATTAGGTGTTCAAGAATGGGATAGGTGGTACACATTTATTATATATAAGAATGACAGAACATGTATTTGTTGGCCTAAAGTTTTAACCATGCAAAAACTCTAATCTGTTAACCCTAGACCCTAATATTGTTGTAATATATGCTTGTTTTCTCTTTGATCATAGAATGGATAGATCATGGATGTCCATTCGCAATCACTACATCCCAGAGTTTATATCTGGTCTTGACCAGCTTATTAGATTTTCCGAGGAATATAGGAACAACTTGGAGATATGTTCTACTATCCATGTAGGCATTGCGGTAACAACTTGAAAGTCAGCACTGGTGACGAAATCAAAAGTCATGTCATGTGCAACGGGATTATACAAGGCTATACAGAATGGCACTGGCATGGAGAGATTTCAAACTCGAAACCAGTGGATGTCGATAGCAGTTCTTGTGTAGAAGAAGAAATTGCCTCTGATGATGTAGATGTGAATGAACCAGTTCCAGTAGACATCGTTGATGCGATGTTGGATAGTTGTGGGGTAGAGCACACTGATCCACCTCCCATTTTTAGAAACATTGTGCATGATGCTGAGATATCGTTATACACATGTTGTACTAAGTTTACGAAGCTTAGCACTATGTTGAGATTATATAAGTTGAAAGCTAACAATAGATGGAGCGACAAAAGCTTCACGTCATTGTTGTCTTTGTTGAAAGAAATGCTTCCTGAAGGAAACGGGTTGCCAATCTCAATTGGGTTACCAACACCAGCAAATATTGAAGCTAATGATGACTTGTATGTGCGCGGAGATCACAATGAAGGATTGTTAATTGATAAAAAATCGCAATATTAGAGGCATGTTTATATTTTTTTATATGTTTATTAGATTACAATGTGAATGTGAACTTTACAATGTGAATTTTACAATGTGAATTACTTTACAATGTGAATGTGAACTTTACAATGTGAATTTTATAATGTGAATTACTTTACAATGTGAACTTTACAATGTGAATGTGAACTTTACAATGTGAGCTTTACAATGTGAATTACTTTACAATGTGAACTTTACAATGTGAATGTGAACTTTCAGATGGTTGAGCATTCTCCCGATGACCATGCTGATGATTACCGTGAGGGTGAGGACATCAATGCGTCGCCTCACAATGTAAGTTTTAAAAATATATCATACATTTATATCTATATGTCCATTTATAGTTATATCCTGTAAGTGTGTTTATTTTGTCAAATTTTAGGTTGATGATGCACATGTACCCTCTGAAGCACTTGAGGCACTTGATGAGCAGCACCAAAAAGTTTACAAGAGAAGGGGCATCACTATGATGAAGAAGTTAATAGCGCAAAGGGGCAATGGACCCAAACTTGTTGTGGATTTTGATAGTGCATGAAATGCAATTGGAGTGAATCGCAATTCGTTTGTTTCATATCTTGGGTATGTTACTCGTAGTTATTTTGGTTGTAAGATAGATTCTTGGCATAAAGTTCCTAAGGAGAAGAAAGACATAATATGGAAGGATTTATGTGTGAGTTATTATTAATTTGCAATTATATTTTGTAGATAACTAATTTTTTGGATACTAGTTAATGGCAATTCTATTTTGCAGAGTATATTTGAATTGGATGAAAAGTTGCATCGTAAATGTGTGATGCAACGCTGTGGGAGATTCCTAAGGAACTATAGGACAAATCTCACCCAAGAATACATAAAATAAGGTGACAAGAGGAAGAAGACAACCACTGAATAGTGGAACTTCCTAGACCAAGAAGAATGAGATGCGTTTGTTGCTTCAAGACAAATTGATGAATTCAAGGTATTAGGCGTCACTCCCAATTTAATTAATATACGTTGTATTCACCTATTCAAGATTAACATTTAGTGTTACTAACCAAATCATTAATGTGCATACTAACTAGGCCCTCGGTTAGGTGCAAAAAGCAAGGTGTGCACTGAATGTGCATGACCACACAATGGGTCTAAAGGGGTATGCAGGCATTCGCCAAAGACTACATGCTGAGTCTACTGCTCAGTCTGCTGCTACTCATGAGTCCTCTACTATAGGTACCACACCTCTGCCTCTCCATGATGTCTGGATAGCTGGGAGGCAAAATAAGAAGGGAGAAATAAGGAAGCTCACAACTAATGAGGCGGCTGCAAAAATGGTAAAATACAACTCTTAGAGCAATCGTTCAAATATTTATTATTTGTGGTGTTTACTTAATTACAAATTTTTATTTTGGCGATTAGCGGGAGCTGCACGAGCTGAGGAAACAAGGCAAGTTCATCCCTGAGGGCACAAGGGATGAATTGACAGTTGCTCTGGGTAACCCAGAGGATCCTAGACGTGTTAGGGCTGCAGGCGCTGGTGTGGGCATCAAAGCGTTCTTTGGACCATCCTAGCGCAAACATGTCCCAAAAGTAGGAATTTTACAAGAAGAGGTAGCCTATTCTTTCTTTATAATGTTACTGTAAAAGAGAATTCAATAATCAGAAGCTAACGTTTCTTTTATCTATGTATAGGTAGATAAGATAGTTGATAGGAAAATCGAAGAAGCAATGAGCAAGTGGCAGGCATCTCTGACTACCACTCAGCAGACAGTACCTATGACATCCCGCTCTACTCTTACTATAGAGGTTGGGAGTAATCATGTAGACCCATCACCTAGCACATCCGATGTAAGTATTTTTATGACATAGTAACTATTCTTTTCAAGATGATATGTATATATGTATATAGCATTCTTTATACAAAAATTTGTAGGGGTTGAAGCCATGCCGTCTAAAAAGTAAAGAATTTATCATTGCAGAGGCGTCGGCTTACCCATCCCTACCAGGGGAAATGTTTCATGGGTCTCCATTCCCAGCTGGTTGGGTTTGTGTGAACCCGATACATATATTCCCCAATTGGATGGATCTTTCATTGTCATATGCCCACCCAGATTGTGAAACGCTTGGTGAGGCAGAAGGCGGAGTGATATTGTGGCCAAAAGCGGATGTCCTCTATACTAAAACTGTATGGTAAATTTACATTACGTTAAATTTTTAGTGTGTGTATATGATGTCAATTGATATGAAATTATATATATACAGGTTAAAAAGAAGACACCCAGAGCATCTAGGCCTCCACCTCCACCTCCTACATTACCAAGTTTGGTTCCACAGGACCTACCTGTCCCATTAGGTCCTAATTGTAGGGGTATGGAAATATGATTAGGTGAACATGATATAAATTGCCCTATAACTATTTCTATAGATGCAGATGTTGCAGGTCAATCATACGAAAGCAAACTATTTATACAAGATATTTTGGAGTTGTTTCGATATGATTGGCTGAATACATTTGCGATAGAGCTATGGATAAGGTGAGATCTTCTTTATACATCCATATACCTTGTGTAGGATCTAGTGATCTGGTTTCTTATTTATTAATGCATATGTAATACATGTTTTGCAGCTACTTAGACAAGATATGTGCAGATTTTTCATTCGAATATGTAGGATTTTTTATTCCATCTTTGATTAGTCTAGTAGCTAAAGACCCTCCGTCAGTTCAACAATACTGCTGTGATGCTTTTACAATTTTTCTCAAAATAACAAGACAGTGATAATAGCTCCATTCAATGTGGAGTAAGTTTACTTTGCTTATAATTTAGACTTAAGAAAATTACATTTTTATTGTGGATTTTGAGTTATTAATTTTTAACTTTTTATCTCTAGTGGTATGCATTGGGAGTTACTAGTTATTGTCCCCCAGACGTTCACTGTCTATTATCTAGATCCTAAGGGGACTAAATTAAATTCAAAATATGGGCACACAATGAAAATGACATTATTCTGGTGAGAAATATTTTATTTTTATATCCATTAACATATGTTATTACATTACTATTTAATTATATAATGTACTGTGTTACATTAACATGTAGGGGTTTAGATGAGTTCAAAAAGGCTGGAGGAAAGGTCCCCAGGAAAAAAAACCAGCCAATAATTTGGAAGAACGTGGAAGTAAGTTCCTGACTGCAATGTATATATTATTTATGTGAACAATGCTTAATTAGTTGTATTTTTTAATATTTTGTATGTTTCAATTTATAGTGTGATACACAAGACAACATATGGGCATGTGCATACTATATGATGTGATTTATGCACATGATTATCAAATATGCCGTAGTGGACATCGATACCATTCCTGAGGTATTATATATAGTCTCAATAGATAATATGAAATATATCAATCTTATTTATATATTATTAATTATATATATACATCATTCTCTTTGTAGGTGTTTAAAACTGACCACACTACAGGAAAGACCTTACCAGATGTACATGCTCCCTATATGACGGAAGAATTAAATGATGTAAGAGAAGAATGGGCAACAACCATACATGTAGTGGGGGTTTTAATATATAATTGGGATGTTGATAGCAAATAATGACTAAAGAATGATATTTTGTAAATGAATTTATGAATTATAATATGTGTGAATGTTTCTACATGTGTGAATATTTCTACATGTGTCTGAATGTTATACATTTGTGAATGTGAAAATGAATGAAACTGTTGGCTGCTATATGAATGTTTCTACATGTGTGAATGTGAAAATGAATGGAACTGCAAATTGCTACATGAATGTTTCTACATGTGTAAAAATCGAATGGAACTGCAAGTTGCTAAATGTGTGAAAATTATTGTCGTTAATTTTGTAGGTTTGTGGCCTGTTGTTGGCTGATATCAATGGATGTCATAAAACCTACAGTTCATAACTGAACTGCAGGTTTTTTATCCTGCGACCAGCCACAGTAGGCCTACAGACTGATAAGAAAAAAAACATGAAATAGGTGTTGGTTATTTGTTTAAAACCGAGGACAAATGATTACAATGTCGGATAAATAATTATAACTGACGCCTAATGCATGTGATGTGGCGTTGGTTATCAATAATAGACCGACGCTGATGGTTATAGTGTCGGTTGCCCTACTAGTAACGGACGTCAATTTCCTTAATGAGGCCAGACACCATGGCCGTGCTGGCCAGCACGGTCGTGGCAGCGGGCCAGACACCATGGTCGTGCTGGCCAGCACGGTCATGGCAGCGGGCCAGACAACACGGCCGTGCTAGCCAACACGACCGTGGCAGCGGGTGAGATGGCGTCGGTTATCACTAATAAACCGACGTTGATAGTGCCCTAGATGGCATCATTTATGTGGCACGGAGGTTTATGGCATTGATTTCAAAACTAATAATCGACGCCTATACCCCCATGTTGGCACATTTTCAGTGGTGCGTGAAGGGTTGTGACATCGGTTTGGAAATCGACATCTAACAGTTGGCCTTTTCGTGACATCTACATAGGTGTCACATTAAAACCGACGCTAAAGGCCTTAAATAACCGACACTAAAGGCCGGTTATGTACTAGTGATTCCCTGATAAGTGCTCCCTGTTATTGGTCGCAATATCTACCACCAAAACAATTTGATTTATATATGTTCATTGACCATGTTTCTGGGCAGCATGTGGTTTACTTTGGCAATTTTCTTCTACTAGATGATGGTTGTACGATTCATTTCCATTCATCCAATTTTCATTACAACCATAGATCAATATACTATCTATTGTCATTTGTACTGACCCATGACACAAGGACACATTTTCTAATAGGTCTATTCATATCAACTTGAACTCTTCCAGTAAGTAGCTCCAAAAGCACTACATCATAAGTGTAAACGTTTGAATTGGTTGTTACATGTCCGATCCAGGTATATTTGCAACACAAAATTATGCATTAGTTTTTTTTATATGGTAATGCATGTATTTCCATATTGACATCACTTAAAATTGCAAGCAAATTACTAAAAAAGGGAAACAAAAAGGTTATTGGGGAAAATTGCATAACAAGTGAAGATTTATTTAGGAGAAACATATCCTTGGGTTCCTAAAACTCTTGAAACATAGACTCCTATTTGATTAGAACCAAGCTTTGCTAGATCAAAATCAAAGACTTCGGCATGAGGGTTGTTACCCAACTGAACAATGCTACTCTTGAAGCCCCAGTGTATTATAGGTGGGATAACATGTTCATGAAGATATTCTAGACTCTTTGCCGCTTCAAGGGCAATATTCATTATCATATATGTATCCAACTTGAAGGTGCCCTAGCTATGATACCATGCATGATGCTTCAGTTAGGAATTTTAGTCTCAAAGCCTAACTACTACAAAAGCATTCATAGTCATCCCTACGCCTGTGTAGATAAAATTCAAATAGCCCATCATACATAACAAAGATAATTCATACCTACTGAGAAAGTATGTCCTAGATGCATTAAGAGTGGAAATCTTTCATGTGCCCTCAAATGCACTCACATATGTTACATGTATTGTCGTTCTGTTATTCTGCTTTTATGGCTGACAAGGGGTGGTGATGGAGACGTTGTGGTTACTGATACTGATAGTAGAAGGGGAATGGGATATCTCTGTAGATAAATAAACATAATATCCCTCATGATAGGGTTTAAAATGGGTTGTAAATGACTTTTTGGATTTAGAAAGGTTGATATGGGTTGGGTTTCACTCCTCTTTGTGATTTCAAGGAAAATAAGCCTTATATCATGAAAATCCATAAAGTTGCAACAAATTATAATGATTATATGTACTTATGTCTGAAGGGTAATGGGCATGCAATGAAGGACTTCGTGTCCTATCAATCTACACAACTCGCTACATGAGGCACCTACACATATATACTAATGGTACAACCAGAATTTTAGATGAAAAGATAGAAAATAAAGTTCAACAAATCGCAAGCTTTAGCAAACAAAGTGAACTCTTTAGGATCTAAGCAATGTTCTTGGTGCACCTATTTCATATGAATTGGACTACCACAATTAAAGAATGACCTATCGAAGATACAAACAACATCGATACCCCACTTTGGTTGTTGGATGGGGACTCAGACTCTATGATGATGTGTATGTTCATCTCGAGCATCTACTAACCATATAAACCATATATTAATGCATAAGTTAGACATATGAAATAGGTTGAAATAGGTTCATCATAGTACTATAAATATCAACATGAAACCCATAATTAAACTTATAACTAAGACAAAAAGAGCTAAAATATATATTATACTGTCTAGTCAACTCATTGTAAAAGAAGTCAATACTAGTGATGGGGCTAGAAGTAAAAGAACTTCATACATATATGACTTATGAGAGTCGGAGATAAGTAGTTTACCATTTTTTATGTTTTCTTAGGAGTTACGACTTCCTTCAAAACCAGAGTTACTCCCACAATGTCCAGTTGATATGTTAGTGCATAGCAGCTTCACAAACTTGAAGAACCGTGAAGAATTGAATGAGGAAGAAGAGGATGAGTTGGGGTTTCTATGGGAACATTAAAATGTAGTAAAGCAGCTATAGATGTAGCTTCAACATTAAAATGTAGTAAAGCAGCTATAGATGTAGCTTGAACATTAAAATGTAGTAAAGCAGCTATAGATGTAGCTTGAAAAAGCCTACAAAAATTCTTTCATATCTTCCAAATCATCCTCTGATCCAAGAACATTAAGAGAAGTCCCTGCCACAACACATTTAAGTCCCTGAAATGCACATAAAGTTAGACTCTAGCATATTTCTGATCGATTGGCAGGTGTAGACTATAGAGTAGTTTATAAAAGAAATACATGTACAGTAATCTCAATACTCTGAGCTTCTTTAAGCTCTTTGTAGTGTAGGTATGATCGTTGAAAAGTATAAGAGACAGATCATTCATAAGAATTTAAGGAAGTGTTCATATAAGAAGGTTTGGGAATAAACAATGCTAACCTATTATTTACAATAGGCAGGTTGTATCCCAACGATGCAAGAAATGTCAATGGCTTTCAATAGTTTGTTACAGATAATTTAATCTAGCCCTCCATGAATGATTACAATAAGAGGAATGCATGGGTGTATTTTCTTATTATGCTCTTGTAGATCCTTTGCTTAAGAATCTGATGAGACCAATATGGATTCAAATGTCCGAGCACCTGCTAACAATCAAGATTGGTTACAAATATCAAATTAAGGTATAAAGTTCATAGATTAATTAGTACAAAATCTGCATAACAAATTCAAATCCAATAGAAAATAATTCTCTGTGGGTCTGATATGGAATGCAGTAACAATGATATTCGATATTTGACTAATTCCATCAATAAAAAAAAACAATTGCTTGTGATGATCATATGTAATAAATTTGTTTCATCAGAACAATTGGTGCTCCATTGTAACATATAGGCTAATGCTTCTTGTGGCCATCAAGTAGTTTCTTACAGGTACATTTACCTCTATGTTCTGGAGGAGCACAAGGGGCCCTTGTAGTTGCGACTTCCATGTTGGCTATGTTCTATTCATCTAAAATTACACCATATCTAGTAGTTGAATCTTGGAGAGGAACACAAGAGGTTGTTCTCTATTTATAAGATGATACCGAAAAGAATTGATTCCTTTTGCAAAATATATATTCATTTGTTTTCTAGATCTGTAGGGTAAAAATGGAAATGTAGGAAATTTTGTTCTGGACTCGATCTGATAACCATAGTGAATAGATAAAAGAAGTTGACAGCAAACTGTAACATGACAGTAGGAATGTATGGCATGAGAATGTATATATGTTAATCGAGCATTTGTGATCTGAAAGTACTTGTATAATGAAGGGAGAAAGACAAAATCTTATCCATACAAATAAATTGGGACAAGCTCATCATGACATACGATGTTCCCAAACCAAGTGGATGTAATTAAATTGTACTGTACATCATATTAGAGCATTTACTAACCCATGTTCTAGCCTTAAGATTGGAGTTCAATACCTATCTCCTCATAAACTTATAGCAATATATATACAGAGAATGCTACTGCATAAGAATGACATGACTATCATAAGAAAATTAGTGGATGGAAATTTATTCAAGGACGTATAAAAACCCATTGAACAATTGTCATATTTTATTGTGGTGATGTTAGAGTTAAGAATCCAAGAAGATATTGATGATAAGATAGTTACACAATTAGTAAATAACATGTATAAGAAAGAATAAACCAACATTATATACTTACAAACATCACCTTGAATAAGTTCATATATTGAACAATTTAGTGGGTCTTCAATATTCATGGACATGTACCTGATGAATTAGTTATCTCTGTTTCAACTAAATTGTTTTTTTCTGTAGACATACTCCTATTATGTACAACTGTCATCTCTTGTATGCATGTATACTGAGACAAATTATAATCATTATAAGGCCTTGTTTCAAACTATCCTGGCATCCATATTCACTTCACATATACTACCAAAATGAGTCACCCATGTATATTGTGTGACTATAAAGAGAATTCCAATGTAATGCTAAAATTTTAACAAATTTAACTAGCAAGTTAGTTTTTCGATTCAAGAGGCATGATGCATGTGTCGATCCTGGTAAACCACTTCTCTGTGTATGCCTATCTATGTGAGACTGTTAGTCCAAGAAATATCAAATAGAAAAATCTATTATGAAGATTTCTTAAAATCACATAAACTTATCTAACATTCATAAATTATTGATAACATTTAGAATAAATTTTCTTTGAATATGAAACATTGCTAAAGACATGAACATTAGTATATATGATGATAATTGAGAAATACGATGAGGCATAAACCATATTACTGAACTAGAAGATGATCTAGGGTTTGTAGTATGGAGGAGAGAAAAGAATATGGATCCACACTACGGACCATAGGAGTTCCATTAAAATAGTAGCAAAAAGATGTGAGTGTGGGCATTGATGTATAAAAGATAGTTTGAGAGAGGAAAGATCTCTGTAAAAAACAACCCAATATTCAATGCCATACATACTGGAGGCTTTTGTGAGGAATTGTTCAACTATGTACACTATTGTTATAACTTGTATGAAAAAATTTAAGTCGAACACAATAAAAATAAATCTTCATTTTTTACTTAAACCTAACCTTTCACAATAAAAGTACTAACATAAACTTTTGATTCTTTCATGTTCACTTAAACCTAAGCCTTCACCTTCATTAATAATCAAGAGGTTGAAATTGCATGTATTTACATATTGACATCACTTTAAATTGCAAGGAGATTACTAAAAAAAGGAAAATTTGGGAAAAAAATGCATAATAAGTGAAGATTTATTCAGGAGAAACATATCATTGGGTTCTTAAAACTCTTGAAACATAGACTCCTATTTGATCAGAACCAAGATTCACTAGACCCAAATCAAAGACTTCAGCATGAAGGTTGTTGTCCAACTAAACAGTGCTACTCTTGAAGTCCTAGTGTATTATAGGTGGGATAACATGTTCATGAAGATATTCTAGACTCTTTGCCGTGTAAAGGGCAATATTCATTATCATATCTGAATCCAACTTGAAGGTTCCCTAGCTATGAGACCATGCAAGGTGCTTCAGTTAGGAATTTTAGTCTCAAAAACCATAAAATTTCATATTTGTATCAACATATAGCAAACTATAAAGCAGAGGAGTTTTTCCTATAAAGAAACATTAGTTCAACATTTTGTAGTAGATTGGGAACAAGGACTCACTTGAGAGGCTGATCGAGATGGTGGAATGGGAGAATACAAAGACGGATATCCGTACCTTCACTGCAAGATCATTCACCAACTAGTGAGGCAAATACAGAATATACATCATCTTGCCTGCATACCTTCGTGCAAGTAGGCTATTGTATCTTCATGTGGCCAATTAAAAAGAAAGACAAACTAATGAATCCAATTCCTGAATGCAAATGTAACTCTCATTGTTAGAGTGAAATTTAGCTTCCATTTGTCATATCCCTACTCTAACCAATTGTAGCCTCAATGCATCCATGTGCACGCCCTTGACACTCCTTCAGTTGACATGGTATGTTATGCTGAGGAGCTTCTCCTTTCCCAGAAGCACGACCACTAGTTGAGAGGGGCAACAATTCTCTACTAGACCACATCTGACAAAAGTGACAACATTTTAAAGTAACATCAGTTCAACACTTCGCGGTAGATTGGGAACAAGGACTCACTTGAGAAGTTGCTAATCTAGACTATTATGCTAATGTAGAGAACTAAATACCCTACATGTCAATGTGTCAAAAACTATTAAGGGGCATGTCTTGTCTTTGAAGGTTTACAATACCACATAAATACAAACTAAGACGATACTCCTAGTAAAAGAGGAATATCTATGCAACCACCTCATGCCCAAGATTGGAAAATAAGATGTAAACTGAAACCTCATTAAAGTCCAAATACAACTAGAAAATCAATGAAATAACAGTGTTATTATAGAATAATATGAAAGGCAGAGTGTTTTATAATTAAAGAAATAGATACAGGAGAAGTACAAAGAAATCCCAAACCTCAAATGATTTCTTTACTTCCAAATCTATCCCACCATGCCAACCAAAAAAGAGAAATTGTTCTCCTTCGCCTTTTGGTGAACCATTATTGCAGCAATGCCTCCAAACCCAAATCTTACAGTAGGAAGGTAATACTGAGAGGTACAAGAAGATTATTTTAGTTTAGATAGTCATCTTATAGAGAACGTTACAAACTCAAAACTGAGAACTCATACCACAGTCTGAAAGAATGGGCAAGCACTAAACCCAGATCTCTGAGACACCTTGTTGAGTTACTCCTTGTGTCTAGAGGGACAGTTGAGTCCTTTTTATGATTGTGTTGTGGCTTTCATGTCCGACGAGGATTCCACTTTGACTATGGAATGTCAATCTATCAAATGCTCTGATATATATATATATATATATATATATATATATATATATATATATATATATATATATATATGGATCATAAGAATCTATGGAATATAGCAACAAACATAAAGTAGTCCAATTCAGGTCATCCTACTGCTAAAGCGTACTCCTATGGATCAGAAGAACCTATGGAAATATAGAAGCAGATAGATAGGTATATCTCAGCCTCAAAGCAAGGAAATCATCTCGACAAATCACTAAGTGCCAAACTGTATCGGCTTCAAGCAAAGCATGGTGTAGCAACCACTTAGGTCAAACTACCACCAAGGAAAGAGAACAACACCAAAGCAGGGACCAACCATGATCAAAATAGAAGGTCTCCATGGCCAAAATAGAAGATCATACCAAAGAAATCCATCATCAACATGGAGGAGCAAGCCTCATGCAATTCGGCCACCAAAAACCCTAGAAGCATGTGTCATGTAACCACCATGAAAATACCTCAAGAAAGAGAGAGAAACTGCATTTATCACCACCAAAACAGAATGTAAACGTCATAGAACATCTAGGTATCATAAAGAATCTGGCACAAGCAGTAGCAATAGGAGAAGGAAAGTAGGTGTGTTAAGTTCTTAAGGGTGCCCTAGCTGGGAAGTAGTCAAGTCAAAGTTATGTCAATAATTCCAAATCTTTCTTTATTCGATTTTTGTGCTGAATCATTCACCAAACTTCGTGTCCCTATAGCCCCCAACAAAAAAACAGAGTTGCCGAAAATGATCTGATCTAGTTTCACATAATCTAGTTGTCTTTTTACCCATCATAAGCCGATCTGCTCCCCCTAGGATAATGAATGTGACAAAAACTAGATCAAAAGATAGCAAGGAAACTACCATTACATATCCATCTCCAAAATCAAGAACCTTAGATTAGGGTTTCAGATTCTAAGCAAACCAATCATGTTAGTCACCATCAAAAAAGATGTAGAGCATGGTATCATCTACTATCACATTAGGGGTACATTTTAGAGAAAGAAACAATAACATGCATGTATGAAATGTGCAATAATAGAGAGGGCAAAGTGTTATATAACCCACCTATTTTAAAGAGTAAACAAGCTCCAAGCTCAAGCTCCAAAAGAGGGAAGGAAGCTCCAACAAGGATCACCAATTCGACCACAAAATCACCTCCAAAAAGAAGAACACCTTGGTCAAAAGATAGTTCAAGAAAAAGGGCAATAAGGACCCTAGGCCAAAACAAAGAACAAGGGAGGAAAAGAGAGAAGAAACTCCCTCTCACTTGGGTGTTGCCTTGTCAAAACATGGCCTATGACCCTTGTGATGAGGAGCTTACTCTCAAGAACGACCACCATGTCAAAACATATTCTAAGTCTAAGAAGAGAGAAGAATATGGGGTAAAAAAATCCAAGGAAAATGCCACAAAAGAAAGGCATGTACTTACTAAGGTTGAAGATGAGTAAGAATCACCCCATGCAAGAGATACAATCACCAAAAGCTCCAAGGACCAGCTCTCCTTGCTCCACCAAGCTCCAAGGATGAGCGAAAGAGCATGAGGAAGAAAGAGGTCTGAAAGGTTCACTTTCATGGAGAGAAAAGGCTTTATACAACAAAGGAGAAGGGAGGTAGGGTGAGGAATGATGTGTCAACACCTAAAGACATCCAAGGGACACTTGTCCACCCAAGAAACTAACATGCAACCACTTAAACCTTGCATACATGAGATGTTGATACAAACTACGTTGGGTCTCGACCACCTAGGTCCCCAACACATGGTTTAGGTCGAGACACTCCAAGGGGGGTTGAGACAAGGGCCAAGCATCACCTAGGTCAAGAGAAAGAGTCGCCATGCATATTAAGCTGAGACACTCCACAAAAGGACAAACTGTCTTGACCCAAACTACCACAGTTGAGAAAAAATACATCCAAGGAAGGTGTCTCCACCAAGACACATCCCAAGCACCTACCTAGGTTGAGACAAGGGTCGAGACAACCCACAAGGCACACATGGGTTGAAACCAAGCAAACCCTAGAAATCCTAATCACCTGTAGTAATGCCACCACTCACCCAAGGCTCAACCAAGGTGCCCCAAAGCATCATTCTCTCTATCTATCTCATGAAACCTAGAGAGAGAAGGCACACTATAGAGGTGACAAATTGCAATATAACATTCACAAATGAATAAATTGTAATTTGACCCAAAACAAGCATAAAAAGCACAAACATCATCCAAATAAGCTGAAACTGGAGACTTAATCTCTCCACAAGCTCTAAGATCATATCAAAGGACTAGAGCAAGGTTTTAAGCACACATTCAAGCCAAAGCAAATATGGTTAACCCAAAACACAGGTCAAGGGTCTTATAGAAACCACCTGTCCCTCCCAAAAACTACTCACCCCCACTTAAATCGCCTCCATATACGTCAAATACACGTAACCTGATCACATGCGTAACACAATAATTTCTAAAACAAAAATAAAAAAACAATCTTTTAGAATTCGAGATTCTTTTAACTACTTCTATAAGCTCGTGTTTTTTTTATTGTGTGATGCCGTCGTTGCCCCCATAGATTTTCTTCCAGCATCAAGAACAATCCTACCATTTAGGTTGCATAGCTTCATGCAATAATGACACAAGCTACCTAGGATGTCGCTCCGCCCTGGTCCCAAGAAATTTTGCCAAGGGTTGGAGGATGCCTCACACCACTCCATTGTGCTTGTCGCCATTTTGGCGACTTGACATTCTTTCCTCACGAGTCAACCAACTAGGCAGCAATACCCGTGCTTACTGCTAGCATGCTACATATCTCATTGCCCTGCTGTCTTCATGTTTAAGCCTGCCTCGATGATACAAGGTGATGACCTTTCCCCCAAGTGGCATGGTGTTTCCTCACCAGCGGGGTCTGGGTAGAAGCAGTGGCGGAGCCATAAATTCAAAATGGGCGAGAAACATGTGCATATTAAATTTTCTCTAACCGTTTTCATTTTTTATAATAAATATTAAAATGGCTTTTAAATTTTCATAAGTAATCAACATTTAGATATATAGATACATGACATAAATGTATGTTCATATTGTAGGTATACTAACTTTTGTGTTGAGATTTCTCAAATTTCTTACAATTTGCACCACCAAACCAAATTTTTGATGTCATTGCTCAAACTATTAAAGCGAGTAAATATCAATACAGACCGTAATTTGACTAAATTGATCAGTTTGGTAAGATCCGATCATGGACCATTATAAGTTTGGTCATGTTCGCGGTCTAAAAACTGTGAAAGTTTGTTCTATGGCCTGGCTAAACTATCGGAAAAAAGAGTGGATTATGTATATGATACCTCTGTATTTGAAGTTATATTTTGACACAAGTACAAATAAATTACATTTAGTGCGCATATTTAATATTAATGTTATCGAACCATTAAAAGCAATTAAGATTATCTAATTTTTACTATAAAATATTTTGTGTAATGCATAAAAAGACTTACTACGGTCCAAACGGCCCAATTTTTGTGTTGACTCTGAAAATGGTACAGTCCGATTCTATATTTAAACAGTCCAGTTTGCGGTCCATATATTCTTACAAATTTAATTCTTGATCTAGTCTGATCCAATTATGGACCAATGTGTGTACCCTTTCAGACTACTTTTCTTCCCATAATGTTATAACAAGGAAGATCACTAAAAGAATTAATTGGTATAGATAAAACAACAAAAGACAAGAAAAAATGATGGCCATGGGAGTATTTCTATTTTCACCTCCAACAAACAAAATAGAAAAGAGACCAATCCACGTTTAACGAGCTAAATGAAAAAAATAAGCAAAATGTGGCTTAATAAATGATACATTTGTCAAAGAAAATCAAACAGAGAAACTAAATCTATACTTCTATAAAAAGAGTGAGTTTGATGCTGCACTCTCCTTGATTCACTCTCTTCTCTCAGTTTTTTAAGGAATTTTACTCCTACAAATATTTATTTTCACACTCTCCTATTAACTTTTATTATCTTTAATTATGTATTTCTCTCTCCATCCCACAGAAATGGTTTCTTGATTCTCTCCTTTCAAACAACCAACACAAATATCTTTTACTGTAGGGACCCTTTCATAGACGAGTCCTCTCTCTGCACATTTCCAACAAATTTTATATGTCGCGTGCATGTGCATGTGTGCGTTCACTAGTATATATACAAAGGACACATAATAGTGGCTTGAATTCCCAAAACGTCTAAAAGTTGAGAAGAGATGTCTACTGAAGCCAGATCGTCTTGCAACATACCCTACAACGTCACAGGAACTCCGGTCTCCCACACATGAATCCACATAAAGTCCCAACAACACAACAATCCAACAGTTGCCTACCCCAGCCACGCACATCAAGTTGGTATCGCCAGTGACTAGACAAACACAACGAGGAGTCTAGGGCAGAGCCAAGCGTGGCATATACTAGTTTTTGTTTCGAATGTGCCGGTCACACGCGTAAACTGTTCACGCTCGCTTACATGTAAGGTGAAGGATGGTTTATGGAGAATTGAGAAGTTTTGCCTTTTTGGATAGTAGTATTGACATACAGTGAACTGTCAATGGCATTGCATGGTAATTTTTAGATAACATGAGTGTTGATAGGAGAGGTAAAATATGTGGGATAAAGGAATAACATAGTTTTTATTTTGATTAAACTTTTAATCCGTGATGATTTTTTTGACGACATAAAACCATTGGTTTTGTTATAAAAATATAATACAACAGGACTAATCTTGGTATACTTTAGAGAAGAAATGATACACAATAAAAATGAGTTTTTATATTTTGTATATTTTTTCTCATTAACACAACAACACAAAAATAAATATTAATATGTGATGAATTTTTTGACAAAATAAAAATCATTAGATTCTTCATATAAAATATATTCCAACAAGACTAATGTTGATATATTTGAGGAGGGAAGTAAAAAGAAAAAGGAGGGAAGTGACTGTGTGCCACTTACCCATTCATTCATTAAACAAAGTTGATTAAGACTATTAAGTTTCAGGTACTGGTAACTTATTTTGGGTGTCAAATAACTTATTTTTGGATGCCAATTTCATGTGCTACTAGATGTTGATTAGCTTCATTAAGTTTTGGACGCCATTATCTTGTTTGGGTGTCAAATATCTATTTTTGGGCGTAATTATCCAGTCACTGGGTGTCATTCAATGTGTTACTGAGCGCTAATTAAGAACATCATGTTTTGCATGCCATTAACTTGTTTTGGGTGTCGATCACTAATGTTTGGGTGCACTTACTCATTCATCGGCGTAATTTCATGTGCTATTGGACGTTGATTGACTTTATTGAGTTTTGGGCACTGTTATCTTGTTTTGGGTGTCAAATATATATTTTTGGGCGTCATTATCCATTCACTGGGTGTCATTGCATGTGTTACTGGCATTGATTATGTTCATCATGTTTTGGACGCCATTAACCTGTTTTGGGTGTTAATTACTCATTTTTGGGTGTACTTACTCATTCAATGACGTCATTTCATGTGCTACTGGACATTGATTAACTTCATTAAGTTTTGGGAGCCAATATCTTATTTTAGGTATCAATTATCTATTTTTGGGCGTCATTATCCATTCAATGTGCGTCATTTTGTGTGTTACTAGGCGTTGATTAAGTTCGTCATGTTTTGTGCCGTTAACTTATTTTCGGTGTCAATTACCCATATTTGGGCGCATTTACTCATTCATTGGCGTCATTTCATGTGCTACTGGATGTCGATTAACTTCATTATGTTTTGGACACCAATATCTTATTTTGGGTGTCAATTATCCATTTTTAGGTGTCATTATCCATTCAGTGGGTGTCATTGTTACTGGACGTTGATAAGTTCATCATGTTTTGAGCGTTATTACCTTATTTTGAGTGTCAATTACTCATGTTTGGACACATTTAATCATTCATTGGCGTCATTTCATGTGCTATTGGACGTTGATTAATATTATTAAGTTTTCGACGTCATTTTCTTATTTTAGGTGTTAATATCTATTTTTGGGCGCAATTATCCATTCATTGAGTTGATTAAGTTCATCATGTTTTCAGTACTATTAACTTATTTTAGGTGTCAATTATCCATGCTCGAAAGCACTTATCCATCATTGGACGTCACTTCATGTGCCACTGGACGTTGATTAAGTTTTTAAGTTATGAGCACCATTATCTTATTTTGGGTGTCAATTACCCATTTGTAGGCACACTTATCCATTCCCTAGGTCATTTTATGTGTTAATGTGCATTTATATAAGTTCATCACGTTCTGTGCGTCATTAAACTCAAAATAAGTTAATGACAGTCAAAACATGATAAACTTAATCAACAACTCATTAACACATAAAATAACATCCAATGAATGGGTACGCGCACCCAGAAATAGCTAATTGACACCCAAAGAAGATAATGACGTTCAAAACATAATGAACTTAATCAACACCCACTGACACATGAAGTGACACTCAATTAATGGGTAAGTGTACCTAAACATTGGCACTTGACACCCCAAACAAGTTAATGGTACCTTTGGATGGTCTTTTGGCGCATATTTTTGTTATTTTAACACCCACTTTTACCATTTTGATGTGTGATTTTTGTTCTCTTTTTTTCTTAATGCCCTCCTCTCCTCTCTCTCTCATCACTTTCCTCCTCTTTTCTTTTTCTCCCTCTCAAAAAAGAAAAAAAGAAGAAAAAATACAGCAGGAGGGTAGGTGGTGGGACATGTGGGAGTAGGTGAGCAAGGATGACACAGATGAGAGGAAGGACCGGTGGTAGGGATGAGAAGAGAGACCAATGGCACAAATAACATGTGGGTAGGTGGGGGACAAATAGTTTTGTTGAGTGGTTTGATGCGTGTAATTGCCTCTGAGGGAGCATGAGCGTCCCCAAATTTTAAACTTTTTCGTTTCAGCGGCAAGTTTATATTCTTTTTGTTTCTGAAATTTGGGTGAGGGGCCACTGGGCAGAGGCACCACCGGTTGTGTTTTCTCCCAGCCGGTTTTCGGTTGAAACCAAGCATTCAGAGTCCCATCGGCGCCTAAGTGCGTTATATAAACCTCCCCCGACATAACTGCCTCTCAACCCTCGTACTGAGTTCATGTTATGTACTCAAGAGAGCATGGCCGCGCAAGTAGGTTGCAAGGTCCCGGAGCTACTCTGCGTAGTTTCCTTTGGGGACATTCCTTCTTCTGATATATTTTCCTCTCAGATTGAAGCCTTCAATGTCCCAGCGGTATAAGGATTTATTACCTATTACTTCGTTTCTTTTAATTATCTTTTATGTAACTCATAGTCCTATTTTCCGTTGGTAGGTGTTTCGCGGCGCTGTGAAGGATTGGAAGGCATTTGCTAAGTGGAATCCCCAAAGTGGAGGGCTTGAATACCTCAGGGTATGTCTCTGTTTTCCTTTCTATTTATCCAGAATCAATGATGATGTCATTAAGCACGCTCCATTTTATGGTTAGACTATCCAAAAATTTGGAATCAAAATAACCAGGACTGCTCATCCATGTAGGTGTCATCTTTCCCCCGGTTATATTACACATATATTCTTGTGAATATTGTGGAGGCACACAAATGTGTATTGTTTTGATACGCCAAAGTCGTGCAGTGGACTCATAGCCATGACCTTGCATTCAATAGAGGTCTTGATAACGATGACCTTGCATTCAATAGGGGTCATTTGGTTTGCAGCATCTAAAAGTCCTGTTTGTGCTCCATGAAATACATCTCATTTTTAGTAGGGATGGTAGCTTGGTGTGATTAGTAAAACCAATACCAGTCCGAATTCCTGCATTGAAGGTGGAATTCACGAACTTGGTGTTAACAGTCTACTTTCGTTGGATAACTGATTGATGCCTAAATAGTCTAGAATGATCGAGAACCCGCATAACACCTTAACCATCTTTTGGTTCTTCATCAACTCTGCATTGAACCTTGTCTCGCCTGTATCTTCTCCTACTCAGAGAAACAACATTACCACTATCAGGAACACCATCACAAGTTCACTACTACAAGTGACCTCTCCTAAATTACATTTTTTCTCCGCTATTGTCAGCCTATGCCTTTGAACGACTTGGGCGTATCGATGGTAGCCCCACCAGTTCCCATTAATGGTTTCAGGTTGGATCAAGGCGGGACATGTAAACTGTTAACTTGTTATAATGCCAGCACCTTTTGTATTGCTGAACAGAAATTCAATCATCTTATTGCATGGCATTTCTCGAATATGTATGCTATTGCAGGAAAAGGTAGGCGTTGCATCTGTAGAAGTCATGCACTCTAAATCCGCTCCTGTTTTTTATGGAGATCTTCGAAGTCATGAGAGGGTATGCTTTGTTTTTGGTGTGAATGGCATTGCTACTATCATAGTTATTCTTTTTCAAAATATTTAATATCCAGGATAAATCAAATTGTTATGTGTTTTAATTATGTGAACTTCTTTTAGGTCCCTATGCCATTTTCATCTTTTATCACTATATGCAAATCTTGTCAAACGACTTGCATTGGAAGTGGTTTTAAATCAGATATACCAGTGCTCTCTACAGGAGAACGATCCAATATTGAAGATGACCACTTAAATTCTGTGCCTTCTCCTAGCCAGATTTATTTAGCTCAGGTAAACTGTACTTGTATTGATTTTGTTGTTGTACACCCCTTCTTACATCCGATCAGTGTTTGGTTGTCGGCTTGTATCCCAATTTCAGTTATTTTTGATACTATATGAAATCATAGTTTGGATATTGGTCATCAATTACTTTCATAAAGAAAAATAAAAAGAGATCAGAAAGAACCTAAATTTTGCTGTATAATGACTTCCAAATAATAGGATATATATTACTAGCTAGCAGCTATATAAGTACTGACAATCTTCCCCTAGAAAAGGTACTGCTGATCTGACAATAACAGCTTTTTTTGGACTCACTGGAAAAGTTGAAATTTGGGAACTATGGAGAGAATTTGTACTGACGATCTAAGTGCTCCTGGTTTTTTCTAAGCTTAATTACAAGTCATACAATCATTACAATTGATTTATAACATGATTCTAATGGATTTACATCATATTACAAAAACGTGTACTTGTATGAATTTTGACTTGTCTTTTCTCCAAGTTGAGATGCGTAAGTTAGGGCATTTAGAGTGTGTCTATACCTAATCTGAAATCACTCAAGTAGAGACATTAGACACAAATAAGTGGAATGGTTTAGTCATCATCAAAACAATGGTTTAGTCAATTTAGACCTTGAGTCAACATTCTCCCCCTTTTTGAAGATGACAAACCATTCCATAAATGTATTGAAAGCATTTAAGTAAAGTCATACCTTGGAGAAACCTAGGGATTTCAATAGAATTGAGTTCATATGCTCCCCCTCAATTGATGCTCGTGGAGTTCTCATACTCCCCCTCAATTGATGCTATATCTCCTGCATGGTTAGCTTTCATAACATTTATAGAATACTATGTCTTCTACTCATATGTGTTTCTACACATATATGTTTTCTCCCCTTTACATGGAGATGCTTCTCCTCTTCATACAAGACATGCCTTCTCCCTGTTTTGCCAAAAGAAGACATACCTTTCTCCCCCTTTGTCATTTCAAAAAGTGGGGGTATGAAGAAATGAGAAACACCACTTGTTAAGAGAAAGGAGATAACAAAAAAATTAATATAATGAGAGTAGAAGAGAACATATAGGGGCTTGTCCAAACATAAAAAGAAAAACAAGTTAAATCATGCACTTGAACAACCCAAAATGCAAGATAAAGTGCTGCAGAAAAATAATATATCGCAATTTTGACCCTCAAGATGACAGAATTTGCCCAAAAAGTATTAGGGCTCATGGCAAAGCGATGAGTCTTGCTTAGAAGGTCGTTTCTGCATAAAAAACACTACTCTTATAGCAAAAATTGAAACTGGAGCAAAGTCTGTATAAAATTCAAAAATACTCCAATTTCTATATACAATGTAGATTTATGTATCCTGCATGACAAAGTTATGTAAGCAACTCAAGATAGTACATATGCAATTCAAGGAACAAGCTTGAGCATGTATGAGACAAGATACAAACATAGCATATAATGAAATACTACTAGATGAGCAAAGATACCAATTATAAACAAGGTTAGAACTACATATATGTGAACTACTAGTAGATGTTATCACAAGTTAGGACTACTAGTAGGATTTAGATCATAGCAAGAGATACCAAAAGATACACAAGATAAAACAAGCTATGAGTAGATGTAGAGATATATCCAAACAAAGATATATGTAATTTTAAAAGCATGAAACGATATAATTCATATACAAATATGTATCATTGCCAACCTTCCAATTCCTTTTATATGTACACCTTGTTGCTAAGTACTTTTCTTCCTTTGGTAAAGCTAGACTTACTGCTGTTGGGTCCTAGATAGATGTAGCAAGTTAGAGCACAACAGAAGTAATTTTAGACACAACCAAGAGATCCAAAGAGATCATCATCAAAACCTGCAAAACAACTCAAATCAAGTAATTTCAAGATATAGATATACCAATTTAGAGCAATTAGAGAGATAGAGTTGTAAGCAAGATAGACAATTTAAAACATGACAATATGCATATATAAAGGTACCAAATGAGAGTGCCAAAGAATAAGGCTATTGGTTGAGAAAATCTAGTTGAGAGGGAAATTCTCATTCAATAAGCCAAAAGTATATTCTGTGCACAATGTTGTCGGTCGAGTTCTGTGTATTGACAACACCCATTGGTGCCTATCGGTCGAGTTTCAAACAGGACAAACTCGACTGACAGAGCTGCTGTCAAAAAGCACATATATTTCATAAAAACATATTTAAAGGCATGCTAAAAATACAAACCATATCCAAACATGTGTAAGCAAATTAATAATGCACTATGAAAGCATTAGAAACAGTTTTTGAGCAAGAGTGTGAAGAGAAACACAAAATACCACTTTTGACTCAAAAACCATATGTATAGTGCACACTATCTTTACAAAAACAAGTTAATATTGGTTATAAGCAAGAAAACATTTACCTTTGTTCTTACCATTCCTTTTTCACTTGTTGCCACCCCATACACATCCCACCTTTCTTCATTAATATGGATTGATAAGTCAATTTGCAATTCAATAGCTCAAGTCAATCCATTTGTAAGTACCTACAAGAAGAAAGATGAAATGGTCCCCAATCATGTTTTTGGGTCCAGAGGTGTTAGCTTAGCAACCCAAGTCCTATTGCTCTTGGGTGCTTTCCTAAAAGGACAACAAGTAGAATAATGACCAAAATCATTGCAATAGTTGCATGTGCCCATAGTCTTGGAACTAGATGATTCTCCATGGAATATTGGAGGTTCTTTACCTTTGTTGTTCCTTTGACTACCATCATACCCTAAACCATGTCTACCAATTTGTTTAGTAGTATCGTGTAGGATATCATTAAGATTCTTTTTACCAACTAAGAATCTTTGCAAAGAAGATCTCAAACCATCATTATCATGCATAAGAGAAGCAATAATAGAATTAAATTTTTTGATATTATCTCTAGCATGCAAAAGATCATTTTCTAAGCAAAAAACTTTAGTTAAATAAGAATCTCTATCAATATGAAGAGCATTAATATTATTCTCTCTACTAGTAGAACTAGAACAAGATTCAAGCACATTGATTTTAGCAAACAAGGAGACATTTTTTGTTTCAAGCAAAGCAATTTTAGAAAGATAAACACCATTTTCAGATTATAATCTTTGCAAAACAAAATCTTTGTCCTTGTTTTCAGATTTAAGAACATCAATATCATGCATGAGAGAATCATCAATTAAAGTATGTTCTTCATTTGAACTAGGCATAAGAGGTTGAGCTTCTAGAAATCTAATCTCGTCAAGCAAGCTAGCATTTTCAAGTTTAAGAGAATCCACTTGACTAAGACAATCATTTTTATCATCAAGCAAGCAGGAATTAGCATGTTCAAGATCTTCTAGTTCTACATGCATATTATCAACAATTCTAGCAAGCTTTTTTCTTTTCTTTTTAAAAGACTTAAGAGAGGCACGAGTATCATGAATAATAGTAATCAAAGATTCTTTATCTAAAGAGTGTAGATTTACCTCACTTGAGTCTTTACTTGTTGATGCCATGAGAACAAAATGACATTCTCCTTCTTCACTAGAGCTTGATCTTCCACTTGACTCTTCACTTGAGCTTGAGTTGGAAGAGTCACTTGAGCTTGAGTTGGATGAGTCACTTGAGCTTGAGTGACATTTCTCCTTCTTCATGTACTTCTCTTCTCTTTCCTTGTGATGATGGGTCTTCTTTCCTTGTAGACAATCTATCATGAAGTGACCATTTTTTCCACACTTGAGGCACCGAATGGAGGAGGAATGCTTGCCTTTGTAGAATCTACCCTTGGAGTACATGACATCTTCTTCAACTTGAGAGGATGGAGAAGCTTGACCGACAACAGCCTTGATTTGAGCTTTGATTTCAGCCTTCTTCATTCTCTTGAGTTCTTTCTCTTCTTGTCTTTATACTTCCTCCCTCTTGTCAAGTGTGGATTCATGTGCTTGTAGATTTCCAATGAGCTCTTAAATATGGACATCCTTAAGAGACCTTACTTCTTCAATGGAAGTCACCTTAGGTTCCCATCTCTTGGGGAGAGTTCTAAGGATCTTTGAGTTGATCTCTCCTCTAGACATAGGATGGCCTAGAATAGCAAGACCATTCACAATGGTGTTGAGCCTTGAGTACATGTTGGCTATCTTCTCCTCCTTTCCCATCTTGAAGTTCTCAAGCAGTCCTTTGAGCATGTAGATTTTTCTTTCCTTCACTTGAGCTGTCCCCTCATAAGTGATGCATAGCTTTCTCCATACCTCATAGGCTGTTTCACATGAAGAAATCCGATTGAACTCGGTGGGGGTCATGGAGGCATAGAGGATGTGCATGGCTCTAGAATTCAAGGTTGCTTTCTTCAAGGTAGCTTCATCCCATTCTTCAATCTTTGCCTTAGGTAGCTTGTATGTGCTGCTCACCATTTGCCACATCTCAAGACTTGATCATTAGATGTAGAATTGAAGCCTTCTTCTCCTATAGAGGAAATTGCTCCTGTCAAAGATTGGAAGGTTGATCAAGTATCTCCCTCCTTGGTAGTCATCTATCTTCTCCTACTTGTTGAAGTATGCTTGGAGAAGACCCGCTCTGATACCAATTGTTGGATCCTAGATGGGTGATAATATGCTCTAGAGGGAGGGTGAATAGAGCTGAATGCACTTAAACAAAATTCATTAGACCTTCAAGATATATCACAAGATAAGGTTGCTAAATAAGAAATTTGAGTGCAACTAAAACATGTATAGCAAGGGAGAGAGAGATTGAACATACATAACTTGACAACCTATTTAGAGTGGTTCCACACTTCAAACTAGAAGTGAGTCAGTCCACTACCTAGAGAGGTCAACCTCTAGGATTTCTTAACCATTGCACTCTTATTCATTCATAAGACTTACAATAAATGACCAACAAAGGACTTACCTATCCAATACAAAGAGTCTTCAACCTTACCAAGGACTTACCCACTTTGCAAGGAGTCTTCCGCCTTCTTCCAAGGACTTACCTACTCTTGCACAAGTCTTCAGGCTTCAAAGAATTACCCACTCTTCTTGGATCTTCAGTCTTTGACTTCACCTTCACTCGGAGAAGCTTCCACCAAGGACTTACCCACTTGAGCAAGGAGTCTTCTGCCTTCACCAATGGCTTACCCACTCTTGCTCCAAGTCTTCAGCCTTGATCTTCACCAAAGGACTCCTTCCCTTGTTCTTCTTCACCTCTCTTAGCCAAGAGAGAGAACCTTCATCTTCATGGTTGAAATGAGAGATAGGGAGGTGGTGGAAGTGAGAGCCTCACAAGATATACATGTAGGACGAGCTCTCTTACAAATCTCCTATTCACTCTAATGGATGTAGCAAGTGATCAAGCTTAGAGAGAGAGAAGAGGCTGTAGGACCACTCAACTATAGAATAGGGACCTTCATAGTGCTTGGCTAACCATGGGATGAAGCCCAAGGGGTCCTATTTATAGTTGAGGATGCCTAGAAGCCTTTGGGAACACTTGAGAACAAAAACTAGCCGTTTTGTGGCTTGCGACGGATATATTTTCACTTGTTGCAACTCCACAACGGCTAGAAACATTTTTTTACACTTTTCCGTACAATGCAATCGGTCGAGTTTCTATAAAGGTAACTCGACCGATCCCACTAAGAGACAAGACCAATTTAGGCCATCGGTCGAGTTTGTCCTGGGGTAACTCGATCGATTCACTTAAATCAGTTTTGGTCAGTAGAGGGATCGGTCGAGTTCTGTGAAGTGTAAACTCGACTGATCAAAAGTCATTTTTAAGATCCAATTAGGATCGGTCGAGTTTGCAACTCGACTGATGAACAACCTGATGTGAATTTTAGAAAATGGCTTTTGAGTGCTTAAACATTCGATCTAAGTGCTCCTGATTTTTTCTAAGCTTAATTACAAGTCATACAATCATTACAAGTGATTTACAACATGATTCTAATGGATTTACATCATATTACAAAAACGTGCACTTGTATGGATTTTGACTTGTCTTTTCTCCAAGTTGAGATGCGCAAGTTAGGGCATTTGGAGTGTGTCTATACCAAATCTGAAATCACTCAAGCAGAGACATTAGACACAAATAAGTGGAATGGTTTAGTCATCATCAAAACAAGGGTTTAGTCAATTTAGACATTGAGTCAACAAGTCTCTCTATGGAACCATCTGGATTATGTTTGACAGTGAATACCCATCTGCAACCTACATAATTCTTATCTGTACGCAAATCAGTAAGCTCCCATGTTTCATTTTGAGTAAGTGCAGACATTTCATAATTCATGGCATGTAACCAATCAACATCCTTCATAACATTGACATAGCTCTTTATAAGTATCACAGTTGCAATCCCAAGAGCAGAAGAGCGAGCCTGCTTAGATAAATTCGACAAACAACAAACACCCACAATAGGATGTCAAATAGTACAAGTGCGGATACTATTCCGGACAACAATGGGAACATTGAGATCAGAGGGATCTTCAAGATGCTCTTGAGCAGAGGAAGATGGGGAGGGCTCATGGACTAGAGTCGTTACCGCATCATGATCTGATATGCTTCTTTTGTGATACACCTGTGGGTATTGCTGGATTAAAGGAACATCTCCAGATGACTCTTCCTCTTACTGGGAACACTAAAGAAATATGGAGTAGACTCATGAAAGGTGATATCCCTGAATGCAAACATGCGAGGAGGACTAGGACAGTAACACTTGTAACCCTTACTGGTGTTAGAATACCCAAGAAAGAGAGTTTTAATAAACCTGGGAGACAATTTGTCAGCTTTAGGATCTAAATTGTGAACAAATGAGGTACAACCAAACACCCTAAGAGGAATAGGAAATGGCTAATCATTAGAACGTAAAACCGAAAAAGGAGTGCTTCCTTGAAGAACAGAAGAAGGTTGCCTATTAATAAGAAAATAGGCAGTAAGTAAAGCGTTCGACAAAAATCTCTTAGGAACATTTGATTGGAACATGATCGTCTTGGTAATATTGAGATGACTATTTTTTCTCTCAGCCACCCCGTTCTATTGAGGGGCGTGAGGACAAGACGTATGATGTACCATTCAACTGAACTACAAAAATTAGCCATAGCTTGTTGAACATATTCCAAGGCATTATCAGACTGGAGAATTTTAATATTGCAATCAAATTGGACCTTTATTTCTTGATGAAAATGTTTGACAATGGACAACATAGATTCTCGATTCTTTAACAGATAGACCCTTGTCATATGAGAAAAATAATCTACAAAGGAAATAAAATATTGAAAACCATTATAACTGCTTTCTTTTACAGGACCCCAGACATCACTATGAACTAAATCAAAGGGGCGGACAACCCGCATGTTGACACAACTAGGGTAAGACATCCTATGATGTTTCCCAAATTGACAAGACTGATACTCTAAAGAGGACACATGTGATAAATTTGGCTCTAACTTCCGCAGACTCTCCAGAGAAGGGTGACTATATCTGTAGTGCCACAGTAAGGGGGAACCACTCAAAAGGATAACGGGAGCCAGAGCAACAGAAACCTGACGAGGTAGACTTGCACCATGAAAGAGGTAGAGATCACCTTTCCTAGGCCCCCCACCAATCTTCGTCATACTCTAGAGAGATACACGTCACTCTACGGAAATGATATGATACGTTTCTGACGCATCAAAAACCTCCAAGCGAATTTTCCTAATCACACATGGAGGATATGAGATTAGGAAGTCTCTATGTAGACGCATACTGCTCGGTTTGAAATTTTAGACTGCCGTTGGAGAAATCCGAAGACGCTCACGCCTCTCGGCTAAAGGTCCGACCTTGATTGCCCCCCCACCCGACGACAACCTGGCCGGTGACGCCTGGCCAGTTGCGTTGGGCCTGCCTTGACGACGGTTTGTCTGCTTGGCGACTGCTGCTGCCAGGCGGCGGCCGACGGCTGATTAGAGTTAGGGCTGGCTACGCTTCCATTGGATTGAGGTTGTTGCAATGTGCAACTTGTGAGAGGAGCAATGTGCTACCTCTCCTTTTATATTAACACAACTGGGAGAATTACATAAGAGCCCAACAGTAAAGAGAATTAACATAATGAAATAGTAGGAATGCAAAACAACTATATTAAGAATACCTTTACATTTGATTGTTTATAAGTACAATGATTGCTTTCTTTCCTGAAATTGATATTTGCCAAACCCAGATGAAAACAAAAGGCACCACAAAAGAGTATTGGGTCATAGATACACCCACATTGAATGTGTTCTAAATTCTAATTAAAATTATTAGTCAACATTTGCATCACATGCTGCTTTAGATGATGTTTGTGTGGTTCTGCTTATGCATTCAAGTAATGAATCTATAATGAGAATGCATGTCGTGAATGATGAGATAGAAAAAAGGAAAAAAACCTAATTAGCACACTTTGGAAAAAAATATGCGCATTATAGCACCTCAACAAAAAATTCCCAATTTAGTCCACTCACTTTTGTTTAAAAGCGCCATTCTAAATTGCATTTTTCAGGTCAAGTTTGGGAAGACACCATGTTGTTTGACATTTTTAACAAAAAATAAAAACCAAAAAATGCCAACACAAGTGGCTTTTTCACCCTGTACGTATAGGCTGAAAACGCCACTTGTGTTGGGGTTTTCTGAGTTTTTTTTTCTTTCCCATTTTTTGTTAAAAAACCGAACAGCCTGGCCCCTTTCGATATTGGCTTAGAAAAATGCCAATTTAGATGACACTTTCACTGCAAAGTGGGCTATACCCAAAATTATTTTGACTGAGGTGCTATATTAGGCATATCTTTTAACAAGGTGTGCTAATTTTTTTTCCTAGAAACAATAGAGTTAAGGATATTAATAGTGTTGTATGGTAAAATCAAATGTTTATTATCCTATGTTCTACCATGGGAAGCAAGCATCTAAACAAAGGCAAAATAAGTTGTTAACTAAAGTAAAAATGAAATTACCATAAGTTAATGACCAAGGTCAATAATAAGACCATTAAAAGTTGTAGCTATAATGTCATACCTTGTCAATTAAATGACTTGAATGGATGTTTCAGCATGATGGAGAACATGTACATACTTCACTTGATTGGACACCACCTCCATTAAATCTTCAATCACCTCATGGCTGGTCTCAGTGATGTCAATCATTTCTGCACGACATGCTTGGTAGATTGCATATGTTGGTAATATATGCTTGGATTATGCTTATGAACACAATGGCTTTCTGTGTGTGATGCTCCTCCAAGATGATGGTGCCCAACTTGGTCTTCACCATCTTCATGATTACACACTGCTGCGTTCCCCAAATTTAAATACTTAGCAAAAAGAGGTGCCATGGATACATCTAGAACAATTGATCAGGCCCTACGTGGATATTAGTTGTGGCTTGCTGATGGGAAGTGACAAGGGGTGCTTCACGCACCCATTTAGACGGTAGTCTAGCATATTCACTTTAGGCCAGTGATGGAAGGCAAAAACAACAATGGTCTGATACTTGACAGGTCACATACAAAAAACCATCTGAGTGCCTCATGGACAACTTCCCATGACAGAATAGACCACTGGCCGAAGTGTAGTTGTGGAACTTGCATCCTGTCCCTCTCGCGTGTGCCTTGAGTGGAAGTTGCATGCCATCACCAACCATGGACTTGATTCGTGGGGCATCCTCCTGTGACTTCTGGTGGGGCAGACATAAGCAACGATGATAATTCTATGACAAACATGACTGTCTACATGCCATGGAGTATATAGTTTGCAGTTGGATGGCAGGACTCCCGACTAACAACTTCCCATTCTTAGTGGGGGCTAGCATGTAGTACGTGGATGATGGAAAGAGTATTGTCCGAGTTGGTTATTGGAGAGAGGCAATTTTGTGGGAGAGGTGCAAAAAAGGATAAAGATGTTTCTATTGTGCATTGACCATGTCACATTATTCTTTGCAAGAGTTGGTTATTGGAGAGAGACAAATTCATGGGAGAGGAGGAAAACAAGAACTGGTTTTGTTGCGAGTGGGAAGTGTCAACTACATGATTTAGTGGGGAACAAAAAGAGAGAGATATATATAATAAAAAGGAAGAAAGAGAAAAAAGTGAGATGAGAGAGAGTGAAGGAGAACACTTCAATTTGAAAATGGTGCAATCTGATTGGATAGGAGGTTTTGTTAGTGGGTAAAATGGCATAATTGTAATTAGTTTGAGAAACTTCCTCTTTTTATAGTAGTATAGTTGAGAAAAAGAAGGGAAGATCAAGATCACGATATCAAGCACAATTGGATAAGTGATGGTAAACATCTCTCACAAAAGAAGACAACAATTAGCTTGGGTGGGAAGTTCTACTTAGGAGCTCTTTGGATTTACAAACATATGAAACATGTTCAGTGTATAATCTAGTGGTTTTCTAGTGCATGAGTGTGTTTGCATGGGTCTTAGAGGGTCTTCATTTATTTATAGGAAAAGTATAGGAGTCATCAAAATATCTGTTGGACACTCTAGGAGGGAAAACTAGTCCTTAGTAACGACGAAAAAGCACATCATGAGTCGAACTGCAAAGTTAGATCAAATGGTGCTGGTTCTAGTGTCCGAGTGTGTTTGCATGGATCTTAGAGGGTCCCTATTTATAGGAAAAAAATAGAAGTCATCAAAATATCCGCTGCATATACTAGGAGGGAAAGATGATTCAATGGTAGATTGTGTGATTACAAGTACATTGTCGGCCCAATTGCATAGTTGGATCAAATGGTGCTTAGTCAAACTATGAGTTCAACACAATGGTGCTCGGTCAAACTCTCAGCTCTATCAAGGTGTGCTCAACGTAAGGAAACTCACAATGGCTTTTAAAACTGAGTACAAAGTTTGTCCTGTAGTATTTTGGTTAAACTTATAGTTCGACGGACTAGTTCTCAGTCCAACTTAGTGTTCAAACGAGATTGATTCTAGATTCTTGCTTAGGCTCACAATGAATCCTTCTCGGTTGAACTTGCAATTTGGTTGACCAACTCTTGGTTGAAGAACTTATAACAACATTTTGTTTGACACTTAGTTGAATTTGGGAAATTTGCACATGTTGGATTTGGGAAATAGGCACATATGATAACAACAATTTATTTAACGACATTTGTAGGAACTTATAAATGTAATTAGAGGTAATTGAGGGTCAACATTCACTCATAGCTTGTGCTTTACATGAAACAATTTATTTGATGTTTCTCATTGCTACAAGCCTCATGATAAGAATTTAACTGCACGCCAATGTAGTTCATCAATCCTTTTCAATCAAAGCTTTAATTGTCTTCAACGCAATGTAAATACTTTTTTTTTTGAAGTTAAACAGACAAATTTCATTATGGAGGAGCCATATGGCATCTACATGAGAAGATAAATAAACTAAAGGACCACACAAAGATCAAGAACACATACAAACCACCACAAAAACTCATATCGGAATTTGATAAAAACAATGATGTATAGATCCCTCTTCTCCTTCGCTGGCTAACGCAGCTTTCTATGAAGAATACCTTCAACCTGAGTATGTATATGTGGTAGAGTATCTGCGCCAGATCGGTGTTCCAAAAGGATATTGTCCCCACACTTGCTGCCATACAACACCACAACAAAATTGACCGAGAAAGAGAAATCTACTACGAGAAGAGACAGAAGCGCTGATTAACAGTGAGAGAGACAAAATAAGAGACCAACCTAGTCTAAATAGAAAGCAAGTAAAAGAGAAAGGAGGTAGGAAACTCGTCGCAGCCGGGCTCCACGACAGGGAGGAAGAAGACCGCTGTCTCCAAAGACAACACGCCCGCGCGCCTCCCGAAGAAGAGACCCTGCTGAAGACGGGCGAGAAGAGACTGAGGGTGAGCGGGACACCGCTTTACGGCGGTCAAATCCCCCTCCCCCCAGCCAGCCGTCTCCGGAGGAAGAAACCCTAGTAGCACTAGGGTGAGAGAGCAGCCGCCAGCCGGTGGCCTTTTTCCAAGTGGTAATCCACGCAACGTAAATACTTAATACACATCTAGCAAACAATTAGGGAAATAATTGACTCATCAAAAGTGCATGTGCCAGTTGGGCCAAAATGTGTCTCTAACAGGAAGACATGGAGTCCTAATCAGATCGAGGCCCTACTAGATCGTTCTAGAGACTAACTTAAAAAATAACAAAAACTCACCGTAAACTGCAAAAAGTCGGGATCTTGATGAGGAATTACAAAATAATGAAAGATGAAAAAAGTCGTTTGACCACATTTGTTGGAAACTTCGTCCAACCTAAAAATCTTGTGACTTTGGTCTATTTTCTGTTATATAGAAGTAAACTACTTTTAGGTAAGTTGCTTATTACAATTTTTTTTGCAATGAGATTGGCTAGATGTTAGATATATTATTAGGCCCTAATTGTCTTGACCTATTAGGGTTGAGTTTGCTTCTTTGTACTTGCCTCCTCTCCTATATAGGAGGGGAGTTTGCGGTCTATTAATAAGAAATACAACACACACACTGTATTGAAAAACGTTCTGAGCTGTCGCTTAAGCGGCCGCTTAATCGGTCAAGAGCTGCAGCCGTTTAATTTTGCTGTTGAGTGCGCACTTAGCAGATTTACAAAAAATGGCCGCTTTTTGGCTGCTTAACCCGTTTTCCCCCCGCTTTTTCCTCCTTTTTTTTGCCAATTTTTAACCTTTTTTTAAATACTGTTGTAAACCTCTAACATGAAGACTGTAATATATTAAACTTATATTACATTAAATGTTCAATAATAAGCTGTAGTTCTAATTTAGAATGCATAATTTGCATGTAAGTCGTGATAATAGGTGCTGCTGTAATGTATACAAGTAAATTACATGTAACTATTATCTATTTTAGAATGTAGTTGGTTAAATGTACTGCTGCAATGTATGACTAACTGATGATATGAAAATATAAAAATAAGCTAGTAAGGTATCCATGATAAGTACATTGTTTACTGTTTAGCTGTATCCACATGTGATGCAAATTTTTGATGTATCATACATCTAGGTTGTTTTATCCATGACAAGTCTATTGTTTACTATATTGTAACTACAATCATTGTTTTATATTGTGTTATAAGCTATTTGGGTGTTTTATATTGTTGAGTAAAGTGTTTAGATATATGTAAAGTTCCAAAAAGTACAGTATTTATATACGTCAAGGTTTTAAAAAGCGCAAAGCGGGAAGCGTACGGACGGGACCTTGTAGCTGATTAATCGCCAGGCGGGCGATTTAGCGGGCACTTTTTAGAAAATCGGATTTCCAGTTCCTATAAACTTTTATGCAAAATTACATACATATGTATATAAATGCTATATTTTGGAAATTTCTATACATATCTAAACATTGTACAAGACAAAATAAAATACCCAAATAGTTTATAACACAAATATACAACGATGATTGTATTTATATAATATATTAAACTTGTCATAGATAAAGCACCCTGCACATAAAATAATAAGTGTATATACAAGATGCAACAACAATTTTGCATCACATGTTTACATAGCTAAACAGTAAACAATAGACCTATCATAGCTAGCTTACAAACATATCATTACATCTGCACATCATCAAATAGTCATACATTACAACAGTACATTTAATCAAAGTATGCATTCTAAATTAGATAATAGTCACCTATAATTTACTTGGATACATCACAAAAATACCATATCACATACAAAGTATGCATTTTAAATTAGAACTAGGTATATCATAGAACATTTATGCTAGTTTAATATATTATAGTCAATACTAATCGAGGTATATAATGTACTTAATGTTATATGCTTACATCAGTTTTTTTTTAAAAAAAGCGGGTAAAAAGCGGCCGCTTTTCTCAAAATTTGTTAAGCGGCGCTTAAGGGTGTTTTTAGGCGGACAACACCTTCTGGCGCTTAATCGGCCGCCTGCCTAGGACGCTTTTTAAAACACTGATATACGTATATCTGTAATTTTGTATAAATTTATATAGAAAACTTAAACCCGTTTTTTCAAAAATCGCCCGCTTACTGCTTTACTAGTTACAAGGTGCTGTCCGTATGCTTACCGCTTAATGTTTTTTTAAAATATTGAACACACATCTTATTTGTTATATGGTTTCCGAATACTGATCGTAGTCCTAGCTCTAGAGAGAAAAGGAGAGTGCCTCCGCATGCGGCCGGCCGCCGTCTCTTCTAGGCTTAGCGGACTGCTAGACATCTTCCCAATCTCCATGTTCGTCTTCTTTCTTCATCTTTTATAAAAATTCCCTCATGTTTGCACTCCTCGAGTAACAAGGTCGCTTCCCCAAGTGTTCAAGGTGTGCTGACACTTGTCATTCCAGCCATTATCAGCCAGTGTCTGGCCATGCCCTTTACTGTGCAAGCCAACATTATCCAATGCCCTTGTATCCACACATGCCTGGATCCAACACAAAGGAATCTTCCTTCTGGTAGACAAGTTTCGTTTTCTCCTTTTCATTCTCCAACAATCTCCTTTTCATTCTCCAACAATAGCAACGTTTCATGCGGTTTAATTGAACATTTACCCTCTTTTAATGCCTCAGTCACCATACTTCAATTTGAAAAACATTTTCCATTTGCATTTTCCTTTTTTTGTTTATAACAATGTCACTTTTGTTTCATTTTTCCTATTCCATAAGTGTCAATTTCCTTTTCTCTTTCTTTCCAAATTGTTATGTTTCCATTTTCTTCCTTCCTCCGTTTTCTTTATTTCCTATCATGCGACAGCCCACCACTTTCCTTTTCCTGTCCATACATTTCCACGAATCCCACGGTGACACCTGACCCCTCTACCCTTGCGCCTCTAATCCAACTAGCCGTCCTCTTACGCGTCTCTTACTGACGCGACAAGCGCGCCTCTACGCCGTTGTATCCCAACCTGGATTACAAGTGCAACCATCCCTCTCGTGGATTGCAATGACGACTCATATTCCTCCGCCTTTGGTGCTACTAGTAGTTTGACTTGAAGCGGTGGAACTCCATCAAACTACAACCCCCCCCAACAACTCGTCTTGGCACCATTGCGTCGACTATTTCTTAGACCCTACATGCACATGCTTTGTGCAGGTGCAAGCTTGTCTGCTTCTAAGGGGACATCAGCTAGAGAGAGATCATTGCCGCGTTTTGTGCATCCAACACCTACTTCCCTCTGAGCGAGCGGTGCTTACTTTACTCACTAAATGGGTGCTTCTTTGCCACTATAAGATGAGACACCTCACACACCAAAGTTCGCAACATCCTGACTGATTACGTCAAGGTTACGATACATTGTTTGCATCTTGATGACCAAGGGTGGCTACACTCCATTGTTCCCGCTGCCGTTCTAGTGGGAAGCCAACATGGCGTCTCATCCCAACTACCACACATCGTTTTGTTGTTGGTGCTTCTTACGTGGAACTACTTCAATAACATGGCGTCTCAGATGACTTCGACATATGTGCTCCTCGATATATTTTTCCAGATGCTACATGTTATCTTCGTCAGGGGGAGAGACACCTAGCTGCTACCTGCTACGTGCTATCTTCTTCAAGGGGAGTGTCTGAGTGCTTCAATTATTGTATTGCAACATTCAGGGGCTTTATGTATTGGCAAGCTAGACATGTGTTTTACCCATGGACCAGCTTGAGGGGGAGTGTAAGAGTTATTAGTTTAATATATGCACCTAAATATGTATGTCCACTAGGTTTTGAGTCCACTTATGTGTCCCCCTCTCCTATATATATGAACGGTGTTTTGTCTAATAGTATCATCTCAATAAAAATCACAAGATAACGAAAGACCTAAAAGTCATCCTATGTTGAGAACTTTGTCCAGCCTAAAAATCTTGAGACTTTGGTCTATTTTCTCTTATATAGAAATAAACCCCTTTCAGGTAAGCTGTTGTTTATGAGGAAGATCGTTGCGATGAGATTGATATGTGCTTATTTGGATATCTTCATGAAATGATGGTCGCTAGTTCCTATCTTCACATGCATGGATGGTGTGACGAAGGTTGCTACCTGTTTACAAGTTCCCGATGTAGAAAGCTAATTTTGATACCTTCATGAAATTAAAAATATAGTCACATGAGATATATTTATATGTCAGTTTGATGGGGATTAGCGGGTATCAAGAGATGATCTATTGATTATTAATTTGGCGGTTTAGTTATTTTTTGTTGGTTAGATCACGTATTATGCCTGTTTATCAGGCTTTTTATTCAACTCTGATACGGAGATCTAGGATTGTTAAGAAGGCATCACTGTCATTTCCAAAATTGTAAAAACAGTAATTTTTCTAATTATTACTTAAAAAAATACTATTTTTAGTGATAAATATCATTCTGATTAAGCCCAGTAAAGCAGGTAGTATAATTTATTTTTTGTTAGAATTTATATATTCTCTCGCTTTACTGTCTTTATCAACCCCTTTATTTTATTTTGGTTCTAACTTTCCTGTAGCTCTAGTTTCGTCTTTTATTATTTTTGAATTATAGGATTGATTTATATGATTGATGTATATATGAATTTAAATATGGTTTTTCAGGTCCCCATAAAAAATTCAGAGAGCAAAGAGAGACCTGCATTGCAAATGCTTGCTGACGATCTGCATGTGGTCTGACTCTTTTCTCTTTTTATCCTCTGCTGCTTAGTTACATTTTTCCTGATAAGCAATGCTGAGTATTGATATAGCCAGGGTTAATGTTTCCAAATGCCTTTGAAGTGGACTCTATTGTTTACTCATGCAGCCTCCTTTTTTGGAAGAAAAAGAGTTGGTATCTATAAATTTCTGGATGAATGGTATGAAATCCAGGTCGAGTACACACTATGATCCTCATCATAATTTATTATGCACAATTTCAGGATGCAAGCAAGGTAAGGTTTTCCTCTCAGCAATTTCAACTGTATTAAATCATTTTTTACATTTCAAAACTTAGAATTAATACAGAATTCTGTCTGATGCATATGGAACTAATTGTGAAAACTTCAGTTAGATGTGAAGAATGTGTTTAGTGGAGAATTATTGGTGGAACCATGGAAATTTGTAGGCAAAAATTACGGGATTCATTGGTTAAGGGAGGTCTAAACTTTGCAATCTTGTAGCTGTTTATGGCCTCAATTAAAATTTGGAAGTGTAAAATGACAAGATGACTTAGTTGGGTGCCCATTGGATGTAATCTTATTGGTGGTGAACATTCAATGCTTTTGTAAAGACTTTCTTGTATTTTGATTCTTATTGTATTCTTCACGATGAGACTAATGTGGTTGGCAATACCAGTTGTTAGAGTTATCTTGAAGAAAATATTGTCTAATAATGTATGACCATTGAGATTGTTCATCGGAAGGAGAGTTGATTTAACTACAAGTTTTCTCTGGACATTTTACCAATCTTCTTATGTGCCTTAAACTCATGTTACGATGCTTCTTTGGGACATCCTTGTTGAATGCTGTTGATAGTACTAAATTTTGCTGACAAGCCTTGCATAAATGAATGGTTAAGACGCCGACACATCCATTATTCCATACCCTGCCCCATGTTAAGCTCGTTGTTGGAGTGGGGTCAACATGTTTCTGGATGAGTTTCAGAAAGTACATTGAGATGCTATTTTCTAATTCTGAGTTTAGTTCAAAGCATTCTTGTGGCGGCGGGGGGTGGGGTGAATAGCTCTTAAAAAGTACTTGCCACTCAAAAATAAATGATTACATGCAATTTTCAAAGGTAAAAACAAACGAGAATATAAATAAGCAAGCTCACTATAAAAAGGAACAAATGCCAAAAATTAGGGTTGGTTTTGGGCTAAATGCCATACATCCAAGTACCAAATCTTCACTTACTAGGATCTTTACCAACCCCCTTTAATTACTTGTACTGTCTCTCTTTTAGCACGAGACACAGAATAACTCACAGGATCTCCTTTGTGAAGGACAATTGCATGCTTCTTTTTTTGGGCTTAATTACATGGAAAATCAAACCTTCAACCTTGAAATCCTGCTATGGCCTTGTTTTAGCAGCATCCCACGCCTCAAAAACTTGATATCGCCTTCTTTGCCAAGGAGAAGCCTTCTTGTGACACCGCCATTAGAGGAGATCCACCAAGAAGCAGAAGCACAAGCTTGAAGAAGAAGATTGGGAAGGAATATCATAACTTGTTGACTGCTCAAGTATAGCGACCAACATCACCAATCAATTGTCACTCTCATAATGATGAGCATCTCAAAGGATAAGCAAGTAGACAATACAACTAGGTAGGATCTTTGTAGGACATGAATAATGCACTTGCTACAGTTCAAATTGGTGAATTGATTGCGTTAGATGGTCAACATGAGATGCTATCTACAAAAATGGATTAGCCAAATCAGGTTTATGCCAGGGCACCTACTAGACACTTTCCTAACATAATCCAATCATTTGAATTAATCATGAACATTAGAGTAAGCTCTAGAGTCATTAGAAACAACTATCTTTGCTTTGAATTTTGCAACAACCACGTACACGTTGGTAGAAATGGGTGTCAATTGATGTATATTGTGATCGAACCTGGTCGTAAATGGTGTATTCCCATGCAGCGACTTAACACCTCATCAGAGTAGCATGGAATTAATTTCTTTAAGGAGGCAAAAGTCCCAATCTTGTAAAGAGGAAAAAGAACATATATACCTTCAGGTTACGGAAGAAATTTCAATGTTATAAGGACTATAGTCACTATACCCCTCAAAATAACTTTTTTCTTTCCAAACCCTTGAATCAATAAACGGTTTGTAATCCCACTCTTTTAAAACACAAATCCTTAGAAAAGAAAAGAGCACAAAACCCTGCAGTGGTTTCTTTCCTCCCAAGAGATGCTAGGTTATAGTAGCCCCAAAAAAAGAAAGTCGTTGGTTCTTCATCATTCTGGAAGAGCACCACCGCCACATTGGTGCCTTCAAAGATCTGAGAAGTTGATACAACCGTAACATCCTTCTCCTGTTTTGTCACAAATGAAAATCCAAGAGTGGATGGTATAGTTGTTTGCTAAGTGAATCCAACTCCCAAAACAACGTGCAACAAAACTATAACATGCAAAGGCACCACCACCACATAATAAGTTTTTTCTTCTTTTAATCAAAGATTGTGAGACCGTATCATATCAGCTCTTAGAACTCATTACATAATTTAACATTGTCTTCTCATATTGGATAGGAGACACCGACTAAGACACATTCCAACCAAGATATACAAGGCAAGGAGATAGAAAATATAGAAAGAGAATAAGAAAACATAGAGAAGGTGAAAAGAAGAAACACGGGCATTAACATCATGACGAGAGACAATTATATACATTGGCCCACACAAAAGCACTCTCCCTGGAACCTGAGTGTACATGGATGTGCCGACTATCTACACTGCAACAACAACAAAAGGATCCACCTTACAAATGGATGAAGAGGCTGCAAGCTCTCTAGTATTCAAGGTAATTGATGAAGGTGTTCTTCTGCATGCCACCGAAAATGTTTTTTAGTAGAAGCATCAATCCATTGGCTCAATGAGTCAAATGTTTCTACCCACTAGAAGATATACATATATATATATAACAAGATTAAGAGAGTATAACAAGCAATTTAACGTTAATTAAAAACTAGGTAAATGCGCATAATATCTTATGTTTAACACAATTGGCATGGAGAAACATTCATTGAAACAAACATGTATGCTAAATATTGTATTAAACAACCATCATTGTATATCTTATTGGACATACCCCTCTCATATATATAGGAGAGAGAGAATCAAGAGAACAAACAAAGCCCTAATGGGCCGAACATACTTAGGCCCATATTACAATAAACTAAATAGAAACATAACACTACTAAAGAAATACATAATATATCTCGATGTCCCCCCTCAACATGGAGAATAGATGTCTATCATGCCCAACTTGTAGCATAGATCTTTAACTCTTCTTTCTAGGAGAGGCTTGGTGAATGTCTGTGGTGTGCTCTTCAGTAGGCAGAAAAGAAGTAGCGGTCTTCATTGTCATCACTACATCACGAAGGAAGTGGCAATCCACTTCAATATGCTTTGTCCTATTCATGAAAGACATGATTTCTAGCAATGAAAATAGTTGCCTATGTAACACAAATAACAGGGATAACATATGTGATCAGAGAACCAAAGTTTAAGAGGAGAGATATAATCTATAGAAGCTTACAAGTGGTATATGCCATTGTGTGATACTCAACAATAGATTTGGCTACTGTGTTTGTTCCTTGCTTGTAAGTAACCATGTTGCCTCTCACAGAGGAGTAGATCTCTTATCAGATCAACCCCTTCTTAGTATGTATCTGAACAATAAATGATATTTAGAGAAAATAATACCCTGGCCAGGAGCATTCTTCAAATATCTAGGACTCGACAAACGTCCTAGTGATGCTGTGTAGAAGGTCTATACATTGACTGAGGATGCCTACTGCAAAGCAATCATCATGTTCCCAACCAATTGTTTGTAGCATAATTTGTCCTCTAATGGTCGAAATGTCTCAAACCATAAGTCATTGGCTTAGTCTATAGGAGAAACTGCCGTCTGGCATCCAGGCATTCCTGTCTCAGTCAACAGATCTAGAGTGTACTTCTGATGCGTACATAGTGCACGATCAATTATATTAATCTAAAGAAACACCTTGTCACTCACAACTATACATATCACATGTAGTTAGGTCGAACCCACATGGAATCTATGGGATTTTAGAAATGATCTCAATCATATTTTGATAAGCAATCAGGTTAAAAAGATTGTTTAATTTGATTTTGATAATCAAAAGTAAAAATAAAAATTCTAAGCCAAGTGACTATGGAGTAGCAAGGAGATCTTGAACACAAGAATTGTATCAAGCATTTAAACATACAATCAATTCCAAATCATGTAAAACAATTGATCAAATGGACATTAACTTGACAACCAAAAAACATTCTTAATGTCTCTCGGCTAAAAAGAAATTAGGGCATTCCAATGAGCATTTTAATATCTCTCGACTATAAAGAAATCAGATTAACATGATAAACGCCTCTCGTTTATATCATCCTAATTAATCATTCATTGTGACCTTGAAATTTTAGTTTTAACATTTTCCTTCATTTTTGTGCAAGGAGATATACTAATTCTAACACATAATCCAGGAAATTACAGATTTCTCAGTTCTCAGTTCCCTTAAAATACTAACGAAGTGGTCAATTTTAAAAGTTAGTAATTCAAACCATGCATTAGCCTAAAAGAAATGAAGATTTTAACACAAATTCGGACATAAGGGTGTGAAGGGCAGGATTGATACAATTATTTATCCTTTAAGCATGAAGAGTATATATAAACTAAAAGTGGAATGATCAATTCTACCACTAAATCTTAAAAAATATGGGATGAACATGGGGGAGGAAGAAGAAAAGAAGTAAAAGAACACGAGAAGAACAAATTTCTAGAGCCAGGTGATCATGCTATCAGATAAGAAAAGACGGCTAATCGCTGTATTAGATAGGAGAAACCCTGCTCCTATAAATAGGAGAACAGGGAAGCGTACAAGCATAGAATTAAATGTCCGATTTCGATGCCGTGCCCGATGGCCCAGAAACAGAAATTTTTCGAAATTACGGCCCTAACGATTTCGACGACCAAATAAGCGAATTAAATTATGAAAATTTACCAAGACGATCTAAACACCAAGATCTACTCAAATATGCAATAATATTTCATATTGGATATGTGGGGTGGGGGTCTCCCACATTTGTAAGTGAAGGAAGCTGAACAATTTCGACAGAATTTCGATGGCAATTTCGATGACAAAATGAAGGAATTAGATTATGAAATTTTGCATACACAATATTTAGACAAAGATACACTAGATTATATATTAAAGTTATATGTTTAGAGGTTAGGGTGGGATCCATGTCTTAATGAGTGAGTGCACAAATGAACAGAATTGTCAAGTCTGTTAGACTGTAAACAACTTATAAACCCACAATTTACCACTTAGACCTTAAAACTTACAGTTGCAAGTTACAAACTTACATGTTACAACTTATATAAGTCTAGTGTTCAAATTTAGTTAGGTTACATGGGTCATGTATACATAGATCAAAGAAAGTGCATTATTTTAAAGTTATTTTATGTATACATATGTGTAATAATAACAAATTTATTGTAGAATTGCAGACTTAAGACTATTATTTCATAGATCCACAAGTTTGTTTGTAGTTCATGTGATTTTCGAAAGAGAATCGCCAAAATACCTAACATGTAGTAGGTAGTACTAGTAGCAGCACTTAGAACTTTGTTATTTTTCATAGTATCTCTTCACATCTTTTAGAAGAGTGTAAACATAGAAAGAGGTATACATGGGCTAGGGATAGGGGAAACATACCCTAGAATCAAAGAAAATAGCCTCTATAAGCAAAAGATACAAAGAGAATCGCCAAAATACCTAACATGTAGTGGCAGCAGTCTTATGAACACATATTTCGAAATTTCTATCGAAATTTTGTGCCATTTTGCGAAATTATGGCCCAAACTGGGCGAAATTTGCACTGTTTTGCGAAATTTCGCACCTAAGTGCGAAATTTTAGCGAAATTTTTGCGAAATGACGTCCCATTCTCTGCGTACATGTGTTTCGATGTCCGATTGGAAAAAAATCGGAAATTTCGATCGAAATTTTGTACGATGCGTACAAGACATAAGACAACCCTAATGGGCCAAGACGTACTTGGGCCCATAATACAAAATACTTAGCAACATAAATAAACTGACTCTCTAACACATGCCATGTCAAGCCTCACGATCTCCATGGTCTCCCACCTTCTTCCTCCTTTGTGCCTTCAAGCCTATTCTCCTCTTCCTTTTTCGGTCCAAGGGAGGGAAAGGCGATTCTCTAGAAACCGTAGGTATAGCAAAATGTTTTGGGACCAAATGGAATTCACTATCTCAGATTTGCACTTGATTTCCATTTATATTTTTGCTCAGAAATTGACATACAAAATGAGTCCTAAGGTTGACATGGTGTAGCACCTGTACACCAAAAGTCATTTTTCAAAGAATGACTAGTCATCATGGCAACTAGGATTGTCACAACATGTTTATCAATTAAGAATTGTGGCTAAGAGGGTTTGACGCGACGTCTCTAGGGAATGACATGACATGTCATCTCCACTTGTTGCTAAATGAATGATTGAAGACAATTTTGACAATTGGCACGTTGTGTCACTGGGGTGACACCCTGTGTCACCTACTACAGAAGCTTGGTGTGCATCTGGAAGTTGACATGTGTCTGCACATGCACACACCATGTTACACTGAATTGTGCATTTCCTTGTGTTCTTTCTGTCGTCTCGACTCTTTCTTTGAATGGGGGTGCTTGGTCCTTGAAGTATATGGTGTATTTAGCTTTTTTAATGCAAAAAATTGGCAGGGTTTAGGTCAATATTATCTCTCTCTCTCTCTCTCTATATATATATATATATATATATATATATATATATAGTCAGGCTAGAATACACTTGAGTGTATCTGGAGCAGAATACACTCAAGTAGTTTTCCATGATGCAATATCTTTTTTAAAAATCTATACCGTTGATCTTCTTAAACATCTTGTGAATAGCTCATATATAAAATTTGAGCTCATTTGGACATTTATAGGTCATGTTATGAAGACCACAAAAATTATGCATTTCAAATTAGTTTAGTGCGTTGATTTTGTTTCCTTCGGATGAGTGACTTGCACTCATCCAAATGGGCTCAGAATTCTTATGTAGCCTACTTATAGTATGACAATGAAGATCAATGGTTTACGTTTTATAAAAAAATAGTCGTGATATGCAAACACAACTTGAGTGTAGCGTGTGATCCATACACTCGAGTGTATCGTAGCCTGACTCTCTCTCTCTCTCTATATATATATATATATATGAGAAAGGCAAAGTGTGAAACCGTAGGGTTACACAATGTGTGTACCCAATATATATAAGTGTAACAATTACAAGTAGGTCCATATAGAAAAGTAAATTAGCAAACAGAATAAGTAAAGACATTATTTAACAGTCCCCCTCAAGTTGGAGCATAGATATCAATCATGCCCAACTTGTCCACAAGAGAGCTAAAATGCTTCTTTGCCAGCAGCTATGTAAAAATATTAGCAACTTGATCTTCTGAGCGGGTAAATGGAGTGCAAATCCGACCAAACAAGATAGTTTCTCTGATAAAATGCAGTCAACTTCAATGTGCTTTGTGCGCTCATGATACACATGATTATTAGCAATGAAGATGGCAACTTTATTGTCACAATGCATAGGAATAGCAGTAGAAGACTCCACACAAAAGTCTTTCAAGAGAGATTGTACCCATAGCAGTTCGCAAGCAGTGTGGGCCATAGCCCTGTATTCAGCCTCAGCACTGGATCTAGCAACAACATTTTGTTTCTTGCTCCTCCTAGTAACAAGATTGCCTCCAACATATGTACAGTAGCCTGAAGTAGATTTCCCGTCAACCTTACTTCCAACATAATCAGAGTCAGAATAGCCTTCAAGAGAACAGTGTCCATGCTTTCTATAACAGAGGCCCTTGCCAGGAGATTTCTTAAGATATCTCAGAATATTACAAAGAGCATCCCAGTGACACTGTCTTGGCTTATCCAGATACCTGCTAAGAAGACCAACAACAATAGAGATATCAACTCTAGTAACAGTCAGATAAATCATCTTACCAAGCAGTCTCCTATATTTTTTATTGTTTGGAAACATAGGAGAAGCTTCATCATCCCAATTAACATTGGGATCCAAAGGAGTGTCAGCTAGACGCGCTTCAATCATCCCAGTCTCCTGTAACAGGTCAAGAACATACTTCCTCTGAGGTAAGACAAGAACACTAGCAGTTTTGGACACCTCAATGCCCATAAAATGTCGCAGCTTCCCCAAATCTTTAGTAGCAAAATGCTTGCACAAGTGTGTTTTAGTAGCCTGAATTTCAGTAGTATCACTGCCAGACAGAATGATATCATCAACATAAACAATCAAAAAAACATACCAGAAGATGTCTTTTTAGTAAAGACAGAGTGATCAACATGTGATCTCAAAAACCCAAAGGTAGTCAGTACCTTGCTCAATTTGTCAAACCATGCCCGAGGACTCTTCTTGAGTCCATAAATAGATTTTTTTAAGCGACAAACCTTGTGTGACTCCCCTTGAGCAACAAACCCAGGTGCTTGCTCCATGTAGACCACTTCTTGAAGATCACCATACAGAAAATCATTTTTAACATCTAGTTGAATAAGAGGCCAGTCTAAATTGATAGCAACAGAAAGGAGAACTCGGACATAATTAAGTCTTGCAACATGAGAGAACGTCTCAAAATAGTCAATATCATAGGTTTGTGTGTACCCTTTGGCCACCAGGCGTGCCTTCAGACGTTTTACCATGCCATCAGTTTGATACTTCACAGCATATACCCATCTGTAGCCAACAAGCTTGCACTCAGGAGGTGGATCTACCAACTCCCAAGTTCTTCTATTAGCAAGGGCAGTCATCTCCTCTATCATGGCATTTGTCCAGGCAGAACTTTGTAAAGCATCATGGACATTCTTAGGAATAACAATAGCAGATAGAGCAACAACAAAATTACTGACATGAATGCTCAGATGTGCAGTAGAAAATGATTAGCAATATTATGAGAGGTACAAGAACGAGTGCCTTTTCTGAGAGCAATAAGCAAAGCTAAGTCAGAAGTTACCTCAGCAGGTGTAGGACCTTCTAGAGGAGAAGATTGGTGCTGCGTGGGGGGTCTTGAGTAGTCTGTGACCTGTACAATAAGCGGAGGAGAGGCAGTTTCAACAGGTGAAGTATCAGATATGCAATCACTGATGACTGGTAATGGTGATGTTATTATATCTGAACTTAGGGTATCTCCTTTAGCAGAATAAAAAGGTGTATCCTCAAAGAAGACCACATCACTACTCGTGAACCATTTTTTAGTAGTAGGACTATAACACCTATACCCTTTTTGAGTACGTGAATAACCCACGAATATGCATTTTTCTGCTGTAGGAGATAATTTGTCATAACTCGGTCCAAGTAAGTGCACAAAGCAGGTAGATCCAAATATCCGTGGAGGTACAGAAAAAAGAGGCATAGAAGGTTGAAGAACCTGTACAGAATTCTTATTCCCAATCACAGAAGAAGGCATTCTATTAATTAGAAAGTAGGCAGTCAGGATGGCTTCTGGCTAAAAATGTCTAGGCACATTAGAATGTAGCATGATGGTTCTAGCAACATCAAGTAAATGTCTATTTTTCCTCTCTACAACTCCATTTTGTTGAGGTGTATAGGCACACAATGTTTGATGAATAGTACCAACAGAACGACAAAACACCTCAACATCTTTCTGAACAAATTCCAAAGCATTATCTGTTCTCAAAATTTTAACAGGCATAGAATACTGGGTTTTAATTTCAGCAAAGAAGAATTTTATTGTAGATAATACTTGAGACCGATTTTTCAGAAGAAACAACCATGTGGCACGAGAAAAATCATCAATAAACGGAATAAAGTATTTATTTCCAGATAAACTTGGAACATGACAAGGACCCCATACATCCCGCATGAACAAGATCAAAAATATTTTTACTACTAATCTAAGACCATTTAGGATAGACAGTTCTAGACTGTTTTCCTAACTGACATGACTCGCACTGAAAACTGTGCGTTCCTACACTAGAAATGACATGTTTTATTTTCTCAGATGATGGATGTCCAAGTCTGTAATGCCACTGCAACGCTGAAACTGACGATGATAGTGCTGGAGTTAGAGCCAAGGTACCGATCTTTTTCAAATCATCCAAATAATAGAGGCCATCAGGTCCTTCATGCCCCCACCAATCTTCATCCTCGTGCGAAGGTCCTAAAAAGTACAAGTACCAGGAATAAAGGTGAGACTGCAGTTCAGGTTACGCATCAATTGTGCTAACAGATAGTAAGCTAAGTGAAAAACGAGGCACATAGAGTAGATTTCAACAGAAATTGAGAAACAATGTCTCAAATCCCAGATACAACAGATTTTGAGCCATCAGAAAGCATCACAGACGATTTAGAAACCAGTTTAGATAAATTTAAGAAAATGGACCACTTTCCAAAAATGTGCGAAGAAGCACTCGAATCAATCACCCATTTTGTATTACCAGTACTAGACGAGGGTGCACTTAGAAAGGCAGAATCACAACCAGAGTAGGTTGCGGTATGAGCTCCAGTAGTAGCAGTAGAGGACGATCCAACACGCTCGAGCAGTAGGCATTCCACCTCGGAACGGATGAAGTCAGCAATAGTAGAAATGGACGTGTTAGTAGCTTGGGGTTGGGTAGCTATCTCAGAGGTAGAATTGGCATAAGTAGCATCATTGGCCCAGGCAGGTTTGCCATACTTCTCCCAACACTTTCCTTCAATGCGGTTTGACCTACCATAGAAATTGCAGAAGCGCTGGCCAGACTGAGGGTGAGAAGCATTGGGAGGGCCAGAGGACGCACCACGTCCAAACGAACCACGACCCCTTCCAGCTCCAAGAGGAGGGAGGTTCTCCTGAAAACAACCACGACCACGACCACAGCCCGACATAGCAGCTAGGACAGTAGTATCTCCAGTCTCAGTAGGTAACTCAGAAGAAGAAGCAGGCAGACGTTGAAGGCGCTGAAATGCACTCTACAACGTAGGCATAAGATTCAGGCAAGCCACACAAGAACTGGACTACCTGCAACTCCTATCGTTGACGTTGCTTGGTAGCCAAGTCAGTGGATAGAGGGTGGTAGGTCTCCAATTCACCTCAGTGTCCCTTGAAGGCAGAGAAGTAATCAACAATGTCAGGTTCCGAGAATTGTAGACGAGTCAACTGCTTATTTATATCAAACACCTTCTTGGGATTTTTGCTGTGAGAGTAAGTGCTAGCCACCTGATCCCACATCTCCTTCGTTGTAGGTAGACGTAGTAAGGTAACACTGATTTTGGTCTCGCTGCTGTTGAGAATCCATGTCATCACAGTGTAGTCGTCTTTGACCCAGTCATCATAGACCTTGATATCTTTGGAGTCGGCATTAGGAGCAGGCGCATGAGGTGGATTGCGCGTCAGATGAGAATGTTTCCCCTGGGATTTAGCATAAATCTCAATGGAACAGACCCAATGCTGGTAGTTGCGGCCATCCAGCTTGACAATAGTAACCTGGCGGCGATGATTGTCATGTGAGGATGCCATGACACACAAGGCAGAGCACCAACACCCAAGGTGTGCAGTAGAAGGTAGGTACAGGCAACAAATGACCGCCTAGATCTTCAGCTAGGCGGAAGCAGGCACAATAGACAGAACTGGATGGACCAGTTACATACGGGCTACGCCTAGGCGCAGTAAAAGACCCGGCGGCTCAAAGGCCTACATGGGCAGGCAGTAGACGGAGCCGAAAAAATTCACACCAGTGCCCGGGAGTTGCGGGCGGCTCGGAGATCGCTGCTAGAAGGAACCGGAGGGGCAGATGGACGGTGGTGGCGGGATCAAGCCAACCGTGCGGCGGCTGCACCCAGCGACGGTGGCGACCGACTGCGGTGAGCAGCAGCGGCTGCAGCCGACGCGACGCAGGCGGGGGGGGGAGGTGAGAGAGATAGGGAGAGGCGGCTCCCGGATCTCAGATCTGCTCTGGTACCATGAGAAAGGCAAAGTGAGAAACCGTAGGGTTACACAATGTGTGTTCCCAATATATATATATATATATATATATATATAAGTGGAACAATTATAAGTAGGTCCATATAGAAAAGTAAATTAGCAAACAGAATATATAAATACATTATTTAACAATATATATAAATAAATAAATAAATAAATAAATATATATATATATATATATATATATATATAGAGTCAGGCTAGAATACACTCGAGTGTACGGATCACACGAATACACTCAAGTGTGTTTGCATATCAAGACTATTTTTTGTAAAATGTAAACTGTTGATCTTCACCGTCATACTATAACTAGGCTACATACAAATTTTGAGCCCATTTGGATGAGTGTAAGTCACTCATCCAAGGGCAACAAAATCGACGCGCGAAACTAATTTGAAATGTATAATTTTTGTGGTCTTCATAACATGAGCTATACATATCCAAATGTGCTCAAATTGTGCGTATGAGTTGTTCACAAGATGTTTAAGAAGATCAACGGATTAGATTTTCAAAAAAAATATTGCATCATGAAAAACTACTTGAGTGTATTCAGCTCCGAATACACTCGAGTGTATTCTAGCCTGACTCTCTATACATATATATATATTGAAGGTCAGTCAGTATTATATATAAATGAATTAGAAGCTACTACACTTAAACATGAGTAAAATCATGATCATTGCATAAAGTGTTATGTGGAAAACATAGTATGAAATGCACTTATCAACTTCCTTTGAGATTATAGAGATATGTTGTGTTTTGTTGAGTGTCATGTACCTAGCATGTGCCTCACTTATGTTTTTACTTCAATAGTTTAGTCCCATATTGCTTATCTCTGCTTTAGTCTCTACTCTCCTCTGTTATATAAGAGGCTGGATTGTACACTTGTTAAACCATCTAATACACAATTCTCATTCTCTCTATATGGTATCAAGAGCAGGTCCAGTTCCCTGAGTTGCAAATTCCCACCCTGTCCCTATGCCCTAGCTTCCCCCCCCCCCCGGGCCGCCGCTACTGCCACCCCCACCCTCTCTTCCCGCCGCCGCCCCTCTCCCTCCCTAAGCTCGCTGCCGCCCACTCCTCCCGCTGTCCTCCTCCCTTGCTTCCTCCCACTCATTTCCGTACGTGCAATCTTCCGGACAGCCATAGCCACCACACATTGAGAGTCTCTCGTCTCTCTTGGTTTCTCTGTCTGTGCCTCATGATGGAATATTGATCTTTCTCATGACGACGTAGGTTCCTTTATCAGTCTATCTGCCCGACACATGTCTCTTTTGATTTGATGCGTCAGATCTCTGGTGCTGCTACTGCCCCATAGCAGGTTCTTTATCTACAGATCGTTGCTGCTGCACCGCCTACTTCACTGCTACTCTGTCTGTGCTCATCATGGCTTCTGTTGAGCCTCCTCGTTCTCTGTGTGTTACCACCGTCAAGCTCGATGGCTCTAACTACCATCTTTGGTCGGCGTCCTTCGTCCTCTATGTCAAAACACAAGGCCGGTACTCACATCTTACTACTGATCCTCTTGCCGCTCCTGCTGCTAATGTGGATGAAAAGAGCAAACAAACCTATGCACAATGGTCCAAAGACGACTCTGGTGTTATGCCCTGGCTTCTTCATAGCATCGAGCCGTAGATCAGTTAGTCCTTGTTATGCCTTCATGATGCTAAGGCGATGTGGGACCAACTCTCCCATGTCTACTCTCATCAGTAGAATCCTAAACATATTTTTGAAATTTTCAAAAACCTGGCCAAGGAGTTTTCTTCTGACACTTCTATCGAGGACTTCTATAACCAGTGCTCTGCTCTTTGGAATGAGTACGAAATCTACCATCCCTTGACGGTCAACATCAAAGAAGCATAGAAGCAACGCAATGAACTACAACTGGTCCAGTTTCTGGTGACCTTCCTGCATCTTTCTCTGGCGTGGTCGATCAGATTCTATCTAGCGACCCCCTACCTACTCTTCGCGATGTTCTTAAGCGAGTTCAAAGACTTCCGTCAATGACCTCCAATCCTGTTGTTGAGCATCATGCTCTAGCTGTTCGCACTATTGACTCTGGACGTGGCCGCGGTCAAGGCCGTAGCCGTGGCGGACGTCTACCTCCTATTGGTGGATGCGACTCCTCTATTGCTCCTGGTCGAGGCCAAGCTACTGGGCCTCACTTCTGCAACTGGTGTGGTCGTGATAATCACTACGAAGATAGGTGCTGGATCAAGCATGGTAAACCAGTCTGGGCTAACCAAGCCTCTACAGAAACCGCTACTGATACTGCATCTGACCAACAATCTGCTCCGCCGTCTTCTGAATGACTTCGCTCAGAGTTCGAGAAGTTTTTCCAAGAGCGCATGACTCAGCTACCTTCGACATCTACTCCGGGTTCCTCTGCCATGCTTGCCTCTCCTTTTGCTGGTAACAATAAATGGTGTATTGATTCTAGTGTGTCTGTCCATATGGCTGGCGACATCCAATTATTTTCCGCTCTGACTAAAACCACTAATATTCCATCTGTCACTATTGCAAATGGCTCTAGGACTCATGTTCATGGCACTGTTCCTTTGTCTCGAAAGTTGCATCTCCAGTTTGTTTTATACATACCACAGTTTCCTATTAATTCATTATCTGTCAGTAAAACTGTAAAACAACTTCAATGCTCTATTGAATTTGATCCCTCTGGTTGTGTTTTGAAGGATCTTCGCACGAAGACGAGGATTGGTTCGGGCCATGAAGGACCAGACATACTCTACTATTTGGATGGACCGCCTGCAACATCTGCTCTTCTGTCTACATCCGTTACAGGACTTCAGTGGCACTACCGACTTGGTCATCTATCTGCAACAAAGCTGAAACATTATTTCCCGCATTATCTGAAAAAACCTTTTCTTGTGTCTTGTGTTTTTGGGAAAACAAACGCGGTCTGTATTTCCCGCTAAAAAAGAAATTGGTTCTGATGCACTTTTTGATATTGTTCATGCAGGCATCTGGGGTCCATGTTTAGATTCCTAGTCACTCTGGTGTTAAATATTTTTTGACTTTTATTGATGATTATTCCCGTGCTACTTGGCTTTTTTTACTCAAAGATCGCAACACTATTTTAGACAATATCTTCTTTTTTGAAATACAGACCCAGTTCAATAAACCAATTAAGATTTTCCGTACCGATAATGCCTTAGAATTTATGCAAAAATCTATCACATCTTTTTGTTCTATTCGTGGCACCATCCATCAAACCACTTGTCCTTATACTCCACAACAGAATGGTGTTGCTGAACGGAAAAGTCGCCACTTATTGGAGGGTGCTTGCATTCTTCTTCTTCATTATAAAGTCCCTCATCGGTTCTGGCCTAAGGCAGTTTCTACGGCATGCTATCTTATAAATCGTATGCCATCCTCTGTTTTACACAATCATATCCCTTACACCATGCTGTTTCCTGATGCATCTCTGTTCTCTGTTCCTCCTTGTATTTTTGGGTGTACCTGTTTTGTCAAAAATTTACGTCTAGGGATGACGAAGCTTGATCCTCGATCCACTAAATGCATCTTTTTGGGACATTCTAGAACCCAGAAAGGTTATTGTTGCTTTGATCCGGTTCTAAACCAATGGTTTGTCAGTGCGGATGTGATCTTTTTTGAGCATATGCCCTATTTTTGTAATGATGGGGCAACACTCTCCAGTGAAATGTTGGCATCCACGCCTCTACTTGATGTTGTTGAGGATTTGCCTTCTTCAGACCAGCCTGAAGATCTCCCTTTGCAAGTGTACAAACGACGGCCAAAGCCAAGCGCTCCTGTGGCCCCTCCACAACCAATTCCTCCGTTTGTGGATGATCATACAAATACTGAGGTAACTTCTGACTTGCACCTTCCTATCAGTCTGTGCAAAGGTGTTCGCTCCTGCACTAAACATCTCATCAGTCATTTATGCTCTTCTGCTAATATGCATAACAATTTTGCATGCTTCACTTCTGCAATTTCTGCCGTCACTATTCCAAAGACTGCTGCAGAAGGTCTAGTAATTCCTGTATGGAAACATGCAATGAATCAGGAAATGCAGGCACTATGTGATCGCAAGACATGGGAACTTGTGGATCACCCTCCTTCATGCCCTACCGTTGACTGCCGCTGGGTCTTCACCATTAAGTATCAACCTGATGGAACAATTGAGCGCCTGAAAGCTCGACTTGTGGCAAAAGGGTACACACAAACATATGATGTCGACTATTTTGAGACCTCTCGTGTTGCACGATGAAATTCTGTTTGAATTTTGATTTCTGTTGCTATTAACAAAGACTGGCCCCTCTTTCAGTTAGATGTTAAAAATGCATTTCTTTACGGAGATCTACATGAGGAAGTTTACATGGAGCAACCACCCGGTTTTGTTGCTCAGGGGGAGTCTGCCTTAAAAGTCTGTAAACTGAAAAAGGCCATCTATGGTCTCAGACAGAGCCCACGTGCTTGGTTCGAAAAACTCAGTCAGATCTTAGTCACTTTTGGCTTCTGTCGTTCTCACTCAGATCATTCAGTCTTTTTTCGCAAAACAGTGGTTGGACTAGTCATTCTTATTGTCTATGTGGACGATATTATTTTATCTGGCAGTGATACCTTGGGTATACAAGCAGTTAAAACTTACTTAGAAAAGTACTTTGTCACTAAAGATCTCAGAAAGCTGAGATATTTCTTAGGCATTGAGGTTTCTCGATCATCTACAGGGTTGTGTCTCTCTCAACGGAAATATGTACTTGATCTCTTACAAGAAACTGGTATGCTTGGTTGCAAACCAGCCGACACTCCCCTGGACCCAAATATGGATTGGGACGATGAAAATTCTCCTCCCTATGCTGATCATCACCAGTTCAGAAGGCTGGTAGGCAAGCTTATTTATCTGACGGTCACAAGAGCTGACCTCACTGCTGCCGTAGGATTCATCAACATGTATCTTGATAAACCTCGACAGTGTCATTGGGATGCTATATGTCACATTCTGTGCTATCTTAAAAGCTCTCCAGGGAAAGGCTTGTTGTATAAGAAGCATGGCCACTGTAATCTCTCTGATTTTTCAAACTCTGACTATGCAGGAAGTCACTCTGATCATAAGTCAACGTCAAGTTATTGTACATTTGTGGGCGGAAATCTTGTTACCTGGCGAAGCAAAAAGCAGATTGTCGTAGCCAGATCTGGTGCAGAGGCAGAATACCGAGCCATGGCTCATACTGCATGTGAACATTTGTGGGTCCAGAGTCTCCTCCAGGAGCTCGCTATATCCTATTCCATCCCTATACCGATGCTTTGTGACAATAAGGCCTCCATTTTTATTGCGAGCAACCCCACTTTTCCTGAGATGACAAAATATATTGAGGTCGACTGTCACTTTGTTCGAGAAACAGTTCTTTCTGGCCGGATTTGCACTCCATATCTCAACATTGAAAAGCAAGCAGCAGACATCTTCACCAAGATTCTTCCAAAAGCTCATTTTCAGACTCTAGTAGACAAGCTGGGCATGTTCGACATCTACGCTCCAGCTTGAGGGGGAGTATAGAGATATGTTGTGTTTTGTTGAGTGTCATGTGCCTAGCTTGTGCCTCACTTATGTTGTTACTTCAGTAGTTTAGTCCCATATTGCTCATCTCTGCTTTAGTCTCTACTCTCCTCTGTTATATAATAGACTGTATTGTACACTTGTTAAACCATCTATACACAATTCTCATTCTCTCTATAGAGATAATGACAGTCCTTTCTTACTATGTGCAACTTTACTATTAAGAAAATACCTTAGACTTCCCAGGTCTTTAGTGACATAGTAGTGAAGTACTGCAAGAGATACTTCTTTGTTTTAGCTATTCCTATGTTATCACTGATAGATAAAATAATAGGGACATGGAGTCTTCTTGATCTGCCTCCAAAGTGCAATCTTGTTGAATGCCACTAGGTCTTACTGTGAATATTGTACGAAGGGACAATTTAACACTTGAAAGCTAGACTTGTTGCCAAAGGGTACAAACAAGAATCTAAGTAATTAATTTGAGACTTTCTCTTCCGTGGTTCGTTTCAATTCCTTTTGAATTTTTATTTCTATTACTGTGAACAAAGGTTGGTAGCTACCTCGGCTAAATGTCAAAAATGCTTTAGTATGGTGACTTGCAGGAGAATGTTTACATGGAGCACCCTTTATGGTATTTTGCTTCGGGGAAGTGTTATGCTGAGAAGGATACTTATGGCCTATACTAGAGTCCCCAAATATAAATTGATTAAATGTCTTTTATACTGAGCAAATTTACTTTCTCTCATTTTCATTGTCATCATTTTATCTATCAAAATTACTAGTATCGGCACTGTCATCCTCATTGTGTATGTGGATGACATTAAATTATTAGTAAGTGATGACACAATAATAGCTAAAACAGAGAAGTATCTCTTGCAGCACTTTGTCACTAAAGACCTAGGAAGTCTGAGGTATTTCCTTGGTACTAAAGTTGCACATAGTGAGAAATGACTATCATTATCTCAAAGGATGTTAATAAGTTCTTCATACTATGTTTTACACATAATTTTTATGCAGTGACCATGCTTTTACTCAAGTTAAAGTGTGTATTAGCTTCTCATTCATTTATATATCATTTTGACCTAATTCTTGCAATATTTGTGCAGAAAACAAGCTAAAATACACCATATATACTTCAAGGACCAAGCACGTGCAAAGCAATAGTCCAAATGATGGAGAAAACATAAGGAAATGCATCAATTTAGTGTGACATGGCGTGTTCATGTGTACACACGCCGTGCCAACTTCTAGACGTGTCACCAAGCTTTTGCAATAGGTGGCACGTGGTGTTATTTTGAGAAGGTTATCTATGGCCTTAAAGCAGAGTCCCCGAGTATAATTTGATTAATTGTCTCTTATACTGAGCGGTTTGAGTCATTTGACTTCTCTCGTTCTCATAGTGATCATTTTGTCTTTATCAAAAAACTGGTTTTATTTGCACTATAATTCTCATTGTCTATATGGATGACCCAGTCACTAGAACCTAGAGGCTGCTTTGACCTTGTAGAAGAGGGAATTGGAGATGAAGGTCCCTAGAAAAAATCATTGAGGGAGCAATTCCCTCCTTTGTGGCCATCGTTCTATAATAACGCACTGTAGCACACACCCAAAGTATGGCAATATCAAAGGGCCCGGTGCTGGACTTCCCCAAAACTAGGGTAGAGAGAAGAGGGGATGACGACCACCTCCTCTTTGACTATTTTTTTTGCTGGAGGTTGAATCCTTGAAGCTTTGATACCATGTAAATAATGGTATATGGGAGGAGATGACCTAAAGCGCAGGTCTTTCCATGACTAGTATATACATGAAAGCAGTAACTTACAATTTTGCATGTAGACCCTTACTTACTGACATATTACAAGAAGGTCCTGTAAACACCATATTAGCATGATCCTTTGTCAGTATCTTTCCTTTCTTCATTTTCATATGAAGCATGTTGACTGGGCAAACCCCATTGTGTGTTTTCCTGCGCGTAAGCACAAATAGTCTATAAAGCCTTTTGAGTTAGGGCTAGTTTGGTTGGGTGTAGTAGGGTGCAATTGTGTGAGTTTGCAATATAAAAATGTACATCAAACACGAACTTTGTCATCCGGCTACACCCTACCAAACATGCCCTTAATTCATAGCGACGTTTCCGGCCCTTTATGAACGAGTTACAATGGTAATAGATAATTCTTGACATTTTTCTCAAAAACTGTGAGGAAGTTTTCTCCCTAATCTAGGCTTTTCATAAAATGATATAAGTTCAATTTAAATTTTCCATCAAAATTCTTTGAAGTTTGAACTAATAATGCTCTTGAATATGTTCTAATTGTGGTGTTATCTTTTTGCCGTGGTGTCAATATGATTCACAAGCACTCTTGTAGCCACACCCACAACGAAATGGAATCCGCAGAACGCAAAAACCGCCATCTTGTTGACATACTTGCTCCTTGGCCATTCATGCTAGCATATCGAAACAAGGTTGGTCGGAAGCTATTTTGACAACTTGCTTTCTGATGAATCACCAACCATCTTCAGTTCTTGAAGGAAAATTTCCGATAACTCTTGTTCTTCATCCCCAAAAGAATCCTTTATCTCTCCAGCTTGGGTCTTCAAATGTGTGCTTTTATACACAATTTTGACCCAAAGTTTGATAAGCTATCCCCCAATACTATAAAGTTTAAATTGTCTTCTTGGCTACTGGCTAATTCAAAAAGGTTATAAGTGCATCAATCCAATTACAAAACACACGTGTACATACTAGAGGATGTAACTTTTCATAACTATCATCTCTTTTTGCTCACCAACACAATGTTCCCGATTTTTTACTAGATGTGTTTGTTTCTCTACCCTTGAACTATAAACTGATTCTTCCCTTCCCTGAACAGGTCTATCCATCTACACCTTTGGCCACACCTCAATTCTTTTCCAAGGTGTATCAATGGAGAATGACAACTGATCCTCAGTGAGCTTCTTTTCGATCATCTTTTGCTCCAACAAGATGCAGTAAACTGGTAACTCTTCACAAAGGTACTCACTCTTGCATTGTTAAGCTAATACTTGTTGCTGTACTCATGTTTCTCCTTCTGGCCATTCTTTTGCTGTTGCTTTGAGTCCACCTTTGTTCAAAATATCTTAAGAATGCCCTTTGGCACCCTGGGTGGAATGCTGCATTAGGTTAACAAGATGCAGGCACTACATGCAAAATGGGAGCTGGTTGATCCACCCCACAACAACAATATTGTGTCTTCTCTACAAGCGCCATCATGATGGGTTCGTTGAGTGTCCGAAGGCACACCTAGTTGCCAAGGATTACACTCAAAACATTTGGTGTAGACTTCTTTGAGATATTCTTGTCTGTCACTGAGATCTCATATGTCCGCATTCTATCTTACTACCTGTTACATTAGATATTTCCTGTTTTACTTAAGCATGTTATTTGTTTTGTTATTTTCCTTCATATTTGGACCTCTCTGTAATTGTCTCAGTTATATATATATGAGGGTGCACACGTTGTGCAACCCTGAGCTTTCTGCAATACCTGACTCTGTCACATGGTATCAGAGCAGGCTCTAACCTAGCCTCCCTCCCTCCCTTCTCTCCCCTCCGGCGCCGACCCCCCCCCCCGCCGCCGCCCAGCGCTCGCAGCCCGCCGACAGCAGCCGGCCGCCGCCGGCAACACGCAGCCGGTCGGCAGCTGCAGGCCGCCGCTGCTGGCCTAGCCAGGGCCGCCGCAACTCCGGCCGGTCGCTTCCACCGGGCCGCAGGTCTCTCCGTCGGGTCCGTGGTTCCGTCTTGCCTCCTGGCGTGGTGCACCGCTAGTGCTTGAGCAACCGTAGTTGTTGTTCGCACAGCAGGTGCGTTGTTGGGTGGTCGTATCTACGGGACCACTGACCCACTGGTAGATCTGGCCTAGATCTGTAGTCAGGGAGAGATCGACACGTTGTTCGTCTAAGGGGTTACCGTCGATTCGTGCTTCTTTGTGCCTGCCTGCCCGTGTAGGCCTCGGCCTCCAGGTTCTCTGCTACGCCTTGGCGTAGTGCGTATGTGAGAGGTCCACAGTGACATGTTTTCTGCCTACTTCTGCCTGCCTGACGGTGTAGTCCGTCCTCTACCAGTGCCTACCTGTGCCTGTGCCTGCCTTTCTATTTTTTCCTCATGGCGTCTTCCGGGGATGACATGTGGAGAGAGTCGCGCCGTCAAGTCACTACTGTCAAGCTTGACGGGCACAACTACCAGCTGTGGGTCTGTTCCTTTGTGATCTTTGCCAAATCACAAGGGAAGTACTCTCACTTGATCAGGACGGGTCCGCCTCAGCCTGCAGCGGAGGCGGATGCCAAAGATATCAAGGCCTTTGATGACTGGGTTCGTGATGACTCGACTGTCATGACGTGGATTCTCAACAGCTCTGTTGAGAAGATTAGCGTCACCCTTCTTCAGCTGCCTACGGCGAAGCAGATGTGGGATAAGCTCGCCAGTACCTACTCGCACAGTGAAAATCCGAAGAAGGTCTTTGATATCACAAAGCAATTGGGGCGTCTGCAGTTTACTGGTTCTGACATTTCAGATTATTTCTCCACCTTCACTGGTCTGTGGGGTGAATTGGAGATGTATCACCCGATGTCCACTGATCTAGCTACTATGCAGAAACAGCGGGCGGAGCTTCAGCTGATTCAGTTTCTCAGTGGTATACCTGAGTCCTATAATGGAGTGGTCGATCAGATTTTGGCGAGTGATCCACTCCCTACATTGCAGACTGCCTACAAGCGTCTCCAGCGCCTTCCGTCATCGACACCGTCTCCGCATCCTGAGACGGGGGACTCTACTGCTTTGGCCGCTTGGGGCGGGCGTGGTCGTGGCCGTGGCCGCTCCAGTGATGGTCGTCCTCCCCTGGGTGCAGGCCGGGGGCGTGGACCTGGTGCTGGACGAGGAGCTCCTCATGCTGCCCCACCCTCTGCTGCTGCGCGTCCTCAGCAAGGACAACGCTTGTGTACCTTCTGTGGCCGGTCCAACCATATTGAGGAAAAATGCTGGGAAAAGTATGGTAAGCCGACATGGGCCAATGCTGCGGCTGATTCTTCTGCGTCTGAGGGTGCTACTCAGACACCTGCACCAGAGCCCGCGGGGGCTACTGCAAACTACATCCGTGCTGAGGTGGAGCATCTTCTCCTTGAGCGTGGTGGTTCCTCTTCTGCTGCATCTACGAGTGGAGCACATGCTGCCTTTTCTGGTTATGACACTGCCTTCCTGAGCTCCTCCTCACCTTCTCCTTCTGGTAATACCAAATGGGTGATAGACTCTGGTGCCTCTGCACATATTTCTGGAAATAAATCTTTATTTACGCATATATCTGCTCCTGCCCGACAGTCCTCTGTTATGCTTGCTGATGGCTCTAAGTCGTCAGTCATTGGAGTTGGTGATATTATGTCTCATTTTCGCCTAAAATCTGCCTTATATGTGTCCAGATTTCCTCTTAACCTGTTATCTGTCAGCAAGATTTTGCGGAGTTTGAATTGTAGCCTGACATTTGTTCCTGGTTCATGCACTTTTCAGGACCTTCGCACGAGGATGAAGATTGGTGGGGGGTATGAAGGTGCTGATGGACTCTTTTACTTGGACCAGCTACCTAGATCAGAGAAAGCTGCTGTGGTATCTGCATTATTTGCTTCTGTTTCTGCTCTCCAGCGGCACTACAGGCTGGGCCATCCCTCTTCAGAGAAGCTGCGTAGTTTAGTTCCTGATATTGGCAACTGTCATTTTCAGTGTGATTCGTGTCAACTAGGGAAACAGACTCGTACGGTGTATCCTAGACGTAGTTCTGTGACCAGTAAAAACATTTTTGATCTAGTTCACTCTGATGTATGGGGTCCATGCAATGTACCAAGTTTGTCTGGTTACAAGTACTTTATTCTGTTTATTGATGATTTTTCGAGGACTACTTGGCTGTTTCTGTTAAAAAGTAGGTCTGAAGTGCTGTCTACTATTAAATACTTTTTTACTGAAATTAAGACTCAGTTTGGCTTGCCTATTAAAACCTTTCGCACGGATAATGCTTTAGAATTTGTTAAGCAAGATGTCGCTGTTTTTTGTAAATCTGTGGGTACTCTTCATCAAACTTCGTGTGCTTATACCCCACAACAAAATGGTGTGGCTGAGCGAAAGAATAGGCACTTATTAGAAGTTACCAGAACAATAATGATGCATTCTCATGTGCCCCGTTCTTATTGGCCTGAAGCTATCTTGACTGCATGTTTTCTGATTAATAGGATGCCATCGTCTGTTATTGGGAATAAAATTCCCTTCCAAGTTTTGCACCCCGACATCTCCATGTTTCCTGTGCCTCCTAGAATTTTTGGGTGTACCTGTTTTGTTCGGTTGCTTGGACCTACTTCTGATAAGCTATCTCCTCGAGTTGCTAAATGCATTTTTTTGGGCTATTCTCGGACTCAAAAGGGTTACAGATGTTATAATCCCAGCACTCGTAAGTGGTTTACTAGTAATGATGTTGTCTTTTTTGAGGACACACCGTATTATTCTTCAGCAGAAGATAGTTTGCAGACTGATATTCTGGCTCCTCCTTTACCTGTTATTGCTGACTGTATGCCTGATCGCACTAACACTGAAACTACTGCAAAGCAAGACCCTCCTCTTATTGTTTATCAGCGCAGGAATAAAGCACCTTCCACAAATGTACCCCCCCAAGACAACCAATCTTCTCCTCCAGAAGGTTCTGCTGCACCTGAGGTAAACTCTGATCTTGACATACCTATTGCTCTCCGCAAGGGTACTCGTTCTTGTACTTCCCATAGCATTGCTCAGTGTGTGTCGACTGCTCATCTAAATACTCATTCCAACAATTTTGTATCTGCCTTATCTGCTGTGGCTGTTCCAAAGAATGTTCAGGAAGCTTTGCAAAGTACAGCTTGGACATCTGCTATGAATGATGAGATGATTTCTCTTACTGACAGAGACACTTGGGAGCTGGTGGATCCACCTCCTCAGTGTAAGCCTGTAGGCTGTAGGTGGGTTTATGCAGTCAAATATCAACCTAATGGTACGGTTGAGAGGTTGAAGGCCAGGCTTGTTGCGAAGGGATACACTCAGACTTATGGCATTGATTATTTTGAGACTTTTTCTCCTGTTGCTCGTCTTAACTCTGTCAGGATTCTTTTATCTGTTGCTATGAATCTAAACTGGCCTCTTATGCAGCTTGATGTGAAAAATGCCTTTCTATATGGTGATTTACAGGAGGAGGTGTATATGGAGCAACCTTCTGGGTTTGTTGCTCAGGGGGAGTCTCATAAAGTATGCAGGCTCAAAATGTCTATCTATGGGCTCAAGCAGAGTCCTCGTGCCTGGTTTGATAAGCTGAGCAGGATTATGATTGATTTTGGCTTTCTGAGGTCACAAGTTGACCATTCTGTATTCACAAAAAAGACTTCTGCTGGTATTACTGTTCTGATTGTATATGTTGATGATATTATTATTTCTGGCAGCGACACTCTTGGTATTCAGGCTACTAAAGATCATTTGGGCAAGCATTTTGCTACCAAAGATCTAGGTAGACTCCGGTACTTTCTTGGCATAGAAGTCTCTAGAAATTCTAATGCCTTGGTTCTTTCGCAGAGAAAGTATGTTCTTGATATTCTGCAGGAGACTGGTATGCTTGGTGCGAGACCTTCAGATACTCCTCTTGATCCCAATGTCAATTGGGATGATGATTCTTCTGCTATGTTTTCTGATCATAAAAACTTCAAGAGGCTGATTGGTAAATTGATCTATTTGACTGTTACTCGTCTTGATATTGCTATTGCAGTGGGTCTTCTTAGCAGATACCTCGACAAACCTAGACAATGCCACTGGGATGCTGCATGCCAAGTCTTGAGATACCTAAAAAGATCTCCTGGCAAGGGACTTCATTATAAAAAGAATGGGCACTGTGTTTTTGAAGGATATTCTGATTTTGATTACGCAGGCAGCAAAGTTGATAGAAAATCTACTTCTGGTTATTGTACCTTTGTAGGGGGCAATCTTGTCACTTGGAGGAGCAAGAAACAGAATGTGGTGGCCAGGTCTAGTGCTGAGGCTGAGTACAGGGCAATGGCCCATACTGCTTGTGAGTTGCTATGGGTGCGTTCTCTTCTGAAAGAATTTGGGATTGAGTCTTCATCGGCCATTCCTATGCATTGTGATAACAGAGCTGCCATCTTCATTGCAAATAATCCTGTCTATCATGAGCGCACCAAACATATCGAGGTTGATTGCCACTTTATCAGAGAGTCTATTCTTGCTGGCAAGATCTGCACTCCTTTCACGCGATCTGAAGACCAAGTTGCTGATATCTTCACCAAGCTCTTGGCTAAGAAACAATTCTGCATGCTGCTGGACAAGTTGGGCATGATTGACATCTATGCTCCAACTTAAGGGGGAGTGTTACATTAGATATTTCCTGTTTTACTTAAGCATGTTATTTGTTTTGTTATTTTCCTTTATATTTGGACCTCTCTGTAATTGTCTCAGTTATATATATATATGAGGGTGCACACGTTGTGCAACCCTGAGCTTTCTGCAATACCTGACTCTGTCACACTACCCACTTGAATTGGCCCATGTATCTACTCGACTTCAAGAATGCCTTCCTTCATGACGACCTATCTGAAGAAGTCTGTATGCAATAACTTCCAAGCTTCATTGCTGAGAAGTATCTATCAAAATCTGCTTTCATCGCTCCCTCAGTGGACTAAAGCAATCTTCTTGTGTCTAGTTCAACAAACTCAGTATAGGTCTTGCATGACTGTGATTCAAGCGGTCCACCATCAACGATTCTTTCTTTTCATCTCAATCCACATAGGGTTCATTCTTTTTGTTGTCTACGTCGATGATATTGTGACCATTAGGAATGATGCACATGGGATTTTTGATCGAAGAAGGTCCTCCAACCCAATTTCCATACTAAAGATTCGGGGAATCTTTTGTACTTGGAATTGAAATACTACAATCCAAGCAAGGGATCAATCTCTCTCAAAGATGTTATGTGTAGTATTTACTGAAAGAAACATGGATGATTGATGCTATTGTCACTACCAGTTAGCTCTTATATGTTTTGTCTAGAACTTCATTGCTATCATAATTACATAACAATCAAGTTTTTATGCTTACGGCTTGTTCATGAAGAATGTTGATAAAAGCACCTGATGAGTTCCATTTTTAGTTGATATTTTAATTCTATCCTAAATTTTGTTACTTTGTAGTCAATAATCATAAGTAACTTCCATGCTATTTTCTGAAGCAATGTAATCAATGTTGATATCATATTATATTATAGAGAGAGACATCACTTTTAAATCTTTAGTATATTCTGCACCTTGGTAACTGCTTTATTGTCTAGAGTTTTCATCTATTTGTCTTGGCATGCACTCATAATCAAATGAATAATTGGCCTTTTGTCTCTTTATTTTTCAGTGTTTCTATGGCCCCCATCCTCTAGTCCTTTGCTTTATCCAATGCCAATATATGGAGAAGCATCAAATCACAGGTAGTTTAACAGACTAGTATACCATATGTTTGTTTCTGTCTTAGTGTTTGCTTTGGAAGATGATTAAGTTTACATTTTGTCAGTGCTGTTGATATACTATGCCCAAACTTAGTGATTCATCCTCGATCTAAATACACCCAGGATTATTGCCAAAAGGTTGTCCTTCAAGCTGGCGATGCACTGTTTCTCCCTGAGGGATGGTAATGATCTTATTCCTAAAACATTCCAGTATTCATCTTTAGTATCAGACCGATCTCTTATTCATGGTACTACCCCTTGCTCTTTTATCTTTATTAGAATATATTTCTTGGGAAGTTGATATCATCTTACTATGACCTTCAATATATCTCCTTGTTGCATGCATTGAGCATAATAAATTCACTTGTAAATGTGATAATTGTCTGAAAGTAAAGGACGACTAATCAATATATTGATAAGAGGAATCCCCCCCCCTCTTTATATTGGAGAAGGGGGAAGCAATACAGACTTTAGACTAAACCCTAATGGGCCAAGATACACTTGGGCCCATATACAATTAGACTCAAATAATTTAATTAACTAGACTCTCTAATACTCCCCCTCAAGCCGTAGCTTGGGAGAATCCCAAGTCAGCTTGCAAATAGACAGACTAAGAAACTAATTCGTAGAAAAAAAAGATAAGCCAAGCCCATACATGAATTTCTCTCCCGCAATATTACAATAAAACTCATCATTTAAGCTCCCCCTCAAGTAGATAATCTAAAGAAGATATGCAAGCACGACGAATCTGAGTCTGAAGCATGTTGCAAGTTGCCGATGCAGGTCGCAAATAGATGGTAGAAGCTTCTTGATAAAAAAGATGCGTCATCTGTGGTAGTAAACAACAAGGCGTTAGAATCTTCATCACAATCGCTATAGTCGCAGTTCAAAGAGTTCTAGTTCACAGTTGAAAAGTCCAGAGAGTGCTGGTTCACAGTAGAAACGTCCAGAGAGTGCTGGTTCATAGTAGTAGTAGTCAACGTGTAAAGAAAGCACAGACAAGTAAAGAGTCAACATGTGTAAAGCATAAACAATGTCAACGTGCAAATAAAGCACGGACAAAAAGTAGAAAGTAGAGTCGACGTAGTCGGATAAAAGACCATTAGCTTGAAAAAGCAAGCCGTAGACATGAATATCCAGATAGTAAGTTCTCCAAGAAGCATATAATCAACAAAAGATTTTTTGATGCATATATCAATAGTAGAAGTCCTTAAATTCTTCAAAAATAGCCATATATATGTATATAAATAAATAAATAAATAAATATATATATATATATATATATCAATAGTAGAAGTCCTTAAATTCTTCAAAAATAGCCATATATATGTATATAAATATATATATATATATATATATATATATATATCAACAAGAAGATCCTGTTTTAGATATATAGATAAATGAAGGCTTGTTTATTGAGTGAGTAAAATAGTGTACAATGCAGTCTCTTATATAACAGAAGAGAGTAGAGACTAAGGCAGAGATGAGCAATATGGGACTAAACTACAGAAGTAAACAACATAAGTGAGGCACATGCTATGCACATGACACTCAACAAGACATAACAGAAAACAACATATCTCTATGGAAGAAAAACCAAAATAGCACAGTTTAATAAAAATATGTACTGAAATAGCACAAATTCCATCTTAATTCCCGAAATAGCCCACTTTTATTGGAAAGCGCCAATATCTTGGCGTTTTTAGTGCAGCTGGGGTTGAAAGCGAACTTTTAGGCGTTTTAGCCCAAAAGCGCCATATTTTTGGCGTTTTCAGTTGAAGGCGCCAACTTTTAGGCGTTTTAGCCCAAAAGCGCCATATTTTTGACGTTTTCAGTTGAAGGTTGAAGGCGCCCGACTCCTATGCGCAGATGCCTCCCGCCTGCGGCTCGGGTAGAGAGCTGAGAGAGAGGCAGAGAGCGGAAGATCGGCTCCTGTGCGCTGACGCCTCCCGCCTGTGGCTAGGATAGAGAGGGTCGCTTCTGACTGAGCAAGACTTCCTCGTCTGTTCAGGGAGTCGCAGGTTCGCCAGAGCAATGGCCGCGGCTGCTCCTTTCCCCGATTACCACCACGCGCGTCGCCGCTGCACGGGACATCTGGTTTAACAAGGTTTTGATTTCCATCTCCCACCCAGTTTGTCATCCGTCCCTGCTTTTTGTTAACTCCAATGGAGCCGTTTTTGTCCATTTAAGTTATTGCCTTTGAATTTGTTCCTCCAGGTCGATCCCAACGGATGGCTTGAAGCCTTCGCCGCCCATCCTGCGATTGGGGGAGGGGATACTAAGTCGATTTCAGAGTGAGGATTTTTCTCTTCTTCTTAAAGCGTTTGGATCAGAAGGAATAGAAACCTTCGCCTGTGAAGGAGAGTTGAGGAGGAGGGAAACCGGAGGGGGAAAACGGAGGAAGAGGGGAAAGTGAAAACTGAAGAAGATAGATACATGTGCGCAGAAGAGCAGCAATGAGAGAAACGATGGGGAGGATTTCGCATATCTAACCGAGCCGATCCAACCAACTCGTGTTTAAGGCTAGCTACCGCGTTAAAGGCGAGAGGTACTTGACGACCCAGGCACTTCGAGAACGCGTTTTCAACGCTTTCATATGAAAACGCCAACGCTATTGGCGCCTTCGTATGAAAACGCCAAAAAATGGCGCCTTCAAAAGAAAACGCCAAAAATATGATGCTTTTGGACTAAAACGCCTAAAAGTTGGCGCTTTCAAACCCAGCTTTCCAATGAAAGTGGGCTATTTCGGGAATTAAGATGGGGTTTGTTCTATTTCAGCTATTATTTTTATTAAACTGTGCTATTTTGGTTTTTTATCCCTATCTCTATACTCCCCCTCAAGCTAGAGTGTAGATGTCGAACATGCCCAGCTTGTCAATCAGAGTTAGAAAGCGAGCTTTGGGAAGTGTCAAATAAGAAAAGACGACTAATCGTTGTATTTGATAAGAGAAACCCTGCTCCTATAAATAGGAGAACAGGGAAGCGTACAAGACATAAGACAACCCTAATGGGCCAAGACGTACTTGGGCCCATAATACAAAACACTTAACAACATAAATAAACAGACTCTCTAACACTCCCCCTCAAGCTGAAGTTGGGAGAATCCCAAATCAGCTTGCAAATAGAGAGTCAAACACAGAAACAAAACAAAAAAAGATAAACCAAGCGCATACAAATTTTTTCTCCCCCTCAATATTACATTAAAACACTCAAACACTCAGACACTCCCCCTCAAGTAGATACTCCAAGCAAGCAGGTAGGTCGTAGAAGCTTCTCGATCATCTGGAGTAGAAATAAGCAACATCACAATCATCTGGAGCAAAAGATGGAATAGCTAATAGGCACCAAGGTCTTCATCAAAGTCGTCGTCGTAGTAGCCAGAGAGTGCTGGATCACAGTAGCAGAGCCCAAAGAGTGCTGGATCACAGTAGCAGAAAGTCGAAGTGCCAAAACACGGACATGCCAGAGAGTGCTGGCGCACAACAGTAGAGAGTCGACGACATAGGCAGATAGAAGATCGGTAATCAGAGTAGCAAGCAAATAAATAACTCCAGTAGATGAAGCTCCATGTAAAGTCAGCAACAAATGTCTTCATCATCTTCCCTCTTTACACAATATCCATCACAATAGCAGACGTCAAGGTCCAGAGAGTGCTGGTTCACAGTAGAAAGTCAACGTGCAAATAAAGCATGGACAGCAGAAAGTGCAAAAGCACAAAGCAGCAAACAAAATGTACTAATCATAGCACAAGTAGTAAGAAAGACGTCTGAATATGTAACTTCATATCAGCAGTCGAGGTTGATGATGAATAAGCAATAATAGCAGCAAAAGCACCAAATAGCAGCAACAAGAAGATCCATAAAACAACAATAGAAGTGGCATGAATATCCATATAGATAGCAGCAGAAAGCACCACATAGCAGCCGCATGAAAATCCATATAGATAGCAACATATATATATCTTCTTTTCTTTCTTCATCACTCCTCCATCTCATCTCTTCCTCTATTTCTCCCTCTCACACCAACCACGGAAGGAAACAAGAGTGGTTGGGGTGGACACTGGTAAAGAAACTCCCCAGAATAATAAGTCACAAAACTGTCGGGGGGGTTTGGGGGGCGCGGCCCCCCAATTAGGGGGTCTCGCTGCCCCTCAGCGGGCGGGGGTCGAGGGGAGGTCGCCCCTCGTGGGGGCTCGGGGGCAGCGCCCCCCAAAAAAAGGTCTACAAAGATTTTCAAAGAGAAATAACACACAAATCTTCATAAAGATTAATAATATTATGGATAAAATCCATCAAAATTTGCTCTAGCCAGTCCAAGAAATTTGCAGCGGGCAATAGTGGTGGGCAACGACAGGTTGCGGTTGTCAGAGATGAAGAATAGAGGGTGACCGCCTGCAGTAGAAAGCAACAACAGTATGGCGGAAGTGGGTGACTGGCGGTGGCCTGGATCAGGAAGTAGCAGCGCCGGGAAGTTTGTAAGGTGGTGGGCAGCAACGTAGCTACTTAGCAGCAACAACGACAACATGTTGATGGCGGTGACAAGGGGATGTAACGGTGATAGCAGTGGACATGGCAGCGAACAACAACTAGGCAACAACAGTACCATGGGGTGGCTGCATAGCAATGGCCAACAGAGCGGCAGACAGTAGTGGGGCCTTGGCAGCAGGCAACAACATGCATAGAAGCATCGAAGGAGGGGGGGCGTCGATAATCGGTGGCTTGGTAGTAGATAAAAAAATACGTTCGATGCTGGAGTAGCGGGCAGTGCACAGGTGCGGGATGCTGGGATTATGTAGGCAGTAGGAATAACGTGGGTGTAGAGGGGCCGACAACAGGTAGCGGAGGCTAGAGGGACAAGACAACTGGCAACAAGGCAGTAGGCAACAACGATCGACGCAGGATGGTTAGAGGATGGGCTGGATAGCGGCAGCCGTGGAGCAGCAATAGGGGCGGAGGCATCAGGTGGAGTGAAACAACATGTTATAGCAGGAGTAGAGGCCGACGACCAGGAAATAGGAGCAACAACGGTGTAGGGGAGGAAGCAACAATTAGGAAAGGACGAGCATAGGAAGTCCTTGCGGGCAGCCAAACAGCTCCAGGGGCGGAGGCCGCCCGCAAGGGAGGGAGACGCTCTTTTCTTTCTCTCTCTTGGGCTTAGGATCGCTGCTCTGATACCATGTCAAATAAGAAAAGACGGCTAATCGTTGTATTAGATAGGAGAAACCCTGCTCCTATAAATAGGAAAACAAGGAAGCGTACAAGACATAAGACAACCCTAATGGGCCAAGACGTACTGGGGCCCATAATACAAAACACTTAACAACATAAATAAACAGATTCTCTAACAGGAAGTATCTTTGTGAAGATGTCTGCAACTTGCTTGTCGGTACTGAGATATGGCGTGCAAATTTTTCCAGTGAGAACTGCTTCTCGAATAAAGTGACAGTCGACCTCGATATGTTTTGTCCTTTTGTGAAATGTGGGGTTGCTCGCAATAAAAATGGAGGTCTTATTGTCACAAAACATAGGAATAGGGCTAGAATAAGATATGTCAAACTCCTGAAGGAGACTCTGAACCCATAACAATTCACAAGCAGTATGAGCCATTGCTGAGTATTCCGCCTCTGCACTGGATTTGACGAAAACAATCTTCTTTTTGCTTTGCCAGGTGACAAGGTTTCCACCTAAAAAGTACAGTAGCCTGAAGTTGACTTCCGATCAGAACGACTTCCCGCATAGTCTGAATCAGAGAACCCGGATAGGTTGTAGTGGCCATGCTTTTTATACATCAAGCCTTTTCCTGGAGAGCTTTTAAGATATCTCAGAATATGGCATACAACATCCCAATGACATTGCCGGGGTTTGTCAAGATACCGACTGATGAATCCGACAACAGTAGTAAGATCAGCTCATGCGACAGTCAAGTAAATAAGTTTTCCTACCAGCCTCCTGAATTGGTGATGATCAGCATAGGGAGGAGAGTATGCATCATCCCAGTCCATGTTTGGATCACGTGGAGTGTTAGCCGGTTTCAACAAAGCATGCCAGTTTCCTGCAACAGATCAAGTACATATTTCCTCTGAGAAAGACACTGTCCTGTAGATGATCTAGAGACTTCAAAGCTTAGAAAATATCGAAGTTTTCCCAGATCTTTAGTAACAAAATGCTTCTCTAAGTAAGTTTTAGTTTCCTATATGCCCACTGTGTCATTGCCAGATAATATTTTGTCATCCACATAAACAATCAAAATCACAAGTCCGGCTACTGTCTTTCGAATGAAGACAGCATGGTCAGAATGAGAACGACAAAAGCCAAAGGTGACTAAAATTTGACTAAGCTTGTCAAACCAGGCTCGTGGACTTTGCTTGAGACCATAGATAGCCTTATGCAGCTTACATACTTTGGAGGCAGACTCCCCCTGAGCAACGAATCCAAGTGGTTGCTCCATGTATACTTCTTCTTGTAAATCTCCATAAAGAAATGCATTTTTCACATCAAGCTGATAGAGCGACCAATCTTTATTCACAGCTATAGAAATCATAATGCGAACAGAGTTTAACCGTTTAACAGGAGAGAAAGTCTCAAAATAATCAACACCGTAGGTCTGTGTGTAACCCTTAGCAACAAGACAGGCTTTGAGACGTTCATTAGTACCATCCGACTGATATTTAATAGTAAAGATCCAACGACAGCCCACTGTAAGGCAAGAAGCCGAACGATCCACAAGCTCCCATGTCTTGCAATCACATAGTGCCTGCATTTCCTGGTCCATTGCCTTCTTCCATGCTGGAATAGTAAGAGCCTCTATAGCATTTTTCGGAATACTGACAGCAGATAGTGCAGTAGTAAAGCAGGCAAAGTTGTTATGCATTTTATCAGAAGTGCATAAATGACTGATAGGATGCTTAGTACAGGAGCGTACACCTTTCCTTAAGCTGATAGGAAGGTGCAGATCAGAGTTTACCTCAGTGTTTATTTGATCGTCCGCAGACGCAGGAATTGGTTGAGGGGGGGCATGGAAAGAGTGCTTGTCTTCGGTCGACGTTTGTACACTTGCAGTGGACGTTCTTCAGGGTGGTCAGATACAGACAAATTTTCAACAATGTCTGGTAGAGTTGTTTGTGCCAACACATCAGGAGTTAGGCTATCTCCATCTTCAGAAAAGAAGGGCATATGCTCAAAGAAGACAACATCCGCACTGACAAACCACTGTCTAAGTATCAGATCAAAGTAGCGATAGCAATTATGAGTTCGTGAATAACCCAAGAAAATGCACTTAGTAGACCGAGGGTCAAGTTTTAACATTCCTGGGCGCATGTTTTTAACAAAACAGGTACACCCAAAAATGCAAGGTGGTACAGGAAACATAGTTGCATCAGGAAACAAGATAGAGTATGGGATGCGATTTTGTAAAACAGAGGAGGGCATGCAGTTTATAAGAAAACATGCCGTAGTGACATCATAGCAGAAGAGCCTCCCATGGATGTCGAGGGTAGTTGAGTCATTTGCTCTTGGAAAATTTTCTCGAACTCAGAGCGAAGCCAGTCAGTGGATGGAGGAGCAGCTGGTGAATCTGATGCGGCTTTTGTAGTAGCTTCAGTGGAGGTCTGGTTTGCCCAGGCTGGCTTGCCGTGCTTGATCCAACACCTATCTTCAGTGTGATTATCACGACCACACTAGTTGCAGTAGCGAGTTCTAGTGGCTTGACTTCGCCCAGGAGCTGTGGAAGTGCCTCTTCCTCCAGAAGATGGTGGACGTCCTCCACGGCCACGTCTACAAGCGCGTCCACGTCCAGAATCAGTAGTACGAGCAACCAATGCAAGATGCTCAATTGCTGGTGTAGAGGAAACAGAAGGTAGTCGCTGGACTCTCTTTAGAACATTGCGAAGAGTCGGTAGCGGATCACTAGACAATACTTGGTCAACCACACCGGAAAAAGAAGCGGGAAGTGCAGCCAAGAACTGAACCAGTTGGAGTTCATTGCGCTGCTTCAGAGCTTCTTTGATGTCAACATTTAACGGGTGGTAGATCTCATACTCGTTGCAGAGAGCGGAGCACTAGTTGTAAAAATCTTCAATGGACGCATCTGAGGAGTACTCCTTTTTGGCTAGGTTTTTGAAAATTTCAAAAACCCTCTTTGAATTTTGCGGGTGCGAGTAGACATGAGACAGCTGGTCCCACATTGCTTTGGCATCATGAAGGCACAAGAGAAACTGACTAATGCGCGAATCGGTGCTGTTGAGAAGCCAGGTCATAACGCCCGAGTCATCTTTAGACCATTGGGCATAGGCCTGTTTGGTCTTGTCGTCAGCAGTAGCATCAGGAGCAGGAGGCGGATCAATAGTAAGATGAGAGTATTTTTCCTTGAGCCTTCACATATAGAACAAAGGATGCCGACCACAGATGGTAGTTGGATCCATCGAGCTTGACCGTGGTAACACAGAGAGATCTAGGAGGCTCCACATATGCAATACTGGGTAGAGGCAGACACTAGCAGAAAGGTGACGTAGCAACGATAGACATCAAGTAAATAACCCACGACGGGCAGCAGTAGACAGAAATAATAAACCCGCTATGGGGCAGTAGCAGTAGCAGGGATCTGACGCATCAAATCAGAAGAACCCATATTCGGGCAGAGATAGATGAAGAAAACCTACGCCATCATGAGGAAATCAATAATCCTTCATGAGGCGCACGCAAAAAAGGAACCAGAGATGTAGGGGACTCTCAACGTGAGAGGTCTATGGCTGTCCGAAAGAGTCGATTACCCGATAGGAGAAGAGGAAGGATGGGATTGGTGAAGAACGAAGAAGATGGATGCGGGGGTGGAGAGGGAGGGATAGCGGCAGTCGATGGGTGAGGGGGGTGGAGCTATTACGGCGACAGCATGGAGGGGTGGCGGTGGGCGGTGGGTGGTGGAGGTGGAGGAGCGGCGGGTGGTGGTGGGGTGAGCGGCCGCGGCGGAGGCGGGAGGGCAGGCCGGCGGTGTTGGGAGGGGAGGGGGGTGGTGGCGGCGATACTGGGGGGGGGGGAAGGGGCGGTGGTTGGCAGCGGCGGGGGGGAGGGGGAAGGGTGGCACTTCAGGCATGGGGGCAGGGTGGGACAGAAAAATTGAGAATCCCTGTAAATTCGAGGCCAATGCCAACATAATACCGTGCTATAGACATAGTACTAAACATCCTCGACATCTGGCTATTAATCCTCGATGTTACATATGTCCACGCCTGTCGATGTTCGAGCTCAATGTCGAAACGTGGTAAACTTCCATGCTTGTCGAAGTTGGCACGAAGACAACGTCTTGTACATTTATGCGTGACTGTGTTTTTCTACATATGTAAACTTGTATGGATGGCTATATATAAACATATATTTCGTTTATAAGCTTATATTTGATGAAATATATCAATTTTCATCATGAAATCAGTATATTTGGCTTAATTTTTTCTTCAAAGATGCGTCAGAGTTTATAAGATCCTCGAACTTTACACAAACTTTCACTTCTACACCTGTTGAAGTCGACTCGAAGCGATTCTTGTTCCATGGTTATAGGTTTACACAACCAACCAACCAAACGATATCCTCCTCACATGTCCAACCACTTTCTAGTTGATATCTCAAATCATTTAAAGGAGCACATGAAGAACCAACAAACTTCGTTTTATATATATTGTGTGAAAATATGGCACCAAAGCGATGCTCGGATGGAGCGGGTTATCCTTTATTATATTAGGTGTGAACATTTACGTAATAGACCCAACAGATAAAGGAAAAAAGAAAGAGGTACATTATACATAAGTATAAACTATTTTCTAACACTCCCCCTCAAGCTGGAGCATACACATCATGCATGCCCAACTTGGAACTCATATTTAAAAGCTGAAGATGGAAGTGGTTTGGTGAAGATATCTGCCACTTGTTGTACAATGCGAACATGAGGAGTCTGAATCTTCTTGGAGAGCACTAAATCACGAGCAAAGTGGAAGTCCACGTCAATATGCTTGGTCGGTTCATGGAACACCGGGTTGTTGGCAATGTGAATGGCTGCATGGTTATCACTCATGAGAGAAATTGGTGCCTCAATATAGACATAACCCACTGTAGCTCACAACAAGCATGTGCTATATCTTGATACTCAGCCTTTGTGTTGGACCTAAGAATTTAATGACCGATACCGATGCCGTTTCGACAACTTGGATATAGATATTTACCGGTATACCGACGGAAATATCGACAGATGCAATCGTGGCCATATCGACGCCAAAAGAACGAATTAAATCGTGAAATTTTACAGGCGGGGTCTCAACACCTAGACACAACATTTTATTCAATAAAATTCTATATTGGGTATGTGGGTGGGGGTCAATCATGTGGGAGGTAAGGAATCTGTCCATTTTTTTGAGATTTTGATGAAGGATTTCGATGACAAAATGCAAAAATTAAGATCTGAAATTTTACTAGCACAAACCATAAACTCATGTTTAGACACTTATGCAATAACATTCAATTTACAACAAACATATAACAACATAGTAAATTACTAACTCACATCAGTTGTATGTTGAGTGGCGCGCTGGTTCTCTATACATTATGTTGTTTATATGGGCCAAATATTGCTCCCATGTCATGTAACTTCTGTAAGACTTGTTGTAGGAAACAACATGCTCCTCATACATTTCAGGATTGACAAACTGTATCATCCCAAACTTTGGAAAATGTTCTTCTAAATCTTTGAAATATTTTTCTTTGGTTGCTGATATCAATGGAGGTTGAGTAGAAGCAGAAGGAGGCGACCATGCTCGAGGAGCTTGATGTTGAGGAGCTTGAGGTTGAGTAGAAGCAGGAAGAGGCGCCCATGCTCGAGGAGCTTGAGGTTGAAGAAAAGGAGGTTGTAATGGTACACCGGGAATAGGATAAACTGTAGTATGCCTACCACTCCATGTTTGACCTCCATCACCAGAGTATGCTTCGGTGTTCACCTGAAAGCATTCATAAGGGCTACAGACAGAGTATGCTTCGTGATATCCCAAGCCTACTTCTAATCTTGGTGGTGGTTCAACTTGATATCCAAAATACCCATGTTGGGACTGAGATGGGTATCGAAGTGTCTACCCAAATAACATATCTCCAAATGAATGCTGAGATTGAGAGTCAGATATGCTCATGGTATCCAATGAATCAGCAAGATCAGAATAATAATCACTTTGACTCTGGTATTGTGGTTGTGGTGGAGGTGCACCGCTGTAATCTTTCCCAGTTCGAGTTTTTCTCCTTAGAAATGTTTTATCAGCCATGGGATATTCCTGTTCTGGTGGAGGTGCAGCCCTAGTAACATGACTAACATAAGGTCGGTCATCATTTTGAGGATCAACAACTGGAGGATATTCTGGAGAGCGTTGGCTGCGATTGTCACCATCATTGCCATCATCATCAGACTAAGATTTGGAACTAGATGTAGAAGAAGAAGAATCTGAGCTACCTAATTGTTCTTCCACTTCTCTATTGATTTCCATATCAGTATTAACATGTGCAGCTTCAGGATCAAGTCTTTCTGGCGGGGTATCAATAATAATATCATCACCATTATTTGCATCAAATTGCTCTTCTATATATGGATTTGGACGTCCATCTAAATTATCAAGAACAAGACGACCTATCTCATTCATCCATTCCTCTAAAGGATTTTCTGAATCATCCTCTAGTCCTCTTCGTCTTTTTGTGTTAAAAGTATATGCGGTGTCAATGGGATCATGGACAACAACAAAATCCACTTCGTTGTAGTTGGCATCTCGTATTGCTCTAGCTCTCAACCGCATGTTGTAGTGAACGTAGACAAGATCCCTCAACCTGTTTGCACTAAGCCTATTCCTTCTCTTTGAGTGTATCAAATTGAAAGTGCTCCAATTTCTTTCACAATCCTCTGCAGAAGCTGTTTGTGCTAGGATGCGAATAGCCACTTTTTTTAAATGGGGGGCACCTGTTCCATTCCAAACCCACCACTCACAAGGATCACCTACCTCGCGGTCAACAACCGCATTTGGATGGCCAAAGCATCCGGTGCTTTCACGAAACTGGCGTAACTGCAAAAATAATATATACAACATTGAGATGATGAAATCAAAGGAAAGACTAATGAGAAATTAAGAATGTAAGTTATATAGTTATATACCTCTTCCAGTACTAGCAATCTCTCTTCTGGAGAGGTAATGAACTTGTTAGTGACATCTCTCACTGCATTCATTAGAGTCGCATTCAAGCCCAACGTTCGTGAGTATTGGAACCTCAGATTCAAATAGTAAGCTGTCACAAATTTAAATAAGGAAATATGAATGACATTTTATTTGTTGACTACGAGTTAGACCAATAACTTAGAAGTTAGAATATAATTGAGATATATACCTGTTTTATGCAATGGATGCAAAAACATATTTGTCCAACTGTTCTCATAAATTCTTCTGTATTGCTCATTGGACCTAGGAGCTGCTTCTTTGATATTGTCCACCATTGAGGTCATTGCATCATATAGGAAAGGCATTGTTGCAGTTTTGTCACCATCTACCAACCTCAATACTTTGACAATGGGCTCCATTATTTGCAGCACTCTAGTAACCTTATCCCAAAAAGGTTGACTGACAATCAACTCCTCAATTCTTCTGCCAATCGGGGTGTTTTGCTCCTTCATGGAGGTCCACTCCACTCCATTGAACTTTAACGATTGTAAGGCAAGAAAATTTGTTGCAAATCTAGTTGCCCTTGTTCTAATTAGATCACCACCACAATACTCAGGTTGCCTCATTGCATTTAGTAGAAAAGAATGGTTGTAGATGAATCCCGTGATCAACCTACCATCAATGACAACATATTTGATGAAATCAATTGAACCCATGTCCTGAAGAATGATATCTATGCAGTGGACAACATATGGTATCCAATAGACCGGATATTTCTTCATTAAACTCTCGCCGGCCTTCTTGAAGGCAGAAGCATTATCAATAACTATCTCCACCACATTCTCCACACCAACCTGCTTCATGTATGTCTTCATTAGTCTCTTTATGAATCTTTGGTTCCTGACCTCACCTGAAGCATCGACAAAGTCTAGAAAAACTGTGGATCCACAACAATGTGCAAGAAAGTTGATAATTTGTCTTCTATTTCCACTAGTCCACCCATCACACATAAGTGTGGCGCCATATTCAGACCACATACGTTTTTGGTCTGAAATCCATGCTTGTAGATCCTTCTTCTCTAGTGGAAGATACTTGATCATTAATTCATATGAACTGGGGGCCTTGATGCCCCTACCAAACTCCCCTATCACATCTACCATATGCTGCCGATAGGGTTCAGTTGCAACATGTGCATGTATACCATGAGCAAAGAAGAACTTGCCCACTGTCTTGCCAACCTTATCTTTTGCACCAGTGAACATTGCTTTGAGGCTTTTTTGCCTAGCCTCTGGCTTCCTAACCCATGGCTCATCAACATTCCTCAATCTCACACTAGCAGAACGGAAAAGTGTGTCAATGCCTCCTTTCTTCCTTTTACCATGACCAGCTCGGTCTTCATCGTCATCTAGGTCAACAACATGAATGCGTGTAGTCCCACTACCTCTACTTGCACCAGATGGCCCATACCTCCCTTGTAATCTGAGCTGCCTCCTCCCTTTCACACTCACTTCTGTGAGATTCTCTGATAGCACGTCTATACATACGGCGTGAATAGGCTGTATCACATTCAGGAGGATATCCAATATCATCATCAGATTCAGCAGAAGAACCTGTGGGCCTAACATCAAACCATGTATCTGTGTAAGCCCTGTCAACCTCCTTCATCTTTTGTTTTTTTTTCTTTGCACCCATAAGTTTCTTGAAATCATCCCTAACACTTTGGGGACACCTTTGGCACATTGCCACATTTTTGTCACCAACAGTAATGTGACGTTTAAATCTAGTAATCCCCCTCCACCAATTGTCTTCTTACAGTAATTGCAAATTATCTTTCCCCTGTTCCCATCAACAGACATGCAGTGATTGCATACAAAATCCACATCCTTAGCTCCAACATTACCGGCCCCAGCACCCTCACCATCGCTTGAAGACATCTTCTCAAAAGTCAAAAGTCAACACTGCAAAAAAAAGACAAAAAAAATAGGTGTATGAAATCAAAACCATCAAGTTGCAAGAAATTAATCTATTTGATGTATTATAGAATCAAACACAATACTTTAATTGTATAAATGTTAAATGTATTTATAGAATCAAACACAATTTTTTAAGATTTTTATTACCAAGAAAAAAGGGTTAAATAAAAAAATAAAAGTCTGAAATTATTTAAAAATATAAAATTGGATATTTATCTAGTATTAAGGCAAGTGATGTGCTACATATTACTCATTCCATCTTGTATAACACTAACACAAATATTTCTGTAGAAAAAAAACAAAAAATGTTTTTTTTTAAATTTTCAGCATTATTAATAAATGAAAGTTCAAAAAATATAAATATTTTAACTATATTTTTGTTTGTATTTGTTCATATTAGTATTTGGTACAACTTCTTCTACAAAACCTAAGTTAGATACCTATTATTAATAGTACTTAGTTGTATTATTACAAATTTAATATTAATTAGTGAAATTATATGATAATATTAATTAATAGTAGTAAATCTAGTGATACATTAGTAGATCTACATAATATAATCATAGATCTATTGTTAAATAGCATTAATCCTATGTTTTTTGGAGTAGATCTAGGATTTGGGTGTATTTAGAGAATTTTAGAGAACTTCTATGGTGAAAATAAAAGGAAATAGAGAGGGGAGGGGTTGGAAATGATGAGAAATGAAAGAAATTAAGAAAATATACCTTGATTAGGGCTTATTTGAGCTCCAAGGAAAGAAATTACTCCAAATCTCCAAGTTTCTCCACTCAAACAGCAGCAGCAGCAACATGTTTGCAAAAACCGGTAATTCGGGCCGGCATATCGCCAGTATCACCCTTAAGTGGGGCTTTTTGCACGCAGCACCCCCGATATTCGCCAAAATCGGGCGGTTTTACCGGTAAGTCCACCGGTTTACCGATATTAGCAATCCCAGCGGCAGATTTTCTCAAACCGATGATCGATGGCGTTGATATTGGTATACCGGTCGGTACCGTCGATATCTCATCCCATGGTTGGACCGTGCCACCACATTTTGTTTCTTTCTCCTCCAAGTCACCAAGTGCGACCCAAGAAACACACAATATCTAGAGGTAGACTGTCTATCTCCAACAACACCTGCCCAATCAACATGGGTATACCTAGTAAGCTTCAAGGAGGTGTGTGCAAGATCTTTCCCTGTGAAGCAAGTGAGACCCTTCCCTGGCGATCCTTTAACATAACATAGAATCCGGGTGATTGCCATCCAGTGTGACATCTTGGGGCACTCATGAACTAGCTAACAACTCCCACAACATATGAGATATCAGGACGAGTAACTGTCAAGTAAATTAGTTTCCCTAATCCTTTTATATTTTGCTGGATTAGAAAAATCACTGTCATCAGAAATAGATACCTTAGTATGATAATCCATAGGCGTGGAGATTGGTTTGCACCGTCTCATGCTTATCTCTGCAAGGTCTTGAACATAAATCTACTAAGAGAGGTTTGTGCCCTTCTTGGATCGTAGAACTTCTATTCCAAGAAAATGGTAGAGATTGCTCAAATCTTTTGTCTGAAATTTTGTTTGCAACCACTTCTTGAGCTATAAAATGCCTGTAAAGTCATTACGTGTGATGACAATATGATCTACATAGACAGCCAGAATAATAGTGCCACTTGACGATTTATACACAAATAAAGAATGAGCAGTTGAATACCGATTGAAGCCAAACTGTATAAGTGCAACACTAAATTTATCAAACCATGCATGTGGTGACTACTTTAGGCCATACAAGGATATCTTCAAATTGCATAGCTTCTGACATTCCCGTGAGCAACATACCCAAGAGGCATTTTTGACATCCAGCTAAAGAAGGAGCCATTCAGAATGAGTAGCAACAGAGATAAGGATCCACACATAATGTAGCTGAGCAACTGGGGAAAAAGTCTCAATGAAGTCTACGCCTTGTGTCTGAGTGTAGCCCTTTGCCACCAAACCAGCCTTGAAGCGGCCAATAGAACCATGTGGTTTCTGTTTCCTACAACTGACTTCCAAGGAGGAAGATCCACCAAATCTCAAGTCGAGTTCTCATGAAGGGCTCCCATCTCACTGTCCATAGGTTGGATCCATCCATCATGTCGGGCTACTACTGTACATGAGCGAGGAACATCTGTAGAATCAAGGTGAATAGCAAACATGCGGGCTGCTGATGACATACGAAACAAGCAACAAAGACTCAAGAGTGGATGGCGTATAGTGCAAGACCGAACACCTTTACGAGCTGGAACTGAAAGGTGTATGTCTGAAACAGAGACATCAAAGGAACTTTCAGTAGGAACAATTACCTCAGGAGTGTCCGACGATGAGAGTCAATCTGCTGGACTGGTGAAGCTACATCCTCTTGGTGATGCCTTGCTCGCCTGGTGTAAACCAGTGGAAAAGATTCAATAAGTGGAGGTTTAGGTGATGGTGGGGGTAAAGTGTGAGTAGTATCTAGGACACTCTCATCACACGACACAATAACTGGTGGTTCTTTATTATGCTCAAATATATAGTCGTCTCAGGATTGTGCTCCCCCTTTCACTGGACATAGTCACTAAAGAACGGAGTAGACTCATGAAAGGTAATGTTAGCCAATACAAAAAGGCGAGGCGACGATGATGAGGACAATAAAATTTGTATCCCTTCTATGTGAGAGAATATCCTAAAAAGACGGTGCAGACTGCGTGAGGAGACAACTTATCACCACGTGGATCAAACACATGAACAAATGCAGTGCACCCAAGAACACGAAGGGAAAAGGTTGCTCATCAAGTTGTAAAATAGACAAAGGGGTAGCTACATGTAAGATAGAGGATGGCTGGCGGCTAATAAAAACACAAGCAATGAGAAAAAGATTATACCAATATTTCTTTGGCACAAACATCTGAAAAAGTAGCGTACATGCTACTTCAAGTAAATGGAGGTTTTTGCGTTCAAGAACCCCATTTTGTTGAGGTGCATGAGGGCAAGTCATTTGGTGAATCAAGCCAACATAATTACAAAAATTGGAAATAGCCTTTTGAATGCATTCTAGGACGTCAATACGGGGGGATCTTTGTATGACCATCAAACTGAATTTTTGTTAATTGATGAAAAGTTTGAATGACTAACAAAACTTCATCCCGAGACTTAAGTATACCCAAGTCATGCGGGAGAAATCATTAATGAAAGACAAAAATATCAAAATCTGGCTCTTTAACATGACCCCAAACATCATTATGAATAAAATCAAAAAGACGCTTAGAGCATTTCACAGTGCGACTCGGAAACCAAATGCAATGATGCTTGCCTAGTTGACATGACTGACACTCTAATGACTTTACTGATGTTAAGTTTGGAACAAGCTTTTGAAGACTCTGCAAAGATTTATGCCCATAGAGACAATGCCATTGTAAGGGAGAGCAGTTGAAATAATAGATGTGGTAGATGGAATCTCATGAGTTGGGTGACCACTTTTAAAGAAGTAGAGATCACCTTTCTTAGATCCCCCGCCAATTGTCTTCCAGCTCCTGGGTGGGATCCTGTAACACGAAGAAAGAGTCTCCAAATATTACCAAGCATTTCAATGAATCAACTGGTATAGAAACAAGCATTAAGTTAAAAGGAAAATCTGGTACATAATATACAAATCGTAAACTCAAATTAGATGATGCTTGTACATTCCACAAGCCTAGACTCGCCCGATAGATCCATCAACAAGTGTCACAGAAGAATGCGGGATATACGAGTCAAATGATAGAAGCATAGATCGTATAGCCGTCACATGCTGAGGGCCCCCAAAATCCACCACCCATGTAGGAGACGGATGGGAGGCAACAAACGAAGTCCCATGGTTACCTAGATCTGAAACCAAATTGACGAAGGAGCCAAGGGAAGCATGCTGGGTAGCCTGAACAAGGCGGTCATACTCCTTGGAAATTGTAACATCTGATTGCACTTGTTTCGAGGCTTTAGATGCAGCTGCTGCCGACGGAGTAGCCATATAATGTGCAACACCAATAGGGGGTTGACTATGCTTAGAATAGCACTTTTCTTTTGTATGCCCAAGTTTCCCACAAAATGTAGATTTGTCTCTAGTTAGATTGCTTCGTCCTCAACGAGCACCTTGTCCAGTTCCTTTGGTGGAAACAAGAAGAGAGGCATGATTCTTAGAGTGTTGTCCTCTAATGTAGCAGAAATAAACTCAAAGGAAGACTGTTGAATCCTCACAAAGGCTTCATCAAGGTTTGGTAGTTTGTTTGTGGCAAGGATAACACTCCTAGTTGAAGCATAGACATGATTTAACATAGATAGGGATCTTGCTGTTACGAGATGATCTCTATCTTTCATCTGATCTCCAGTCTTCCGTAGCTGGTAGAAACTGAGTGCTTGCGAGGTGGATTGTATAGCACCAAAATAATCCTCTAAAGAGCGACTATCTTGTCTTTCTGTAAAGTGACGGTCATAAACAATATAGAGATGAAGAGTTCTTCTCATGAGAGAAGTGTTTCTTTGCTGCTTCCCAGATTTCTTTAGCTGTAGAGTAGAACATAAACCTGGAAGCAATCTGAGGCTCCATGCTATTCCATAACTGAGACTTTACCAGTCCATTGTGTTTCTGCCAAGAAGATTAAATCTTTGCTACTTTGATCAGTTGCTCTGACTCAATGATTTCCACCTTCTCTCGAGATTCCAAAATTGTGTATATAGCATTCATCCGGAGGAGATAATTCTGTAAAGCTTCACAGAAGTTATCTGACATTGATTATTGTAGATGATTGTAGCGGAAGCCACTGGCTTTTTGTCTCCCATAGTGAGATTGGATCAAGAAAACAACAACAATTGACGCAAGTTGTCGACAAGACGCCGTGTAGAAGACTGGACATGTCGTGTATAGCAATGACACGTCATGTTGTGGTGTCAACACAGTGTCAATTGGCGAAGTCAGAACATATACTTTCTGACTCTCTTCGACACGCCGTGTTGAGCTCTTGGCAAGCTGTGTCAGTTGACGAAGACAAGAGATAGACTTGCTGAATCTCTTCAACACGCCGTGTACCCATAAGAGGCGTAAACTTTGTGTTACCTGGGACCATCCGTGTAACTTGCGATTGAGCAAAACCTGCGCCGTCAGGACAAACTCCAGACTGCAACACGCCGTGTTGCTTGGACAACACATGTCAGCGACTCAACGGTGGTTGATTCAAATCTGGACAGAAATCGACTCTGTCAGAAAGGTAAAAGACCTCGGGAAGACGGGCTGGGGAGGAAGATAACCCCGGGAAGACGCACCAGGGGAGTGATAGGGATTAGCACCGTCGTTTGTAACAATAGATGATGCAAATATGAAGCATGAACATCCACTAAATGACTTAGGAAGTCATCCACGTACGGGGACTACATGGAGAGGAAAGAAGATGAGAAGGGAGTTGTTCCTTCTCTCTACAGGATAGAACACACGAATCTCTTCTCCTTCAAGAAGCCACCGTACTTTGGTGATGACGGAGGGAGACCAGTCGACGAGAACCTGAACCGATAGCTACGACGCTTAACAGTGGTGGTGACGGCGGCTGTAACGAGCACAATAGAGAGGAGACAGAGAGACAGAGTGGAAGGAGGCTGAGGCCGACGGCTAGGTTACAACAACAAGACTTGCCGTGATACCATGTGAAAATATTGGGCCAAAGCGATGCCCTGATGGAACGGGTTATCCTTTATCATATAAGGTTTGAACATTACGTAATAGTCCCAACAAATAATGGAAATAAGAAAGAGGTACATAAGTAGAAACTATTTTCTAACACTATGGTTATGATCGAGGCTTGTGTATAACCCTCCCCACTTGCAGAGTGGATGATGAGCGTGATGCTGACGTCAATCTTGGTGACAATGAACATGTTTCCCTTGAAGGACATCTTTCCAGAACAATACAAACACGTAATCACATCAAAAGCCAAACTAGGGCCAACGACTGTGTGGTTGTGGGAACGGGAAAAGGAAAAATAAGTCCGACCATTTGTGCCTTTTACCACACTACCTTTTACCACATGAAGCTAACACCTACCACATGGTATTGCAACTTAATGAAAGAAGGTGAGGCTCGCAGTAGGGAAAGAGCCGAAGTCGATACTCTGACGAAAACAACAAGGTTACCATTGATGGGATTGGATAAGATTTAATTTTTTTAACAGTGATGTATGGGCATCAGATGTAGAGACTGGAGACGGGGATGATGCAGGGAAAAACAACAAGATATATAGAACTTGATAGGACTCACGGGAGACATGCAACGATGAAGATGGCCAAGATACAGAGCACCGATGTAGGGAATAAAAGGATTTGATTTTTATGAAAGGAGAAGATAGTAGATGACCATGGAGGTTGGGATGATGCCTGGCCGACAACCAAACCAAAAAAAGATGGGGACGCCGGCAGGCAGAGACACTCTCTTTTGTATTCAGTAGCTACGCTATGAAGGATAATGTACATTGGTTAATACTTGTAGCTATGTATGACAATAAATATATATTTACTTGTTGATAACTCTCTTACATTCTTTCTAATAAATCTTTTCTTGTTCTTGACATTATTGTTAATGGTAATATATAGAAATGTAATTGGTTATTTTGTTATACAATAGAATATATATATGGGGAGATCAAACATAAATATGTATATTACTAGATATATAACTATAGAATGTGTATATATAAGTGGGGAATGGTCATAAAAACCTTGACACATGGATATATACATAAAACATATACATAAATTAATTTTTAAAGGTTGCCTAAGCAACACTTAGTCATGCCTAATCGCGCCTAGTCGCAAGGCTTTCAGTTGGAACGTCGTGTCGCCTTTACGCCTTGACAAGTATGAAAAGTGAGCTAAATGAGGTGAAATTATGTTTTTATTAAGGTAAGGCAAAGTGGTGTTAGATCTACACCAAATCTTGCAAAACTTGTTTTCGATCTTGTAGAGGGATAGATCTAGAAAATGGTTACTTCGAACTTAAGAACGGTTTCCTGCGGTCCTACCAACTTTTATAAGCCTCTATGTGTGTGCAATGACAACATTGACCTCAGTTATCAGGGCACCAACCCAGGCTTAAGGCAGGCCGCCTTAAACTGGGTGCCGCGTAGGTGGCTAGCTTTAAGACCGACCGCCTCAAAACAAGGCTCCCGACCCTAAGGTGACCAATTGTTGTCTGCCTAAGGCCTTAGCCCAAATGAGGCCACTTAAAAGGTAATTTCACATAAGCTAGGTCTAAATTTGGTCATATTAGATCAAGTTGAGTCATTTCATGGTTGCAAGAAGTCTGATTTAGCCCAAATCAAGTCAAATTTGGGTAAATTAGGTCTGCTTTGGGGAAAACAAGCTTGATTTGGGTAAAATAGGTCCTATTTAGCAAAATTAAGTATTATTTGGCCACATTAGGTCTCATTTTGATAAATATAGGGAAAATTAGGGTAGTTAGGTTTGATTAGCCCATGTTATGCAAAATTAAGTTTGTTTAAGCCAAATAATGTCAAATTTAGGCAAATTAGGTCTAATTTGGGGAAAACAAGCCTGATTTGTGGAAATACATATGATTTGAGGAAGTGACACGTACCACGATGTTGCAGAGTGGCCTAAGCATTTATGGCCTGAAGCAGTCTCTACTGTTGGTTTTCTCATTAATCACGTTCCCTTCCTATTCTTTGGAACACAATAGCATACTCGATTTTGTATCCTGATTCCTTCTTTCACTACCCCAAGAATATTTGGGAGCACATGCTTTGTTCGCAATCTTTGCCCAGGCACTACCAAGTTGGATCCTCAATCTATAGTGTATTTTCTTGAGATATTCTAGAACCTAAAAAGGGTACATATGTTATGATCCTATTACCAAACAATGGTTCACTACTACTAATGTGGTTATCTTTGAAGTTCTCCGCATTTCTCTAAAGAAGGGTCTCCTTTGTCAACTACTCTTTTGGAGGATATACCACCGCCAATTCTTGGTCTTGCTACACCAAGTTCACAATCAGATGAGATCTCACAAGCAAAGTCCCTCTACATATATTACAAAAACCAAATAATGTTGCTCTTCTCATGGCTTCTCAAACCACTTTCCTCATTCTTTACCTGGAGATCCTAGTTCCCATCAGGTGAATTCTGTTTCTTCGCTCTTGCATTTTGCATCCGATTAGTAACTTTTGTTCTACTGCTCATTTTAGCTGCTACCTTGTTTTGCCTGTGTCACTACTGTTCTTTCCGCTGTGTCTATTTCTGAAACTGCGGATGAGCCTCTCTAACATCCAGCATAACATCAAGTGATGGAGACTCAGATGGAGACCCTTTCTGATCAACATACTTGGGATCTTGTTGACCCTCAAGTTGATTCTAAACTTGTTGGGTGTCATTCGATTTTGCTATTATATATTGACATGTTGGCACTATGGAACGCTATAAAGCCCGCCTTGTCGCAAAAGGATATACCCAGACTTACGCATGTTGATTATTTTTAAACATTCTCTCCCGTGGCACAACTTAACTCTGTCCTTGCTTATCTCTCATGCCGTTGATTGTGATTGACCATTATGCCAACTTGATATGAAAAATGCTTCTTGTATGGTGATCTCTAGGAAGAGGTTTATATGGAGCAACCTCATCGATTTGTTACTCCGGGGGAATATTCTAAAGTCTGCAAACTCAGGAAAGCTATATATGGCCTAAAATAGTGTTAGTGTGTGGTTTGATAAACTAAGTCAAATTCCGATTCAATTGGGCTTCAAGCTATTTCATTCTTATCATCCTGTCTTTGTCAAACATACTTCTGTGATGCTACTCTGATTGTCTGTGTTGATGACAATATCCTGTCAGGAAGTGACTATGTTGGTCCTCAGGTTACAAAGGAATATCTGAACAAGCACTTTATCACCAAAGATCTTGGCATGCTCCACTATTTTCTGTCCGCCTATCTCAGAAAAATAATGTCCTTGATCTCTTATGGAAGACTGGTATGCTTGTGCGAAAAATAGTTAGCACACCACTTGACTCGAGTTCTAACTGGGATGATGAATCTTCTCCTGCTTATTTTGACTATAAACAATATAGAAGACTTGTTAGTAAACTAATATATTTGACTGTGATTAGAGCTGATATCACTGCCGCTATCGTAATTGTCAATAGATATCTAGGTAAACCATGCCAGTGTCATTGGGAAGCTGTTTGGCATATTCTGAAATATCGGAAAGGTTCACCAGGGTAAGGACTTCTTTATTAGAATTAAGAAATACGTATATTGCAAATCTTTTGGATATTTTGACTCTGACAGTGCAGGAAGTAGAAGTAATAGATATTGTACCTTCGTGGGAGGTATATTGTCTCCCGGAGGAGCAAAAAGTATAATGTTGTAGCTTGATCTAGTGTGAGGCTGAATAAAGAGCTATGACTCACACTACCTGTGGATTATGTGGGTTCGAGGTCTTCTGAAGGAATTCTGTATTTTTGATGATGCTCCTATACTGATGTACTCTGACAATAAGGCATCTATTTATTTCCAGCAATCCCACCTTTTATGGACGAACTAAGCATATAGAGGTGGATTGCCGTTTTGTCAAAGAAGCTGTCGTGTTAAAACGTATCGCCACATCATTCATCGTAACCGAAGATGAGCTTGTTGATATTTTCATAAAGACTCTTCCAAAAACCAAGCTGCGCGCGATTGACATCTATGTTCCAGCTTGAGGGGAAATGTTAAATATATTAGTTTTATTCCTGTTGTTCTACTTAAGTTTAGTCCCATGCATCTAATACCAGGTTCATTACTTAACAATGTGTTCATAATCATAGTGATGTCTATTGATAACTAAAACTGGCTGTATTCAGGAATAATGACAATTCTTTATTTGGCTTTGAAGCCAATATCTATGGTGAAAACATTTTTAATATTTGAAGCTGTTCATCTAGATGCAATACTACAATGAGGTGTTGCTGTTAAAACTCTGTTTAATATTCATAAAAATAAAACTCCTTGCAAAGTGGAAAGCTGAATGCGGTTTTTGTCATTTTGATGGTGACTGTTGCTAGAACAACATCGACTATATATTCCCTTTGTAGTTTTGATTGCTTGAACAACATTGACTATATATTCCCTTTACAGGTATCATCAAGTTGACAGTGATGATTTGACAATTGCTGTCAATTTTTGGTGGCAGTCACACTTCACGTCAAACATGTTAGCGCATATGGACGCCTACTATCTTCGCCGAATAATGAACAGGTTCAGGATGTTCAATTTTCTATATGTTGTGGCTAGGCTGGTATAATTTTGTGCAAGTTGCCAACTCAGTGATGCTGATTTTTTGTTGCTGCATGGATATTGTTTTAATCTGGAACTGTTGGAAGAATGGTGGGAAAGGAAATGGTATGTTGTCAGCTACGCATTTTCTGTAGAAATGAAAATTATTAGTTCATTTGTATATGTTAATGTATGTGCAATACAAGCTTTATTTACTTTTAATGAGGATCTTATAATCACATACCCTGGTATCTAATGATCTTATTTTTGAGTCATTTTTGACATAATTTGGTTGTAAGTGATGTTTGTAGAATAATAAGAATTTATTATCCATTATTCTGTTATTATGTTCCTTTGTATATATGGGATTAGTCCCTTACTGTGTAATTGGGTTATTGGCTACCGCCCAGGTCCATATATATAGGTGTTCGTTATTGATATAAACTTAAGTTGCTTTGCCTCATAATCTCGATGTTAACATGGTATTAGAGCAGGCGGTACCCTTATTCCTTGAAGAGAAAAGACAATTGGCGGCTCAATCATTAACGACGTTATCTCCACCGTGCAATCCATGCTCTTCTCTTCTCCTCCGCAGTGGAAGTCATCTCCATTGTCCCGTCGTCGTCTCTATCGTGGTGAAAGTCATCTCCATCACCCGGATCGTCGAGATTGTCATCCCTATTGTGTCGGAAGTTATCTCCATCACCCGGATCATCCAGATCGTCATCCCTATCGTGGTGGAAGTCATCTCCGTCACCTAGACTATTTGGATCGTCATCTCTATCGTGGTGGAAGTCATCTTCATCACATGGATCATCCATACCATCATCTCAATCGTGGTGGAAGTCATCACCATCACCCAGATCATCTTCTTCATCAGGATCATTTCGATCATTATCTCTCTTTCTTCTCCTTCGTATCTATATCCAAGAGGCTTGTTTCTATAAGAGGAGTCATCCTTGAATCTAGGATAAAATGTTTCTAACATTTTTCTCCTAAGATCTGCTCTGGCGGCGCAGAACATGACATGCTGCACTCTCAACACATTGTGTGACTTCATAAGGCAACACGTAGGGGAAGTCATCTCCATCATCCAGACCATCCAGATCGTCATCTATATCGTGGTGGAAGTCATCTCCATCACATGGATCATCCAAATCATTATCTCAATCGTGGTGGAAGCCATCACCATCACCCAAATCATCTTCATAAGGATCATCCGGATCATCATCTCTCTTTCTTTTCCTCCGTATCTATATCTAGGAGGCTTGTTTTTATAAGAGGAGTCACCCTTGAAGCTAGGGTAAAATGTTTCTAACATTTTTTTCTTCTAAGATCTGCTCTGGAAGCGCGGAAAATGGCATGTTACACTCTCAACACGCTGTGTGACTTCATAAGGCAACACATGGTTCCAACAAGTTTGCAAGTTACACACCGTGTTGATATCCAACATACTATGTTGATGGAAGGTTGGTTTACGCCTATACGCCGTGTCAAATTTCACACGCTGTGTAGCGCCCGTCTGTTCCCTGTCTCCGGTATTCTTACATGCCGTGTAATATTTCTATACACCGTGTCAGCGTCTGAGAAGAAAGTAGTGGCTCCTCTCCTTGTTCTTGATCAAGTCATCACCACTCGAAAACTCAATGAGAAGAATTTCAATCAATGGAGAAGAGTTTTCGATCGTCACAATCATCACCTTCTTGATGTTGCCAGAACCCTTATCTTTCACTATCATGTGTCTAAACCTTTTTGGGTTGACACTGTCTCCACTGCCTGTTTTCTGATCAATAAAATGCCCTCGTCTGTCTTAAAGAACCTAGTCCAATTTAATATTTAGTACCCCACAGCCTCCCTGTTTTCTGTGCCACCTAGAATTTTTGTTTGGACATATTCTGCCCGAAATCTTTAGACTGGTTTAAGCAAGGTTGATCCAAGATCTACGAAGCGCATCTTCTTAGGGTACTCACACACTTAAAAGGGGTACAAATGCTATGATCCAACACCAAGAAATGGTTTGTTAGTGCAAATGTTGTCTTTTTTTTGAAGATATTATGTATCTTTCTACTATGGATTCAACTCCGTCGCCGGATCTTCTAGTTGACACTCCTCTTCCTATTCTCGTTGAACCAGAATGTAACGACCCCGTTTCCCGGTAACCCCCAATTAAGGAAGACCAAGAGGTCAGATGCGTTATCCCAAAACGGGATCAATGGCTTTGCAAATAATAAAAAATAATTAATAAATTCTACCAAAGACTAAAATGAGAACTGGAATAATACCTTCAAAAAACAGGTAATTGGAGCTTGTACCCGTAGTAGAATTCTTTCTACCTAAATCCTCATTTATAATTTTAACTTTAATCTTCACAGGTTCTACTTTACTAATTGTCGAATTTTAGATTTTTCCTAAAACGCCGACAAACAAAACGTCGGTCAGTATAAATGAATATACTGGTATGTGGGGACAAACAAAATATTGCACATAAGCTCTAACAACCTAATCATATCAAGTAGTTGTTAACAATGCACAATTACATTTTTAGTGTGACTTCCCAACCGCTTTTACTCATACTCTGGGATACCCTCTCTTAGGGTTTAGTCCTTGCAAGGGACATTAAGGCTGCCTTCTCCATCCTGAGCTTGGTACCTGGGGTTACCTCTCTGGGTGCTCAATGGTCTTCCCTTCGGGGCTTGACCACTTCAGACCTTCCCTCCGGGGCTTGGTCTTGCATCATACATCCAGAGATGGTATGTAGGTTCGAGATAGTCACATATATACTTAAATTGTGATAGTCATATTCACTTTAAAGATTGCAGAAATAAAAACATCCACACAATTATTTCCATGGCTATCGATAAAGCATCGTGAAACCACCGAGAAACTAAAAGCGTTTATTCATAATTAACCACATACCCGATTAGGAGATTTCACAAGAAATAAGCACAGTCCAATCAATCAAGTATGCCAACCAAGCAAGCACATAAAAGCACAAAATCCTGATGTGAGAAGAAATGAAGAAGGGAAGAAGACAAGAACACCAATCACATGTCGACTGCAAGACGCAACAAACGTGAATAGGGCTTGAGCCTACTCACTCGTATTTATATATTAGGGTAAGTACATGAGGTACAAAGAGAGAAAAGAAATAAAACATAGATATTATAAAGAAAACAAAACCGCCGCTGGATTGACGAGCCGCCGCTGCGCCGGTGTCGATACCATCGACACTCATGTCGATGGTATCGACAAAACATCATCTCGAACCTGAACTGATCTCGATACCATCGACATGAATGTCGATAGTATCGATCGGGATGCCGATTGCTTCAACTTGAACCTGAACTGATCTCGATACTATCGACAGAGTGTCGATAGTATCGACCGGGATGCAGGTTGCTTCACACTCCCCCTCAAGTTGGAGAGTACACATCGTGTATGCCCTGCTTGCCACAGAGTCTCTGAAAGATTGCTGAACCCAAAGGCTTTGTCAGGATATCTGCTAGTTGGTCCTCAGATCTGACATATGGTGTCAAAATAGTGCCATCTTTGATTTGATCACGAATAAAATGGCAATCAACCTCTATGTGTTTTGTACGCTCATGAAAGATAGGATTCCTGGCAATGTGCAGATTGATTGTCACACTTGAGCTCCATAGAAGGTAGAAGAGAAATTTTTAATTCAGATAGAACATATTTGACCCATTTTAGTTCACAACATGCATGGGCCATAGCACGGTATTCAGCCTCAGTGCTGGATCTAGCAACTACATGTTGCTTCTTACTTTTCCATGTGATAAGATGATCACCTAGAAAGGTACAATAGCCTGATGTAGATCTCCTATCAGTATGATCACCAGCCCAGTCAGCATCTGAATATCCTGTGAGAGGCAGAGTAGATGGAGGTGCCTTTGGTCTAGAATATGTGATACCCTTACCAGGAGCACTTTTCAGGTATCTCAGAATTCTGCAGACTGCTGTTCAGTGTGACTATCGCGGAGAGTGCATATGTTGGCTGACCACGCCCACAACAAAAGAAATATCAAGTCGAGTGACTGTTAGATATATTAACTTGCCCACTATTCTCCTGTAATATCCTGGATCTTGATACTCAGCATCATCAACCACCTCTTTGATGTGATAATCCATCGGTGTAGATACCGGTTTGGATTCAACCATGCCTGTCTCCTGTAGTAAATCAAGCACATATTTCCTCTGAGATAAATTGACACCTGTATGAGATCTAAGCACTTCAATGCCTAGAAAGTATCTTAGTTTGCCCAGATCCTTTGTATGGAAGTGTTTTTGCAAGCTTTCTTTGACAGGAGATATTCCCATGGTGTCACTGCCAGTAATTATTATGTCATCAACATATACAACAAGAATAATGGATCCACAAGAAGAGCTGGAGTAAAATAAGGAATGATCAGTCATGGAGCGAGAAAAACCCATCTGAAGAATAACTGCACTGAACTTGTCAAACCAAGCTCTAGGTGACTGTTTCAGCCCATATATAGCTTTCTTTAATTTGCACACTTTCTTACACTCCCCCTGAGCAACAAACCCAGGAGGCTGCTCCATATATACCTCTTCCTGTAGATCACCATGGAGAAAAGCATTTTTTACATCCAGCTGAAACAGAGGCCAATTAAAGGTAGCAAGGGAAATAATGATCCGCACAGAATTCAGGCGAGCAACAGGAGAAAAGGTTTTAAAGAAGTCAACACCATAGGTTTGGGTGTAGCCTTTGCGACCAATCGGGCTTTCAACCGTTCAACTGATCCATCCGGATTGTGTTTGATAGTGAAAACCCATCTACAACCCACTACTTTCTTTCCTGCAGGAAGATCAACAAGATCCCAAGTGCCATTATTTAAGAGAGCTGACATCTCAAGTTCCATAGTCTGTTTCCAGCCACTGTTCTTCATAGCATCAAAATGATTTCTTGGTATAGTCACAGAATCAATCCCAATAGCGAATGCACGGGCCTGCTTAGATAGATGAGACAGGCAACATACATTTGTAATAGGATGTTTAATAGTACATGACCGAGTACCTTTCCGAACAGCAATCGGAAGATCAAGGTCTGATATCTCTGTAGGGGTCTTTTGAGTAGAAGGCGATGATGAGGGCTCAGGGACTGGTGTCGCTACTTCTTCTGGATCTTGCCTGCCTCGCCTATGGTAAACATGTGTGTAATGCTCAATGGTAGGTCTATCTCCTGCTTGTTCATCCGGAATAGAAGTAAAATCCGGAATGATAGGTGGCACTCCCTCACTCTGCACCGATGGTGCCTGTCTCTCATTCTGTATTTTTGGTGGCTCTCCCTCTCTCAACTGCTCCCCCTTGCTCATAGCATTGGAGAAATATGGAATGGTCTCATGGAAGGTGACGTCCCTAGACACAAACATGCGGCGAAGACTAGGACAGTAACACTTGTATCCTTTGCTAGTGTTAGAGTAACCCAGGAACAATGTTTTAATGGACCTAGGAGACAGCTTGTCGGCCTTAGGGTCAAAGTTATGGACAAAGGAAGTGCAACCAAACACTCTAAGAGGAACAGGAAAGGGGGAGTCCATGGGACGCAAAACAGAAAACGGAGTCTGTCCTTGAAGAAGAGAAGAAGGTTGCCTATTAATCAAGAAACAAGTAGTTAAAAGAGCTTCAGACCAAAACTTCTTGGGCGCATTGGATTGAAACATAATTGATCGAGCAATATCAAGAAGATGACGATTCTTCCTCTCTGCCACCCCATTTTGCTGAGGGGTGTGAGGACAAGATGTGCGATGAATCATACCAACCGAGCTGCAAAAATCAGACATAGCCTTTTGAACATACTCTAAGGCATTGTCAGTCTGGAGAATTTTTATATTGCAATCAAACTGGACTTTAATTTCAGTATGAAAATATTTCACAATAGACAACACAGACTCTCTACTTTTAAGAAGGTAGATCCATGTCATGCGTGAGAAATCATCGATAAAGGAGATAAAATAACGAAAACCATTATAACTCTGGTCTTTTACAAGACCCCACACATCACTATGCACTAACTCAAAGGGACAAGAAGCCCTCTTATTGACTCGATTGGGATAAGATAACCTATGGTGCTTTCCCAGTTGACATGACTGACACTCTAAAGAAGATAATTGGGACAACTCTGGTTCCAACTTCCGCAGGTTCTCCAAAGAAGGATGTCCATATCTGTAATGCCTAGTAAGGGGGAACCGCTCAACAGGATGGATGGAGCAGGAGAAGGCATTTGGCGAGGCAGACTGTCACCGTTGAAAAGGTAGAGATCACCTTTCCTAGGCCCCCCACAAATCGTCTTCATACTCTTGAGATCCTGTAATATGAAACAAGAAGGTCCAAATATTACCCAACATTTTAGAGTGTCAATCAATTTGGCAACAGAAAGAAGATTAAAAGGAAATTCAGGCACAAAGTGAACGAATTTAAGATCAATCTTGGGTGTTAGGGAGACAGATCCACTAGCTAACACTCTCTTCACTGAACCATCTGCCAGTGTAACAGATTGGTGAGGAATAGATGAGTCAATAGTGTGGAGCAATCTCCTCATACCATTCATATGCTGTGAGGCGCCAGAGTCAACCACCTAAGATGAGGATGAGCCAGATGCTATGAGAGATGTAGCCTGATTACCAGTTGTAGATGCCAAATTTGCCGATGAAGATGATGATGACCCCATACTCATGTGCTGTGTCGCCTGAATGAACCGATCATATTCCTCTTGGGTAAGAGTGATGCCGGTGCCAGAGGTAGTACCCACAGTTGTAGAGGATGAGGATCCTGTGGTGGTGGCACAATGTGCTGCTCCCACAGGTGGTGCAGCAGGTCTCCCATGTTTCTTCCAACACTTCTCCACTGTATGTCCCGGTTTGTCACAAAAGGTACACTTAGGACGTGTCCCACGCCCTCTGCCCATATCGGGTCGTCCTCCTCGTACCGTAGCAACAACAGACACATGAGATTCTTCAGAAGATATATCAGAAACAAAGGAAGCAGACTCAAATAGAGATTGCTGGATCCTTGAATAAGCCTCCACAAGACTAGGTAGTTTATCAGTAGCCAGAATAACGCTCCGAGCGGAGCTACAAGCCGAGTTGAGCCCAGATAAGAATTTGGCTGTAACAAGATCATCTCTATCCTTTATCTGTTTAACAACGACCACATGATGATAATAACTTAGCTCTTGAGCAAGAGCCTGAACCGCCCCAAAATACTCCTCAAGAGATCGGTCACCCTGTTTCTCAGCAAACAAACGATCATAGATCATAAACTGACGGAGAGCATTCTTCTCTTGAGAATAATGTTGCTTCACTACGTCCCATATTTCCTTGGCCGTAGAGTAGAACATGAACCTTGCGGCGATTGCAGGTTCCATACTATTCCACAACCAAGTCTTCACAAGACTGTCATGACACTTCCATTCAGCATACCCTTCGTCAGTAGATGCCTTGGGACCCGAGTCAACATGCCTCGCTCTGTCACGAGCCTCTAAGACGGTGTGGATGGCATTCATCCATAGAAGATAATTTTTCCCGTTGAGCTTGATGGAGGCGATAGGTGATACTTCGTTGTAGATCGTAGGTGTCTTGATATCCTCCATTGTAGAACGGAATATGTGACAGATTGATACACGTCAAACAGATTGTGGTGACAGAGAGATACACGTCACACACAGAAGAAAAACAAGGAGAAATGCATTATTGACGCATTCACAACCTCCAAATGATCTTCCTAATCACACATGGAGGAGGCGTGACTAGGATGATGGCTGAGACGAAACTAGTCCTCCGGTTGTGTTTTTAGATGATTGTTGGATCACCCGGAGATCCCCAAACGCTTTGTGATGGAGGCTACGGTAGAGTTGGATATCTACCGCAGACCCAGAGTAGCCGACGGTGGTTCTACACAGCCGGTGGATTACGCCAAGTCGACGGGTGGGAAGCAGCCGACCACCGGAGAGGGAGAGATCCGCCAGAGAGAGGAAGGAGAAGCCCTAGATCGATCTCCGCTCTGATACCATGTGAGAAGAAATGAAGAAGGGAAGAAGACAAGAACACCGATCACATGTCGGCTGCAAGACGCAGCAAACATGAATAGGGCTTGAGCCTACTGACTTGTATTTATATATTAGGGTAAGTACATGAGGTACAAAGAGAGAAAAGAAATAAAACATAGATATTATAAAGAAAACAAAACCGCCGCTGGATTGACGAGCCGCCGCTGCGCCGGTGTCGATACCATCGACATGAGTGTCGATGGTATCGACAGAACATCATCTCGAACCTGAACTGATCTCGATACCATCGACATGAATGTCGATAGTATCGACCGGGATGCCGATTGCTTCAACTCGAACCTGAACTGATCTCGATACTATCGACAGAGTGTCGATAGTATCGACCGGGATGCAGGTTGCTTCACACCTGAAAAGCATGTACAACCTATTTACTACACACTCATCAAGAATCTATTTTATTGACTTGGAATCTCTTTATATGGTTTCTAATCCGAATCAGGGTTTCATTATGGTTCATTTAGATCTATTTACTACTTTCCTCTTTTATATCCACAAAACCCTAAAACAACAGTTCTAGGTGCAAAACCCTAATTATCCAACTTAATCATATTAACCTCTTCCTATCACCTAATAGGCTTAGGATCATCCTAGTATCACTTTTAAACAAAGGATTTTCGAAGTTTATCTCATTAATAAGCATTAACCCTAGATTAGGGTTTCGAAGCCCATTAATGCCCATTGATATATCAAACCCTAAATTAATCTATTTAACACACGAATCATCTACTTACACATCAAAACGTCTTTTTATTAATAACAGGTTAATAGGCCATTAGATTATCCATATTAATCATCTCAATTTCATATAACATCAAATTAGGATTTTTCCTCATTATAAATCATTAAGGTTAGCAACTTTAACCACTTTTTGAACTATGATCAGATTCAGGCTCTAAAACAATTTTATCGTACTCCTTGCATTTTTCTGATCAATTTTCATATATTACATGTTCTCATACGATCTACCATTAATTAGATACGAATTTTTACTAATTAATCATTTTCTGGCCAATCAGGGATGGACACACGTCCCTTTCGACTCCCTTGAGTCGCGCCAGCGGGGCCGAGCGTGAGCCAATCGGCTCACGCCGCGTCAACACTTGGGCCCGCAAAGCAGCGTGCCTCACGCAAGATAAAACGAAACGAAAAGACAAAGATGCCCTTACCTGGACTGAAGGGCCGTCGGGGCAAACCGGGGATTTCACGCAGGTTATCTTCAACCTCGACTCTTCTCCTTTTAGCGAGCTTATGGTCAACCCCCTTGTTGACTCTGGGCTCTGCTGCTTCTGCGTGCGAACCAAGGCCGCCCACAACACAACTGTGCTCCTCCGAACTCAACGAACTCTCCAATTCCTCGTCTACTGCTATCCACCGCCGGGACGACACCACTAACCCTCCGGCAATAGTTGCTCTGAGACGAGGGTGTAGGCCAGGGTAGAATCTCAAATTGGCGGTAGCAACCAGTTCATTGACCCCTTTCGAACACATGAGGATGGTTTTTAGATTTGCTGGTACCGCGGAGTACCCCCCCCCCCCCCCCCTATATAGGCAGGGTTGGCGAGAGAATCCCAATTGGGGGAATCACGATCTCTCCTCAAGAGTCCCCCAAAGTCAGGGTTGTTCGATTCGGGAAAGGGTCCCGAACTTGATGGTCAAGTTTCCAATCTCTCTCTCGCATCAGAGATCGAAAAAGATCAAAAGGAAACTACACTGGTTTTCTTCTTGGACTGGGATCTAGACGACGACCCAGTGCCTTCGGATCATGAGATCCGCGATCCAGATCGGGAGATCTAGGGTCCAGATCGTCCGCGTTATAAATAATCCAAATCTATATTCCCAATTAAATCGTGACATTTAATCTATTCAAAAGATTATCCTTTCACTTTAGGAATCTTATAAAATCCATAACTCCTTATTCGTTTATCCTTTTTCATCCAAATTTTAAGGGAAACTTTGTATTGACATTACCTACTTGTGTACCAAGTTTGAGTCCCAAACTCGAAAGGAAAGGGGTTTTCTTCATATACAAGTTAACACTTATTAAGGCATAGCTTATTCATATTTTCTCTCTCTTTCACTTTTATCTTCTTTATTTAGATTCCTTGTAACTCAAGAAATCTTAGGGATTCGAAATCCACTCATGATGAACAAACTCTTAGCCTTCTAGGTGTTTCTACCACCTTCATTAACATTATTATGATTTCCTTTATTAAGGATTTCTTTTCATCTTTTATTCCCTTTTCTGATATTGTGCTTATTAAGCAACAAGGCCCACGAAGCCACACATATAGAAGACATTTAGCAAAGAAATCCACACAAAGAACTCAAATCATACAATTTTCATATTCATATATCATTAATGGAGAATTTACATTTCAACCCAAACCTATGAAAATTGAGGTTATAACACAAAATCTTCAAAATATGTTATTCCTAAGGTCCCTCTCAAAGTGTATCAAAGACGCCACAAGTCTCCCTCAACCAACCCCTCATCTTCGTCAGCAGATCCCGATACTACTTAAGTATACTCTGGCTTGGATACTCTGATTAGCATAAGAAAGGTGGCACGCTCTTGTACTTTCTATCCTATCAACAATTTTTGTTCCAATGCTAATCTTGGTTCAAGTTTTGCGATCTTTACTGTTGCCTTTTCAACTATCTGTGTTCCTATACCTGCGGCTGAGGTCCTAACACATCCTGCTTGGCGTCATGCCATGGACATGGAAATGGAAGCTCTACGTATCCAACAAACTTAGGACTTAGTAGATGCTCATGCACATGTTTCACCTGTTTGGTGCCGCTGGATCTTCATTGTGAAATATCAACCTGGTTGGACGGTTCAACGCCTTAAAGCTCATCTTGTTGCTAAAGGCTACACTCAAACTTATGGCGTGGATTATTTTGAGACTTTCTTGCATGGTGCACAACTTTAACTTTGTTCTATTTCTGTTGTTGTCAATAAAAGTTGACCTCTATTTCAATTGGATGTTAAAAATGCTTTTATATGGTGATTAGCGTGAGGAGGTGTATATGGAGCAACCTCTCATGTTTGTTGCTCAGGAGGAGTGTTTTAAAGTCTTTTGTCTTACAAAAACAATTAATGGACTAAAAGAGAGCCCAAGATCGTGGTTTGATAAATTAAGTCACATTCTTGCTAAATTTGACTTTCAACGCTTGCATTCTGATCACTCTGATTTTATTAAAAAAATATTGTGGGACTTGTTATTATGATTGTGCATGTGGATGATATCATCCTTTATGAGAGTGACCATCAAGGTATTCATGATACCAAAGAATATTTAAGAAAACACTTCATTACTAAAGATCTGGGAAACCTGCACTATTTTTTGAGGATTGAAGTATCACATTCTTTGTATGGAGTATTTCTATCTCAGCGCAAGCTTGTCCTTGATCTACTATAGGAGACTATCATGTTGGGTGCCAAACTAGTTAACACACCTCTAGATCCCAATACTAATTGGGATGATGATTCTTCTCCTTACCCTGATGGCAAGCAATATAGAAGACTTGTGGGTAAACTCATTTATCTGACGGTTACAAGAACATATATCACCTCAGCTGTTGGATTTGTTAGTAGGTATCTTGATAAGCCTCAAACAATGTCATTGGGATGCTATGTGTCACATTCTCATATATAGGAACAATGAGCACTGCAAGATTTCTGGTTCCTCTGATTCAGACTATGCCGACAACAGGGCTAATTGTAAACCTACTTCAGGTTACTGCACCTTTGTAGGTGGTAACCTTGTCACTCGGAGAAGCAAAAAGCAAAGCTGTTGGTGCTAGATCCAGTATTGAAGGATGAAGCTGAGTATTGCACCATGGCACATACCACTTGTGAGCTGATGTGGGTTCAAGGACTATTAAAGGAATTTGGAGTCTGTGATTCTGCCCCATTCCTATGTACTGTGATAATAAAGCTACAACCTTCATTGCAAGTAATCCCACATCCCATTAGCATACCAAACATATTGAGGTAGACTGTCACTTCGTCAGAAAAGTCTAGTTTTATCTAGGCGCATAACTACTACATACATTGAGATTGAGGATCAGCTCGTTGACATCTTTACAAAATCATTGCCAAAGACAGGATTCTATTCTATGCTGGACAAGTTGGGCATGCATGATATCCTTGCTCCAGCTTGAGGGGGGGGTATTAATATATCTACTTATTTATTTATTTTGTGCTCTCTGTAGTTTCTTGTCTTTTGTCCCATATTGGTGAACTCTGTGTTTGCCGGCCCCTCCTATCCTATGTAAGGAGAGTGTCTATGCTAGTATTAGTTATCTCAATAATAGAATATTACTTCCTTCACGGTAAAGCATCTCTTAATAACGCTCCTATGCTTTTCAATACCTGATGTAGTAAAATTACTATCCTCATAAGGTCGGCTTCATGATTTTGTTCCTAGTGTTGAGAGGGTGTTTGAAACTCTCAAGAAAAACTCTGTTGATAATCCATACATCTACACCAAGCCTCGCCAACTTCGAGATGCATTTTGGCATCCCTATGCGGTCCATGTCATGCCTTACACGGTCCATCTACACTGTAATTTGACCCAGAACTTGAATTTCAATCATGCTATTGATTATATAGCTGGAGCCAGAGTGTAATTGACAACCTTGATGAGTCCTGATCACTTTGGAACATTGGCTACGAGTCTTCTTGCAATAGTTGCACCTCTATGATTGACGTGACTTTGACTTGTTTTTTTTTTTGCTTTGATCTTTCAAATTCTTTGTCACATGGATGCTCCCGTCCTCTAGCAGCCAATGCTTCACTTGCTATTTTGGATGAAGTAAGATCCTTCTCTAATTTCTCTTGAGACGTCAAGGCTGTTTTGACTTCATGCAATGAGATAGTTTCCGACTCCCAGAATATCATCATACCCCTAAGATTCTTGTAGAATAGTGGAAGGGTATAAAGCAAAAAAAAAAAAAAAAGCTTGGTCCTTGTCCTCAATCTTCACATCAATTCACCTGAGGTCGTGGATGATTTCATTGAACTCATTGAGCAGAGGTCTTTGAAGAATGACATCTCTTGATGTCTCTTAATTGCTAAGGGAAGCCTTAGGTTCGTCCATGGCATTAGGTCTTCGAAGATCCTACATCTCTTGATGCTTCTTAATTGCTCTTCATGTTTGGGACGAGTTGGGAGGGTCTATATATAAGAATAGAACACGTGGCTAAAGTCCTAAAGTCACCCGGGTTTCTCCAGGCCACGATTACAGTTTGGATGGACCGTATACAATCACTAGCTGGAGACAAAATCGCACTGCATGCCAAATTACAATCCAACTGGACTGTATGCGGTCTGCCCTGGACTGTAGAAGCAGATTTTGCTGCTCTTTCGCAGATATGGTCAATGGGGACTGTATATGGTCAATTGGCTGACTGTAAACATATCTGTAGATTCCCAAAACACATACGGATGATGCCGAGGCTCGGTGTAGATGTCTAGTTAATTAAAGAGGCTTTTTGAGAGAGTTAAGACACTCCCTCGACAATATTGTATGTAAAGTACTAAGTTATGAGCTTTAAAGATATTTACATATACTTTTCTTGAAAATCCTTTCTGATTCGTTGTAGTTGATTATCATTATCAATTATTAAATCAATGGACTTAAAAACCTTATAATTTGTCAAAAGATGTAAAATCAGGATTAATACTGGTTAAGATTAATAAGCCACACTGTTTTGTTCTCTATCTTTTTATTCACTCTCGTGGATATTCATATATCACTCTAATCTATTTTGGTTCCTCGTCCCTACTACAGTTGTGTTTCCCCTAATTTTTTTTGTACAATGAAAAATTCGGATCTAATACTTTGAAGTATATGGTACAATCTATTTTTTTTTCTGAAAATTATGCAGATGATTATGTTATTGGTCTTTTTTTTACTTTTCCTCTTAGTGCCTATTTATCTCTGTCTTCAATAAGTAAAAATCGATTTAGTTTAAATTTTGCTATTACATACAGGGTACATACATATTTGTGCTACTCATGCACTTATGCATATATAGATATATACCTGTATATGTATTGCACACTCCCACATATGCAGACAAAAACTCATCATTCCGCCTAGCACACTTCAAAACTTTGGACAACACAAATAATAGGGTATCCCTCTTGTTTTTTTGGTTGGTGTCTTCTACTCGCATATCTGAACCTCGAATCTGGGCGATTTAGGATTTGCATTTTGATTAGTGAGTTTTCAGATGTAACAAGTATTTGCATTACAGTTTGTTGTGCCCTTTTTCTAAAGTTCTGTTCTATTTCTCAGTCCAGGCCTATAGTGCTATCTAGCAAGGGCAGTGAGAAAATAACCAGTGGTCATATTTTCACCCAATCTATCATAGATGTCGTGCCTGTCACTATATATCATGTGTCTATTCTTTCGGCCTCTTTTACAAGCTTTCCATGTCTTTCACTGCCTCTTGTGCAAGTTTTTATAACTGAAACATCTTTCTTCACATGAGTTCAGGAAGAAATTCTTGGAAGCTCATATAATGAATTATCTGAAAAGGAAGGGCTCAGCAGTACCGATGCTTTACCAGGTTCACTTTTTTTTAGCCTCCTTATTCTTTATATTATGTTTAGCTTTTGTTAAGAAGCCTAATTGATGAATGGGGCTGGTCTTGAACTGTCCTAGTAGGCATTATGTTCTAGCATTAATTATAAAATATTCGTTGCATCTGATATGCAATTCGATTAGTTTTTTCCCTATTGGATTTCACCTTTTAGAAAATTCAGCTGAACACGAAGTGTGCTATTCTTATTTGGCAGGTGATAGTATATCTGTGAATATTGTTAATCAATGGAAAGAGAGCAGTACGGATACTCCAGTTTCTGACAATTTGGAGATGTTATCCTCTCAAGCTCTTCACCATCTTGTTTCTTTGGTTCATGGTATTGTCAGCTCTGATCAAAGACCAACTATGAATATGTGTAGCAAAGAATCGAAAATTCAATTGAGAGAAGATGTAGAACACAAGCCAATCACTAAATCTGTTCTTAAAGATGATCCAGTTGCTAGTCTTCTTTGGGAACTCAAACCCCGAGTGTTTCAGAAAACATTACTTGCTATGGTGGTACATTGCAATTCCTTTTAAGCAGTTCTCTAGTGTTTCAGAAACAGCGCTTAAAATTTTTTGTGATTGGTATTGATCTGAAAGTTGTATCACCCAGCATTTATAGTTCTCACTTAAAATAGGCAAGATATGCAAGGTGGAAAGGCCTTATGCAATCCATTTGACAACTTGGGTCTGGATTGCAGATTTACCTCATTACTTAATACTTTCAGGCTTTGGTATATCTTGATGATATTCTATAGTTACACCTAAATTAGTAATTAAGGTTTTAAAATACGCATACTGTATCAGGGTGTAGTCCTATTTTTGTATGCTATATTATACATGTACTCTATAATCATGTCAAAAATTTGTAATACTATCATGGATAGAATGTTTAAAAAAAATATTCAAGTATTTGAACAAATCGTCAACCATGTTTTTCTAATGAGACAAAATTACAAATACTAGCATAGTAAGCATTGACATAATGTCTAAGAAAATTATACTAAACCATTTTTTATTTATTTTTAAATCCATAATAATGTTTGTGTAACGTTGGGGAAATGCAATAGTAACTAAATTAAACATCACAAAATAATGAAGTTTTTTTGGTAAAACATTTTGGTGCTATAGTTTTCATGGCATAACTTTATTTCTTTCATGAACTAAGACTATTCTGTATAGCATGGAACACAACTTCGTTGAAGTTGGGCAAAGTTTTGCCGGAGTTTTGAAACTCGACCATAGGCGAAGTGAAATATCAAATAATTCAGCCTCGTCCAAAATTCGGGGCGAAGTTTCACTGATGTCGGTGAAGTTGACTTTTTGTGTGTATTTTTGTCTCAACTTCTCCGAAGTTGTCGGAGTGTCCTCGAAGTTGGCGAAGTTGGTGTGAAGTTGAGACACCCAAAACATTAATCCTAACTAGTACCCTTATGGCCATATAAGGCATAATGTTGCCTCCAACCCTCTTCACAACTTCTAATAATAATTTCTATGTTTGTTGTTGCCACTTTCCTAGAGAGGATGTCGTAATTACTATTTGACTGTATATTGTATAGAATACATACGGTGAACTGCATTTGTATGTGTATTGCACATTTGACCCTTGCAAGCAACACATTGTATTATTAACCTAACTAGGGCTAGAGAGTCGTACATAGTGTTTCTGTTAAATTGACATATATAAGATAGATGTATAACATAATTAAAAGTTTCAAATCAAAGTTTCCTTCAAATTCACATCATTTTCTTTAGAAAATAGCATCGAAGTTTATTGAAGTTTGCGTCTAAACATCCTCAAAACTTCCTCGAAGTTTCCATAAACTTCTACTTCCACACTTTGCAAAGTCGACATGGAGTCGAAGTCCTGCACCATGCTAAATACTCATTTAAGAGAATAGAAAGGAGTTGAGAACACAAAATATTATCAGGATTAGTTCTGTTTTAGAAAAACCTAAAACTCATAAGTCAAAAAGTATATTTATAAGAAATACACACAACCTGAGGATTGGACCTCGACATGACCTCTTTCCCATGTCGAGAGACATCTTGATCAATTTGAGGTACGCTTGATATGCCTCCACGTTCCTCCTATATGATAACAATTGTAGTAACAAAACACCATTCCAAAGATTATTTTCATAAGAAACACCCATATTGAAATTACGTGAAGTATCAAGCATGTGCTGGAAAAGGGGCTTTAATACAATAGTTAGCACTAGTATATATATGTTAGTTATAAGTTATAGCTTTTAACTAATTTTGTGCAATACATCATGAAAGTAGTTAGTAGAATCAAGAATGTTTAAGTTGTCCACCTGAAAAAATTTGAAGACCAAGAAACCATTTTGCACCATTAAAATTTTCTAGTTTGTTGTTTACATTCACTTATAAATTTTTTCCCAACAATCCAAGCTTTTGGTTTATGTATATATGAACCTTACTCCATTTTGTTTCCTGATGCACCTCTTTTCTCTGTTCCCCCTCGCATTTTTAGGTGTTACTTGTTTTGTTAAAAATTTACGTCCAGGAGTGACGAAACTTGACCCTCGATCCACTAAATGCATTTTCTTGGGTTATTCGAGAACTCAAAAAGGTTATCGCCGCTTTGATCTAATACTCAGACAGTGGTTTGTCAGTGCGGATGTGATCTTTTTTGAGCATATGCCATACTTTTCTGATGATGGAGCAAGACTATCCCATGATATGTTGGCACCTACACCTATACCAGATATTGTTGAAGACTTGCCTTCTTCTAACCAGCCTGAAGATCGTCCGCTGCAAGTGTACAAACGCCGACTGAAGATAAACACTCCTTCTATGGCCCCTCCCCAACCAATTCCTCTGTCTGTGGATGATCAAATAAACACTAAGGTAACTTCTGACTTGCACCTTCCTATCAGTCTGCGCAAAGCTGTTCGCTCCCGTACTAAACATCCTATCAGTAATTACTACACTTCTGCCAATATTCATAACAACTTTGCCTGCTTTACTTCTGCAATTTCTGCTGTCACCATTCCAAAAAATGCTGTATAGGCTCTTGTTATTCCTGCATGGAAACATGCAATGGATAAGGAAATGCAGGCACTCTGCGATCGCAAGACGTGAGAACTTGTGGATCGCCCTTCTTCTTGCCCTACTGTGGGCTGCCGCTGGGTCTTTACCATTAAATATCAACCTGATGGGACTATTGAACGCATGAAAGCCCGCCTTGTTGTGAAAGGCTACACGCAGACATATGGTGTTGATTATTTTGAGACATTCTTTCCTGTTGCACAATTAAACTCTGTTAGAATTCTGATTTCTGTTGCTGCTAATAAATACTGGTCTCTCTTTCAGTTAGATGTTAAAAATGCATTCCTTTATGGAGATCTACAAGAAGAAGTATACATGGAGCAACCACCTGGGTTTGTTGCTCAGGGGGAGTCTGCCCTCAAAGTATGTAAGCTGAAAAAGGCCATCTATGGTCTCAAACAGAGCCCACGTGCTTGGTTTGACAAGCTCAGTCAGATATTAGTCACTTTTGGCTTTCGTCACTCTATTATGATCATTCAGTCTTTTATCCACAAAACAGTGGTTGGACTTGTCATTCTTATTGTTTACGTTGATGATATTATCTTATCTGGCAGTGATATTGTGGGTATACAGGAAACTAAAACCTACTTAGAAAAACATTTTGTCACTAAAGATCTTGGAAAGCTGAGGTATTTCTTAGGCATTGAGGTCTCCAGATCATCTGCAGGCCTGTGTCTCTCTCAGAGAAAATATGTACTTGATCTCTTGCAGGAAACTGGTATGTTGGGCTGCAAACCAGCCAACACTCGACTTGACCCAAACATGGACTGGGATGAATCAAACTCTCCTCTCTATGCTGATCATCACCAGTTCAGAAGACTGGTAGGCAAGCTTATCTATCTGACCATCACAAGAATTGACCTCACTGCTGCTGTCAGATTCATGAGCCGGTATCTTGATAAACCCCGACAATGTCAGTGGGATGCTATATGTCATATTCTGTGATATCTTAAAAGTTCTCCTGGAAAAGGCTCGATGTATAAGAAGCATGGCCACTGCAACCTATCTGGCTTCTCAGACCCTGACTATGCAGGAAGTCGTTCAGATCGTAAGTCAACGTCAGGATATTGTACATTTGTTGGCGGAAAGCTTGTCACCTGGCGAAGCAAAAAGCAAACTGTTGTCGCCAGATCCAATGCTGAGGCGGAATACCGAGCTATGACTCATACTGCATGCAAACTTCTGTGAGTTCAGAGTCTCCTCCAGGAGTTTGATATATCCTATTCCAGCCCTATACCGATGTTTTGTGACAATAAAACCTCCATTTTTATTGCGAGCAACCCCACTTTTCATGAGAGGACGTAGCATATTGAGGTCGATTGTCACTTTGTTCGAGAAGCAGTTCTTTCTGGCCGGATTTGCACTCTATATCTCAGCACTGAAAAGCAAGTTGCGGACATCTTCACGAAGATACTTCTTAAAGCTCGTTTTCGGACTCTATTTGACAAGTTGGGCATGTTCGACATCTACACTCTAGCATGAGGGGGAGTATAGAGATATGTTGTGTTTTGGTGTGTTTTGTTGAGTTTCATGTGCATAACATGTGCCTCACTTATGCTTTCGCTTCTGTAGTTTAGTCCCCCGGTTCTTCGGCGACTTCTACCTACGCCTCATGGTGGGATCTTGATTCTCCTCATGACAACGTAGGTTCATTTATTAGTTATTCTGCCCGTAGCGGGTCTCTTCTGATCTGATGTATTAGATCTACAACAGTTCTCTACTGCCCCATAGCGGGTTTCTTTGGATCTGCTAATCTCTGAACTGGGTTCTGCTGCTGCTACACCGGCTATCTTTCCTACTTGTTCTGCTTCAGATCTGTTCACTATGGCCTCTGTTGAGCCGCCTCGTTCCATGTGTGTTACCGCAGTTAAACTGGATGGCTCCAACTATCATCTCTGGTCGGCGTCCTTTGTCGTGTATGTCAAAGCACAAGGCCACCATTCTCATATCACTACTGAACACCCAGCTGCCCCTGCTGCTACGACAAATGAGAAAAGCAAGTAAGATTATGCACAATGGTCCAAAGATGACTTTGGTTTTATGTCATGGACAAGGAATTAAATGTCGATACTGACGCCTTATCAACGACGTTGTAATAGATATTTACAGGTATACCGAACCAGCTGAAGAAGAAGAATCTGAGCTACCTAACTGCTCTTGTACTCTTCTATCTATTTCCATATCAACATTTACATGTGCAACTTCAGGCTCAAGTCTTTCAGGCGGATTATCAAGAATAATATCATCACCATTGTTTGGCTCAAATTGATCTTCTATGTATAGATCTGGACGCCCATCTAAATTATCAAGAACAGGACGAACTATCTAATTCATCCATTCCTCTAAAGGATTTTTTGAATCTTCCTCCAGCCCTCTACGTCTGTCAGTGCTGAAAGTGTATGCGGTGTCAATGGGATCGTGGACAACAGCAAAATCCACTTTCCTATAGTTGGCATCTCGTATTGCTTTAGCCCTCAACCGCATGTTGTAGTGAACGTAGACAAGGTCCCTCAACCTATTTGCCCCAAGCTTGTTCCTTCTCTTTGAGTGTATCAGATTGAATGTGCTCTAATTTCTTTCACAGCCCCTACAGATGTTGTTTGAGCAAGGAGGCGAACAACCACTTTTCTTAAATGGGGGGCACCTGTTCCATTCCAAACCCACCACTCACAAGGATCACTTGCCTCACGATCAGAAACTGCATTAGGATGTCCAAAACATCCAGTGCCTTCACGGAAATGGCGCAACTGCAAAAAATAACATCATTTACGATATTTAGATGATGAAATCAAAGTGATGGCTACTGACTAATGAGAAATTAAGAATGTAAGTAATATAGTTATCTTATACCTCTTCCAGTACTAGCAATCGCTCTTCTGGAGGGGTAATGAACTTGTTGGTGACATCTCTCACAGCAGTCATTAGAGTCGGATTCAATCCAAGCGTTCGTGAGTATTGAAACCTCAGATTCAAATTGTAAGCTGTCACAAATATAAATAAGGAAATTAGAATGACATTTTAATAGGTAGACTATGAGTTAGATAAATAACTCAGAAGTTAGAAACTTAGAACATAATTGATTGAGATATATACCTGCTTTATGCAATGGATGCAAAAACATATTTGTCCAACGATTCTCATAAATTCTGATGTATTGCTCATTGGACTTAGGAGCTGCTTCTTTGATGCGGTCCACCATTGAGGTCATTGCATCATATAAAAAAGGCATTGTTGCAGTTTTGTCACCATCTACCAGCCTCAATACCTTGACAATGGGTTCCATTATTCGCAGCACCCTAGTATTTATCTTCATTTACATGTGCAACTTCAGGCTCAAGTCTTTCAGGTGGATTATCAAGAATAATATCATCACCATTGTTTGGCTCAAATTGATCTTCTATGTATAGATCTGGACGCCCATCTAAATTATCAAGAACAGGACGACCTATCTAATTCATCCATTCCTCTAAAGGATTTTTTGAATCTTCCTCCAGCCCTCTACGTCTGTCAGTGCTGAAAGTGTATGCGGTGTCAATGGGATCGTGGACAACAACAAAATCCACTTTCCTATAGTTGGCATCTCGTATTGCTTTAGCCCTCAACCGCATGTTGTAGTGAACGTAGACAAGGTCCCTCAACCTGTTTGCCCCAAGCTTGTTCCTTCTCTTTGAGTGTATCAGATTGAATGTGCTCTAATTTCTTTCACAGCCCCTACAGATGTTGTTTGAGCAAGGAGGCGAACAACCACTTTTCTTAAATGGGGGGCACCGGTTCCATTCCAAACCCACCACTCACAAGGATCACTTGCCTCACGATCAGAAACTGCATTAGGATGTCCAAAACATCCAGTGCCTTCACGGAAATGGCGCAACTGCAAAAAATAACATCATTTACGATATTTAGATGATGAAATCAAAGTGATGGCTACTGACTAATGAGAAATTAAGAATGTAAGTAATATAGTTATCTTATACCTCTTCCAGTACTAGCAATCGCTCTTCTGGAGGGGTAATGAACTTGTTGGTGACATCTCTCACAGCAGTCATTAGAGTCGGATTCAATCCAAGCGTTCGTGAGTATTGAAACCTCAGATTCAAATTGTAAGCTGTCACAAATATAAATAAGGAAATTAGAATGACATTTTAATAGGTAGACTATGAGTTAGATAAATAACTCAGAAGTTAGAAACTTAGAACATAATTGATTGAGATATATACCTGCTTTATGCAATGGATGCAAAAACATATTTGTCCAACGATTCTCATAAATTCTGATGTATTGCTCATTGGACTTAGGAGCTGCTTCTTTGATGCGGTCCACCATTGAGGTCATTGCATCATATAAAAAAGGCATTGTTGCAGTTTTGTCACCATCTACCAGCCTCAATACCTTGACAATGGGTTCCATTATTCGCAGCACCCTAGTAACCTTATCCCAAAAAGGTCTGCTGGCAATCAACTGTTCAATTCTACTGCCAACTGGGGTATTGTGCTCCTTCATGGAGGTCCACTCCACTCCATTGAACAGTCAGGAATTCCAGAAAGCTCAGGGTTGCACAATGTGTGCACCCTCATATATATAATACTGAGAGATTTACAGAGAGGTCCATATATAAAGGAAAATAACAAAACAAATAACAAGCTATGTAAAACAGGAAATATATAATGTAACACTCCCCCTCAAGTTGGAGCATAGATGTCAATCATGCCCAACTTGTCCAACAACATGCAGAACTGTTTCTTCGCCAAGAGCTTGGTGAAGATATCAACAACTTGATCTTCAGATCTTGTGAATGGAGTGCATATCTTGCCAGCAAGAATAGATTCTCTGATGAAGTGGCAGTCAACTTAATGTGTTTGGTGCGCTCATGATAGACATGATTATTTGCAATGAAGATGGCAGCTCTGTTATCACAATGCATAGGAATGGCCGATGAAGACTCAATCCCAAACTCTTTCAGGAGAGAACGCACCCACAACAACTCACAAGCAGTATGGGCCATAGCCCTGTACTCAGCTTCAACGCTAGATCTGGCCACGACATTCTGTTTCTTGCTTCTCCAGGTGACAAGATTGCCTCCTACAAAGGTACAGTAACCAGAAGTAGATTTTCTATCAACTTTGCTGCCTGCATAATCAAAATCAGAATACCCTTCAAGAACACAGTGCCCATTCTTTTTATAATGAAGTCCCTTGCCAGGCGACTTTTTTAAGTATCTCAAAACTTGACATGCAGCATCCCAGTGGCACTGTTTGGGTTTGTCGAGGTACCTGCTAAGAAGACCTACTGCTGTAGCAATATCAGGACGAGTAACAGTCAAATAGATCAATTTACCAATCAACCACCTGAATTTTTTATGATCAGTAAACATAGCAGAGGAATCATCATCCCAATTAACATTGGGATCAAGAGGAGTGTCCGCAGGTCTCGCTCCAAGCATACCAGTCTCCTGCAGAATATCAAGAACATACTTTCTCTGCGAAAGAACCAAGGCATTAGAGTTTCTAGAGACTTCTATGCCAAGAAAGTACCGAAGTCTGCCTAGATCTTTGGTAGCAAAATGCTTGCCCAAATGATCTTTGGTAGCCTGAATACCAAGAGTGTCGCTGCCAGAAATAATAATGTCATCAACATATACAATCAGAACAGTAATACCAGCAGAAGTCTTTTTTGTGAATACAAAATGGTCAACTTGTGACCTCAGAAAGCCAAAATCAATCATGATCCTGCTCAACTTATCAAACCAGGCACGAGGACTCTGCTTGAGCCCATAGATAGACTTCTTAAGCCTGCATACTTTGTGAGACTCCCCCTGAGCAACAAACCCAGGAGGTTGCTCCATATACACCTCCTCCTGTAAGTCACCATATAGAAAAGCATTTTTCACATCAAGCTGCATGAGAGGCCAGTTTAGATTCACAGCAACAGATAAAAGAATCCTGACAGAGTTAAGGCGAGCAACAGGAGAAAAAGTCTCAAAATAATCAATGCCATATGTCTGAGTATAGCCCTTCGCAACAAGCCTTGCCTTCAACCTTTCAATCGTACCATCGGGTTGATATTTGACGGCATAAACCCACCTGCAGCCTACAGGCTTACACTGAGGAGGTGGATCCACCAGCTCCCAAGTGTCTCTGTCAGTAAGAGCAATCATCTCATCATTCATAGCAGATGTCCAAGCCGTACTTTTCAAAGCATCCTGAACATTCTTAGGTACAACCACAACAGATAAGGCAGATACAAAATTGCTGGAATGAGTATGCAGATGAGCAGTAGACACACACTGAGCAATGCTATGAGAAGTGCAAGAACGAGTACCCTTACGGAGTGCAATAGGTATGTCAAGATCAGAGTTTACCTCAGGAGCAGCAAAACCTTCTGGAGGAGAAGATTGGTTGTCTTGGGGGGGTACTTGTGTGGAAGGTGCTTTATTCCTGCGTTGATAAACAATAAGAGGAGGATCTTGCTTCACAGTAATCTCCGTATCAGTGCGGTCAGGCATACATTCAGAAATAACAGGTAAAGGAGGAGCCAGAATGTCAGTCTGCAAATTATCCCCTGCTGAAGAATAATACGGTGTATCTTCAAAAAAAACATCACTACTGGTAAACCACTTCCGGGTGCTGGGATTATAACATCTGTAACCCTTATGAATTCGAGAATAGCCCAAAAAAATGCATTTAGCAGCTCGAGGAGATAGCTTATCAGAAGTAGGTCCAAGCAATCGAACAAAGAAAGTACACCCAAAAATCCTAGGAGGCACAGTAAACAAGGAGGTGTCAGGGTGCAAAACCTGGATGGGAATCTTATTTCCAATAACAGACGATGGCATCCTATTAATCAGAAAGCATGCAGTCAAGATAGCCTCAGGCCAATAAGAGCGGGGCACATGAGAATGCATCATTATCGTCCTGGTAACTTCTAATAAGTGTCTATTCTTCCTCTCAGCAACACCATTTTGTTGTGGGGTATAAGCACACGAAGTTTGGTGAATGGTACCCATAGATTTACAAAAAACAGCCACATCTTGCTTAACAAACTCTAAAGCATTATCAGTGTGAAAAACTTTAATAGGCAAGCCAAACTGCGTTTTTATTTCAGCAAAGAAGTATTTGATAGTAGACAACACTTCAGACCTACTTTTTAACAGAAACAACCAAGTAGTCCTCGAAAAATCATTAATAAAAAGAATGAAATACTTGTAACCAGACAAGCTTGGTACATGGCATGGACCCCATACATCAGAGTGGACTAAATCAAAAATGTTTTTACTGCTCACAGTACTACGTCTAGGATACACAGTACGAGTTTGTTTTCCTAGCTGACATGATTCACACTGAAAATGACAACTGCCAATATCAGGAACTAAACTACGCAGCTTCTCTGACGAGGGATGACCCAGCCTGTAGTGCCACTGTAGAGTAGACACAGAAGCAGATAATGCAGATATCACAACAGCTTTCTCTGATCGAGGTAATTGGTCCAAGTAGAAGAGCCCATCAGCACCTTCATACCCCCACCAATCTTCGTCCTCGTGCGAAGGTCCTGAAAAACGCATGAACCAGGAACAAATGTCAAGCTACATTTTAAACTCCTTAAAATTTTGCTGACAGACAATAAGTTAAGAGGAAATCTGGGCACATATAAGGCAGATTTGAGGCCAAACTGAGAAATAATATCACCGACTCCAAGGACCGAGGACTTGGAGCCATCAACAAGCATAACAGAAGAATGTCGGGCAGGTGCAGATATATGTTTAAACAAAGATCTATTTCCAGAAATATGTGCAGATGCACCAGAATCTATCACCCATTTGGTATTACCAGAAGTAGAAGGTGAGGAGGAGCTCAAGAATGCAGTATCATAACCAGAAAAAGCAGCATGCGCTCCACTAGTAGATGCAACAGAAGCAGACCCAACACGCTCAAGAAGAAGACGCTCCACCTCAGGACGAATGTAGTCTGCGGTAGCCCCCACAGGCTCTGGAGCAGGTATCTGAGCACCACCCTCAGACGCAGTAGATGAGAAATCTGTAGCAGCATTGGCCCACGCCGGCTTACCATACTTTTCCCAACATTTTTCTTTAATATGGTTAGACCGACCACAAAAAGTACATACGCGCTGTCCCTGCTGAGGACGCGCAGCAGCTGAAGATGGGGCAGAAGGAGGAGCTCCACATCCAGCACCAGGTCCACGTCCCCTGCTTGCACCCAGGGGAGGACGGCCATCATTGGAGCGACCACGGCCACGCCCGCCCCAAGCAGCCAAAGCAGTAGAGTCTCCAGTCTCAGGAGGTGGAGACGGTGTAGACGACGGAAGGTGCTGAAGACGCTTGTAGGCAGTCTGCAAGGTGGGAAGTGGATCACTCGCCAAGATCTGATCTACCACGCCCGTATAGGACTCGGGTAAACCACTGAGAAACTGAATCAGCTGAAGTTCCGCCCGCTGTTTTTGCATAGTCGCTAAATCAGTAGACAGCGGGTGATACATCTCCAACTCACCCCACAGACCAGTGAAGGTGGAGAAGTAGTCATATATGTCAGATCCTGTAAACTGTAGGCGCCCCAGTTGCTTGGTGATATCAAAGACCTTCTTGGGATTTTCACTATGTGAGTAGGTACTGGCGAGCTGATCCCACATCTACTTCGCCGTAGGCAACTGAAGAAGAGTGACACTGATCTTCTCAACGGAGCTGTTGAGAATCCATGTCATAACTGTCGAGTCATCACGAACCCAGTCATCAAAGGCTTTGATGTCCTTTGCATCCACCTCCTCTGCAGGCTGAGGCGGGCCAGTCCGAATCAGGTGAGAGTACTTCCCTTGTGATTTGGCAAAGATCACAAAGGAGCATACCCAAAGCTGGTAGTTGCGCCCGTCAAGTTTAACAGTAGTGACTTGACGACGCGAGTCTCTCCATATATCATCCCCAGAAGACGCCATGAGGACCGACAGGAAGGCAGGCACAGACAGAAGACGGACTACGCCGTTAGGCAGACAGAAGCAGGCAGAAGCTAGTCACCGTGGACCTCTCACATACAAACCACGCCGAAGTGTAGCAGAAAACCCGGAGGCCGAAACCTATACGGGCAGGCAGGCAGGCACAAACAAACACGAACCGAAGGTTGTCCCTCAGACGAACAATGCGCCGATCTCCCCCGGAAGACTGATCTAGTCCAGATCTACCAGTGGCTCAGTGGTCCCGTAGAAAACGACCACCCGACAGCGCACCTGCTATGCGAACAACAACCAAGGTTGCTCAAGCACTAGCGGTGCACCAAGCCAGGAGGCAAAACGGAACCACGGAGACCTCCGCCGAGGGACCTGCGACCCGCTGGAGGCGGCCTGCCGGCGCTGCGGCTTCCCTGGCTAAGCCAGCGGCGGCGGTTGCTGCAGCCGGCCGGCGGCCTGCTGCCGGGCGGCGGAGGGGGGGGGCGGCGGAGGAGAGAGAAGGGAGGGAGGGAGGCAAAGACGGCTAGCGTAGAGCCTGCTCTGATACCATGTGACACAGTCAGGAATTCCAGAAAGCTCAGGGTTGCACAATGTGAGCACCCTCATATATATAATACTGAGAGATTTACAGAGAGGTCCATATATAAAGGAAAATAACAAAACAAATAACAAGCTATGTAAAACAGGAAATACATAATGTAACACATCCTTTTTGGACTTTAATGATCGTAAGACAAGAAAGTTTGTTGCAAATCTAGTTGCACCTGTTCTAATCAGATCACCTCCACAATACTCACGTCGCCTCATTGCATTCAACAGAAAAGAATGGTTGTAAATGAATCCTGTGATCAACCTACCATCAATGATAACAGATTTAATGAATTCAATTGAGCCAATGTCCTTGAGAATGAGATCTATGCAGTGGGCAACACATGGTGTCCAATATATGGAATATTTCTTCATTAAACTGTCCCTGGCCTTCTTGAAGGTAGAACCGTTATCAGTAACTATCTGCACCACATTTTACACACCAACCTGCTTCACGTATGTCTTCATTAGTTTCTTTATGAACCTGTGGTTCCTGACCTCACCTGAAGCATCAATAGAGTCCAGAAAAATTGTGGATCCACGACAATGTGCAAGAAAGTTGATAATTTGTCTTCTGTTGCCACTAGTCCACCCATCACACATAAGTGTGACACCATGTTCAACCCACATATTTTTTTGGCCTGAAATCCAAGCTTGTAGATCCTTCTTCTCTAGGGGAAGATACTTGTTCATTAATTCATATGAAGTGGGGGCCATGGCGCCCCTCCCATAATCCCCTATCACATCTACCATGTGTTGCAGATACGGTTCAGTTGCAACATGTGCAGGTATACCATGAGCAAAGAAGAACTTACCCACTGCCTTGTCGACCTTATCTTTTGCACCAGTGAACATTACTTTAATGCCTTTTTGCCTAGCTTCAGGCCTCCAAACCCCTGGCTCATCAACATGCCTCAAACTCGTACTAGCAGAACGGAAAAGTGTATCAGTGCCGCCTTTCTTCCTTTTTCCATGACCAGCTCTGTCTTCATCGTCATCTAGGTCAACAACAGGAATACGTGCAGTACCACTGTCTCCACCTGCACCAGATGGCCCATACCTCCTTGTAATTCAAGCTGCCTCCTCTCTTTCCCACTCATCTCTGTGGGAATCTCTGAGGGCACGTCTATACGCACGACGTGAATAAGTTGTGTCACAATCAGGGGGATATGCAATGTCATCATCTGATTCTGCAGAAGTGCCTGTGCCCCTAACATTGAATAAAATATCTGTGTAACCCCTGTCAGCCTCCTTCATCTTTTGTTGTTTGTGTTTCTTTGCACCCATAAGATTCTTAAAATCATCCCTAACACTTTGGGGACACCTTGTGCACATTGCCACATTTTTGTCACCACCAGTAATGTGACGTTTGAATCTAGTAATCCCCCCTCCACCAATTGTCTTCTTGCAGTAATTGCAAACTATCTTTCCCCTATTGCCTTCAAGAGGCGTGCAATGATTCCATGCAAAATCCATCACATTCTTAGCTCCACCAACATAACCGGCCCCAACACCCTCACCATCGCTTGAAGACATCTTCTCAAAAGTCAAAAGTGGACACTGTCACACTGCAAAAAGACAAAGACAAATAAGAATTAGGTGTATGAAATCTATAACCCATTAAGTTGCAAGAAATTAATCTATTTTAGGTATTATAGAATCAAACACAACACTTTTAGGTGTATAAATGTTAAATGTATTTATAGAATCAAACACAATATTTTTTAAGATTTTTATTAACAAGAAAAAAGGCTTAAATAAAAAAATTAAAGTCTGAAATTAATTTAAAAATTATAAAATCTGATAATTATCTAGTATTAAGTCAAGTGATGTATTACAACTTTACTCATTCCATCTTACATAACACTAACACATACATTTCTATAGAAAAAAAAGTTTTTTTTTTTAATTTTCAGCATTTTAAATAAATAAAAAACAAAAAATATAAATATTTTTACTATATTTTTGTTTGTATTTGTTCACATTGCTATTTGGTACAACTTCTTCTACTAAACCTAAGTTAGATACCTATTATTTCTAGTACTTATTGTATTATTACGAATTTAATATTAATTAGTGAAATTATATGATAATACTAATTAAAAGTAGTAGATCTAGTTATACCATTAGTAGATCTGCATACAATATTCATAGATCTACTGTTATATAGCATTAATCTTAAGTTTTTTGAAGTAGATCTAAGATTTGGGTGTATTTAGAGATTTTTGGAGAGATTTTATCGTGAAAACAGAAGGAAATAGATAGGAGATGGGTTGGAAATGATGAAGAATGCAAGAAATCAAGAAAACATACCTTGATTACAGCTGATTTGAGCTCCAACGAAGAAAATCACCCCAAATGAGTAAGTTCTTTCACTCCAACAAAAACAGCAGGCTCACGTTCGCAAATGACGACATACCGGGGCGGTATACCGCCCATATCGCCCATAAGCTGGGTATTTTGCACTGAACCCCCCCTTACCGCCGAAAATCGGTCAGTTTTATCGGTAAACCCACCGGTTTGCCAAAATTTGCGAGAGCAATGACAGATATGCGTAAACCGATGCCAGGTTGGCTCGGTATCGGTAAACCGAGCGGTATACCGACGATATCGTCGGTATCTTCTTCCTTGGTCATGGATTCTTAATAGCACCGAGCCATGGATCAGCCAGTCGTTACTCTGCCTTCATGATGTTGAGGCAATGTGGGATCAACTATCTCACATATATTCTCATCAGCAGAACCCAAGAGAGTTTTTGAAAATTTCAAAACTCCGACCAAGAAGGAATTTTCCTTTGACACTTCTGTTGAGGATTTCTATAATCAATGCTCTGCCCTCTGGAATGAATACAAAATTTATCACCCCTTGACAGCCGACATCAAAGATTCCCAGAAGCAGCGCAATGAACTGCAACTAGTCCAATTTTTGGCCGCCCTTCCTGCTTCCTTCTCTGGGGTGGTCGACCAGATTCTATCCAGTGACCCACTGCCAACTCTTTGGGACGTCGTCAAGCGAGTTCAAAGACTTCTATCTATGACCTCTACCCTGCAATCAAACACCCTGCTCCGGCTGTTCGCACCGCTGAGTCCGGTCGTGGAGGACGTCTCCCTCCTAACAGTGGACGCACATCTTCTACTGCTACTGCTACTGGTCGAGGACAACTTGTTGGCCCTCGCTTCTGCAACTTCTGTGGCCGCGACAATCACAATGAAGACCGATGCTGGATCAAGCACGGTAAACCTGCTTGGGCAAACCAAGCATCTGCAGAGACTTCGACTGATACTACACCTGAACAGCCATATAATATGCCTTCAACTGAGTGGCTTCGCTCTGAGTTTGGGAATTTTTTTCAAGAACACATGACTCAACTTACCTCTACGTCTACTGCTGGATCTTCGGCCTTGCTAGCCTCTCCTTATGCTGATAACAATAAATGGTGCAGTGACTCTGGTGCATCGGTTCATATGGCCGGTGACATCAACTTATTTTCTGCTCTTACTAAAACTACTCATATTTCACATGATACTGTTGTTGATAGTTCTAAAACTTCTGTTCATGGCATTGACACTGTTCCCTTGTCTCGTAAACTGCATTTAAAATCTGTTTTATATATCCCAAATTTTTTTGTTAACTTGCTTTCTGTCAGTAAGACTTTAAAAAGTCTTCAATGCTCCATTAAATTTGATCCTTTTGGTTGTGTTTTGAAGGATCTCCTCACGAAGACGAGGATTGGTTCGGGCCATGAGGACCAGACGGACTCTACTATCTGGATGGACCACCAACGACGTCTGCTCTTCTGTCAACATCAGTAACCGGACTCCAGTGACACTACCGGCTTGGTCACCCCTCTATTGCAAAACCAAAACATTTATTTTTTGCTTTATCTGAAAAAACCTTTTCTTGTGAATCTTGTCAGTTTGGTAAACAAACTCGTACTGTGTTTCCTGCTAAGAAAAATATTGGCTCTAAAGCAATTTTTGATATTGTTCATGCGAATTATTTGGGTCCGCGTTCTATTCCTAGCCATTCTGGAGTTAAATACTGTATGACCTTCATTGATGATTACTCTCATGCTACTTGGCTGTTTTTACTAAAAGATAGCAACACGATTTTGGATAATATTAGTTTTTTTCCTCTGAAGTTCAGACACAATTCAGCAAACCCATTAAAATTTTCCGCACCGATAATGCCCGTTGAATTTATGCAAACATCGATGACATCTTTTTGTTCTGTCCGTGGCTCTCTACACCAAACTACCTGCCCCTACACCCCACAGCAAAATGGAGTTGCTGAAAGAAAAAACCACCACTTGTTAGAAGTTACTCGCACTATACTTCTTCATTATAACATTCGTCAACGTTTCTGGCTTGAGGCTGTTTCTATGGTGTGCTATCTTATCAATCGCATGCCATCCATACTTGTTAAGGCGGCAAGGCGCCATGCTTGAACGCTTTGTGCTTAGGCGCGCCGAGGTATCGCTTAGGCGACTTTGATAAAATTACATTTCTGTACAATATACCTATATTTATACATGTGCTATGATTTTTGTAACATCCCTCCTTCATTTATATGTTATATTTTACCTATATCTATACATATGTTGTGATTTTTATAACATTTCCCCCTTCATATATATGCTATATTTCATATAGGTAAATCCATACAAGTCTGGATAATCAACTGATATACATTTTCATTATTTATACTTGATGGCTATAGTGTATTTCCCTATTGCATACATGCACTTTTATTGTTTGTGCATAGATATATACATATTAAACACAACTAAACATGTATGTGTACAGTTTCATTGCTGCATACATAAATATATACATATTTTAAAAGTTATAGTTGGATGCAATTATGCAAAGATGTATTCTGTGGTAATATGTGTATTACACGTTCTACTTATACTCAAAACAAACCTTATGTAAGTTATGAAATCCACCTATATCAGTTTAAACTTGAATAAGGGATTTAGGATAACAGTGATTAAGGATAGCACATAGCAGTGCTTTACATAGTATCTATAGAATAACTGAGGCTTGTTTATTGAGTGAATAAAACAGTGTACAATGCAGTCTCTTATATAACATAAGAGAATAGAGACTAAAGCAGAGGTGAGCAATATGGGACTAAACTACAGAAGAGAACAACATACGTGAGGCACATGCTATGCACATGACACTCAACAAAACATAACAGAACACAAAAATATCTCTATACTCCCCCTCAAGCTGGAGTGTAGATGTCGAACATGCCCAGCTTGTCAACTAGAGTTTGAAACTGAGCTTTGGGAAGTATCTTCGTGAAGATGTCTGCAACTTGCATGTCTGTACTGAGATATGGAGTGCAAATCCGGCCAGAGAGAACTGCTTCTCGAATAAAGTGACAATCGACCTCAATATGTTTTGTCCTCTCATGAAAGGTGGGGTTGCTCGCAATAAAAATGGAGGCTTTATTGTCACAAAACATCGGAATAGGGCTGGAATAAGATATATCAAACTCCTGAAGGAGACTCTGAACCCACAACAGTTTACAAGCAGTATGAGCCATCGCTCGGTATTCCGACTCTGCACTGGATCTGGCGACAACAGTCTGCTTTTTGCTTCGCCAAGTATTTCTACCCACAAATGTACAGTAGCTTGATGTTGACTTTCGATCAGAACGACTTCCTGTATAGTCTGAGTCTGAGAAACAAGATAGGTTGCAGTGGCCATGCTTCTTATACATCAAGCCTTTCCCTGGAGAACCTTTAAGACATCTCAGAATATGGCATATAGCATCCGAATGACATTGCCGGGGTTTGTCAAGAGACCGGCTGATGAATCCGACAGCTGCAGTAAGATCGGCTCGTGTGACAGCCAAATAAATAAGTTTACCTACCAACCTCCTGAACTGGTGATGATCAACATAGGGAGGAGAGTTTGCATCATCCAGTCCATGTTTGGGTCAAGTGGAGTGTTAGCCGGTTTGCAACCTAGCATGCCAGTTTCTAGTAGCAGATCAAGCACATATTTTCTCTGAGATAGACACAGTCCTGCAGATGATCTGGAAACTTCAATGCCTAAGAAATATCAAAATTTTCCAAGATCTTTAGTGACAAAGTGCTTTTCTAAGTTTTAGTTTCCTGTATGCCCACAATATCACTTCCAGATAAGATAATATCATTCACATAAACAACCAGAATGACAAGTCCAGCCCCTGCGAATAAAGACTGAATGATCAGAATGAAAACGACGAAAGCCAAAGGTGACTAATATCTGACCGAGCTTGTCAAACTAGGCTCGCGGACTTTGTTTGAGACCATAGATAACCTTGTTCATCTTGCATGCTTTGGAGGCAGACTCCCCCTGAGCAACAAACCCAGGTGGTTGCTCCTTGTAGACTTCTTCCTGTAAATCTCCGTAAAGAAATGCATTTTTCACATCAAGCTGAAAGAGAGACCAATCTTTATTTACCGCAACAAAAATCAGAATGTGAATAGAGTTTAATCGTGCAATAGGAGAGAAGGTCTCAAAATAATCGACACCGTATGTCTGTGTGTGGCCTTTTGCAACAAGACGGGCTTTGGGACGTTCAATAGTCCCATCATGCTGATATTTTATAGTAAAGATCCAACGACAGCCCACTGTAGGGAAGAAGAAGGGCGATCCACAAGCTCCCATGTCTTGCGATCACACAGAGCCTGCATTTCCTGGTCCATTGCCTTCTTCCAAGCTGGAATAGTAAGAGCCTCTGTAGCATTTTTCAGAACAGTGACAACATAAGTGCAAAAGTAAAGCAGACAAAGTTGTTATGCAGATTGTCAGATATGCAGAAATGACTGATAGGATGTTTAGTACAAGAGCAAACACCTTTCAGTAAGATGATAGGAAGGTGCAAGTCAGAAGTTACCTCAGTGTTTATTTGATCATCCGCAAACACAGGAATTGGTTGAGGGGCCATGGAAGGAGTGCTTGTCTTCGGTCGGCGTTTGTATACTTGCAACGGACGTTCTTCAGGATGGTCAGACACAGACAGATCTTCAACAATGTCTGGTAGAGGTTATTGTGCCAACACATCATGAGATAGGCTTGCTCCATCCTCAAAAGAAGGGCATATGCTAAAAAAAGACTACATCCACACTGACAAACCACTGTCGGAGTATCAGAATAAAGCAGCGGTAGCCTCTTTGAGTTCTGGAATATCCCAAAAAAATGCACTTAGTAGACCGAGGGTCGAGTTTTGACATTCTTGGCCGCAAATTCTTAACAAAATAGGTACACCCAAAAATGCGAGGTGGTACAGAAAATAGAGGTGCATCAAGAAACAAAATAGAGTAAGGGATGCAATTTTGTAGAACAGAAGACGGCATGCGGTTTATAAGAAAACATGCCGTAGTGACAACCTCAGGCCAGAAACGGTGAGGAACTTTCTAATGGATAAGAAGAGTGCGAGCAACCTCTAAGAGATGGCGATTTTTGCGGTCTGCAACACCGTTTTGCCGAGGAGTATAGGGGCAAGTGGTTTGGTGTATGGTGCCATGATCAAAACAAAAAGAGGTGACCGACTTCTGCATAAACTCTAGGGCATTGTCAGTACGAAGGATTTTTATGGTTTTATTGAATTGGGTTTTTATTTCAGAAAAGAAAATGCGGATATTGTCCAATACAATACTCCGGTCTTTGAGCAAGAAAAGTCAGGTAGCACGGGAATAATCATCAATAAATGTAAAAAAATACTTGAACACCAGTTTGACTCGGGACACTGCATGAACCCCAAATGTCGGAATGAACAATATGAAACATATCTTTAGACCCAAGATCATGCTTAGCAGGAAAAACAAACCTCGTTTGTTTACTCAAAAACGCAGGTTTCACAAGAGAATTTATTTTCAGCTAAAGTGGGAAATAAAAGCTTCATCTTCGCAGCAGACGGATGACCCAGCCGGAAGTGCCACTGAAGTCCTGAGACATATGTAAATAGGAGAGCTGAGTCGTAGGTGGTCCATCCAAGTAGTAAAGTCCATCTGGTCCTTCATGGCCTGAACCAATCCTCGTCTTCGTGCGAAGATCCTTCAAAACACAACCAGAGGGATCAAATTTAATAGAGCACTGAAGTTGTTTGACAGTTTTACTGACAGATAATAAATTAACATGAAACTGAGGTATATATAAAACAGATTGAAGATTCATCTTGCGAGATAGCGGAACTGTGCCAACGCCATGGACAAGCATTTTTGAGCCATTAGCAACTATGACCGATGCAATATGCGAAGTTTTAGATAGAGAAGAAAATAAGTGGATGTCGCCTGCCATGTGGACAGACGCCCCATAATCAATACACCCCTTATGGTTACCAGCAGAGGGAGATGCAAGCATAACAGAAGAACCAACCGCCAATGTCGAAGGTAGTTGAGTCATCGCTCCTGGAAGAATTTCTCGAACTCAGAGAGGAGCCAGTCAGTGGATGGAGGAGCAACTGGTGGATCGGGTGCATCTTTAATAGTAGCTTCAGTGGAAGCCTGGTTTGCCCAGGCTGGCTTGCCGTGCTTGATCTAGCACCTATCTTTAGTGTGATTGTCACGACCACACCAGTTGCAGTAACGAGGTCCAGTGGCTTGACCTCGACTAGGAGCAGTAGAAGTGCCTCTTCCTCGAGAAGGTGGTGGACGTCCTCCACGGCCACGTCCTCGACCAGGGCCACGTCCAGAATCAGTAGTGCGAGCAACCAAGGCAGGTTGCTCAATAGCAGGTGTAGATGATACAGATGGTAGTCGCTGGACTCGCTTTAGAGCGTCGTGAAGAGTCGGTAGCGGATCACTTGACAGTATTTGATCAACCACGCCTGAAAAAGATGCAGGTAGGGCAGCCATGAACTGAACAAGTTGGAGTTCATTGCGCTGCTTCTGAGCCTCTTTGATGTCAACAGTCAAAGGGTGATAGATCTCATACTCATTCCAGAGAGCAGAACATTGGTTGTAAAAATATTCAATAGACGCATCTGAGGAGTACTCTTTGGCTAGGTTTTTGAAATTTTCAAAGACCCTCTTCGAATTTTGTTGGTGCGAGTAGACATGAGACAACTGGTCCCACATTGCTTTAGCATCATGAAGGCACAGTAGAGACTGACTAATGTGCGGCTCGGTGCTATTGAGAAGCCAGGACATAACTCCTGAGTCGTCTTTAGACCATTGGGCATTAGCTTGTTTGGTTTTGTCGTCAGCAGTAGCAGCAGGGGCAGGAGGCAAATCAATGGTAAGATGTGAGTAACGACCTTGAGCCTTCACATATAGTACAAAGGACGCCGACCACATATGGTAGTTTGATCCGTCGAGCTTGACTGTGGTAACACAGAGAGACCTGGGAGGCTCCACAGAAGCCATACTGAGCAGGGCGGGTAGTAGCAAGATGGTGGCGTAGCAGCAACAGGCAACAACGAAAGAACCCACGAAGGGCAGCAGCAGACAGAAAATAATGAACCCTCTGCGGGGCAGTAGCATCAACAGGGATCTGATGTATCAGATCAGAATGACCCGTTTTCGGGCAGAGATGGATAAAAAGGACCTACGCCAACATGAGGAAATCAATATCCCTTCATGAGGCACAGGCAGAAAGAGAGACGGAGACGTAGAGGACTCTCAACGTGAGAGATCTATGGCTGTCCGGAAGAACGGATTAACCACTGGGAGAAGAGGAAGGGAGGTGATGGGGGGAAAGCAGAGGAAGGAGATGAGCAGCAGCCGGTGGGTATAGGAGTGGTGAGAGGAGAGGCAGTGGTGGAGAGGAGTTTGGGCGGCGACGGTAGGTGGGGGGAAGGGCGATGACGGTGGCAACAGAAAGGTGGGGTGGAAGGGCGGTGGCGACAGCAGGAAGGTGGGGGGTGGCAGCGGCGGGTGAGGTGGTGGGGAGGGTAGGTGGCTGTGGCGGCGGGTGGTGGGGGGTTTTGGGAGGTTGGGGGTGGCGGCGGTGGGTGGGAAGAGAGGATAGCAGCGGCGACGGGAGTAGGCAGGGCAGCCGACGGCGCAGGGGGGAAGGGCTGAACTTAGGGCATAGGGGCAGGGTGGGAAGAAAAAAATTGAACCGGACCTGCTCTTGATACCATATAGAATAACTGAGGCTTGTTTATTGAGTGAATAAAACAGTGTACAATGCAGTCTCTTATATAACATAAGAGAATAGAGACTAAAGCAGAGGTGAGCAATATGGGAGTAAACTACAGAAGAGAACAACATAAGTGAGGCACATGCTATGCACATGACACTCAACAAAACATAATAAAACACAAAAATATCTCTATAGTATCAGTAGATAATTATCCTTAGGGTAATTATCAGCTGATATACATACATGTTGCAGATAATATGGCTGTTTGAAGTTCCTATGATAAGCAAGAAGGGAGTTAGTATACGTAGCATGATATTTATATTGCAATTGAAGAGCTATTCAGGGTGCAAAAATATCCCTCAACATTTAAATCACATTCAAGCTAATACTAAGAAAATTAATATAAATATGTAGAGTAAAAATTCCATTTAATAATGATATTATACAACAAACATAGATAAATATACTTAATTTGAATATTAGAACAAGTGTAGATAAAAAAAATACCTATATATAGGGTTAAGGGTAAAGCGACATATTGGTCAAGGCGCAGGGCAAAGAGACCCCCCTTGGAATGCCTTGACGCCTAGGCGCTCGCCTTAACAAGTATGATGCCATCTTCTGTTTTGCACAATCAAATTCCTTACAACATCTCTTTCCTAATGCCCAACTTTTTTCTGTTCCTCCCCGTATTTTTGGGTGTACCCGCTTTGTCAAAAAGTTACACCCGGGGTTAAAAAAACTTGATCCTCGCTCCACCAAGTGTATTTCCTGGGATATTCTAGAACCCAGAAAGGCAGAAAGGTTTTCGTTGTTTTGATACTATTATGAAGCAATGGTTTGTGAGTGCTGATGTAGTATTTTTGAGCATATGCCATAGAGCATCCATCTCTAGTGATATGTTGGCACCCATGCCGTTGCCTGATGTTGTTGAGATTGTGCCATCTTCTGAACTGGTTGAAGTTCGGCCTCTGCAAGTGTACAAGCGTAGAAACAAGACACGTATTCCTTCCATGACCCCTCTACAACCAATTCTTCCTTCTGCGGATGATCATACAACCACTGAGGTAACTTCTGACTTACACCTGTCTATCAGTTACGTAAAGGTGCTCATTCCTACACGAAACATCCTATTAGTCATTTCTGCTCATCTTCTAATATGAATGACAGTTTTGTGTGCTTCAATTCTACTATCTCTGTTGTTTCTATTCCCAAGTCTGCTGCAGAGGCTCTTCTCATTCTTGCATGGAAACAAGTTATGGAACATCTGCAGTTTCTATTGCCCGGGGTTAACAAAACTTGATCCTCGCTCCACCAAGTGTATTTTTTTGGGATATTCTAGAATCCAGAAAGGCAGAAAGGTTATCGTTGTTTTGATCCTATTCTGAAGCAATGGTTTGTGAGTGCTGATGTAGTATTTTTGAGCATATGCCATATTACTCTGATGACGGAGCATCACTCTCTAGTGATATGTTGGCACCCACACTGTTGCCTGATGTTGTTGAGATTGTGCCATCTTCTGAACTGCCTAAAGCCCCACCTCTGCAAGTGTACAAGCGCAGAAACAAGACAAGTATTCCCTCCATGACCCCTCTACAACCAATTCCTCCTTCTGCGGATGATCATACAACCACTGAGGTAACTTCTGACTTACACCTGCCTATCAGTTAGCGTAAATGTGCTCATTCCTGCACGAAACATCCTATTAGTCATTTATGCTCATCTTCTAATCTGAATGACAGTTTTGTGTGCTTCACTTCTACTATCTCTGTTGTTTCTATTCCCAAGACTGCTGCAGAGGCTCTTCTCATTCTTGCATGGAAACAGGCTATGAAACATGAAATGCAGACACTCTCTGATCGCAAGACATGGGAGCTTGTGGATCGACCTCCTTCATGCTCTACTGTTGGATGCCACTGGGTCTTCACCATTAAATATCTACCAGACGGTGATTGAGCGACTGAAAGCTCGTCTTGTGGCAAAATGTTACACACAAACCTATGGTGTGGACTATTTTGGAACATTTTTTCATGTCACCAGATTTAATTCTGTTAGAATTCTCATTTCTGTTGCTATCAACAAAGAGTGGCCATTATTTCAGTTAGATGTCAAAAATGCATTTATGTACAGAGACTTGCACGAAGAAGTTTACATGGAGCAACCACCGGGATTTGTTGCTCAGGGGGAGTCTTCCTTGCGAGTTTGTAAACTGAATAAGGCTATCTACGGCCTCAAACAAATCCTCGTGCTTGGTTTGACAAGCTTAGTCAGATCTTAGTAAATTTTGGCTTTCATCGTTCCCATTTAGATCATTCTCTGTTTATACGCAAAACTGTGGCCGGGCTGGTCATTCTTATTGTCTATGTTGATGATATTATCTTATCTGGCAGTGATACCTTGGGCATTCAGGCTACTAAAACTTACTTGGAAAAACAGTCACCTAAGATCTCGGAAAATTGAGATATTTTTTAGGCATTAAGGTATCCAAATCATCAGCATGATTGTGCCTTTCCTCGTGGAAATGTCCTTGATCTTTTGCAGGAAACTGGTATGCTTTGTTGTAAACCAGCCAACACCCCTCTTGACCCAAATACGGATTGGGACAATGAAACCTCTCCACCGTTCGCTAATCACCAACAATTCAGAAGACTTGTTGGCAAGCTTATTTATCTCACTGTCACGAGAGCTGACCTTACTACTGCTGTAGGATTCATAAGCAGGTATATTGACAAACTCGGTAGTGTCATTGGGACGCTATATGTCACATTCGGTGCTATCTCAAAAGCTCTTCATGCAAAGGCTTATTATATAAGAAGCACGACTGTTGCAATCCCTCGGGGTTTTCAAATTCTGAGTATGCAGGAAGTCGATCCGATCGAAAATCTACATCTGGCTATTGCACATTTGTGGGTATCAACTTAGTTACTTGGCGAAGCAAAAAGCAGTCTGTAGTAGCCAAATCCAGTGTAGAGGCAGAATATAGAGCCATGACCCACACTGCATGTGAACTTGTGTGGGTCTAAAGTCTGCTAAAGGCGTTTGACATATCCTACTCCAGTCCTATACCGATGTTTTGTGACAACAAAGCTTCTATTTTTATTATGAGCAACCCGACATTTCATGAAAGACAAAACATATAGAGGTCGATTGCCATTTTTTCCGCGAGACTGTTCTTTTTGGTCTTATTTGCTCTCCATATCTCAGCACTGAACAACAAGTAGCGGACATCTTCACCAAAATTCTTCCAAAGGCTCGCTTCCAGATTATAGTAGATAAGCTAGGCATGTTCGACATCTACGCTCCAGCTTGAGGGGGAGTATAGAGATATGTTTATGTTTCACTGAGTGTCATGTGCCTAACATGTGCTTCACTTATGTGTTTACTTGTACGGTTTAGTCCCATATTGCTCAGCTCTATTTTTTGTATCTCCTCTCTTATCCTATATAAGAGAATGCAATGTAAACCTTTTTACTCATCCAATACATTTTCATTCCACATTCTTTAGTACTTTTATGATGTATCCAAGTAAATTATAGGTAACTATTATCTAATTTAGAATGCATACTTTGATTAAATGTGCTGCTGTAATGTATGACTATTTGATGATGTGCAAATGTAACAATATGGTTGTAAGCTAGCTATGATAGGTCTAGTGTTTACTGTTTAGCTATGTAAACATGTGATGCAAAATTGTTGTTGCATCTTGTATATACACTTATTATTTGTGTTGGGTGCTTTATCTATGACAAGTATATTGTTTACTATATTATATAGATACAATCATTGTTGTATAGTTGTGTTATAAACTATTTGGGTGTTTTATATTGTCTTGTACAATGTTTAAATATGTATAAAAATTCCAAAAATATAGAATTTATATGCATATGTATAATCTGCTTCTAAAAAATGCCCGCTTAATCGCCTGCCTGGCGATTAATTGACTATAAGGTCTTGTTCGCACACTTCCCACTTTGCGCTTTTAAAAACGTTGCATCTGCCTATTAGTCTTTAAAAAGGTGTCCGTTCCCGTACAAAACATCCAATTAGTCATTTCTTTTCATCCTCTAATCCGAGTGCCAATTTTGCGTGCTTTACTGCTACTATCTCTGTTGTATCTATTCCCAAAAATGCCACAAAAGCCATTCTTATTCCTGCATGGAGACAAGCGATGGAAGCTGAAATGCAGGCACTCTCGGATCGTAATACTTGGGATCTTGTAGATCACCCTTCCTCCTGTCCGACTGTTGGTTACTGCTGGATCTTTACTATCAAATATCAACTGGACGACAATATTGAACGCCTGAAAGCACTCCTGGTAGCTAAAGGCTACACACAAACATATGAAGTAGACTACTTTCAGACTTTTTCTCCATTCGCAAGCCTGAATTCTGTTCGTATTCTCATTTCTGTTCTTGTTAACAAAGATTGGCCACTGTTTCAACTAGATGTCAAAAAGACGTGTCTATATGGGACTTGCAGGAGGAAGTTTACATGGAGCAACCACCGAATTTCGTTGCTCAGGGGAAGTCTTCCTCGCAAGTTTGCAAATTAAGGAAAACAATTTATGGTCTTAAACAAAGCCCTCGAGCCTGGTTTGACAAGCTGAGTCAGATTCTTATCAAATTTGGCTTCCGTCGTTCTCACTCAGATCATTCTGTGTTCATCAGGAAAATGGCAGCTGGCTTAGTTATACTTATTGTCTATGTAAACAACATTATATTATCTGGCAGTGATACTGTGGGAATCCAGGCTACTAAAGCATATTTGGAAAAACACTTTGTCACCAAGGATCTTGACAAGCTGCGATATTTTTTGGGCTATCATCTGCAGGATTATGTCTCTCTCAATGAAAATATGTTTTGGACCTCTTACAGGAAATAGGTATGCTTGGCTGCAAGCCAACCATCACTCCTCGTGACCCAAATACCGACAAGGATGATGACACTTCCCCACCTTATGCTGATAATCACCAATTCAAAAAATTGGTTGGTAAACTCATCTACCTCACTGTCACGAGGGTTGATCTGACTGCTGCTGTGGGTTTTGTGAGCAGATACCTAGATAAACCTAAACAATGCCACTGGGACGCTGTCTGTCAAATTCTGCGATACCTTAAAAGTTTCCAGGGAAAGGATTATTATACAAGAAAAATGGGCACTGCAATCTTTCTGGCTTCTCTGATTCTGATTTTACAGGAAGTAAATGTAATCGGAAATCCACTTCATGATATTACACCTTTGTTGGTGGCAACTTAGTCACCTGACGTAGCAAAAAAAAAATAGTGGTAGCTAGGTCAAGTGCAGAAGCTGAATATCGAGCCATGGCTCACAGTTCCTGTGAACTTCTCTGGGTGTAAAGCCTTCTTAGAGAATTTGATATCATTGATTCTAAACCGATTCCAATGTTCTATGATAACAAAGCTTCTATTTTTATTGCGAGCAACCCAACCTTCCATGAAAGAACAAAACATATAGAAGTTGACTGTCACTTTGTTCGGGAGTCTCTTCTCTCTGGCCCATCTGTACTCCACACCTCAACACTAAAAACCAAGTGGCATATATTTTCAAGAAGCTTTTACCCAAGGCTCGCTTCAAGACTCTAGTAGACAACCTGGGCATGTTCGACATCTATGCTCCAGCTTGAGGGGGAGTAAAGAGATATGTTGGTTATGTTATTTCTGTGGTTTACACTACTTGTGTTTTATCCCATATTGCTCCCAGTAACATTCTTGAGGGGTTATCATACTTGAGTTTCTCATATCGAATAATAAAAGAGATGGGATATGCCAAACTCTTTGGAAATCAACCTGATTTTTTCTGTTGAAATTTCATACTGGGTTTTCCTCCAACTGCTCCAGTGTTTTTGAGGAAACTTCAGTTTAATGGTTTCATTGTTGCTCATTTACTCTTCAGATTTTATCTCACTTAAATAAAAGGTCGGATTGTAATAAACTTCACTTATCTTTCAGCTTAACTTTCCGAGAACTCTAGAAGCCCTTGTTTTACATGTCCTCTCACCAGTAGCAGCAGAAGTTCTTACCCGTAAATTTGATGAGATGGATCAAGTAACTCCAAAACATGAGCAGTAAGTGGAATTGGTTTTTATTATCAGTTAACGACCTACTGTTCAAACAATAACTATATTTGTTTCACTGTAGGAATGATTTCTATAAACAATTTTATAGCGTTTTTGAAGATCAGTTCGCTGTGATGGATGCAATCCTTGCAGCAAAGGAAAGATTTGCTTTCCAGGTACATTAGTGCTTAATCAAGTTCTTTGCATACTTCAGAGTAGTACCAGGTTGAGTGCGTGAAAATCATATTGGCTTATGCTTAGTGCTATACTACCTGTGCATTCATATTTGATGGAATACATTTCTTGATTGTTATTATATCACTTTAGTGTATTGATTATGTCATGAAATTATTAATGTTTCTAGCACTTGTAAAATAGAAAATTTTAGATAAATTTGTTAAGATTATACTGGATGTACTTGTGACTTGCAAGCAATAAAAATATACTAAATAAAGGGGAGTAAATAATGGAACCAAATTAACTATATAAGATGGCATTGTTCACATATAAGTGAAGCTGTCAGTAAAAAAACTCTCGCGGCGCAGTTTTAAACATAGGAGCAAATCTGGGATTTAACAACTTCTCGGGTGGCTAGAAAAAATTGGAATTCGGAAAAAAATAATAATTTTCGATCAAAGTTCGGTTAACTTTTCGGAAACGAATAAGTCGATACACACATTGTGACTATTAAGGTTACTAGACAGACAATCTTCTTGAATGAAACCAGTAGGAAAAGAATTAAAGAAATGTTGAATGATAACAATGTATATGGCAATTTGAGAGAACATGTGAAACGACAACATTGATTAATGAATCATTGACCATATGTGGTAATGCTAATGATAGATTAGAGTCACAAATACGAAGCAAAATTTTAAAATTAAGCAGAGGGTTGCCTGTTTTCTGATTGAAGAGAAGAATATTAGGCCGAGGATGCGGACACCATTAAAGAAGGGGAGGAATGGGGAAAAGGACAATGCAACAACATGGATTGTTAGGAGAGTTGGGGTTCTTGGTTTAGTGTATATCAGGAATTCTTTTGTACATGGTTTTGAAAAAAAAAAGCGAGTTATATAGTGGAAATGGTTAAAAGTCACAAACAATGTTTTAAAAAACGCGAAGCAGGAAGCATGCAGACGAAACCTTCTAGCCAATTAATTGCTAGGCGGGCGATTAAGTGGGCACTTTTAAAAGCAAATTTTAATTTCTTATCAACTTTTATGCAAAAGTTATAGACGTGTATATAATACTATTGAGAAACAAGACAAGAATTAGAGAGCTTAGGGTTACACAATGTGTGTACCCTTATATTTATAATAATGGAAAAATTATATAGAGGTCTAAATATAATGTAAAATAACAGAACAATAATAACAACACATATATTAACACTCCCCCTCAAGTTGGAGCATAGATGTCAATCATGCCCAACATGTCCACCAGAGAGCAGGAGTGCTTTTTTGCCAGAAGCTTGGTGAATATATCAGCAACCTGGTTAACCAGAGCGAGTGAAAGGAGTGCAGATCTTGTCAGAAAGAATAGATTCCCGAATGAAGTGACATTCGACCTCAATATGCTTGGTGCGCTCATGATAGACAAGATTGTTAGTAATAAAAATAACAACTTTATTATCACAGTGCATAGGTATAGCAGAAGAAGACTCAACACCGAAGTCTTTCAAAAGAGAGCGCACCCATAGGAGCTCACAGGAAGTATGGGCCATGGCCCTATATTCAGCTTCAGCACTAAATCTGGCAACCACATTTTGTTTCTTGCTTCTCCACGTGACTAGATTACCTCCTACATAGGTGTAGTAGCCAGTATTGGATTTCCTGTCAATCTTGCTCCCTGCATAATCAGAATCAAAATATCCTTCTAGAGAACAATGTCCATTCTTCCTGTAATGAAGACCCTTGCCAGATGACTTTTTCAGATACCGCAGAATATTACATAGAGCACCCCAGTGACACTGTCTGGGTTTGTCTAAGTATCTGCTAAGAAGACCCACAACAGTAGATATGTCAGCTCTAGTCATAGTTAGATATATCATTTTGCCAATCAACCTCCTGTATTTTTTGTTATCAACAAAAAGTGGAGAAGAATCGTCATCCCAATTGACATTGGAATCTAGAGGAGTATCAACTGGTCTAGCCCCAATCATTCCCGTTTCCTGTAAAAGATCCAGGACATATTTTCTCTGAGATAAAACAATAGCATTAGAAGTTCTAGATACCTCTATGCCCAGAAAATACCGTAGTTTCCCCAAATCTTTAGTGGCAAAGTGCTTGCAGAGATGGGCTTTAGTGGCCTGAATAACACTAGAATCACTGCCAGAAAGTATGATATCATCAACATACATAATCAGTATCACAATACCAGAAGAAGTCTTCTTAGTAAAGACCATATGATCCACCTGAGATCTCAGAAAACCAAAGGTAATCAAAATTTTGCTCAACTTATCAAACCAGGCACGAGGACTCTGTTTGAGTCCATAAATAGATTTCTTCAGCCTGCAGACTTTATGTGACTCCCCCTGAGCAACAAACCCAGGAGGTTGCTCCATATAGACTTCCTCTTGCAAATCACCATACAAGAAGGCATTTTTAACATCTAATTGCAATAGGGGCCAGCCAAGATTAACAACAACAAATAGTAGAACTCTGACAGAATTAAGACGGGCAACAGGAGAAAAGGTTTCAAAGTAATCAATACCATAAGTCTGTGTATACCCTTTAGCAACCAAGCGTGCCTTCAGACGTTCTACAATACCATCGGGTTGATATTTCACAGCATAAACCCATCTGCAGCCTATAGGCTTACACTCAGGAGGTGGATCCACCAACTCCGAAGTGTGTCTATCAGCAAGTGCAAGCATCTCCTCCTTCATAGCAGTAGTCCAAGCGGTACTTTGCAAGGCATCATGTACATTTTTCGGAATAGCAACAACAGATAAAGCAGAAACAAAATTGCTAGCATGAACACTCAAATGTGCAGTAGATACATGGTTAGCAATATTGTGAGTAGTGCAGGAATGAGTACCCTTTCTAAGAGCAATAGGTACATCAAGATCAGAAATTACCTCAGGTGTGGCAGAACCTTTTGGAGGAGAAGATTGGTGTGAATGGGGGGGGGGGTTCTTGTTCAGGTTGAGTTCTCTTCCTGCGCTGATAAACAAGAAGAGGAGGTACTGTATGCTCAGGGGTAGATGTATCAAAAATATCAGAAATACAATCACAGTAATTGGTAGTGGAGAAGCAATGATATCAGACTGCAGACTATCTCCTTTAGTAGAGTAGTAGGGTGTATCCTCAAAAAAGACAACATCACTGCTCGTAAACCGTCTTTTTGCAGTAGGGCTATAACACCTATACCCTTTCTGTGTACGAGAATACCCCAAGAAAATACATTTTTCAGCACGTGGAGATAGTTTATCATAAGTAGGACCAATTAATCTCACAAAACATGTACAGCCAAAAATCCGAGGAGGTACAGAAAACAAAGGTGTATCAAGTTGCAGAACTTGTATAAGTACTTTATTTCCAATCGCAGAAGAAGGCATTCGATTTATTAAAAAGCAGGTAGTCAAAATAGCTTCAGGCCAGAATAACTGAGGTACATTAGAATGCATCATAATAGTTCTAGCAACCTCTAACAAGTGTCTATTCTTGCTTTCATCAACTCCATTTTGTTAGGGTGTATATGCACAAGAAGTCTGATGTATAGTGCCAACAGATTTACAAAACAATTCAACATCGTTCTGAACAAACTCAAGTGCATTATCAGTTCGAAAAACTTTAACAGGCATAGCATATTGTGTTTGCACCTCAACAAAAAAGATTTTAATAGTGGACAACACTTCAGATCGACTTTTCATCAGAAATAACCAAGTGGCCCTAGAGAAATCATCAATAAACAATATAAAATATTTGTTTCCAGACAGACTCGGGACATGACATGGACCCCATACATCAGCATGAACAAGATCAAAAATATTTTTACTACTAATCTGAGAACGTTTAGGATAAACAACCCTAGTTTGTTTCCCTAACTGACATGACTCACAGTGAAACATATGTGTGCCAACACCAGATACAATATGTCGTAGTTTCTCAGAAGATGGGTGCCCAAATCTGTAGTGCCACTGTAATGCGGAAACTGAAGCAGATAAAGCAGAAGCCACCACAACCTTGTCCACTTTTGGCAGATCATCTAGATAATATAAGCCATCAGATCCTTCATGCCCCCCACCAATCTTCATCCTCGTGCGATGGTCCTGAAAAATACACAAACCAGGTATAAATGTCAGGCTACAGTTCATGCTCCACACTATTTTGCTAACAGATAATAAATTTAGCGGAAAACGAGGCACATATAGAGAAGATTTCAGAAGAAACTCAGAAACAATGTCTCCAACTCCAGAAACAGCAGACTTGGAGCCATCAACAAGCATAACAGAGGAATTAGTAACTTGTCTAGATAGATTTCTGAATAAAGACCGATTCCCAGAAATATGAGAAGATGCGCCCGAATCTATAACCCATTTTGTATTACCGGTACTAGAGGATGGAGTACTGAGGAAGGCAATGTCACAACCAGAGTAAGTCGCAACATGGGCTCCACTGGTCGTAGCAGTAGAAGAAGAGCCAGCATGCTCAAGCAACAGGCGTTCCACCTCAGCGCGAATGTAGTCAACGATATCAGTACCCGAGGTAGCAGACTCAACAGGCTGGGTAGCTATCTCAGAAGTAGCAGTAGTATCAGTGGCCGCATTGGCCCACGCCGATTTACCATACTTTTCCCAGTATTTGTGCTCTATATGGTTCGACCGGCCGCAGAAAGTGCAAAAGCGTTGTCCTGTCTGAGGACGCGCAACAGTAAAAGACGCAGCAGTAGGAGCTCCACGTCCAGAAGAGGCTCGCCCCCGCCCTGCACCAAGATAGGGACGACTGCCAGAAAACCGGCCACGACCACGACCACGTCCAGGACCAGACAAGGCAGCAAGAGCAGTGGAGTCTCCAGAGTCAGTGGGCAGTGCAGATGAGGAAGAAGGTAGGCACTGAAGTCTCTGAAAGGCACTCTACAACGATGGAAGTGGGTCACTAGCAAGGTTCTGGTCAACAACACCAGCATAGGACTCTGGTAAACCACGCAGGAACTGGACCAACTGTAGTGGTGGCTAGATCAGTAGACAGTGGGTGGTAGGTCTCCAGCTCCACCCACAATCCAGTAAAGGCAGAGAAGTAGTCCGCAATATCTGACCCCGTGAAGTGAAGACGACCAAGCTGCTTGGTGATGTCAAACACCTTCTTGGGGTTCTGGCTATGCGAATAGGTACTGGCGAGTTGATCCCACATCTGCTTCGCCGTAGGAAGATAGAGCAAGGTGACACTAATTTTCGGCTCACCGCTGTTGAGAATCCATGTCATCACCATCGAGTCATCCTGGACCCAGTCATCGCAGGCCTTCACATCTTTGGAGTCAACATTCATAGCAGGTTGTGCCGGAGCGTCTCGTGTCAGATGTGAGTATTTTCCTTGGAATTTTGCGTAAATCACCATGGAACATACCCAGTACTGATAGTTGCGTCCATCAAGTTTTACAGTCATAACTTGACGGCGCAAATCATCACCGGAGGATGCCATGAGGTAGTAGAAGGTGGAGTCCCGGAAGCACAACTACACAACAAGGCAGACATGAACAAGCAGTAGTAGGCTGCCTACGTTGTCAGGTAGGCAGCAGCAGGCACAGATTTACCGAAGGAAGGAACCTCTCACATATGGGCTACGCCGGAGTGCAGCAGGAAACCCGGTGGCTCAACGGCCTACACGAGCAGGCAGAATCAAGTGTCAAGGATGTCCCTTAGTCCAGAATCAAGCCACGGCCCCCTGAATGAGCCCATAACCACAGGTCCCAGGATTGGAACCTCGCTCTGATACCATGAGAAACAAGACAAGAATTAGAGAGCTTAGGGTTACACAATGTGTGTACCCTTATATTTATAATAATGGAACAATTACAGAGAGGTCCAAGTATAATGTAAAATAACAGAATAGTAATAACAACACATATATATTAACAACTATATTTTAGGAACTTTTATACATATCTAAACACTATATGCAACGCAACAATATAAAACACCCAAATAGTGTTCAACACAACTATAAAACAATGAGTATGACTATATAATATTGTAAACTATATACTTATCATAGGTAAAACACCAACACCTATAAAATAATAAGTGTATATACATGATACAACAACAATTTTGTATCACGTGTACATAGCTAAATAGTAAACAATAGATTTATTATAGATACCTTACAAACATATTGTTACATTTGCACATCATCTATTAGTCAGACATTACAGAAGTACATTTAATCAAGATATGCCTCTAAATTAGATGTAGTCACATATACTTTACTTGGATACATGACAGAATATCCTATTATTACAGCTTACATACAAAGTATGCATTCTAATTAGAACTAGGTATGTCATAGAACATTTAATGTATGCAAGTTTAATATATTATAGTCAATACTAATCAGAACATATAATGTACCTAATGTTACATGCTTACAGCAGTATTTTTTCAAAAAAAAAAAGGGCAAAAAGCAGGTCAAGCCGGCAAAAAGCGAAGGATTTTCTTCAATTTGCTCCACAGCTGCTTTAGGGGATTTTTAATCAGCCAGGATCTGTTGGCGATTAAGCGGCTGCTCAGTACGATTTTCATAACACTGGTCACAAACAATCATGAAAAATCATATTAATCGTGCAGCAAGATCGAGAAAAGTCAGGAATAATCAACGACCAATGTATAAATTGTGCCGAACATTCCGGAGCCTATAGAATCGCAAAAATTGCAGATTTTTTGTAAAAGTCGGAGACTTTTGTTACAAAGGTTTTAAAAATGTATAAAAAAATTACTTATATCATATGCAACACAAACATTAAGAGTTGGCTTTTGTCCCCCTCCAATCTTTCTTAAATGGTATTCAAGGCAATTAACCCTAGGTACTACAGTCAGAAGGAAAACCAACAAGAATAAGGAAAATGTGTCTCTTGTTAGTACAGGTTCATACCCTGATGCTCAATATAGTCAATTCTTAAATCTTGAATGGCCCTCACGTGGACTCTTGTCTTACCTGACTTCCAACATATTTTCGCATCTCATTGCTGAGCTTGCTGGTCATCATGCACCTGCATTCACTCTAAGAGGGTTCTGACGCTATGAACCTTCATATCTGATTGCAGAACCTCCTGACCAGCTTTGCCTGGTTGCGTTGCTGGTCTAATAATCTTTGTGCCATCTTGGCTAGCTTCCACTATCCACTATCCTCAGCAGGGATGACAGTGATCTGTTCTCTCTTCATTGTTGGTAGGCTCCCACAAAGCCATGGTACCAACAAGAAAACACAGCTACTAGTACTGGTTGCTAGAAGTGGTCACCTATTCTATGAGCATAACTAGGCTACAAAAGTGCCTTTAGACATCAGATGTGTACAATATCAGTTTTTACTGGACAGGGGCCACATCCATGTCATGAATAACATGCCTCACGGTATATGCATTGTTAAAGATCCATGGTCTTGAAGTACATTTAGTTTTGTAAGCACTTCTCTCTTCATTGGTGGTAGGATTACCACAAGATCATGGTACCAACAATAAAACATGGCTACCAGAACTGGTTTCTAGAGCCTACTCCATTAGCATAACTAGGCTACAGAAGTGTCTTTAGATATTAGGCATTCAGAATATCAGTTTTGACTTAACTGGGGTTACATCCATGGTCTTGAGTCTCTTGACATAATTTAGGTTTTTAAGCGCTCGAGATGATGCTATAAGTTCAAGGAACATTTCCCATCCTCTCATTCGCTACACAAGAAACTCCAGTGTTTCGAAACCAGTTGCTTACTATAAAAAAACTCAAAGGAGCCATGGTCTATTCTCCATGCTCAAGAGCTATGAAAGTCTACCATAATTGTCAATGGAAGTATGAGTGCATGACCTTGTGGTTGATGTAGCTATAGAAGCTGCTCAGTAGCAAATGTTAACTATAGAGATATGTTATCTTTATCACGACCACACCAGTTGCAGAAGCTAGGCCCAGTAGCTTGGCCTCGACTAGGAGCAGTAGAGGAGTCACGTCCACCAGTAGGAGGTAGACGTCCGCCACGACCTTGACCGCGGCCACGTCTAGAGTCAGTAGTGCGAACAGCTAGAGCAGGATGCTCAATAACAGGATTGGAGGTCATCGACGAAAATCTTTGAACTCGCTTAAGAACATCGCGAAGAGTAGGTAGGGGATCGCTAGATAGAATCTGATCGACCACGCCAGAGAAAGATGTAGGAAGGGCATCCAGAAACTGGACCAATTGTAGTCTAGTGCTCTGCTCTCTGGAATGAGTATGAAATCTACCATCCCTTGACGATCGACATCAAAGAAGCCCAGAAGCAGCGCAATGAACTACAATTGGTCCAGTTTCTGGCTGCCCTTCCTGCTTCTTTCTCTGGCGTGGTCGATCAGATTCTATCTAGCGACTCCCTGCCCACTCTTCGCGATGTTCTTAAGCGAGTTCAAAAACTTCCGTCGATGACCTCCAATCCTGTTATTGGGCATCCTGCTCTAGCTGTTCGCACTACTGATAGTGGACATGGCCGCGCTCGACTGTGATGTTCTTAAGTGAGTGTTCTAGATACCACCCACGCTTTACCACCACCACCGATTCAACATTTTCTACTGGTTTACACCTGGCGAGTAGGGTATCACCAAGAGGATGTAGCATCACCGGTCCAACAAATTGCCTCCTCATTGTCAGACACTCTTGAGGTAACTGTTCCTACTGAGAGTTCTCTTGATGCTTCAATTTCAGACTTACACCTTTCAGTTGCAGCTCGTAAAGGTGTTCGATCTTGCACTATAGTCATCCATTTTTGAGTGTTTGTTGCTTATCTCATCTGTTACCAGCACCCTGCATGTTTGCTCTTCAACTTGACTCTACGACTATTCCTCATTCCTATATAGAAGCAACCCACCATGATGGATGGATCCAAACTATAGACAATGAGATGGCAACTCTTCATGAGAACTCCATCTGTGACTTGGTGGATCTTCCTCCTAGCAAGTCTGTTATAGGCTGCCGCTAGGTTTACACTGTGAAACAAAATCTATATGGTTCTATTGATTGCTTGAAGGCTCGTTTGGTGGCAAAGGGGTACACTCAAACACATGGCGTAGACTTATTTGAGACTCTCTCCAGTTGCACGGCTCATTTCTGTGCGGATCCTTATCTCGATTGCTACTCATTTTGATTGGCCTCTTCTTCAGCTGAACGTCAAAAATGTTTTTCTTAATGGTGATATGCTTGAGGAAGTATGCATGGAGCAACCTCCTGGGTATGTTGCTCAGGGGGAGTGCCAGAAAGTATGCAAGTTGAAGAAATCCCTATATGGTCTGAAGCCGTCACCACATGCATGGTTTAATAAATTTAGTGCCAACTTATACAGTTTGGGTTCACCTAGTTCTCTACTGATCTTTCTTTATTTGTGTATAAGCCTTCAAGTGGCACTATTTAATGCCAATCTACGCAATTAAAGAAGAAATATGACTAAAGACTAAAAGGGAATAATTCTCATTCATCAACTGTCTCTACATGGACGCAGATAGAGCCTTTATATAGGCTTCTACAAGAAAGACTAAACGGGCGGTAGCCAATGTGGGACTAAACCACTTGACTTTACAAAAGCCCAAAAATGAGAAAAAAGGACATAATAAAATAAAGCATGCTAATAAAGCCTAAATAATAACACGACGACGCCTACGCTCGTAAGTGCGTAAAGGTGGGCCTGTCCTACATCAACTGCCCTCGGCTGCAAAAGACTTGACTCCGTCGAGTCAGTACTGAGGTAGAGCTCAAGAAGATCTGCATCAATGCGGAAGAACTCCTCTTCGGTGATCTAGGTGGTGTCCGTTGAAGAACGACCTCTCCAGTGAACCAAGAAACGATGTACAGTGCCCTAGATGGTGAGGACGGTCTGGTCATCCAAGACAGTGTCAATGTGTTCGGGCGGCTGTTGAGGAAGTTGAGGCAGAGGCGGTAATGTTGCTGAAGACGGTGGAGCACAGTGATGATCTGAAGAAGCTGGTGGTGGTGGAGGGGGCTCGAATGTACCACGATAAGGAGAAAGATCCTCCACATTGAATACTGCACTAGTGCCTCAATCTGCTAGCAAATCTAGTAAATAAGCATTGGGTTCCCGTCGACTAAGTATTTGGAATGGTCCTGATGCTCTGGTGTGAAGCTTTTTATAAGAATTTTTGGGGTAGCGTTTAGGACGCACACGTACTAACACATAATCTCCACATTTAATTCTTGAAACCTGCGGTGTGCATTTGCAGAAAGCTTATAGTTTTCATAAGACAGTAATTTTTCGGCGAATCTCGGCATGCAAATCATGAATGTGCTGGGCAAATTTCTCAACAGTGTGGGAAGTACGGTCATTAGTGGACAAAGGTAAAAGATCTATAGGTTGGCGAGGTCTGTATCCATTAACAACTTCAAATGGACTCTTTCTTGTGGATCGATTGACAGAACTGTTGTAAGCAAATTCAGCAGTAGGTAGCAATAAGGGTTCGATTGGTTGGTTGTAACTGCTAGAAACTTAGGGAATCATTTTCCAAGAACGGAAACACAGTTCCAAGAATTGGTGTTATGGTGATTGGTTTGATTTTGAAGTGTACTAAAAAAATTAGGGGTGAAAAAAATGACCCCGTAAATAAGCAGCAAGGCAAGGACTTTTAGCTGTGGTTCCTGGTCTGGTTGACGATTATCGCAGCTTCCTTCTCATGCTGACAGTGTTGACGGCCGCAAGGGCCAGAGGACAGAGACACGAGGGAGTGAACGAGGTCTACTGTGATTGTCGCCTTCACCATTCTATCTCGCGAGTTCACCCTCTGAGCAGAGGACAACGTCGACGAGGATCTCATCCAGGAGGAGATGCTAGGGATTGCGGCACTGTGATGGTACATTTGCTGCGGGTTATAACTTGTTATTGAGGCGTCTTTTTTATAGAAAACTGACGAGAGAACGATGGGTAATAAGATGTTAGAATCGAATCAGATCAACTCAATTTCATACAAAATCTCATGGTTCCGGGAAGCCAGCTAAACCTCCGGTGGCGGTGGCTGTTTTGGTTCTTGTTTACATGTGTTTGATGCTTGATATTCTCTCTCATGGCATGATTTATTTGCTGATCTTAGTGATGGTCGTTTTGGGGTTTTGATGCTCATGCTTTAATGGAGTTTTCACCGAGGTGACACTTGAGTTTCCTGATGTTAAGCATCTGTTTCGGTCAACATAAATCCTTGGTTGCTTGTGATCGCTAGGACAATGTTGGTGGCGAGCCTAGGAAAATTACGAGTATAATTAATTACTTACAAGTATGTTCAAATATATGAAAGGACATCTTCTTTTCGTCGCCCTAATATTATAACGAGAACTGGTTTTCCCTTTGTTTTTGGTCGAAAGCCATGTGCTGCCGTATATATATACTTGGGGAAGTGGAGTTACGGTTGCTGAAGTTGATTTCCTGAGTTTCTGAAAACCAATCACCTGAGTTTAGTCTAGGAAATGCAATTCCTTTCTTTTTCACCTCACTTACCATGAACCAGTCAGAGCCTAAATCGCAATTGCCTAAACGCTCACCAACAAGACATCGCATGAGGGTACCTAAACTCCTGTTGACCACCTGAGTTTGACCATCAGTTTGAGGGTGAAAGGAAGAAGAGAATTTGAGGTTGGTACTAAAGATTTTCCACAAGGTCTTCCAAAAGTAGCTAACAAACTTAACATCACGATCAAAGACTATGGTGGTGGGAAGTCAATGTAGCTTGACTACCTCATTAAAGAAAAGGTCATTGATATGTGAGGCGTCAGAAGTTTTACTACAAGCAATGAAGTGGGCCATCTTTGAAAAACAATCAACAACCACGAACACGGAATCATGGCCACGAGAAGTGCAGGGAAGACTTAAAATAAAATCCATACTTAGATCCTTCCAAGGCTCATGGGGACTAGGGAAGGGAGTGTACAGACTCGTATTTTGTCTTTTGGTTTTGTCCAATTGACAAGTACGATGCTGAGACACTGTACGAGCTACATAATCTCGTAAGGAAGGCCAATACAATTTGTCTGTCACTAGAGCGGTGGTCTTATCTCTACCAAAATGGCCAGCGAGGCCACCAACATGTAATTCCCAAATGAGAAAATCTCGAACGGAAGTAGAAGGGATACATAATTGCGTGCCATGAAAAAGAAATCTATCTCGTAGAATAAACCATAAGCATGGCCAAGTGTACTATTGAGAAGGTCATAATGAATAGTCGTGAAGTCAGGATAGGTGGAATATTGCTCTTTTAGACGGTCGAAGCCCACAACTTCAATGCCCATAGATTGTAGGATGGTCAAGCAACGACTGACAACGTCTGCGGCCTTGTTCTCAACACCTGAGCGATGTTTGAGAACAAAAGTGTACTCTTGAAGAAACTCACACCACTTGGCGTGACGCACACTTAGATTCTTCTGGGAATTTAGAAAGCGAAGGGCCTGATGGTCAGACCAAAGGATGAATTCATGATGGAGAAGGTAGTGCCTCCAATGACTTAGGGATTGCACAACAACATATAATTCTTTATCGTAAGTGGAATATTTACGCTTTGCGTCATTGAGTTTCTCACTGCAAAAGGCAACTGGGTGACCGTCTTGACTAAGAACGCCTCCAATGCCAATTCCAGAAGCGTTACAAGATACTTCAAACGGAAGTGAGAAATTAGGAAGGCAAAGAACCAGGGCTTTAGTCAACTTAGTTTTGACAACCTCAAAAGCACATCTTGCAGATGGCATCCACTCAAATTTGTCACACTTCATTAACTCAGTGAGGAGCCATAATGGTGCTAAATCCTCGAACAAAATGACGATAAAAGTAGCCAGTCCATGAAAGTTACAAAGCTCAGAAATCGAAGTGGGTTGGGGCCAATCAGTGATGACTTTGACTTTGGCCGGATCAACCACAATGCCAGTAGCGGATACAAAGTACCTAAGGAATAAGACTTTATCTTGAAGGAACGGGCACTTCTTTAGATTGACTTACAATTTCTTAGTTTGAAGTGTGTTGAAGATAAGCCGGAGATGATTTAGGTGTTCGTCCTTGGTCTTACTAAAAATCAGAATGTCATCAAAGTATACCACTAAATGTTTTCCAAAGAATGGCTGTAACACATGGTTCATGATCGCATGAAGGTACTTGGTGCGTTGGATAAGCCAAAAGGCATGACTAGCCACTCATATAATCTGTCTGGGGTTTTGAAGGCAGTCTTCCATTCATGGGACTCCTTAGCACAAATTTGGTGATAACCGCTACGAAGATCAATCTTGGAGAAATAGCAGGATCCCATCAATAGATCAAGCATGTCGTCAAGGCGTGGTATTGGGAAACGATTTTTCACAGTGATCTTATTGATGGGTCGACAATCTAAGCACATTCTCCAGCTACAATCCTTCTTGGGGCCAAGGAGATTAGGAACTGCACAAGGACTCTTGCTCTCTCGAATGAATCCTTTCAGGAGGAGGGCATCAACCTGGCGTTTCAATTCAGCATGCTCAATCGGGTTCACACGGCAATGAGGTCGGTTAGGTAGCGAAGACCTTGGAATAAAATCAATCTCATGTTGAATATCACACAAAGGGGGGAGCTCATCAGGAAGGTTTGTGGGTGTCATGTCTTTGAACTCATCGAGAAGGGAGACAATTTCTGGTGGTGGGGGCTAAAAATCGAAGATAGGAGTGGATTCTTTGATATATAGGACATACATGCATCCCGATTCGCAACTGGCTTCTTCCAACTCTCTTTGGGTGACAAGCTGTAAAGAGTGCTGGGATTTGGAGATCTGGGGGTTTGGTGGGGACTCTTTTTCAAAGGCGAGATGTATCGAGTAGGTGCTAAGCGTATGTGTTTGCCCTTATGTTTGAAGGTATAAACATTGGAACGTCCCTCATTGTGGGCATCGAAATCATAAATCCAAGGACGACCAAGAATGACGTGGCCAACATCTATAGGCAACACATCACACCAAATGTGGTCTGGATAAGCACCTAGAGTGATGGGCACAAGGCAGCGTTGAGTGATGGGCAAACTAATTTGGTTCTCCCAATGGACTTTATGTGGTTGATGATGGGGCTCTGAGTGCAAGTCCATGCACTTCAATCCATAGTGTGAAATGATGTTCTGAGAACTGCCACCATCAACGAGTAGTTTGTAGCTTTTACCAGCGTGTTTGAAGAAGGTCTGGAAGGGAGTGGTGCGTTTCCATTCGTCCCCTTTTGATGGGGCAGCTAAAACACGCATGACCTGGAGATATGACAGATCATAATCATAGTTGTAATCAACGTCATCATCAGAAGGTTTAGAGGCAGGAAAAACAACTTTATATTCAATATCATCCTCAGGGGTGGTATTAGGAGAGTCAGAGGACACAAAAAGAGCACGACGAGGGCATTGTGTAGCTAAGTGGGTTGTGCTATGACAATGAAAACATTCACGACCTCGTGGAGGAGGCCGGGCTGGAGTTGTGACTACCTCCTTGCCTTTACTGGAGGAGGGGGCTGAAGAACTTTGGGGAGGTGGTTGGGGTAGGGGATAGGCAGAGCAATTTGAGGCAATGAAAGGATTATTGGTTGAGCGAGTATGTTGTCCAAAACAAGAAAAGGAAGGACCGCGAGAAGCGGGTTGAAGGTAACTCTCTACCTTTTGGGCACGGTGAAAAGCATCATCCAAGAAGTCATATTGTTGTAACTCCATTTCTCGTTTAATGTCAGGGTGTAAACGGTGCACCAAACGAGCGGCCAGTTGCCAATCAGAGTCATTGTGAATACAACGGTTCTTAGCCTCCTCAAATCGTTCCATATACTCTTGAACAGATGATGACCCTTGGCTAAGGGCCATCTAGTCAGAAAGAAGTTGTCTTTGGTATTTGGTGGGTATAGAATTGAAGGGAATTGTTTATTCAGTGAGTTAAAAAGGTGTACGTGGTACTCTCTTATTTAGCTACATAGAGTTGAGACAGATACGCAAGTGAGCAATATGAGACTAATACAATAGAAAATAACAAGGCAAAATAAGTAAATAACACAGTATGTCTATACTCCCCCTCAAGCTGGAGCGTAGATGTCGAATAAGCCCAGCTTGTCAATGAGTGTCTGGAAGCGAGCTTTAGGTAGAACTTTGGTGAAGATGTCTGCAAGTTGCTTCTCGGTGCTGAGATATGGAGTGCAGATGTGTCCAGATAGGACTTTCTCCCGAACGAAATGGCAGTCAACTTCAATGTGCTTTGTTCTTTCATGGAAGGTGGGGTTGCTCGCAATGAAAATGGACGCCTTATTGTCGCAGAACATAGGAATGGGGCTAGAAGATGTGATATCAAACTCGTTCAGAAGACCACAGACCCACAGGAGCTCGCATGCAGTATGAGCCATGGCTCTATATTCTACCTCTGCACTTGACCGGGCAACAACTGTCTGCTTGTTGCTGCGCCACGTAACCAGATTTCCTCCCACAAAAGTGCAATATCCAGATGTAGATTTCCTGTCAGATCGACTTCCTGCATAGTCAGAATCAGAAAATCCTGATAAATTGCAATGGCCATGCTTTTTGTACAGAAGCCCTTTCCCTGGAGAGCTTTTGAGATATCGTAAGATGTGACAAATAGCATCCCAGTGGTATTGCCGGGGTTTATCAAGATACCAGCTTATGAATCCTACAACAGCTGTTATGTCAGCTCTAGTGACAGTCAAATAGATAAGCTTGCCAATTAGTCTTCTGAACTGGTGACGATCAACATAAGGAGGAGAAGTATCATTATCCCAATCCATATTGGGATCCAGAGGAGTGTTGGCTGGCTTGCAACCCAGCATGCCTGTCTCCTGCAACAGATCAAGGACATATTTTCTCTGTGATAGGCATAGTCCTGCAGAAGATCTAGCAACTTCAATACCTAGAAAATATCGTAGTTTCCCTAGGTCTTTGGTGATGAAGTGTTGTGCCAAATACTTTTTGGTTGCCTGTATCCCTGCACTGTCACTGCCAGATAAGACAATATCATCAACATACACAATAAGGATGACAAGCCCTGCTGCAGTTTTACGGATAAATACAGAATGATCAGATTGTGAACGTCGAAAGCCAAAGGTAATTAAGATCTGACTGAGCTTGTCAAACCAAACACGTGGGCTTTGTTTCAGACCATAGATAGCCTTTCTTAGTTTACATATTTTAGAAGCAGACTCCCCCTGAGCAACAAATCCCGGAGGTTGCTCCATATAGACCTCCTCCTGTAGATCTCCATATAGAAAAGCGTTTTTGACATCAAGTTGAAATAAAGGCCAATCTTTATTCACAGCAATAGATATCAGAATATAGACAGAATTTAAGCGTGCAACTGGAGAAAAGGTTTCAAAATAATCAACTCCATATGTTTGAGTATACCCTTTTGCAACTAATCGGGCATTCAGGCATTCAATGGTACCATCCGGTTGATATTTAATAGTAAAAATCCAGCGCCATCCAACAATGTGGCAAGAAGAGGGACGATCAACTAGATCCCATGTCTGTTGATCACAAAGTGCGTGCATTTCCTGCTCCATAGCATGTTTCCAGGCAGGATGGCGAAGTGCCTTTTCGGCTGATTTAGGAATTTCCACAGCAGACAGAACAGAAGTGAAAAAGCAAAGCTATCACAGAGATTGTCAAAAGAACAGAAATTACTGATAGGATGCTGAGTACATGAGCGAACACCCTTGCTTAAACTGATAGGAAGATCCAGGTCATAAAATACCTCAGTGGATGGTGGATCAACCGTAGACGCAGGATTTGGTTCGGTCGGGGCTTCGGAAGCACTGATGTTCTTTGACCGTCACCGATAGACTTGCAATGGGCGTTCTTGAGGCGCATCAGGCACTGGTAATTCCTCAACAACTATTGGTAACGGTGTTGTAGCCATAAGATCAGCCGATAATTTTTCACCAGCAGTAGAATAATAAGGCATATGCTCAAAAAAGGTCACATCCGCACTAACAAACCACTATTTTTTAATAGGATCAAAACAGCGGTAGCCTTTATGAGTACAGGAGTATCCCCAAAACACACATTTGACAGAGCGAGCATCAAGTTTGGTGAGACCAAGATGAAGATTTTTCACAAAACAAGTACTGCCAAAAATGCGAGGAGGCAGAGAAAATAAGGGTTTATCAGGAAACAAAGTGGCGTACGGGACCTGATTTTTCAAAACAGAAGAAGGCATGCGATTGATAAGATAGCATGCCGTAGAGACAGCTTCAGGCCAGAAGTGATGGGGTACTTTGTAGTGTATGAGAAGGGTGCGAGCAACCTCAAGAAGATGACAATTTTTCCGTTCAGCGACGCCATTTTGTTGAGGGGTGTAAGGGCAAGTGGTTTGATGTATGGTTCCTCGGGCAGCACAAAAAGATGTAACAGATTGTTGCATGAACTCTAGTGCATTATCAGTATGAAAATTTTTGATAGGCCGATTAAATTGAGTGTGAATTTCAGCAAAGAAGGTGCGAATAGTTTCTAACACAGTATCCCGACCTTTAAGTAAAAACAACCATGTGGTGCGAGAATAATCATCAATAAATGTCATAAAATATTTCACACCGGAGTGACTGGATACAGAGCATGGCCCCCAAATATCAACATGAACCAAGTCAAAAATTTCTTTAGAAGCAATAACTTTCTTAGCAGGAAAAATAGACCGAGTTTGTTTGCCCAAAACACAAGTTTTACATGAAAAATTGTTCTCAGATAAAGTAGGAAATAAATGTTTTAATTTGGCAGCAGATGGATGGCCCAGTCGAGGGTGCCATTGTAATCCTGTCACTGAAGTAGATAGCATAGCCGCAGCAGTAGGAGGCCCATCCAAATAATACAACCCATATGGTCCTTCATGGCCCGAACCAATCCTTGTCTTCGTGCGGAGATCCTTCAAAATACAGCCAGAAGGATCAAATTTAATAGAGCACTTGAGTTGTTTAATCATCTTACTGACAGACAATAAATTAACAGGAAACTTTGGAATATATAAAACAGAATTCAAGTGTAATTTTGGTGAAAGCGGAACCGTGCCAGTGCCATGAACAGCAGTTTTGGATCCATTCGCAACAGTAACAGAAGATATAGGAGCAGTTTTATTGAGACTCAAAAAAAGATGAAGATCACCAGCCATATGAGTGGATGCACCTGAGTCAATGCACCACTGTTTGTTACCAGATGATGAAGAGGCAAGCATGACAGAGGGTCCGGAAGTAGACGATGATGGCAGCTGTGCGAGACGTTCCTGGAACATCTTCTCGAACTCCGAACGTAACCATTCTGTGTTAGCTGGAGCAGTAGGTGTGTCAGCAATAGTGTCCGCACCAGTTTCTGTAGCAGCCTGGATAGCCCAAGTCGGCTTGCCGTGCTTAATCCAGCAACGATCTTCAGTATGACTGTCCCGGCCACACCAGTTACAGTAGCGTGGGCCTGGAGGAGCACCACGTCCAGAGGTAGATGAGCCGCGACCTCCCGAGGGAGGAGGGCGGCCGCACGGCCACGACCACGACCGCGGCCACGGCCAGAAACAGCAGAGCGAGCAATAAGTGCAGGATGCTCAACAGCAGGGGTAGGAGTCATGGACGGCAGGCGTTGGACTCGTTTGAGAACATCCCGAAGAGTGGGCAGCGGGTCACTCGACAGGATCTGGTCAACCACACCAGGAAAGGAGGCAGGAAGTGCAACCAAGAATTGCACCAGTTGCAGTTCGTTGCGTTGCTTTTGAGCAATTTTGATGTCCGCCGTCAAAGGGTGGTAGAGTTCAAACTCATTCCACAGAGCCGGGCATTGATTGTAGAAGTCGTCAATGGAAGTGTCAGTGGAGAACTTTTTCGTCAAAGTTTTGAAAATTTCAAAAACACACTTTGGATTCTCCTGATGGGAATAGACATGGGACAGTTGATCCCACATGGCCTTAGCATCATGAAGGCAGAGAAGAGATTGGCTAATCCGAGGCTCGGTACTGTTGAGGATCCAAGACATGACGCCGGAATCATCCTTGGATCATTGCGCATAGCTCTGTCTGGTTTTGTCATCCGAATCAGCAGTCGGAGCAGCAGGAGGCTCAGCCGTAAGATGGTGATACCGGCCTTGCGCTTTGACATATAGCACAAAGGACGCCGACCAAAGATGGTGGTTGGAGCCACCGTCGAGTTTCACCCTGGTGACACACAGAGATCGGGGAGGCTCAGGTAAAGCCATGGCAGAAGCAGTAGTCTGCGCAGAAGCAGATCAGAGCAGAGACCCACAGAGGGCAGATAACAACAACAAGGATCTGACGTGTCAGATCAGAAAACCCGTATGCGGCAAAATATGCATAGAGAAACCTACGCCGTCATGAGGAAACTCAGCGTTCCGTCATGGGCGCAGGCAGAGAGGACGGTGAGACGGAAAGACTCTCAACTTAGCCGGCCAGCGGATGTCTGAACGTAGAGCCGAGGAGCACCCGAACGTAGACGGAGAATAAAGGTAAAAACTAGTAGCCGCCGGAGCAGAGGTGAATAGAGGAGTGGCCGAAAGAGAAGATGTTAGGAGGGTGGCGGGATGAAGGGAGGCTAGGCGGTGAGAAGGGGAGGTGGCGGCGGGGTGGCTGGATGGAGGAGGCGGCGGGGTGGCTGGGTGGTGGTGACGGGCAGCCGGGTAGAGGAGGCAACGGGCGGGGGCTGTAGTGGTGGAGGTGGTGGCGGGCGGGCGGGAGAGAGGGGGGGTTGTCGGGCGGCGGGGGGGGGGGGCAGCAACGCGATGGGTTGGGGAAAGGAGGGGGGGTGAGGCAGCGACGGCGGGGGGGGGGGGTGAAGGGGTTACGTCGTGGGTGGGTGGCAAAAATAGGAACCTGCTCTTGATACCATATAGAATGGAAGGGAATTGTTTATTCAATGAGTTAAAAAGGTGTACAGGGTACTCTCTTATATAGCTACAGAGAGTTGAGACAGATACACAAGTGAGCAATATGGGACTAATACAATAGAAAATAACAAGGCCGAATAAGTAAATAATACAGTATGTCTATAGTGGGAACATAGAGCTCGCGTAACTTAGTCTTCATCTCATTCCAAAAGAGGATGGGGGGTTGACCAATACGCTCTGTCGCACTGGACACCTTGCCAATATAGCTTGGATGACCCTTCAAGTTTCATCTTAGCAAACCTAATCCGCTGAGCGTTAGTCATGTCATACCAGTCCAAATAATCTTCCAAACTAGCAATCCAGTCGAGAAAAGCTTTGGGGTCAAGTTTTCTATTTTAACTCATCGAGTGGTATCATTGTGATGTGGTGGATGAGTTCCCGGGTGATATTGACCGTATGGGTTGTGGGGGAAAACATGTCATTATGAAAAACATCATGGCCAGGGGCTCGAGGCTGAGTTGCCATGGGAAGGTGCGGGCCTTGCGGCGGAGCCCATGGTTGGTGATGAGGTGCGTGAGCAAATGGAGGGGGATGTGGCGGTAGACCGTAGTGTGCTTGTGGGGTAGTGGTTTGGGGTGCGTGATGGTAGGGTGGTTGATAGGGTGTTGTTCCACATATGGGTGTTGTGACGTCCCCGAATTTTCTAAAACTTAATCTGATGTGTGACGTCCAAATTGAAACGCTCACCTCAGCGAGAATCCCAATTTAAACATCCCACACGAGGCTAAGAAGAAGAAAATCAAGAGAGTCAGAAGGAAACAATCAGTAGAACATGTACATGAACAATAATAAAACCATACACACATGTTCACCATTCAACATATAATTACAACATGATTTGTTACAACATTTGATATTACATATTGAACAACAAACTATACATATACATGTACTACCACTAAACTACAGGATCTTAAGACAACAGGTCCACATGTACATCAGCTCGTCACACAACTCTCACTATCCTGGATCTTCAAGAGCATAACCACAACCTAAACAAAAGATTACATGCGGTACACGTCAGCACAATATTCAAGAATATTGTACTGACTACGCCTACGTGTCTTTTATTTACCTCTCATCATATCTTGGCAATAAGATAAAACTAATACTTGGCAGTAACAGAAGAATATAAGAAACGAGTATACTTGCACAAAGATATTCAATAACAAAAGATAACACATATTTTAAGCTTAGTTTCCATCATATATCTCGTACATCTGCCCCTAGGGCTTTGATGTTTTTAGGCCATGTCATATAACTCGTACATCTGCCACCAAGGGCTTTGATGTTACATCTGCCACCAAGGGCTTTGATTTTTCTTCAATGCACTGTACTACCAAAGAGTTTAGTGCTATCATATGATGGATCAGATACTTTATGTTTCATGTGTTCATAGCCATAAGTATGGAAAAGCTCAAGCAACATGACATACATGAACAATCATTTCAACCAATATCATATGCCAAGTATTTTACTACACATATAACACAAGCATATTGTATAATAGGCCAAGTAAGAGGTAATGGCGTACCTTCCAAAGAGACATCCTAATCACATATTCCTCATGTCAACTCTAACCTTTGGTCAAACCTGATTAAGACAATATCACATACTATCAGGTTCTCATCATCATAGCCCTAGTTATATCCATTTTAGGGTTTACCTTATCTCTTTAGTATATTTCCATATCACTTGCATTCATATCCTATATTTATCTTACTGATGTCATATTTCAGATTATAGTTCATGAAGTGGATATACTCATGTGTCACATTATTATGTGAACATACTTAACATTATGTCACTTTCATTAACCATAAGTTACATGCATTACTCAAATTAGGGTTTATATCACATTAAGAGCAAACATCATCGTATAACATGGATTCTGTTCATCATTATGATCTCATAATTAAAACTGAAGTTCCATATACTGATATGAGCTTACTCTGTGAATTTTATCATTTATTGAGCATGTGTGCATTTATTGCATCATCTTTAGTGTTATTAGCCCTAATTAGACATATTAATCAAATTATATGCTTTCGTACATCAACATCATGATTACTGACCTTATATGGACTAAAACATGATTTATGATTTATAAACAAGTTCTCATAATTTTAGGCCATCATTTACTATTTATAGCAAATGGTATAAGCATTATACAACATACATGATATTCCTAACATTAGTGCATCAAAACATTGATTTTATGGTACCATGTTATTCCAATCCTTTTTTTGAGAATTTGGATACTTTGTATTTTTCTGATAATTGATCTATTTTCTATGATTTATATAAGAACTGAGCATTTTAGGAATTTTACCTTTTTCAGGCCAACGGCCTGCTGCCACGTGGCTTTGAGGGTTTGCACAACTCTTTGCTTTAGTTTCCTGGTTTCACGGTTGAACCGGCTTGGACTGGACCCGATTCATTTCCTTTCTTTCTCCGTCTTCCTTACTCGCCTGAACGCGAGTCTTCCGCCGTGTGTTGGGTGCTCCGCAGGGCTGCACCTTCTTCCGCCCAAGCAACCGCTGCACTGGCGGCGATCGGCCGCCCCATCCTCCTCCTCGTTCTCTCTGTTATGAGAGTGCATGAGCGCCGCCGTGGGCTCTGTGCTCCTATTTCTGATCCATGTCGTGGGTCTCCAACGTGCGACAACCCTGCCTGCGTGCTGCGCCTCCGGGAGGCCATCACTGCAGACTCGTCGCCGCTGCTCCTGCGCCTCGAGCGATCACGATTATCAGCGCCTCCATTTTCTGCAGCTGCACTGCACTGATCCTACCGGTCGCGCTCTGGCCGCCGCCGCTGGGCGTCCTCCTTCTCTGGTGTGCGTCGCCGCCGAGAAGGGCTCCCTCCAACGAGGAACCTACCTCGATTGGAGCCGCCGTAAGCCTGGTCTCCTATCCTCTCGTTTCTTCCTTCTCGCAGCCAGCCGCACGACGCTCGTGTGAGTCTGGCCTTAGCTCCGATGGCCGCGACAGTCTATTCACCTGGGCACAACCGCCTCCATCGCCATGGATCCGCCTCCATCACCTGGGCATAGCCGCCTCCATCGCTAGGCTCTCCACTGGCAAGGCTGCCGCTCGCGTGGCCTCAATCCCGGTGTGCGATGGTCTCCAGTTCCTGACCGTATGACCACATGCTTCTCATGGATGACTATGCACTGGCGGTTCTCAAGCACTCACCAACTACCCGTCTTACGTCGTGATAACCCACGATCTGGGTTGTGGAGACCATTGATATTGTGGCTTACTCCTCAACGTAACATTGTATCTCAGTTTAATTAAGCTATTCAAAAGGTTATATGTTGCCAATCTGCGAATCCAGTCTCTTCACATATGCAGCTTCTGTAGCGATGGGAGTGTTGCGTCACAAGCTTTTCACAAGACCTAGTTTCTTAACATGAAACATTGGTTCAGAACTTATCAAAATAGTAATCCCTTTAGTCTACTTCAAATTAGACTTTAATCATAGATTCCTAATAGCACAACGTACCTAATATCCATATTTGGTGCCATTGGAGCGCTCAATAAATAATTCCAACATGGCAGAAACTTAGAGTTCTTATTCAAATATCAATCTCAACTAATATCTATGCTTTACTGAAACACTTGGAACTCTTGATATAACCCAACATATGAGTTATATATATTATTGAGATTTAAGAATTCCAAAAGTCCACTCCATCACAGGTGTTGTGAATTAGGATCAAGTTCGGCAAAAGGATCAACTTCTCCATAAGGGTGGTAGGCAGAGGGCTCATGGAGTTGTGGTGGGAAGAACTGCAGAGTAGGGTTCATGGGGCTTTGTGGTGCATATACATGATTTGGTAGCATCCCATACCCCATAAAAGGTGTCGAGTTCTAACTGGCCTGTAGAGTATGGGTTTGGCGAATCGTGCGAAGCTCAGCCATGATGGAATTGATTGACTGACCCAGAGTCTCAAGGGTAAAAGGGATTTGGGAAGACGTAGGGGCTGCTTCCGACGTGGGTTCTAAAACTGGCTATTAGGCATACGATCAGACATAATGATTTACAACGAAATAGCCAAAAAATTATATCGCCAAATGAAAAATTAGTTCTGTAATTGACAGCGCAAATCAATTCAAGAAAACAATGCAGACAGATATATTATAGAAAAGTAGTGCACCGAACAAGGGAAAACTTTTCCAAAATTAGGACTTGGCAAATTTTCGGTGGAGGAATCAAAACCCTATAGACCCGTTTGCGAATGTACTAAAATTGCCAAAGATGAGCAAAAGCACAATAAACAATGAAAAGATCTTACCAAAGTGATGACAATCATTGCTTCCTTGCCTTTGATATGGTTGGAAAGAATTACCTCGGAAGGAGATAAGATATTTGTGCCCTGATCCTACGTCGATTCAACTAGCGGCCTAGGGGCCAGTTGTCGAGGGGTAGTGGTTGGCAGCGGGCGTAAGCGGCAAGGGCTGCGACTGCAGCCGTAGAAGGCAACGACTACGACGATAGCAGCAGACAGCGTCGGCGGCGGTAGCAACAGACAATGTCGGCGGCGGCAGTAGGCATCGGCTACAGCGGTAGCAGCAGTAGCAGTCGGCGGAAGTAACGACAGACAAAGCGGTGACAGCAACAGGCAGCGACGGAGACAACATGTGTGGTTGGAGATGGCGGCGGATGACTGGGGGGAGGGTTGGTGGAGAACGACGACCGTTACAGGCAGGTTCTAACCCTAGTGTTTTTAGGGTTAGTCTCTGATACCACTTAATGCCTATCTACGAAATTAAAGAAGAAATATGACTAGATTAAAAGGGAATAATTCTCATTCATCAACAAGCCTCACCAACATTTCCAATCACAGTCGGGGTACACCAAGGATCCACACTCTGCCCATATATGTTCGTTCTTGTTATGGATGAGTTGACAAAGAATGTTCATGATGATGTTCCTTGGTGTATGTTATTTGCTAATGATATTGTATTGATTGACGAAACTAAAGATGATTTGAATGATAAAGTTGAACTTTGGAGAAAGGCATCGGAATCAAATGGATTTATGATTAGTAGGAGCAAAATTGAGTATATGCATTGCAATTTCAGCCAATCTCACAGTGTGAATGGTGGAGCCAAGTTGGACGGATTAGATATACCAAAATGTGATAAATTTTGTTATTTGGGCTCTATCATTTAAATAGATGGGGATGTCCAAAATGACGTTTGTCATAGGATCACTACAGGATGGTTGAAATGGAGGAGTGCAACTGGAGTATTTTGTGATCGAAAGATCCCTCCTAGACTAAAAATCAAGTTTTATAAAATTGCTATACGACCAACCATGCTCTATGGGAGTGAATGTTGGGTGGTGAAGAAACAAGGACTCAACAAGATGAGCGTGGCTGAAATGCGTATGTTGAGATGGATGTGTGGGAAGACAAGAAAAGATCGCTTGAGAAATGACTATATCTGGAATAAAGTGGGGGTGGCGAGCATTGAGGACAAGTTGCGGGAGGGCCGACTCAGATGGTATGGACATGTGCAACGCAGACCGACTAATGCGCCTATACGAAGCGATACTATTGAGGTTAGCACAATTAATAGAAGAAGAGGAAGGCCTAAATTAACATGGGAAGAGCTTATAAAGGGAGATTTTAAATCTCTACATCTCAACCAAAATATGACCCATGATAGAGCTGAATGGAAAAGAAGGATCCATGTTGCCGACCCCAATATAGTTGGGATTGAGGCTTAGTTGTTGATGATGATGATGATGATCAACTGTGTCTCTGCATGGACGCGGATAGAGCCTTTATATAGGCTTCTAAAAGAAAGACTAAACGGGCAGTGGCCAATGTGGGACTAAACCACTTGACTTTACAAGAGCCCAAAAACGAGAAAAAAGGACATAATAAAATAAAGCATGCTAATAAAGCCTAACTAATAACACGACGACGTCTACGCTCATAACTGCGTAAAGGTGGGGCCTGTCCTACATGACTATTATTCTAGCTGTTTATGTAGATGATATTTGTCATCATAGGCGATGACTCTAATGGCGTTTTACAGCTAAAGAAATGGCTGCAAACACAATTTTAGAGAAAAGATCTGGGTAATCTCTGCTACTTCCTTGGGATAGAAGTTCTACACTCCAAGAAGGGAACAAACCTGTCTCAGTGGAAATATGTTCTAGATCTTCTTGCTAAAACATGCATGTCACAGTGCAAACCAATCTCCACGCCTATGGTTTATCATACTGAGACGTAAAATTCTAATGACAATGATTTTTCTAATCTAACAAAGTATAGAAGGATTGTAGGGAAACTTGTTAACGTACGGGAGACGGAGTCTGTGTGTGTTGCACAAGGCAACGTAAGAGACCCAATAGGGTTCTCCTCTCTATATATAGTAAAGGGAAAATTACATGTAGGTACAGCAGTAATATGAAATATGAAATAAACACAAAGTAAAGATATATTAACACTCCCCCTCAAGCTGGAGTGTACACATTGTGGATGCCCAACTTGCCGCATAAATTCTGGAACACTGCTGGACCTAATGGCTTTGTCAAGATATCAGCTAGTTGATCTTCAGACTTGACATATGGCGTCACCACATTGCCATTCTTTATCTGATCTCTGATAAAATGACAGTCAACCTCTATATGCTTTGTGCGCTCATGAAAGACAGGATTCCTGGCAATATGTATAGCAGATTGATTGTCACACTTGAGAATCATGGGAGTTTGAATCAAAATCTTCAGCTCAGATAAGACAGATTTGATCCATTGCAGTTCACAGCATGCATGTGCCATAGCACGGTACTCAGCCTCAGTACTAGACCGTGCTACCACTTGTTGTTTCTTGCTTTTCCAAGTAATCAGATGATCACCAAGAAAGGTGCAGTAGCCAGATGTGGATCTTCTATCAACTTGATTACCAGCCCAATCTGCATCTGCATAACCTGTGAGAGTCAAAGAAGATAGAGGACTCTTTGGTTTATAATAAGTGATCCCCTTTCCAGGAGCACTTTTCAGATATCTCAGAATCCTGCATACAGCTGTCCAATGTGACTGTCGTGGTGTGCTCATATGTTGACTTACTACTCCAACAGCAAAAGAAATATCAGGTCTTGTGACATTTAGGTAAATCAACTTCCCAACTATTCTCCTGTAATGACCTGGATCTGAATATGCAGTATCATCGTCCACCTCCTTGATGTGATAATCCATAGGAGTGGATACGGGCTTAGAATCAGTCATACCCGTTTCCTGTAGCAAGTCAAGCACATACTTTCTCTGGGAGAGATTTATACCTGCATGGGATCTAAGAACCTCAATCCCTAGAAAGTATCTCAGCTTCCCCAGGTCCTTTGTGTGAAAGTGTTGCTGTAGTCCTTCCTTCACACGTGATATGCCTGTAGAATCGCTGCCAGTAATCACAATATCATCAACATAGACAACAATAATTATGGACCCACCAGAAGAATTTGAATAAAATAGAGAGTGATCAGTCATGGAACGAGAGAAGCCCATCTGTAAAACAACAACACTGAACTTGTCAAACCAAGCTCGAGGAGATTGCTTTAACCCATAGATAGCCTTCTTCAATTTGCAGACTTTCTGACACTCCCCCTGAGCAACAAAACCTGGTGGTTGCTCCATATACACCTCTTCTTGAAGATCTCCATGAAGAAAGGCGTTCTTGACATCCAGCTGGAAAAGAGGCCAATCAAAGGTAGTAGCTAGAGATATAAGGATCCGCACAGAATTGAGACGAGCAACTGGAGAAAAAGTCTCAAAGAAGTCCACTCCATATGTCTGTGTGTAGCCTTTTGCTACCAATCTGGCCTTCAACCGCTCAATCGATCCATTAGGGTTGTGTTTGACTGTAAAGACCCATCTACAGCCCACAACTTTCTTTCCCGCAGGTAAAGTAACAAGATCCCATGTGCCATTGTCAATCAGAGCAGAGATTTCCACCTGCATTGCCTGCTGCCAGCCACTGTCCTTCAGAGCCTCTAAGTGGTTTCTTGGTATCTTAATGGAGTCCATCCCAACAGCAAATGCACGGGCCTGTGTAGATAAGTGCGACAAACAACATACATTGGATATGGGATGTCGAATAGTACATGAACGTATACCTTTCCGGACAGCAATAGGAAGATCAAGGTCAGAAGCCTCTGCAGGAATCTCGTGAGTAGAAGATGGCGAAGGAGGCTCATGGACTTGTGCCGCTACCTCATCTGGATCCTGTCTACCTCGCCTGTGATAAACCTGGGTATAGGGTTGAATGGTAGGTGGATCATGCGGTATGTCCTCAACAATGATAGGTGGCACTCCCTCACTTTGAATTGCGGGTGGCACTCCCTCACTCAATTGCTCCCCCTTGCTCATAGAATTTGCAAAATATGGACTGGATTCATGAAAGGTGACATCCTTAGAAACAAACATACGACGCAAACTCGGGCAATAACACTTGTAACCTTTACTCGTACCAGAGTAACCAAGAAACAAGGTTTTCAAGGACCTAGGAGAGAGTTTGTCTCGTTTGGGATCAAAGTTATGAACGAAGGATGTGCAACCAAAAACCCGAAGCGGAACATGAAACGGTTTATCCATAGGGCGTAAGGCAGAGAAGGGAGTGCGTCCATGCAAAACAGAAGAGGGCTGCCGATTAATCAAAAAACAGGCAGTGAGAAGAGCTTCAGACCAGAAACGTTTAGGCACATTGGATTCAAGCATGATAGACCTAGTGATATCCAAAAGATGGCGATTCTTTCGCTCAGCAACACCATTCTGCATAGGAGTGTGAGGGCAAGAGGTGTGATGAATCATACCAACCGAACTGCAAAACTCATTCATCGCTTTCTGAACATACTCAAGGGCATTATCAGATTGAAGAATTTTGATATTGCAGTTAAATTGAACCTGAATTTGTTTATGAAAATGTTTGATAATGGAAAGCACAGATTCACGACTTTTTAAAAGATAAATCCATGTCATGCGAGAGTAATCGTCCACAAATGAAATGAAATAGCTAAAACCATTATAACTCTGGTTTTTAACAGGACCCCATACATCACTATGGACTAACTCAAACGGACTAGAAGCCCGATTATGGACACGAACAGGATAGGACAACCGATGATGCTTGCCCAACTGACAGGACTGACACTCTAAAGAGGACACATGAGCTAGATCTGGTTCCAACTTCTTCAAGCTTTCTAAGGAAGGATGGCCATATCTGCAATGCCACAGCAAGGGGGAACCACTCATCATGGCAGAGGAAACTGGAGCAGGAGGTGGATGGCGAGGTAGATAATCACCAGGAAAGAGGTAGAGATCACCTTTCCTAGGCCCCCCACCAATCATCTTCAAACTCTTGAGATCCTGTAAAACAAAGCAAGAAGGCCTGAATGTTACTGTGCAGTTTACAGTGTCAATCAACTTGGCAACAGAAAGCAAATTGAATGGAAATTCAGGTACAAAATGAACATATTTCAAATCAATATCTGGTGTAAGGGACACAGAACCACTAGCTACCACCTTCCTCACAGAACCATCTGCCAAGGTAACAGATGGGTGAGGAATATATGAGTCAAATGTGCGGAGCAATCGCCTCATACCAGTCATGTGCTGGGAGGCGCCAGAGTCAACCACCCAGGGAGTTGCGGATCTAGAAGCCATAAAAGATGTAGCCTGATTACCCGCTGTAGATGCAAGATTTGCTGTAGAAGCAGATGAGGCGCCCATACTCCAATGTTGAGTAGCCTGAATAAACCTGTCATATTCCTCCTGAGTAAGTGTGATGCCAGAGGAACTCGAGCTCGCCGTAGTAGAGTCTGAAGTAGCACAGTTGGCAGCTCCAACAGGTGGGGCGGCAGGTCGCCCATGTTTCTTCCAGCATTTCTCGACGGTGTGTCCCGGTTTGTCACAGAAAGTGCATCGAGGACGAGTCCCACGTCCTCTGCCCAAGCCAGGTCTGTCAGCTGGTGTAGGTGCAGGTCGTCCTCCGCGAACTGCTGCAGCAATGGAGGCATGAGAATCTCCAGAAGGAACAACAGGAGTAGGATCAACTGACTCAAAGGTGGACTGCTGAATCCTAGAGAAAGCTTCTGCAAGGCTCGGTAATTTGTCGGATGCAAGTATCACACTTCTTGCTGAACCAAATGAGGAGCTAAGGCCAGATAGAAATTTAGCAGTGACAAGATCATCTCTATCTTTAATCTGCTCAACAACTTTCACTGGATGATAGTAGCTCAACTCCTGGGAGATAGCTTGAATCACACCGAAATACTCTTCAAGGGATCTATCACCTTGTTTCTCTGCAAACAGACGATCATAGATCATAAACTGGCGAAGAGCATTCTTCTCCTGAGCATAGTGTTGCTTAACAGCATCCCAAATCTCCTTAGCGGTGGAGTAGAACATGAACCTAGAAGCAATAGAAGGTTCCATGCTACCCCATAGCCAAGTCTTCACTAGGCTGTCAAGACGTTTCCACTCGGCATAGTCTTTGTCAGTGCTAGTGAGAGGTGCAGAATCAACAAACTTTGCCCGATCGCGCGATTCCAAGACAGTATGAACCGCATTCATCCATAGCAAAAAGTTCTTCCCATTGAGCTTGATAGGAATAGGCGAGACCTCATAATAGGTCTTGTTCTCCATGATGCAACTGGGATATGGGTGACGGAGTGATACACGTCACACAGAAGGCTGAGTGGACGGACAGATACGCGTCCCGTGACGGAGAGATACACGTCACAACAGAAACTGAAAAGAGGATGCGTTACTGGCGCATCGACAGCCTTCAAACGAGAGGTTCCTAATCACACATGAAGGAGATGTGATTAGGAAGGCACTGTGGAAGAGACGAGACCTCCGGGTAGGGCTTTAGAGAGCCGTTGGATCACCCGGAAGTCCTCAAACAGCAAGATTGTCCGCCAAAAACGAGCCGAAAAGTTGCTGGAAACTTTCCGAAAAACGTAGACGAAGCCCCGGTTCCAAGCGATTGAGCCTACGGTAGCATAGAGATGGCCACCGGAGGCCCAACAGCAAGAGACGAGGTTGGAGACTCCTAGCCGGGCAAGATCTGCGTCACCGGCAGTCTCCCTGCTGCTGCAGCACGCCGGCGGCTAGCCGAGAAGCCGCCCGGGCAGCGGCGCCCTGAAGGAGAGGGCTGGCGGCGCCCTGTGGTGGAGAAGGGAGAGGGAGGGAGGGGTGTGGCGGCGCTAGGAGGGAGAGGAGCGGAAGCGGCGTCGGATCACGTTGCTCTTGATACCATGTTAACGTACGGGAGACGGAGTCTGTGTGTGTTGCACAAGGCAACGTAAGAGACCCAATAGGGTTCTCCTCTCTATTTATAGTAAAGGGAAAATTACATGTAGGTACAGCAGTAATATGAAATATGAAATAAACACAAAGTAAAGATATATTAACAAAACTGATTTACTTGACAGTTTCTCGTCTTGATATCTCTTATGTTGTAGGAGTTGTTAGTCAGTTCATGAGTGCACCCAAGCTGTCGCACTAGATGGCAGTCACTCGGATTCTACGTTATGTTAAAGGATCGCCTAGGAAGGGCCTTACTTTATAGGGAAAATTCCTGCACATACATCCTTGAAGCTCGTTGGATTTACTGATGTTGATTGGTCAGCTGATGTTGGAGAGAGACGATCTACTTCTGGCTATTGTGCGTTTCTTGGGCCACACTTGGTGACTTGGAGGAACAATAAACAAAATGTGGTAGCACGGTCCAGCACAGAGGCTGAATACCGAGCTATGGCACATGCTTGTTGTGAGCTCCAGTGGGTTATGTCTATATTGTATGAAATGGGAGTGTTTGTTGAGACATCGAGCTCTCTCATGTGTGATAATCAGACAACCATCCATATTGCTAGCAATTCGTGTTCCGTGAGCGGACCTAGCACATTGAAGTGGACTGCACTGCGTTCATGATTTAGTGCTCTCTAAGAAAACTCAAACTCCTCATGTTCGGACTGGACAACAAGTGGCACATATCTTCACCAAGCCACTTTTGTCTTCAGCTTTCAAATATATGAATTCCAAGCTAGGTGAAGACGGAAGTGGCTTGGTGAAAACATTTACATAATAGACCCAATAGGAAAAGAAAATAGCAAAGACATACGTAATTAATAAAGAAACTATTTTCTAACACTCCCCCTCAAGTTGGAGCATACACATTTCATTTGCACATATTATGTTTGTATACATATGTATATTGTATACCTACACACATATTGCATTGACGCTTACATTTAAGTATACAGTTGTTTCTCTTTCTCCTACACACTTATATTATATACCCTATATATAATATGCTTATATATACATAGATTTCAGAAACATATGTCTCCATTTATGTATACATTTGTTTCACACACATGCATATTAATATGTTTACGTTGGATATATATAATTGCATCATCTACATCAGAATTTTATTCTTTTTGTAAGCTCTTTTTGTCATTAGAATTTTATGACTATATAATTCATTTATTGAAAAAAATTCAAAACTGCTTATACCCCTGCATATACTCCCGCATACCGCATATACCCTATGTGGTACCCTCTCTGCTTGTACACCGCATACTGCTTTTCTGAACAGTGCTACAAGTCAACATTCATTAATGGCTCATATTTCTTATAAAGTAAGAGTGGACAAAAGAGTTGCTCAATTTTCATATAAAATAAGAGTGGACAAAAGAGTATCGGAAGAATGCTTGCTGGATAGGAGTGTAGACATGTATGATATGGTGTGGATTGAGTGCTTGAGTGTACCCATAACCACACCCATTTAAGTTAGCGGGTACAGTTATGGATATATACCCACTTTCTCAAAATCGTACCCACAACATGCCCATACCTGTGAAATTGTAGGCACATAGGGTGGGTGCGTGGGTGGGTGTGTTATCTTTCTAAATTCTAGAAAAGTAATTATTATAATGTTGAGATTCAAACCGTAGTCTGTCACTTTTTATAGCAAGTGAATACCAACGCATCACTGTTGTAGTTGTGTTACAGAATGCAACATATTATACATACTAAATTCTAGAAAAGTAATTATTATAATGTTGAGATTCAAACTGTAGTCTGTCACTTTTTATAGCAAGTGAATACCAACGCATCACTGTTGTAATTGTGTTACAAAATGCAACATATTATATATATCATTGCAGAAGCAACCATAGGACTAAATATGTGATTTTGATGCCGTATCTGATGGCCAGAAACAGAATTTATAGAAATTTCAGCAAAAAATTTGATATTTACGGCCCTAACGATATCAATGCCAAAATGAGTGAATTAAATCATGAAAAATTTAGCAGGATGATCTCACAACCAACTTAACATTAAATGTGCAATAATATTGATATGGGCTCTCCCACATTTGTTAGTGAAGGAAGCTGAACTGTTTCGACAATAATCCCATTGACAATTTCCATGGTAAAATGAAGGAGTTAATTTTGAAATTTTGCAAACACAATGTTCAGACATAAGGACACTAGATTATATAATTAATTTATCTGTACAAAACTGTCAAGTCTGTTAAACTGTTACAAACTTACAAACCCACAAGTTACAACTTAGCAATTCAAACATATAAATTACAAACTTCTATAACATATGTTACTAATTAGTAACTTATGTTTTGAGTAGTAATTAGTAAGTACTAAATAGTATTAACTATTAACTAATAAGTAATAATTAATAAGTAATAACCAACAGGTATTACGTATTTATGTTTCGTTTGTAGATCATGTGATTTTCAAAAGATCTAACACTTAGAACTTTGTTATTTTTTGGAGTATATCTTTACATCTCTATAGAAGAGTGTAGGAATAGGTGTAGATGGGCTAGGGATAGGGGAAACATACCTTACATCTCTTGAAATGCAAGTTGTGTTTTTGTGCCATTTCTTGAAATTACACCCCAAATTGGGGTTTTTGCCGTGAAATTTTCCCATGTTTGCAAATTTTACACCTAGGTGTAAAATTCACAAAACTACATTCCATTCCTTGCGTTTGTGCGTTTTAATAGCTGCCTCTATTTTTCGATGTCTGATTGGAAAAAATTAAAAATTTTGACCTAATTTTGCTCATTTTGATTGAAATTTTGTTCAGTGGAAGTAACAACTGACATATATGTGCAATACATTTCATTACTGAGTGACAAAAGTTCCATTAGTGGTGTGAAACAAATTAGTAATATTTGCTTGATTTAGTGGAATAATCATTTTTGTTAGAGAGTAGAAGCTATTCATGTAGTCTTTCTTATTTACTTTCTTTATTGGGTTCATTATGTAAATGTTCTCTTCCTATGTAATAAACGCTAGCCCGCTCCAACTGGGGATCTTTTTGGCCCAATACTTTCACTTGGTATCAGAGCATGCCCTAGGGAGTTAACCCTAGTTGCTGCCTTTGCTTCCCTATCTCTCCCTCTCCTCTTCCCCACACTTGTTGCTGCTGTCGCCTCTCTCTTCCACCACCAGGTGTCGTCGGCTCTAATCCCTTGTCAGGCGTTGTTGTCCTCTCCGTTTCCTCCATATCTGCTACAACACGGTGGCTGCTTGAAGCAGAGGAGGAGAACCGCTCGTTCTATTCCGTAGAGGGAAGGAGAAACAACCTCCTCCTTGTTTCTCTTTCTCTCGACATATTCCCTGTACGTAGATGAGTTCCTAAGATTCTAGGAGCTGTTGATGCGTCAAATTTGCATTATATCTATTAACACAAGTGACAATGCTGATTCCATTCAACCCCAGTGTGTCTTCCTGGGGTTATCTTTCTCCCCAGTGCGTCTTTTGGGGGTTATCTTTCCCTTAGATGACGCCAATTTACGTCCAGATCTACAACGTGTCATATGGCTCACACAGCGTGTTGGTGGAAGTGTGTTTCTCACACCTTTGACATCTTACACGACGTGTTGGTTTTTTGATACGGCGTGTCAGTGGAAGTCTGTTTCACGTCTGCAACATCTTACATGGCGTGTCGATAGAAGTTTGTATCACGCCTATGATATCTTACACAGTGTGTTAGACCTCCATACGTCGTGTTAAAATCTCCTCACGGCGTGCCAATAACTTACACGACATGTTGGAATTTCTACATGGTGTGTTGTCGACAGTCTGTCTCAACTTCTGATGCTACAATCATTCTAATATGATCTCACTATGGGAACTGAAAAGACAGTGACTCCCGCTATAATAGTCTACAATGATCAATCAATTTCTGGGATGCTCATCTCACAAAATTATTCTTTCTGGATAAATGCCATCTATACTATTCTTGAATCTTCCAGGAGCATAGATGCCACTATCTCTGTGGAGTATGACCGTCTTCTTCAGGCCACACAACAAGTTCCTCTCGTTTTCTTTGTCAATCTTGTCTCAGATGCAGGTAACCAAAGGACATCACTTATTGTTTCCCGCCCATGTTCTACATGGATGGTGGATTCAGGGGCCTTCCAACATATGATGGATATATGATCCATGCTTCTTTCCTTGGATTTGTATATCCCACGTTCTTCTGTTACTCTAGGTGATGGAACGGTCAGCCGAGTATAGTACATGTGTCATCTTCTTGACTCTACGGTCTGTAAAATTATGTACCAAACTTTCTTTTTAATCTAATGTCTGTAGCTAAGTTGGTTGGTTCCTAAACTACTTGGTGATATTTGGGCCTTCCTTCTTTGTGTTACACGATTCCAAGAGCTAGAAGACGATTGGTGGGGGATCTAGGAAATGTGGTCTCTACTTCTTTGAGGGTGGTCACCCAGCTCGCCTGATCTCTTCCACCACATCTACTGTCCTTAGTTTCTCTCCATTACAATGACATTATCGCTATGGATATCCTTCCTTACAGAGTATTCAAAAGCTTGTTCCTAGCTTATCTTCAGTAACTCTATTGAATGTCAGTCTTGTCAATTGGGCAAGCATCATCATGTTTCTTTCTTTAGTCGTACTATAGAACTCTCGAAGCATCCCTTTGATCGTATTCATAGTGATGTCTGGGTCCCGTTAAAGAACCGGGTTACAATGGCTTTTGTTACTTTCTTTCTTTTATTGATGTTTTTTCCTGAATTACTTGGGTATACTTAAGTCTTGAGATGAAATTTTGTCAGTCATCCAAACAATCAGTTTGATACTCTGCCCCCATACACCTTAACAAAATGGGGTTGTTGAGCGCAAAAATAATCATTTACTTGATGTAGTCCGTACACTACTTAATTCAGATGTCTATTCTAAAGAAGTTATGGTTTAATGCTTTTCTCACTGCTTGTTTCTTGATTAACCGTTAGCCATCTCCTCTCTTGCATGGGGCCATCCCCTTTTCTATTTTACGACCAGATGAGCAAGCTTTTCCTATACCCCTCCGTGTCTTTGGTTGCACTCTGTTTGTTCATGTGTTTGATCCACATGCAGACAAGTTGTCTCCTGGCGCAGTCCACACTGTCCTTTTGGGATATTCTCCCACACAAAAGGAATGTGAATATTATTGTCCTCGTCTTCGTCGTATGTTTGGGTCGGCTGACGTTACTTTTCATGAATCCACTCCGTTCTTTAGTGACTATCCAACGTGAGGAGGAGCACAACCATGAGGGTGAACTTACCTTTTGAAAATGATAGAGTGAGAGAGTGAGAGTCACCACTCCTGGTGCCCACTAATGAGTGTGCTAAATACTACTACTATTATATCACCACCACCGCCACTACCTACGCCTCCACCTATTCAACCTTTTCCACTGGCTTACACCAGGCGAGTAGGGCATCACCCAGAAGATGTTACGACACCAGTCCATCAGATTGACTAATCATCGTCAGATACTCTTGGGTTACCTATTCATGCTGAGAGTTCTCTTGATACTTCTGTTTCAGGCTTACACCTTCCAGTTGTAGCTCGTAAAGGTTTTCTGTCTTGCACAATATGGCATCCTATCTCTAGTTTCTGTTGCTTATCCCATTTTTCTCCAGTAGCATGCACATTTGCTCTTCAACTAGATTCTACAGTTGTTCCTCGCTCATATGCAGAAGCAGCCCAACACGACGGATGGGTCCAAGCCATTAATAGTGAGATGGAAGATCTTTACGAGAACTCCACCTGGGACTTGGCGGATCTTCTTCATGGGAAGCGTGTTGTAGGCTGTCGCTGGGTGCATACTGTTAAACGAAAAATGGATGGATCTGGTGACCGTTTGAAGACTTGAATAGTGGCCAAAGGGTACACAGACACATGGAGTGGACTTCTTCGAGACTATTTCTCATGTCACTTGACTAAATTTTGTAAGAATCCTTATTTCTTTTGCTACTCATTATGATTGGCCTCTTCTCTAGTTGGATGTCAAACACATTTCTTCATGGCGATCATCTTGAAGAGTGTACATGGAGCAACCTCCTAGGTATGTTGCTCAGGGGGTCTTAGAAAGTGTGCAAATTGAAGAAATCCTTGTATGGCCTGAAGCAATCAAAACGAGCATGGTTTTATAAGTTTAGTGCTGCACTTATACAATTTTGGTTCAATCGGTCTTCTACTGATCATTCTTTATTTTTGTGCAAATCCTCTCGTGACACTATTATTTTGGATGTATATGCGGACGATATTGTCATCATAGGTGATGATTTTACTGGCATTTCACAGCTCAAAGAGTGGCTACAAACATAATTTTAGATGAAAGATTTGCGAAAACCTTCACTATTTCCTAAGAATAGAGATTTTACGTTCCAAGAAATTCACAAATCTTTCTCAGCAAAAATATGTTCTAGACCTTCTTGTAGAGACAGGCATGTCACATTGCAAACTTGTTTCCACGCCTATGGATTATCATACCAAAGCGGTTATTTATGATGACAATGATTTTTTAGATCCAGCAAAGTATACAGCTTGTGGGTAAGATGATCTATTTAACAGTTAGTTATCCTGTTATCTCCTAAGCAATAGTTGTTAGCCAATTCATGAGTGCACCCAAGATGTTGCACTAGATGGCGGTCGCCCGGATCCTACGTTATGTTAAAGGGTTGCCCTAAGGAAATGTCTCACTTATTTCACAAGGAAGGATTCCTCCACTTTTCTGGAACTTACTGGATATATTGATGCTAATTGGGCAAGTGATGTTGAAGATAGATGATCTACCTCAGGATATTGTGTTCCTTGGGTCACATTTAGTGGCATGAAGCGCAAGAAACAAAATGTGGTAGCACGGTCCAACACATAGGCTGAATATAGAGAAATGTCTCCTGCTTGTTGGGAACTACAATGGGTTATGCCCATATTGTCTGAAAATGGGAGTCTTTGTTGAAACTCCAATCTCTCTCATGTGTGTAATCATGCAAGCATTCACATTGCTCGCAATCCTGTGTTCCATGAGGCAGACCAATCACATCAAGGTGAACTGCCACTTTGTTCGTGATCTAGTTCTCTTCAAGAAGATTCAGACTCATGGTTACACTGGACAACAAGTTGCAGTTATCGTCACCAAGCTCCCTATACCTTCAACTTTTAGCCATATGAGTTCCAAGCTGGGCATGCACAATGTGTACGCTCCAGCTTGAGGGGGAGTGTTAGAGAATAGAATCTAGTCATGTAGTCTTTTCTTATTTGCTTCTTTATTGGGTTTATTATATATATGTTGTCTTCATATATAATAAAGGCTAACCCGCTACAATAGGGCATCGCTTTGGCCCAATACTTTCATAGAGTCATTGAGTCAAAACCTATGTACTTTTATGCATTTTTACACACACATATATCATGTTTATACATAATATTTGTTATAAATGGGTAAGTGGTTATGCTGGTATGGGTATACCTCCGAATGCACATACACTTTCCCGTGGGCATTATATGGCCGTGTTGGACGTGAACACACTCTGAACAATCGGTGGGCGCGGGCTGGATACGACCTAAACTCACCCTGGACATTATCAACTAATCATAAGTTAACACAAAAAAAACCATAAACTCTCCCTAGATCTAAACCCCCGTTCATGATATCCTCTTCTCTTCCCAGGATACCTCTCCTCCCTGAATCCTGCCTTAACCCCTCCTCTCCCATCTTCTCTCCGACCAACAACCATCGCATGGAGCAGTGGCCATGTAGAGCAACCACTGCCATTTGGGTGGAGCAGCAGTAGTTAGCGTGTGGAGCTCCAAGAGCAACAAATGCAGCCAGGTATGCAAGCAGCTAGCCCCGACCATGGTGCAGCAACGACACCAGCTCGAGCCTCTATGTTGGAGAGCCACCTTACCTGACTACATTTCCTCCAGTATTATTGTCTTCCTCCTCCAGGTACCATCATCTATCTCATGTTTCCTCTTCTTAAGCACCTCCTTCTCCCCTTTCTCTTCCTCTTCCATCACTTATTTCTCCTCCCCATTCTCTTCCTCCTCTTCCATGTCTTCTTTCTCCTATCTTGTTTTTCTTCATGCTATTCCTCCACCACGTTACTTCTCCTACTCCCCTTTGCCTTCCTTCTCCACACCCATTCCTTCTTTCTTCCTAATTTTGCTCTCCTACCTAATTTCTCGTCGTCCATGTTCCCTTCCTTCTCTCCAGCCCCTCTTCTGCCCGATTTACATTCCCTTGCCCAATTGCTTATCTTCCCAATTTGTCGTCCCCGGTTATGATTCCCCCCTTCTCTTCTAGTCTTTCTCCTCTTCTATCTCTTCTTTCTCCTCCTCGCCTTTCTCCACAACAATACCTCTTCCCCTTCCTCCTCCCCCTCCCCATGTTACGTTTTGTCCCCTTTTCCAATTCTATTTCTCCCCTCCCCTATTTGTTACAGTGACACCGTCCTCCCCATTCTCTTCCCCTCTATATTGACTTCATTCTCCTCCAATACATCATGTGAGAAGAGGTGAGGAGGAGAGGAGACGAAACACTGAGAGTTTTGTTGGCTGCAAGGAGCAGCTTTCTTGAGAGGGCAATAGTCGTCTCTCTTCTTTTTATATATTAGGATAAGATACATTGTGGTACAAAGGAGAAAATAATAGAAAAATAATAAAACAAATAATATAATAAAGATAGAACCAGGAAGTAGATCGCCAATTTCCGCCGCTGTTCGACTGTCGATACCATCGACATGACTATCGATGGTATCGACAGAATGATGTTTAGTCGCTGTGATAATCTCAATACCATCGACCTCCTGTCGATGGTATCGACGGGGATGTAGGTTGTTTCACACTCCCCCTCAAGCTGGAGAGTACACATCGTGTATGCCCAACTTGCCACATAATTTCTGAAAAGCTGCAGGACCCAAAGGCTTTGTCAAGATATCCGCCAGTTGATCTTCATACTTGACGTATGGCGTCACAATAGTGCCATTTTTGATTTGATCACGAATAAAATGGCAATCAACTTCTATATGCTTTGTACGCTCATGAAAGATAGGATTCCTGGCAATGTGCATAGCAGACTGGTTGTCACACTTGAGCTCCATAGAAGACATAATAGTAATTTTTAACTCAGAAAGAACAGATTTGACCCATTGTAGTTCACAACATGCATGGGCCATAGCACGGTATTTAGCCTCAGTGCTGGATCTAGCTGCCACATGCTATTTTTGCTTTTCCAAGTAATCAAATGATCACCTAGGAAAGTACAATAGCCTGATGTAGACCTTCTATCAGTATGATCACCAGCCAAATCTGCATTTGAATACCCTGTGAGAGTCAAAGTAGATGGAGGCACCTTGGGTTTAGAATATGTGATCCCTTTACCAGGAGCACTCTTCAGATATCTCAGAATCTGGCAAACCGCTGTCCAGTGTGACTGTCGTGGTGAGTGCATATGCTGACTCACGACGCCTACAGCAAAAGAAATGTCAGGTTGTGTAACAGTCAGATATATTAGCTTGCCAACTATTCTCCTGTAATATTCTGGATCTGAGTACTCAACATCATCAACAGTCTCCTTAATGTGATAATCCATAGGAGTAGATACCGGTTTAGATTCATTCATGCCTGTCTCCTGTAGTAAGTCAAGCACATATTTCCTCTGAGATAGATTGACACCTGCATGAGATCTAAGCACCTCAATGCCCAGAAAATATCTCAGTTTACCCAGATCCTTCGTTTGGAAGTGTCCCTACAACCCTTCCTTCACACGAGATATGCCTGTAGAATCACTGCCAGTAATCACTATGTCATCAACATATACAGCAATAATGATAGAGCCACAAGAAGAGCTAGAGTAGAATAAAGAGTGATCAATCATGGAGCGAGAAAAACCCATCTGGAGTACAACATCACTGAACTTGTCAAACCAAGCTCGAGGAGACTGTTTCAACCCATATATGGCTTTCTTCAATTTACACACCTTCTGACACTCCCCCTGAGCAACAAACCTAGGAGGTTGCTCCATATATACCTCTTCATGTAGGTCACCATGTAGAAAGACATTCTTAACATCAAGCTGAAATAGGGGCCAATCAAAAGTAGTAGCCAGAGAAATAATAATCTGCACATAATTTAGACGAGCTACTGGAGAAAAGGTCTCAAAGAAATCAACTTCATAGGTTTGTGTATAGCCTTTTGCTACCAATCTGGCCTTCAACCTCTCAACGGATCCATCCGAATTATGTTTGATGGTGAAAACCCATCTGCAACCCACTGCTTTCTTCCCTGCAGGTAAGTCAACAAGATCCCATGTGCCATTATGCAAAAGAGCTGACATCTCAAGCTGCATTGCCTATTTCCAGCCACTGTCCTTCATATCATCATAGTGATTCCTTGGTATATCAACAGAATCAATCCCAATAGCAAATGCGCGTGCTTGCTTAGATAAGTGGGACAAACAACACACATTTGTAATAGGATGTCTAATAGTACAAGAACGAGTACCTTTCCGAACAACAATAGGAAGATCAAGATTTGATGCTTCTGAAGGAATCTCGTGAGTAGAAGACGATGAGGAAGGATCAAGGACTGGTGTCGCTACCTCTTCTGGATCTTGTCTGCCTCGCCTACTATAAACATATGGGTTTTGCTGAATAACAGGTCTGTCAGCTGCCTTCTTGTCCTGAATAAAAGTATAATCAGGAATGATAGGTGGCACTCCCTCACTCTGCACAGATGGTGCCACTCTCTCACTCTAAAAAATTGGTGGCACTCCCTCTCTCAACTGCTCCCCCTTACTCATAGCATCGGAGAAATATGGAGTGGTCTCATGGAAGTTAACATCCCTAGACGCAAACATGAGACGAAGACTAGGACAGTAACACTTGTATCCTTTGCTAGTACTAGAATAACTAAGGAACAAGGTTTTAATAGACCTAGGAGAAAGTTTGTCAGCCTTAGGGTCAAAATTATGGACAAAAGAAGTGCACCCAAACACTCTAAGGGGAACAGAGAAGGGCTAATCCGTGGGTCGTAACACAGAGAAAGGAGTTTGTCCTTTAAGAACAGAGGATTGTTGTCTATTAATTAAGAAGCAAGCAGTTAAAAGAGCTTCAGACCAAAATTTCTTAGGCACATTTGATTAAAACATGATCGAACGAGCAATATCAAGAAGATGGCGATTTTTTCTCTCAGCCACCCCATTTTGCTGAGGGGTGTGAGGACAAGACGTGCGATGGATCATGCCTATAGAACTGCAAAAATCAGACATAGCCTTTTGAACATACTCTAAAGCATTATCAGATTGGAGAGTTTTTATATTGCAGTCAAACTGAACCTTTATTTCTTTATGAAAATGTTTCACAATGGATAGCACAGACTCTCGACTTTTGAGAAGGTAGATCCATGTCATGTGGGAAAAATTATCCACAAAGGAAATAAAATAACGAAAACCATTATACCTCTGGTCTTTAACCGAACCCCATACATCACTGTGGACTAACTCAAAAGGACAAGATGCCCGCTTATTGACACGACTGGGATAAGACAACCTATGATGCTTTCCCAACTGACATGTCTGACACTCTAAAGATGACACTTGGAACAAATCAGGTTCCAACTTCGGCAGACTCTCTAACAACGGATGTCCATATCTGCAATGCCATAGTAAGGGGGAACCACTCAACATGATGGATGGAGCTTGAGCAGATACTGGGCGAGGCAGACTGTCACCGTGAAAAAGGTAGAGATTAGCTTTCCTAGGCCCCCCCACCAATCGTCCTCATACTCTTGAGATCCTGTAATACAAAACAAGAAGGCCTAAATGTTACCGTACATTTTACAGTGTCAATCAATTTTGCAACAGAAAGAAGATTAAAAGGAAACTCAGGCACAAAGTGTACAAATTTAAGATCAATCTTGGGTGTTAGAGAGACAGTTCCGCTAGCTAACACTCTCCTCACTGAACCATCTGCCAATGTGACAGATTGGTGAGGGATATATGAGTCAATAGAGTGGAGCAATCTCCTCATACCAGTCATGTGCTGTGACGTGCCAGAGTCAACCACCCAAGATGTAGAGCCAGAAGCTATGAGGGATGTAGCCTGATTACCCACAGTAGATGCCAGGTTTGCTGACGATGATGATGACGATCCCATACTCATGTGCTGTGTAGCCTGAATGAACCGATCATACTCCTCTTGAGTGAGAGTGATACCGGAACCAGAAGTGGTGCACAGCTGAAGACAGAGAGGAATCTGTAGAGGTGGCACAATGTGCTGCCCCCACAGGAGGTGCAGCAGGTCTCCCATGTTTCTTCCAACACTTCTCCACTGTATATTTTGATTTGTCACAAAAAGTACACTTAGGACGTGTGCCACGTCCTCTGCCCATACCAGGTCGTCCTCCTCTCACCGCAGCAGCTACGGATGCATGAGACTCCCCAGAAGATATAGTAGAGATAGGATTAGCAGACTCAAAAACAGACTGTTGAATTCTTGAATAGGCTTCCACTAAACTTGGCAATTTATCAGATGCCAGAATGACGCTCCGGGCAGAACCGCAAATGGGATGAAGCCCGGATAGAAATTTAGCAGTAACCAGGTCGTCTCTGTCTTTGATATGTGCAGCAACAGTCACAGGATGATAGTAGCTCAGCTCTTGAGCAAGTGCATGAATAGCTCCCAAGTATTCCTCAAGAGATCTATCACCCTGCCTTTCAGCAAACAAACGATCATAGATCATGAATTGCCGAAGAGCATTCTTCTCCTGAGAATAGTGCTACTTCACTGCGTCCCATATCTCTTTAGCTGTAGTATAGAACATAAACCTAGCCGCAATTGCAGGTTCCATACTATTCCATAACCAAGTGTTCACAAGATTGTCATGACGCTTCCATTCAGCGTATCCTTTATCAGTAGAGTCCAGGGGACCGAGTCAACATATCTCGCCTTGTCACGAGATTCTAGGACAGTATGAACAACGTTCATCCATAATAGATAGTTTTTCCCGTTGAGCTTGATGGAGGGGATAGGAGACACCTTGCTGTAGGGAATCTTGGTGTCCTCCATTGTAGACGGAAACTTAGTGACGGATTAATACACGTCATAGAGAAAGCTGAGGTGACAGAGAGATACACGTCATAGAGATAGATGGGGTGACAGAGAGATACACGTCACAACCAAAAAAAGGAACGAATAAATGCATTACTGACACATTCACAACCTCCAATTGATTTTCCTAATCACACATGGAGGAGATGTGACTAGGAGTCCAACCGTCGGGTGATGAGTCCTCCGATTTAGATTTTAGACTGCCGTCAGATCACCCGAAGATCCCCAAGCAACTTGTGGTGGAGTCTACGGCAGCGTTGGAGACCTACCGAAGACCCAACATAGAAGGAGATAACCCTGCAAGCCCGGTGCCTTACTCCAGATCGGCAGATGGGCTGCAGCCGGACGGCGACCCTGCCGTTGTCGCCGCTGCCTCTCGGCGGCGCCACCGACAAGGAGAGAAAAGAGGGAAGGAAAGGAAGAAGAGGAAGAAGAGAGGAGGAAGCAGTGGCGGAAGGAGAGGGATGCCCTAGATCGAAACTAGCTCTGATACCATGTGAGAAGAGGTGAGGAGGAGAGGAGACGAAACACCGAGAGATTTGTCGGCTGCAAGGAGCAACTTTCTTGAGAGGGCAATAGCTGTCTCTCTTCTTTTTATATATTAGGGTAAGATACATTGTGGTACAAAGGAGAAAATAATAGAAAAACAATAAAATAAATAATATAATAAAGATAGAACCAGGAAGCAGATCGCCAATTTCCGTCGTTGTTCGCGTATCGACAGAATGATGTTCTGTTGTTGTGATAATCTCGATACCATCGACCTCCTGTCGATGATATCGACGGGGATGCAGGTTGTTTCACACATCATATTTCCTTTTGCTTTTGTCTCTTAAGTGTGCATCAATTAATTCCTCTTCCCTCTAATGAAATCCGCTAATTTCCATCAAATTCTTATATGATTTACTCTGATCCTCTCTGCCCAGTTTCCTTTACTTAAATCCTATCTTCCTTGAGTTCCCTTTTATTTATGTTAACATATACATCTTGTTTTATATCTTATGTTATTAATTTTGTTATTTCTACATTATATGTGGACCTCTCTGTAATTGTTCCGTTATTATATATACAAGGGTGCACACATTGTGCAACCCTACGTTTCCAGAAATTACTGACTTTGTTTCATGGTATCAGAACAGTAAGATCCAACCCCAACCGCCGCCCTCCCTCCCTTCCCTCTCTCTCATTCCGCCGACGCCCCCCTCCCTCCGACCCCTCCTCGCGCAGCCGCACCTGCGAGCCGGCAGGCCAGCCGCCAGCAGCGCCGCTGTCGACAGCTGCTGCGCTGCGGCAGGGCCGCCGGGCAGCCGGGGTCGCGAGCCCACCCAGCCGCAGGGGCCGACATGCCTCCGCGGTTGACCGCTGCCAGACCATTGTCGTTACATAGACCGATTTTTTGGTTTTTTTCCTGCCTGCCCATATAGGCCGTTGTGCCACCGGGTTCTCTGCTGCGCTTAGACGTAGTTTATATGTGAGAGGTTCTATCAATGATAGATCTGTGCCTGCCTCTGCCTGCTTGACGGCGTAGTCCGTCTTCTGCCTGCTCGTGCCTGTATGTGCCTGTCCTTCTGCGCTTCGGACTCCGCTGCCTGTTCCTTTCTGTTGCTATCATGGCGTCCTCGGGAGATGAATTCCGCCGTCAAGTTACGACTGTGAAGCTTGACGGGTGCAACTACCAGCACTAGGTATGCTCCTTGGTGATTTATGCAAAATCCCAGGGAAAGTACTCGCACCTGATTCGTGCCGGTCTGGCACAACCTGCAGAGCACGCCAACTCTAAAGATGTGAAGGCGTATGATGACTGGGTCCGGGACAACTTGACGGTGATGACATGGATTCTCAACAGTAGTGTTGAGAAGATCAGTGTCACCCTACTTCACCTGCCTACGGAAAAACATATGTGGGATCAGCTCGCCGACACATACTCGCATAGCCAGAACCCCAAGAAGGTATTTGACATCACCAAGCAGCTGGGACGTCTATACTTCACGGGGTCGGACATTGCGGATTACTTTTCTACCTTTACCGGACTGTAGGGGGAGCTGGAGTCCTATCACCCCCTATCCACGGACCTGGCCACCATGTAGCGTCAGCGCCAGGAGCTGCAGTTAGTCCAGTTCCTTTGTGGACTGCCAGAGTCCTATGCTGGTGTAGTGGATCAGATCTTGGCGAGTGACCCTCTTCCGTCACTGTAGAGTGCCTACAAGCGCCTTCAGCACCTGCTGCATCGACTAGTGGCGCTCATGCTGCCACTTATTCTGGTTATGACACTGCCTTCCTGAGTACTCCTTCACCTAGTACTGGTAATACAAAATGGGTTATAGACTCAGGTGCTTCTTCTCATATTTTTGGCAATAGAGCTTTATTCAGACATTTATCTAAACCTGTTCGTAATTCGTCTGTTATGTTTGCTGATGGTTCCAGTCTGCTGTTTCTGGAGTCGGCAATATTATTTTTGATTTTCTGCTGAAATCTGCTTTATATGTGCCTCGGTTTCCTCTTAATTTATTATCGGTCAACAAGATATTGCGGAATCTGCAATGTAGCCTGACCTTTATACCTGGTTCATGTGTTTTTCAGGACCTTCGCACGAGGATGAAGATTGGTGGGGGGTATGAAGGGTCTGATGGACTTTATTATCTGGATCATTTGTCGAAAGTAGACAAAGCAGCTGTGGCTTCTGCACTATCTACATCAGTTTCAGCTCTACAGTGGCACTACCGGCTTGGGCATCCGTCTTCTGAAAAGTTCCGACATGTAGTTTCTGATGTTGGCACTCATAGTTTTCAGTGCGAGTCTTGTCAGTTGGGAAAGCAAACTAGATCTGTTTATCCTAAACACGCATATTTTATTCTGTTTGTTGATGATTTTTCTCGGACCACTTGGTTGTTTATGATGAAAAGTAGGTCTGAAGTTATGTCTACTATAAAATTCTTTTTTCTTGAGGTGAAAGCCCAATATGGTATGCCTGTGAAAGTTTTTCGTACTGATAATGCACTTGAGTTTGTTCAAAAAAATGTAGTTGTTTTTTGCAAATCTGTTGGTACTTTACATCAGACCTCATGTGCGTATACACCTCAACAAAATGGAGTAGCTGAGCGGAAGAATAGACATCTGTTAGAGGTTGCCAGAACTATTATGATGCATACCCATGTTCCTAGGTTATTTTGACCTGAGGCTATTTTGACTGCTTGTTTTCTGATAAATAGAATGTTGTCATCTGTGATTGGGAACAAAATACATGTTCAAGTTCTGCAACCTGACATTACTTTAGTTACTGTGCCTCCTCGGATTTTTGGCTGTACTTGTTTTGTGCGCTTACTTGGACCGACTTATGATAAACTGGCTCCTCGTGCTGAGAAATACATTTTTTTGGGTTATTCTCGTACTCAAAAGGGATATAGATGCTACAACCCTGCTGTACCCAATTGCTGCTATTCCAGAGTTGTTGGATTGGTGCAAGGAAAATTACTTGGATCCAAGGTTGAAAAAAGCGTGAGGCGTAACGAGGCATTTTTGCCTCAGCGAGGCGAGGCGTAAGCCTCAAGGCGGCCGAGGGGTAAGCCTCAGAATGTACTGAGGCGTATGAATAAATAAATAAATAAATATATATATACCTTAAAAATATAGGTATATATTATTATATATATACATTATATATATATATATATATATATACAAACACAGATATATATATTATATATATGCACATGTATATACAATGTATATACATATCTATATATATTGTGACATATATACATATATATATAATTATATATGCATATGTATGTATATATATGTATCATATATGTATATCTAATATGTCTATATATACAAGTTATATATATATATATATATATATATATATATATATATATATATATATATATATATAAGTATATAACTAAATAATCAAATCACAAAACAGTATAGAACTGACGTGTAGCAGGCTAGCAGCAGCAACTTGGCTAGCAGCAGCTGGATTAGCCACCACGGCCACCAGCAAGGGCTGGAGCAGCCTAAAGACTGATGCTTCCTGGTTGCCTGGAGGTGGAGATCTTCTATTTGAATAAATACCACTTGGGCTGGGCCCAATAGCAATCCAAATAGTACAACAAACCATCAGTTTTAGGTGGCAGACAGAGGCTTACGCCTCAGTTACGCCTCAACGCCTTTTTACGCCTCTTGAAAAATGAGGCGTCCGCCTCTGCAAAAGTGACTGAGGCTTAAGCCTCGGGGCGTCCCTGAGTGCGCCTCGCCTCGAGGCGTACGCCTCTAGCGCCTCAGGGCGCTCTTTTTTTTCCATGCTTGGATCTATTCCGACACAGCTGCTATTGGTGTTATGTAGGGATGGAAAGAGCAAAATAGTTCTTTTTCAATAATTTGCACCATCCGTGGAATGAGAATAACGGGCACATAATCTGATGAAAAGATGTGACTGCTCCCACTGCTTATGGCGTCTTGTAAGTTTGATTTTGGTTTGCCTGTACAGGCAATTTTACTGTACAAGGAAAAGTAAACATATCAAGGAGAATATAGAAAAAATATCTTAGAAACAACAATCATCAAACACTAGATTTCCTATGCCAAATTATGGTGGATGAGCAAAGGGGGGGAGAAAACATAGAACATTGAAGTGGTAATAAATATAACATTGGGTTTGTGGGTCAAGGTATACATATGACTAAGAACCGGTTGGCTGGAGAAAATTGTAACATTGGGTTTGTGGGTCAAGGTATACACATGACTAAGAACCGGTTGGTTGGAGAAAATTGTGATCGGTTCAACTGGTCAACTAATCGGTTTTGGCCAGTTTGAATTCAATTCTGGGTTTGTGAGTGAACTGATTCATCTCGGTCACTAGTTCCCTGTTCAACCAGGTAGTCCGGTTCAGTTCTGATAGTCCTGTCAGAAGTTTCTAATGCAGCAATTTCCTAAGAAAGAGAGCTAATATCGCTAATGGTAGTGATGCAAACCGCATTTGTGAAAAAATGCATTCATCTAACTCAACCTTTCTCACAAATGCATTCATCTAACTCAACCTGCCGTTCACGGGCATGGGTTTATATAGATAACTCACAGACGCCTAAATTGGCGTATTTCTGCTAAAGACCCAACTTGAACATGAAAAAACTGAAATATTTGAGAACTATCAAAAAAGTCCCCATTTAGCTCCTAATATTGGAACAATTGTGAATAAAATCCCAAGGCACAATAACATAACAAAGAATGAATCCTAATCAGATGCAATCTCATGCTTCTGGATCCAATGCTGTGACTTGTGTTGCATCAATTGCTTCTGCTTTGAAAAATCTTATTTGAGATTCATACCAACTTTTAAGTTGATGTGAGCCAATGGCATGTCCTCGTGTGAAGAAGACTGGTCGGCCAGACAATATGCTTCTGCACAAGACCAAGCCAATGAAAGTCTCTTAAGTCAGAAGCTGCATCTAAAAGGGTAGGAGGAATGGATCATGGAACGCCTTGGTGAATGTGTTGTGCATGCAACTTCTCAAGTGGCATCGCTATGATGGTGAAGCTGGAGTTGCATCTACTTGATAACAATATCACTGAATCAACATCGTCCTATGCAAAGTGCTTTGGGAATTGAGCGTATGATTGCCCAACTTACTTCAACCAAGACATTGGTTGAGCGATGGAGGGTCCATGGTCACAGGAAAAACTGTGGTGGTTGTGGTCTATTGTCGTGCATATTTTTAACATATTGGTCATCTTCTTACAGAAAGCATTTCATGTGCATGGTCAAAGCAGCGACCATATCTTTGAGTTTTGCAATCTCTATGTTTTGAGTTGCGAAAGGAGGACCAAGCTTAATCATCTTGGTTTGGAAGTCTTCATTGCACATCATGGTGCAAGTTGGTGAAGTTTATTCGAATTTCAGAATCAAAGGTTTTTAATTTGGGTCTACAACTATCTGTGGATTTCATAGTGACTAAAGTAGGATTTTAGGGTTTAGATCCGAGGGTTTAGATCCAACAGAGGGTGCAAATGACTCCTGAAACTATGGCATAGGAGGCCAATGGTGGATAGGATGGAGTGTCCCAATCGTAGACGCTAGACCTAGGGTTTAGGCTTTGGGATGTAATACCAACAGTTGCAAACCATTTGTGAAGACTAATTTACTCAGCTAATTCAACCTATCACACAATTACCCTGGTCATGGGTTTATATAGATGTACCATAAGAAGCCCTAATAGGTTTATTTCACAAATGATTCGACTAAAAAGGAATCATATAAAATAATTTTAGAACTTACAAATAAACCCCGTAATATTACAGTTAGCTCTTAATATTCACAGAATTGCAAGGCTAGACAACATAATAAAAAAGTAATCAAGCCTAACTGGATGCAATTTCATGCTTTTGGATTTGGGACTATGATTTGTCCTGCTTCAAGTGGAGATGGGGTGCTTTCTAGTGTTTGCTAGATCTCATTTAAATGTAAACACTTGTTTATCAAGATCAGTCTTATCTGGGTTGAAATGTTATCTTGAGAAACTTCTTTATCTAGAAAATATATACTTTGGGCTTAATAATCTTTCCGGAAACATGGGTTGGCTTCATGGCTGTGATGGCTGTGGCATTAACCTGCCCTAAAAATGTAAATCAATACACAGAAGTTGTTTCTTAAATAGACTACTGTGTAGTGATGAATTTCAAAGATGTGGGATGGGGATCCCCTCTAAATGTCCATTGCGTGAGAATATGAAAGCATAGCCCACCTTTGCCCAATTGCTGCTATTCCAGAGTTGTTGGATTGGTGCAAGGAAAATTACTTGGATCTATTCCGACACAGCTGCTATTGGTGTTATGTAGGGATGGAAAGAGCAATATAGTTCTTGTTCAATAATTTGCACCAACTGTGGAATCAGAATAACGGGCACATAATCTGATGAAAAGATGTGACTGCTCCCACTGCTTATGGCGTCTTGTAAGTTTGATTTTGGTTTGCCTGTACTGGCAATTTTACTGTACAAGGAAAAGTAAACATATCAAGGAGAATATCAAAAAATATCTTAGAAACAACAATCATCAAACACTAGATTTCCTATGCCAAATTATGGTGGATGAGCAAAGGGGGGAGAAAACATAGAACATTGAAGTGGGAATAAATATAAGATTGGGTTTGTGGGTCAAGGTATACACATGACTAAGAACCGGTTGACTGGTGAAAATTGTAACATTGGGTTTGTGGGTCAAGGTATACACATGACTAAGAACCGGTTGGTTGGAGAAAATTATGATCGGTTCAACTGGTCAACTAATCGGTTTTGGCCAGTTTGAATTCAATTCTGGGTTTGTGAGTGAACTGATTCATCTCGGTCACTAGTTCCCTGTTCAACCAGGTAGTCCGGTTCAGTTCTGATAGTCCTGTCAGAAGTTTCAAATGCAGCAGTTTCCTAAGAGAGAGAGCTAATATCGCTAATGGTAGTGATGCAAACCGCATTTGTGAAAAAATGCATTCATCTAACTCAAACCTTTCTCACAAATGCATTCATCTAACTCAACCTGCCATTCACGGGCATGGGTTTATATAGATAACTCACAGACGCCTAAATTGGCGTATTTCTGCTAAAGACCCAACTTGAACATGAAAAAACTGAAATATTTGAGAACTATCAAAAAAGTCCCCATTTAGCTCCTAATATTGGAACAATTGTGAATAAAATCCCAAGGCACAATAACATAACAAAGAATGAATCCTAATCAGATGCAATCTCATGCTTCTGGATCCAATGCTGTGACTTGTGTTGCATCAATTGCTTCTGCTTTGAAAGATCTTATCTTGAGATTCATACCAACTTTTAAGTTGATGTGAGCCAATGGTATGTCCTCGTGTGTAGAAGACTGGTCGGCCAGACAATATGCTTCTGCACAAGACCAAGCCAATGAAAGTCTCTTAAGTCAGAAGCTGCATCTAAAAGGGTAGGAGGAATGGATCATGGAATGCCTTGGTGAATGTGTTGTGCGTGCAACTTCTCAAGTGGCATCGCTATGATGGTGAAGCTGGAGTTGCATCTACTTGATAACAATATCACTGAATCAACATCGTCCTATGCAAAGTGCTTTGGGCATTGAGCGTATGCTTGCCCAACTTACTGCAACCAAGACATTGGTTGAGCGATGGAGGGTCCATGGTCATAGGAAAAACTGTGGTTGTTGTGGTCTATTGTCGTGCATATTTTTAACATATTGGTCATCTTCTTACCGAAAGCATTTCATGTGCATGGTCAAAGCGGCGACCATATCTTTGAGTTTTGCAATCTCTATGTTTTGGGTTGCGAAAGGAGGACCAAACTTGATCATCTTGGTTTGGAAGTCTTCATTGCACATCATGGTGCAAGTTGGTGAAGTTTATTCGAATTTCAGAATCAAAGGTTTTTAATTTGGGTCTACAACTATCTGTGGATTTCATAGTGACTAAAGTAGGATTTTAGGGTTTAGATCCAACAGAGGGTGCAAATGACTCCTGAAACTATGGCACAGGAGGCCAATGGTGGATAGGATGGAGTGTCCCAATCGTAGACGCTAGACCTAGGGTTTAGGCTTCGGGATGTAATACCAACAGTTGCAAACCGTTTGTGAAGACTAATTTACTCATCGAATTCAACCTATCACACAATTACTCTTGTCATGGGTTTATATAGATGTACCATAAGAAGCCCTAATAGGTTTATTTCACAAATGATTCGACTAAAAAGGAATCATATAAAATAAATTTAGAACTTACAAATAAACCCTGTCATATTACATTTAGCTCTTAATATTCACAGAATTGCAAGGCTAGACAACATAATAAAAAAGTAATCAAGCCGAACTGGATGCAATTTCATGCTTTTGGATATGGGACTATGATTTGTCCTGCTTCAAGTAGAGATGGGGTGCTTTCTAGTGTTTGCTAGATCTCATTTAAATGTAAACACTTGTTTATCAAGATCAGTCTTATCTGGGTTGAAATGTTATCTTGAGAAACTTCTTTATCTAGAAAATATATACTTTGGGCTTAATAATCTTTCCGGAAACTTGGGTCGGCTTCATGGCTGTGATGACTGTGGCATTAACCTGCCCTAAAAATGTAAATCAATACACAGAAGTTGTTTCTTAAATAGACTACTGTGTAGTGATGAATTTCAAAGATGTGGGATGGGGATCCCCTCTAAATGTCCATTGTGTGAGAAATATGAAAGCATAGCCCACCTTTGCCCAATTGCTGCTATTCCAGAGTTGTAGGATTGGTGCAAGGAAAATTACTTGGATCTATTCCGACACAGCTGCTATTGGTGTTATGTAGGGATGGAAAGAGCAATATTGTTCTTGTTCAATAATTTGCACCATCTGTGGAATGAGAATAACGGGCACATAATCTGATGAAAAGATGTGACTGCTCCCACTGCTTATGGCGTCTTGTAAGTTTGATTTTGGTTTGCCTGTACAGGCAATTTTACTTTACAAGGAAAAGTAAACATATCAAGGAGAATATCAAAAAATATCTTAGAAACAACAATCGTCAAACACTAGATTTCCTATGCCAAATTATGGTGGATGAGCAAAGGGGGGAGAAAACATAGAACATTGAAGTGGTAATAAATATAACATTGGCTTTGTGGGTCAAGGTATACACATGACTAAGAACCGGTTGGCTGGAGAAAATTGTAACATTGGGTTTGTGGGTCAAGGTATACACATGACTAAGAACCGGTTGGTTGGAGAAAATTGTGATCGGTTCAAGTGGTCAACTAATCGGTTTTGGCCAGTTTGAATTCAATTCTGGGTTTGTGAGTGAACTGATTCATCTCAGTCACTAGTTCCCAGTTCAACCAGGTAGTCCGGTTCAGTTCTGATAGTCCTGTCAGAAGTTTCTAATGCAGCAATTTACTAAGAAAGAGAGCTAATATCACTAATGGTAGTGATGCAAACCGCATTTGTGAAAAAATGCATTCATCTAACTCAACCTTTCTCACAAATGCATTCATCTAACTCAACCTGTGGTTCACGGGCATGGGTTTATATAGATAACTCACGGACGCCTAAATTGGCGTATTTCTGCTAAAGACCCAACTTGAACATGAAAAAACTGAAATATTTGAGAACTATCAAAAAAGTCCTCATTTAGCTCCTAATATTGGAACAATTGTGAATAAAATCCCATGGCACAATAACATAACAAAGAATGAATCCTAATCGGATGCAATCTCATGCTTCTGGATCCAATGCTGTGACTTGTGTTGCATCAATTGCTTCTGCTTTGAAAGATCTTATCTTGAGATTCATACCAACTTTTAAGTTGATGTGAGCCAATGGCATGTCCTCGTGTGAAGAAGACTGGTCGGCCAGACAATATGCTTCTGCACAAGACCAAGCCAATGAAAGTCTCTTAAGTCAGAAGCTGCATCTAAAAAGGTAGGAGGAATGGATCATGGAACACCCTGGTGAATGTGTTGTGCATGCAACTTCTCAAGTGGGATTGCTATGATGGTGAAGCTGGAGTTGCATCTACTTGATAACAATATCACTGAATCAACATCGTCCTATGCAAAGTGCTTTGGGCATTGAGCGTATGATTGCCCAACTTACTGCAACCAAGACATTGGTTGAGCGATGGAGGGTCCATGGTCACAGGAAAAACTGTGGTGGTTGTGGTCTATTGTCGTGCATATTTTTAACATATTGGTCATCTTCTTACAGAAAGCATTTCATGTGCATGGTCAAAGCGGCGACCATATCTTTGAGTTTTGCAATCTCTATGTTTTGGGTTGCGAAAGGAGGACCAAACTTGAACATCTTGGTTTGGAAGTCTTCATTGCACATCATGGTGCAAGTTGGTGAAGTTTATTTGAATTTCAGAATCAAAGGTTTTTAATTTGGGTCTACAACTATCTGTGGATTTCATAGTGACTAAAGTAGGATTTTAGGGTTTAGATCCGAGGGTTTAGATCCAACAGAGGGTGCAAATGACTCCTAAAACTATGGCATAGGAGGCCAATGGTGGATAGGATGGAGTGTCCCAATCGTAGACGCTAGACCTAGGGTTTAGGCTTTGGGATGTAATACCAACAGTTGCAAACCATTTGTGAAGACTAATTTACTCATCTAATTCAACCTATCACACAATTACCCTGGTCATGGGTTTGTATAGATGTACCATAAGAAGCCCTAATAGGTTTATTTCACAAATGATTCGACTAAAAAAGAATCATATAAAATAATTTTAGAACTTACAAATAAACCCCGTCATATTACATTTAGCTCTTAATATTCACAGAATTGCAAGGCTAGACAACATAATAAAAAAGTAATCAAGCCGAACTGGATGCAATTTCATGCTTTTGGATATGGGACTATGATTTGTCCTGCTTCAAGTAGAGATGGGGTGCTTTCTAGTGTTTGCTAGATCTCATTTAAATGTAAACACTTGTTTATCAAGATCAGTCTTATCTGGGTTGAAATGTTATCTTGAGAAACTTCTTTATCTAGAAAATATATACTTTGGGCTTAATAATCTTTCCGGAAACTTGGGTCGGCTTCATGGCTGTGATGACTGTGGCATTAACCTGCCCTAAAAATGTAAATCAATACACAGAAGTTGTTTCTTAAATAGACTACTGTGTAGTGATGAATTTCAAAGATGTGGGATGGGGATCCCCTCTAAATGTCCATTGTGTGAGAAATATGAAAGCATAGCCCACCTTTGCCCAATTGCTGCTATTCCAGAGTTGTAGGATTGGTGCAAGGAAAATTACTTGGATCTTTTCCGACACAGCTCTATTGGTGTTATGTAGGGATGGAAAGAGCAATATAGTTCTTGTTCAATAATTTGCACCATCTGTGGAATGAGAATAACGGGCACATAATTCGATGAAAAGATGTGGCTGCTCCCACTGCTTATGGCGTCTTGTAAGTTTGATTTTGGTTTGCCTGTACATGCAATTTTATTGTTAGGGGATTTAGGAATCCATTGGATTAAGACTGAAGGACTCGACCATCCGGAGATAGAAGAGAAGGGGGGACAACAACTACGACGCCTGGCCCGAGAGATGACAGCTCCGCCCGTTTTGGGCCGACGGCGCGGCGGCCGGGGAAGGCTGGCGACGTGCTCTGTTCACGCAGGAATTACTGTTCACTCCGTCGTACTGTTCACGCTGCATACGGTTCTCCAATTTTATTGATGGAGGGCTGAGGACGTGGAACTCGCCTTAAGTGCACTTTCTGTGACAAACCTGGACAGTTGATAAATGCTAGAAGAAGCATGGTCGACCTGCTGCACCACCAGTGGGAGCAGTAAACTATACTACCACTACTGAGTCTACTGAGCCTCCTGCTTTGATTTCTGGTTCATCTGGCATTACACTCACCAAGGAGTAATATGATAGATTTATTCCGGCTACTCAACATCTGAGCTTGGGATCATCATCTTCAGCCAACTTGGCGTCCACCACTGGTAATCAGGCTACCTCTTGATTGGCTTCTGGTTCTTCTTCATCATGGGTCGTTGACTCTGGAGTGTCACAACATATGACTGGTATGAGGAGACTCCTTCATTCCATTGACTCACATATTCCTCATAAATCTGTAACAATAGCAGATGGTTCAGTGAGGAGAGTGTTAGCCAGTGGATCTATTTTTCTGACTCCTGGAATTGATCTTAAATCCGTACATTATGTGCTTGCTTTTCCTTTTAATTTTCTGTCTGTTGCTAAGTTGATTGATGCTGTGAAATGTACGGTAACTTTTGGACCTTCTTGTTTTGTATTACAGGATCTCAAGAGTATGAAGACGATTGGTGGGGGGGCCTAGGAAAGGTGATCTCTACCTCTTCCACGGTGACAGTCTGCCTCGCCAAGTGTCTGCTCCTGCTGTAGCTATCCTGTTTTCTTATCAACATGGAACCTTCTTCTATGCTTCAAGGACGTACTCCTTTCTCTGTCCTACGTCCCAAGGATCAACCTTTCCTTGTTCCTCTTAGAGTGTTTGGTTGTACTTCTTTTGTCCACAATTTTGATCCTAAGGCTGATAAGTTATATCCTAGGTCAATTAGGACTCTCTTTCTTGGGTATTCCAACACTAGCAAAGGATACAAGTGTTATTGTCCAAGTCTTCGTTACATGTTTGTGTCTAGAGATTTGACTTTTTATGAATCCACTCCATATTTCTCTAGTGTTTCCGGTAGGGGGAGCATAATGTAAGAGAGTGACACCATCAGATGCTAGTGAGAGAGTACCACCACCACATCAGAGTGAGAGAGTGACACCTATCATTCCTGACTATACTATAATTCAGGAAGAGCAACCAGCAGATGGTCCACCAATTCAGCAATATTCACATGTTTATAGCAGACAAGATCCAGAGGAGGTAGCTACTCCAGTCTCTGAGCCCTCCCCATCTTCCTCTACTCAAGGGATTCCTGAAGAACCATCTGACCTTGATGTTCGCATAGGTACTCGTTCCTTGTCTATTCGACATCCTATTACAAATGTGTGTTGTTTGTCCAAGTTATCTCAGCAGGCTCGCTCATTTGCTCTTGGGATTGATTCTGTGGTCATTCCAAGAAATCATCTTGATGCTATGAAGGATATTGGCTGGAAACAGACTATGCATGTTGAAATGTTTGCTCTGTTACAGAACAACACTTGGGAACTTGTTAACTTACCTCCAGATAAAAATGTTGTGGGATGCAGATGGGTATTTACAGTAAAACATAAGCTAGATGGTTCTGTGGAGAGATTGAAAGCTAGACTGGTGGCAAAGGGGTACACTCAGACATATGAGATTGATTTCTTTGAGTCCTTTTCACTAGTGGCTCGTCTGAATTCTGTGCGTATTCTTATTTCTCTGGCTACTACATTTGACTGGCCTCTATTTCAGCTCGATGTCAAGAATGCCTTTCTTCATGGTGATCTACAAGAGGAGGTGTACATGGAGCAACCACATGGTTTTGTTGCTCAGGGGGAGTGTCAGAATGTGTCTAGACTGAAGAAAGTCATCTATGGATTGAAACAATCCCCTAGAGCTTGGTTTGAGAAATTCAGTGATGTTGTGCTAAAGATGGGTTTTTCTCATTCTGTTATTGATCACTCTTTATTTTATTCTACTTCTTCTGGTGGATCTATTATTATTGTTGTGTATGTTGATGATATTGTTATCACTGGTAGTGATTCCACAGACATATCTCGTGTGAAAGGGGGCTTGCAGGGGTACTTTCAGACAAAGGATCTGGGAAAACTGAGATATTTTCTGGGCATTGAAGTACTTAGATCTCATGCAGGTACCAATTTGTCTCAGAGAAAATATGTGTTGGATTTACTACAGGAAACTAGTATGAGTGAGTCCAAGCCTTTGTCTACTCCTATGGACTATCATGTGAAGGAGATGACTGATGATACTGATTATCCAGATCTAGGATATTACAGGAAAATTGTGGGAAAATTGATATATTTGACAGTCACACGTCCTGACATTTCTTTTGTTGGAGTGGTGAGTCAGCATATGAGCTCTCCAAAACAGTCTCATTGGACATCTGTCTGTCGTATTCTGAGATATCTGAAAGGTGCACATGGTAAGGGAATCACCTATTATAGGCCGAAGACTCCTGTATTCACACTGTCTCTTACTGGTTATGCAGATGCAGATTGGGCTGGTAATCTAAATGACAGGAAGTCTACGTCTGGATATTGCACATTTCTGGGAAATCATCTTATTACCTGGAAAAGCAAAAAGCAAAATGTTGTGGCAAGATCTAGCACAGAAGTTGAGTATAGAGCAATGACACATGCATGTTGTGAGTTGCAGTGGGTTCAATCTGTACTTTCTGAATTAAAGATTCCTATTTTGTCTCCTATAGAACTCAGATGTGACAATCAAGCGGCCATCTACATTGTTAAGAATCCAGTCTTCCATGAACGTACTAAGCACATTGAAGTTGACTGCCACTTTATTATAGACCAGATCAAGAATGGAACTGTTGTGACTCCACATGTCAAATCTGAAGATCAACTTGCAGATGTTCTTACGAAGCCATTGAGTCCAACAACTTTCTAGAGTTTTTGCAACAAGCTGGGTCTACACGATGTGTATACTCTAGCTTGAGGGAATTGTTAATATATTTTATATTTATTCTATTTTGTAATTTTTATATCCTGTTGGACCTCTATGTAAATTATTTCAGTTTCTCTTATTAATAAAAAAAGAGAAGGCCTATGACCTCTCTCAACGCTGCATTGCGGGACCACATTTCACAACTTCAATCAATTATACTTCCTCTTTCAAGAGTTGTGAGTTCATTATAATGAATGGCATGCTGCTTATACTTGTCAATAGCTAAGTAACTTTTCAGTATTTAGAGTAGCTATTCCAGCATTTACTGATTCTATGATCTTCCAGGCATTTGAAAGTGTTCTTGACCAGCACCTAGGGGTTCATATTGATGAATCAAAATAGTACGACTACTATCTTGAAGTTCCCTTGATTGATAACTGGGAAATGGCTTGCTTAGATATCAAAGAGTAGAAGTTACTCATGGCCTCTTCCACGCATTTAAAGACGCAGTCAACAAGCGCGTGCGAGATTCACATTGGTTAATCCGCTTGAACTTGGTATACGTTGGAAACAGCAAATGAATGGAGCTGCCTTAGTATTGACGGCACCATACGTGCTTATATAGTGTTATATACCATCTAAAACGTCAATACACTTGTCAATTTAGTAGACCTCTTGCAATGAACTTACGGACAGTACTCCTTACAGTTTTCAAATAAATCGTTTTGATGGGGCCTTTGGATCTCTTTTGTGCATGCATCATCTAAAATCATTAGATAAAATTGACGACTTTTGCCTCCCTTGTCATTAGAAGAAATATGCTCACTTACAAGCGCAGGTGGTAATGGGTTGCAAATATAATATGTTCTCTTCTATAATTTGGTTTATTTTATATAATTCCTTTTTCCTGTGCTATCCGAAATTGGATGTTTCAGTTTTCCAGAACGTTTGTCGTTTTGCGTACACTTATTTAAAGTTTCATTTAGCCAAGTCCTAAGTTGGTTCCATATTTGTAATGGATTTTAAAATGTACAAACTATCATTTTATCTATTTTTTTCTGGGTTACTAGAAAGCACCAAATTCTCTAACTAACAATCATTTTTGTTTATTAACCGGGCAAGGTTATGCACATTTTAATGCAATTATGCTTGTTTGGAGTCTAGATTTGATCACACCTTAAATGATCATGATGTGAGATTATCATTATTATATCTTTATTAATGGAGATATTTTGGTAGCCCAATTTAAAGGTAAACTCAGTCTAGTAGAAGAGCATCGTGGTCAGTAATAAGAGTAAGCAACAAATGTTATGCAAGGCGATTAACCATGTTATACCTGGGAAAAAGATCTGCCAAGGAGTTACGTATGACATCGAAACATCGACGTTGGACCTGTTTAATAGGCTAATGAAACTCTATTTGACTATACAATACAAGATTAAAATGACAAAGGCCGAATTTAAGACTAGATAGGAAGTTCCAACCCATATTCAACCAAAATGACAGTGTAAAATAAGAAGGTAATCGTAGTGTAAAATGACGACATGGACACTGATCATTCGTGACTGCAACGTAATTTTTGATATTCTTTTTACTCAAACCTTTGGTTGAGCTTGCAGTCAATTTCTATTTCTATTTTGTTGGCTTAGAGCCTAATCCACCTTTGTTTTGAGATTGCTAATATACTTTCCATTTGTATTCTAGAATATACTTGTTGGTACTCTTAACACTTACAGTCTAGTGTTTCAGCATTATATTGGGTGCAACTTACAATTTACATTATATCCTACTTCACATCGAACTTTTTCATGCATGCGTGAACTTTAGAGTCAGACAAGGTATCATAGCTGTAATGGTGTTGAATGAGGCTCTACAGGTTCCCATTCATAGTAGAGCATTAGAATATGCGAAAAGGTCCAAAAACGTATGACCCGAATTGAGAATCATCAGCCTAAAGATACGTTATATTTTGAATTGGAACTGATTGGAGTCTCTATAACAATCTAGAAGATTAAGTATATACTACTAGTTGGTCGATCTTTAGTTCAATTGATCATCGTATTGAATAGTTTGATCTGCTATAAGTTCAATCACAGAACACTGAAATGAATGTGCATTCAAGGTTTGAAAATCGTGTTTCAAAACTCTGTGACCAAGCTATGGTTGAATTGTAGTTGCAACATCGTCATCGGTCAGACTATAATTTGACTAAGCTCAAGTCAGAAGAAGTTGTATGAAGCTGGTATAAACGCTACTGTGAGCTTCTGAAATGCAAACAATATGTAAAATCCTTTACTATTCATGCAGCCCTAGCCGTAACACACACACACACACACACACACCCCACAAAACAAAAAACAACCAAACCCCCACAACTTGACAATTTTTAACTCATTGCATGCATCATTCACTAATAGGGCAAACCTTTTAGCATCTTTTTTTCAACTCAAACCACTTGCCCATTAATTGAGAAGAAGCATTAATGTGAACTTGACTGTGGCACAATCAAAGGCTAAATGTAAATGTTCGTCAATCACGAACTATAGAGTCTTGTAAATTGGTTTGACCCCTTTCTGATTTAACTTGCTTCATTTACGTCCGCTATTAGTTGTCATGTAAAGGTTCCCTTTTAAGGAAGATTTTTTGCCAATGGTTATCCCCGAGTCAATGATGTATATCTCCTTGGCGAAAGTGGTTTTGTTGTCTCAACGATCATAAACCCACGTGGTCTTCAAGATGAACACACCCTGAGCGAGCTCTCTGGCGGCACAACGTTGAACGTTGTGGACGTCCTCAAGTATGCCTCGGTCAAGCTTCAGAATGGGAAATACCCTCGTAAGCGCATGTCAGTTAGAGTATGTTTGGTAGGACAACATCCAAACTCAGAACTTGAATGGTCTGGTTTTCTGACCGAAAGATGTTTACTAGGGTGAAGTTCGATGTAGTTTGAGAAATTCCAGACTCCCCATTCGCTTATTGCAAAAGGCTGAAAGTAGGGAGTTGGTAAGAGAAAACGAGTGGTCGGGTGCTGTTGGCCCTTGCCATTTTAATTTTTGATCTTGTCCACGAAGACAGCTTTAAAAATCCGGCACTGGCTGTTACCCACAACCACGAGATGAGATTCGCGCGGAAGCCCTCCAATTCTAAGAAAAACACCACACGAGATATAACTTAGTTTGCACGATAAAAGTGACAACAGTTTCCAGTCGACAGATCAAACTGACAAACAAACAACTAATAAGAGAACTGAATTGGCAAAGAAGACAACACAATTTTATTAATTAACTCCACAAAGATTACAAGGATTGTCGCTCTCCCACAATCTCGTACCCACAATAGAATTCTTTACCTCACTCTCACTCTCTTCCTTCTTGGTTGTCCGTATGCCTTCCCCTGTATTGGCACATACTGATGCTATTCGACACACCTATAACCCATGGTGTCTACCTCTATTTATAGATACAAGACATCCCCCCGTAAGGAAGTAAGAGAGTTACGTCTATTCTTATAAGGACTAGGAGAACGACAATAGAATAGGAAGAAATAATGATTGGACTCCACGTTGGACATTATTTTTCCTTTCCTAATATTGTTGGACTTAATTATAATCCAATTCAGATAAGAACCAAATCCTAACAATCTCCACCTTGGATCTTATCTGTTGAAGTATCTGCTCCTTCAAGAATTTTGCTCCCGTTCTTCTTCTATTTGCTTCCGCCCTCGGAAGCTGCTTCTACCCTCGGAAGCACTCTATCGTTGCACGCCAATGCGGAGTGCGTGTCCAGACATGGCTGCCCGAACCCTTCATCTGAGAGCTCCTCAAGTTGTACAGTTTGGGAAATTGGATCGCCTCCGCCTGTAGCTGGAATAACTGCAACCTTCATTCCTTTGGCCCTCCATGCCATAGGTTTGTACCTTCTCCGAGCTCCACCTGCTCGCTGGTACTGCGTGGTCGGTCTTGTCACATCTTCTTTTTTCGAACAGTTAACAACTTCGCCTCTGCATCTGTTGAATTTCGTAGCTAGTCTTGCAACCTCGCACGTGACTGCCCCTGAGAGTTGAAGACATGTAACACGTTTTGAGCTCACCTCATGTGTCAATGTTTCATCTACGCCTCTAGTGGTAGAACTCCCGTCAGCTACTCCTCTTTTAGTTAGAACCTCCCCAACCAATCGATATGCTCCTTTGGACCAGGTACCCTTCATGATCACTTGCCCCTTACATGTGACTTGCACGGCTACACCTTGCTTTGAAATCTTGCAACCAATGGATTCAAGTGCCCTCTCAAATATTAGTTTCCTCTCGAGATCGGAGACATATCAGACCCCCCGACAATGTGTAACGTGCTCCATCATGCATCCTGAACGTAACTGTTCCAATTTTGGCAATTTGGTAGAGTTTGTCATCTGCCAGTTGAATAGTCCCATGTGCTCGATGGAGAGGTCTTTCGTCAAATACATCTCTCTTTGGACATATGATGTAGTGAGAGCCTGAATCAAACATCCACCCATGATTGGTACTTGATTTCATAACAGCCAGTACTTCTGAATATCTTTCCACTAACGAGCAAGCTCCACTCTTCAACTGCTTCAACGTTGGACAATTTTTTAATATGTGACCCTCGTCACATATATAGCATACGCGTCTGCCTTTGCCCTTTTGATTCTTCTTTCCGTGACCCTTGCTTTTGTAGTTGTTGTCTGTAACAACCAAAACATTATCACCCGAGGAGGAAGATTCAGATGGCTTCTTCAAAGACTCTGCCTCCAATAAATATGTAATCGCCTCATTGAAGTTGAGTGTAGTCTTCCCGACAAGGATGTTCATTACCAGTTGTTCCCATGACTGTGGTAGAGATGATGCTAAGAGAATGACCTTATCACTCTCGCTGATCTTCTCCTCCATGCTAACCAGTTGTGTGACAAGCTTGTTGAAGACATTGAGATGGTCGACGAACCTTGTGCCTTCCTCCATGCGCAATTTGTACAATTGTCTTTTCAACATCCACCTGTTTGTTAGTGACTTCGTCATATACAACTATTTTAAGATCTTTCATAATTTCTTTGGTGAATCTTCATTGATCACTGAATACTTTACCTACGCGGAAAGACTTAGACGGATTGTACTGACCGCCTTGCACTTCATCATCCTCCATTTGCCTTCAGACATCTTGTCCGACTTTTCCCTTTCAAGAGCTTCGATTAGCCCTTATTGGACTAAGACGTCCTTCACTGTGCTTTGCCACACACTGAAGTTGCTTCTGCCCTCAAATTTCTCAATATGAAGACTCCTCACATTGCTAGTCAACGCCGCCATGCTTCACGTGCATCTGGTGCTCGCTGATCGTTTCGTAACAACCTTCGCTCTGATACCACTTGATGAGATTTGTACAGAAGCCCTCCAAGCCCAAGAAAAACACCACACAAGATACAACCCTAGCTTTCACGATAAAAGTGACAATAGTCTCCCAGTCGACAGGCCAAATCGAAAAACAAACAACCAATGAGAGAACTGAATTGGCGAAGAAGACAACAAAATTATATTAAGCAACTCCACAAAGATTACAAGGCTCACAATCTCGTGCCCATAATAGAATTCCGTATCTCACTCTCACTTTCTTCCTTCTTGGCTGTCCGTATGTCTATATTGGCACACAATGTTTGGCGCTATTCGGCACGCTGATAACTCATGGTGTCTACCTCTATTTATAGGTACAAGACATCTCTTGTAAGGAAGTAAGAGAGTTACGACTATTCTTATAAGGACTAGGAGAACGACAATAGAATAGAAGGAAATAATGTTTGGACTCCACGTTGGACATTATTTTCTCTTTCCTAATATTGTTGGATTTAATTTTAAATCCAATTCGGATAAGAACCAAATCCTAACACCACGGCTATACCAAATAAATCTGGAGCAGTTCAAAAACCATGGTTATATATGTGAGTTTTCGTTTCATCAAGCTGTACCCAACAACAACCTTGCAAACAGACCCTTAGTGTTGCGTACTTGCACGGCATATAACATCATCTCATCGTAGCTGAAGTGGATCATGTTTAATTCATGTCAAAAGCGCTCCACAATTACCGTCAACAACTTCATATCCTTGCGCATGAAAGGACACTTCAACATGGCACGAAGCCTAGCATCACGATCAAGTCGCGCTTCAACAGGGTAGCAAACCTTCTAAATACACCCCCTTAATGAAAACATCAACATCATAAAAAAGTTCATATGCTGACTGATTATGATACAAGATCGTGGCAAACATACCTTGGTCACTGGAGCACGTACCTTTGTGGTAGTTATCCACCCATAGTGGGTGGGGGCCTTGTTGAAAGCCCATATACATCTTTGCTTCTCAGCTCCCTCACCCTTACAATTGAAAAAGTCATCATCATAGATCAACAGAGAATTATCAATCTGACTACAATGTATCCCTGCGTGGCCTCATGCTCCCCGTTAGGCTCAGTCGTCTCCTTCCATCAGGAATGCTATCAGCGAACCACCGTCTTCCCTCAAATGTGACCACGAGCTACTGATACCTTCCATATGCTATTGAATGACAAATTCAACGAGAATTCGCCGGCTATAAATATGCAGAAAACCTGCCGTTGGGAGCTCATACTTGGAATCACTTAATTTCAATTAATTCTTCATAGATCACTTGCAAATGGCTACAATAGCTAAGCGGAATCCGAAGCAAAAGACAAATGAGATTTTCACTGAAAAAACAACTCCCACTTCCCTCTGTAGCTGTTGGTAGAGCAAAGAGTTCTCTCCCAGTCCCACCATGGCGCCAAATCAACTTCTGACAGCAGATTCTGGAGGGGAGGACCATGGCACACAACCCATCTACACCTCACTATAATTGGAGCTTCTTATGTTAAGAAATGAAATGGCAATTAGTACATCCATCCGCGGTGCTGTCACTTTTAAACACTACGGAGTTGGGTGCCCACCCACCCCAGCATAGCAGGTTATATTAGGCCACATTCGAGAGCCTCCAAATGGCCAACAAAAGGATCAAGTAACAATCACACAACCACCCTCCTATCAAACCCTAAAACTGGGTGCGGGTGGGTGTGTTAGTGTCATGCGCCAAAAAGGGATTTTTTCTTGAAATTTTCTCTCTCGCATTTCACCCAAGCCCTCAATAGAGGCATTTCACCTTCGACATATCCCAAGCTTATTGAGGTACAAAATTGACACAAGCCTTATTAGCTAATAAATTTTCGAATCCTTCTAAGGTAAAAACTTATATCAGGCCTTACGGGGGTAAGTGGCATTTGAAGTCTTACCAAGGTTAGAACAATCTCAAACCTTAACGAGGTAAGAGAAATATTACTATTTGGATTGACTCAACGATGTCCATGAGTATGATTAGGATCTTTCAAGCTAATATTGAATACCACCAATAATAACACCAACTGACCAAAATTATATGTCAATCAGTCTCAAGATTCATTCTTCACCATGAGTAAGTTCACCACCAGGCCTCGAACCTTGTCTTGAGAGGGGTGAATTGTTCACTCTTTGTTTCAATCGTGATTGAAAGTGCAGATTTCTTTGCAATTAAATTTAGATTCAAGAACATTCATCTGCTCCATAATCACAAAAAACATTGACGAAGATGCCCAATCATATTTAAGTGAGAACATATTAGCTATGTATTATTTGCATAATCTTGGTTACATAGATTGACTGTAAGGACCTAAAATAACATTAGATTGAGAGAAACACTAAGAACCTCTTGAGTCCATGTTATATCACTCAAGTGGTGCCAAGATGTAACAAGACATTTCTATGCATTACTCATTAAATCCAACAAATGACGTGACTTATGGATAAGTAGAATATCAAACATATAAATGACTCCTTATCATGATGATCAATCATTATCACATGAGCTCTTTAATTACCGATCCTAATCTTATCTATGATTAGTATCACAATTCTAAACTCAAAGATTTTCCTACAGTTGGGAAGATCTGATCCAAAGTGGATGTCTTGCTAACAAACACTACACCATAGAATTCCTTTCTTGGTGTGACTAGCAAAGAATCACACATAATCCTAACCTCCAACACAAAACCCAATTTCACCAAGTGAACCCAAAATAGTAACTAGAGATAGTAAACCACACCCTAGTGGACATATATAATGTGTACGCCCAACACACTAGCCTTGCATGGGTCCCAATCTCTTTATCCACTTGCCACATCAACACGATGTCTATGAGATAGAGGCACCAAATAAAATTTGACAATAGATATGAAAGGAAAAGACTTTGGCACACAATCGATACATGCCTCACTTCAGTCTTAGGTCATTTGATTGTTACTAAAGGAAATGATAATGAGACCGTTTGTGCCATTTTTTAGCACCATGAGGGTGGAATACACTAAACACGTGCTTATCCTAACATCCCATGTGGTGGGGTCCACACCATATAATACCCAAGTGGCCAACAAAGTGATGGACAAATGAATCACACTCACCCCCTTATAATTCTTAAAGTCAAATTATGGTAAGAGTGCTAGTGTCACACAACCACCATTTTGAAAATTAAGATTTTTTTTCATATTTCCTTCTCTCTTGCATATGGTCCAAGCCCTTAAATAGGGCACCTCATAGCTACAAATATTTTCTATCAATTAGATACCAACACAATCCCCTAAGTAAAAAAATAATCAACATTACAACCTAATTTTTTTAACCTTGTTGAAGTAAGAAGCCACCATAAGCCTTATAGAGGTAAGCACACCCTTTAGAACCTTAACATGATATATGAAATTTTAAGCGAGTGTTGGTAAGGACATTCACAAACCTTGTTGAGGTAAACAAACCATGGATAATTGGTATAACTAGAATCTATCCATGAGTATGATAGCATCCATCAAGCCAATATTGAATATTAGTAATGATAATACCATTTGACAAATATGTTTGTCAATTAGGATCAATAATTCACTCCTCTCTATGGGTGGATTCATCAACCTTTCCTCAAACATGATTTTGAAAATGATAAACTATTGACAACCTTGTTTTCGTCATCCTAGAATTAGGGAATTTATTTGCATATGAATAGGATTTATGCATATTGATATGTACCCATATAAATGATACTCATAACAAAATAGTAATTAATCAAATTAGATGTTGTAACATGTCAAATAAAAAATTTTGAACTATGAACTCTAGGTGTAACCTTAGTAGCCTAAATCTAGCCATGGTACACTAAAAGTTACATTGGATTGAGAGAAAACACTAAGAATTACACACTAGGGATAAATGGAATGTGGGCACCTATCAGAGGCACACCCACCTTGAATGGGTTCCAATCTCCAACCAACTTTCCATATTAGCACCATCTCAACCACATAACACACAAAGCCATTATTGGTGCCCACCACATGCACACCCAAATGTAGAGCTATCTAATCTACCAAGAAACCTTCATTTTATCACTAATTAATTACAAGACTATCTAGAGTGAGAGACACGGGAACACATTAGAGATGTTCCCACACCTAGACTGATATGTAGATTCTCATAGTAATAATGTTGCACGAGTATTCCAAGTTATTCTCAAGAAGCCTAATACATGAAGGGAAAATAGGTGATTTACACTTGTGTATTTTATAAGATGGTTTCATGAATAAGACGAGGTCCAATGTCTTGATAACTCCAATAAACAACTCTTGCCTCCATAAAAATATCCCCTAATTGTCCCTTTATAGAGGATCATAATCTCGGAGCCCCTGGCAATCAAATCATTCTATCCTCCGTTCTTAGGATAGAAACCCTAGTTCCAACACCGAGGTTTGGTAACTACGGGAACCAATAGTGGTAAGTTACAATTATTATGCTCCTCCTCCTCCACCTCCATTCTTCTAGAAACTAAAGGAGAACGTTCCCCTTTTGTCCCCCATGACGTCCAAGCAAGGTATAGGAACATCATCAAGATGTGGATCTTCTATTCTCCCCCTATCAATACTATATTAAGTGGTCTATTGATATGAGAATATGAGATCAATGATTCACCATGACATACATTTTATAACTCATGTCTAATGTATGTTAATGTAGGATTTAATCACACAATAGACTCACTAGGGATTGAGATCCCTAGCATTTACCAAAACAACAACATGACAATCCCACCTACAAGCAGACAAATATTAACATTGTATAGTTCATGATCAAACACAAAAGCCAATATTTTTAAGGACTAATATGATCAACGAATCAAGAAAGAACCAATACTTACACAAAGTTGCATTTTGTTTGATTACACTGTTTGAAAATAATAAAATTTGGATTAAGGGTTTAATCATCAATGATGGAAACACCATGGTGGATGGTTTACAACATTTCTACCTCTCATTTACTATCTCATTGCATCATAATTAGCATGAACATGCATATGTTGAGGCCACATAAATCCCTTTTAGCTTTAGGATTGAAACCAAACATATATTATACTAAACCTACCATCACATTACCCAGTGATTATTTACCTATCACATCAAGAAACACATATATGAATTTCTCATCAAGGGTTGAATGTGAAACAAATTATATCTTAGATCTTAGGATCGAAGTTCTCTACTTCCGATATATTGTAAACATTCAATTTTTTTTATCAAACTAGATTTGTAAGCATAAAACATTTGATTCAAAACACATCCTGATTCTTATAAGAGTAGATGCAATAACAAGGATGAGAACAAGTAGCATGGCTACTCCCCACACCCTAATAAGTTAACTACTTGCTAATGCCAATGATAATAAGATTAACAAGGGAGGACAAAAGTAAGACATCACCACTCTAGGCGATAAAGAAACAACCATGCTGTGCAGTTTCCTTCTTCAAGATTAGTGACGATGGTCACCAATAGAGAAATAAGATACACCCTTTTAAGTTTTTCGAAGGTTAGTGTGAGGTTTTCAATCTTATTCTTCATAGGCTAAACTTGTCATCGTGAGAGTAGAGCAAGCAGATCGATGATGAGCGGATGGAAATCATAAACTGATGGAGGTGGAATGTTCTTGGTCATGTTTCTTTTGAGGCTAGCACCTTGAATGCTTGGAAAAGGTGAAGGTGTTGTCCATCAATGGAAATGGCGATGGGAGATCAAGATAGATGCTTAAAATGGATCTGGGAAGCCTGGCAGAGTCAAGATAGGTTCCCTTTACATGTAGGTCATGGCTTGTATTTATAAAAAGCTATTAGGGTTTGGTACCTCCCAACTATGCCGTAGTAAATTTGTCAATAAAGACTCACACTTTTGAGTATCCCTCAATCAAGGTGTACCATAAAGTTGAGAGTCATTATCTAAATTTCCAAGATCTAGACTTAATAAAAAATAATCAACAAATTCCATTAGTGAACTTGAATAGGATACAAATATTTAACCAATACTCCTTTAAGGAGTTACATAATTTTTTTACTAAGAAGACTAGTATACAGGATAACAGGAGCAAGGTATATCTAGCTAATCCTTCTTGGTATTAACCTTAATTCTTCAGTTGATTTCATATGAATCTCCATGTCTTCAAACATTTATATATCTTAGTTACCTAAAATGTCAACAAACGAAAGAATGAATCAATACGTAGTTATATTGTATACATGGGTGCGTACAAAAGTGTGCATGTATGATAAGAACATATATTTGTTAACAATCAAATATAGAAATCATATTTTCATTTAGATAAACTAACCCATGTTTATCATGCCAACTTGGTGTAATCTCCTTTATCTATCCATCATTGGACTTATGTGAACTACCCTTTAGTAGGTCTAACCCATGGTTCAAAATATCATAGTTTACATTATGTTATACCCATATTGACATTATAGTTAAATTGAAATTAATAAACATCCAAATAGTTATATTTCATCAAAATATGAAGCTTGATATATGTGGGTACTCACAAAAACCACTTCCTTCTCATGTAGAATCCATAAAGAATACTTTGAGTACTTTGAGAATGCAATTCAAACAATCATCTTACATCCAAACAAACTAACATTCAATCTTCATGTATGTATAACCCTGAGGTGTCTTTATATGTTCATATTGTTCAAATAAAACCTAATTAGGTCCTAATCTAGGGTTTAGGGTCATCTCATGTTTGAATTAGGAATAAGGGAATCAAGCCCTAATTCCATAATTGGATTATCTCCAAGGGTTAGAAATCATGATTAACCATTAGGTGCAACCCTAATACATAGGTTTAACATATCATGTCATTAGATTGGATCATGAGGGTTAAGATCATAACAAGGTATGAGCATTGATTTTGAAAACCTAACTTACATGCATATGATATAGAGGCTTTAGAAACCCTAAATATACATCATCATCATAATCATCATGATATTAGATCTTGTTATATTCATAACTAGTAATATCACAAAATAAACAAATTTATCGAATTGAGCATTATATCCATCAAATCTAGGGTTTGTATTCATTACTCATCTCATAACCATGCATTACCTATACTTTTGGAACTAGAATAAGATCTAGGACATGAAACCATTTTATCCACAATTTAATCATTTTTTTTAGAAATTTGATGTATAATATCAATACTTTTGGAGCTGCGACCTATTTATTACATTTAATGCAATGTTAACATAATTGGAAAACTTGGGGGAGGCCACATTAGTAATTTAATATTTTAAAAATCAGCCACGAGGACTAGCATGAGCCAATGTGATCCTTCCATCCCGACACTCCGTGCCCACATGGATGAGGCAGAAAAAGTAACAAAAGATTGGATTGACCTTTATCTTAACACGATGATCCAGGGTAGGGATGTAATTACCCTGATCCTCTTCATCTTCCTCCGTTCACATGACTAGCTCCATTGTTCCATGGAGGTAGTAAACTCCATACTTGACTTCTCTGCTCTAGGTCAAAGTAAGTGAATTGAAGGGCCAATAACCTTCATCACCGCCTCTCAATCTCATCTGGGCCTTCTCCGGTGAAGAGTAGTGGACAAAATGTCATGGACTAGAGGGCTGCCATATGAGCGGGAGGTTGGAGGTGGGAGATCAATAGAAGGGTGATGCTGGAAAATTGAGAGGATCTTTGGCTATCCAATCCCAAGCGAGACTTCCAATATTCTTATATAGGCTCAGAGGGCCCCATAGTCCTCATATTCTCTAAAGTCCTGGAGATCCCTCAAGATCCCAATTGGGTGTTATCTAAAACCCTCTTGATAATGGAAAACATTGGGGCATATACGAGATTAGACCAATCTTGAGATCAAAATATTAAAGATAGGTACCTAATTTTCTCATTGTTCAAGTATTTATCTAATTTAATCACTAGGTCACATATAATCAATATTATTATCCAAAACCTGGATTTATCTATATTTAGTTATTATCTCACAATGGACCAAGTATTAGGTCATACTTTGTTTATTTGATACCCAAATAATGGGGATTCAAGTAAAAAATTAGATAAATTTTAATCAAATTATCTATGGGTACTTCTTACTTCATAATCTTTTAGAAAATTTATAATTATCTCACTATAATTGTATGAATCAACTCACAAGATTATTGTCATCATACTAATGCATGAAATTTCCTATTTATTTATCATAGATCCCTTAAACTATTTGACACTCAAATATACCAATTGGATCCCAAGGACCATGATTCATACTTAGGCCTTCCATTGGGTACACAAGCCTAATTATTTTTCTATTCACATATTAAGGCATTTCTCATCATATTATTTACATTGATGTCTCATATTACATTATTTACTGAAATTGAAGACTTACTTAAGTCTAGAGCTTAACATCATCATGCCAACTTAATCAAAGTCATACTATTGATCTTATCATTATAATATTACTCCAATTGTCTTAAAGTGGATCTCAATGCATTATCATAAAATCTAAATTTACAAAACTTGAGGATCTTAGACTGTCAATCGCATTGGATGTGAAGGACCGGTTGCGTGAGGAAGACTAGCAGTCTCACAACTCCTAGAGTTCCCATAAATTGGTGAACAAGAGAGAGTTTTGTTCGTTAAGGCATGCCTCACTTTCATTAGAGGACAATGATCTGGCGCCTCCTTGATAGGCATTCACTAGCCAGGGGTGCCATTAGTTGTTGGTTACATAGAGGTTCCATTAGTTTGCATAATCCTTTTGTAGATGTCTTGGTGACAGATGGTAGTATAAATAAGTCATAGATTGTTGGATCATGTGCTCCTTCATTGGTAGTTGAGTTCAAAAGAACTTGATCGCTAGACATAGCATGAGATTTGCATCAATTGATGGGAGTAGAGCTTCCAATGGTAACCCTACACCATACTTTCATCAATAGGTGGCTTCAACGATTCATGAATGCTATAATTTCATAAGTTGACAAATTTGGGGGTTTATCAATAGGCAAAAGAGTGGACCTTTGTCAGTCCTTGTCCATTAGTATATGAAAGCAAGGCTTTTCATCAGTTGTCAACCAATGGAAAGATAGAATTATGGGAACTGATAAGACTTTAGAAATACTCAAACCCACTCAGGGTGTTGGCGTGTGGAGAAAGTATTGCACCAATGAGGACTCAAACGGATAAAATCATCAACTAATGGAAAGGAATATTAATTAAGTCCTATCCAATATGAAAATTTTCTTTGATCCTATAGTCAGTAGTGGGGCCACCACTGCTACACTGGTGTGTGGAGAATGAAGACCAAACTAAAGAATTGGATTAAAAACCTTACAAATAACATAAAATAGTAGAAAACAAAATGCTAGTTTTAAATTAAAATAAGGAAATTGAATACAAAACCAAACTTAAAAATAGGAAGTAGAACTAGTATGAATATGCATTCATCATATACTATGTCGATGAACAAATTTTATAATAGTTTTCTCTCATTTACATGTATTTTTTTAAGTCTACGTTTTGCTTTCTCCCTGGTTAGGCAATAGTGATTCATTTTATGTGAGTGGGAGCGCGTAACACCTCTTGTAAATAATCTATTGTCTTATCCAATTCTTAGGCCACATATCTACCTTATAATCTTGGTTTATCATAATGTTTGATGGGTTTTTGTGTTTTCTCACATGAACATGGTGGAGACTCCTTTTCTAAAGATTGTGACCTAATTTATAGATCTTTGACGAGATCCTCATATGATTTAACATGAAAATATAACACAAAACTAGATATTACTGACCCAAACATGTGACATATTAATCTTTATATAGTCATGTTAATGACTAATAAGCATTATGACATTTTAATTGGTACTAATTTAGATTTTATAATCACAATGTTTATATTAGCATTTCTTGACCATAGTGTTTACAAAATGAACTGTATGTGAGAAAAATTAAAGAAAATAATTTGGAGATTATTTTCCCATATTTGTGATATGTAAATGTAGATTGATATAAAATTGAACTAGAACATAATACAATTAGAATGGGTCCAATTTAAGTTAAAGTGAGCTAGATATGGAACTCTTGGTGATGCATATATAAAATTGACTATTTCTAAACATGAATACAAATTATACGATATTAACACATGTCCAACAATTTTCTAGCTATCTTGTTTGAACATTGAGTGTCACTAATCCCCACTACTTGATTGAGGTTAACCATTTTAAACTACTGAAATAGATATAAATTTTTAGTACTGGTTGTAAAGATACTTTATGTTGGAACTGAAAAGTTATCTCTCATCATATGATACTTTGTATAGAATCGTAAATCATTTGATGGTACTCAATTCATTATTTAATTTTCAAATTGTTCTCCTTTCCATTGCCAAAAACATTCAACATGACTCAAGGTTGGGAATGATTTGGAAAGAAACAAGGTGAGGTTGGAGAAGAATGCCCTAGTTATGAGTAATTACATGTTACACTAATTTATCACCATCGAGTTTATTTTCTAGTCAATGTCATGACTTGGTTAGGTCATATTAATATTACTTTAGAAATTCAAGCTTGGGAATTATTTGGAAAGATAACAAGGTGAAGTTGGGAAAGAATGCCCTAGTTTTTAGTAAGTACATGTTACACTAATTTATCATCATCCAATTTATTTCTATACAACATCATGACTTGGTTAGGTCATAAGAATATTACTTTACTACTAAAAGATAAACATGCCATGTATATATATTTTTATGCCTCACGTTAGCTCCAAACAAATTTTATGCCAAAATATAAATTTTATGGGGATATGTGTCTCCATATGGGATTCATTGCCTATTGTGGGTGTAAGGTGTTTTGCTTAAAATACACTATCCCTATAATGAAAAAAATAGCAACATGTCCATTGCTTACATTATCATGTACTAGGGGAAAAAACCTCATGAATGCTTATTTTCCTTTAATAAGGGCTCATTTTTTCCCTCACTAAAGGATTATTTTCCATTCTAATTCAAATTTTTTGTTATACCAATTAAATATTATCTAACTCAATATACAATAACTTGAGGATGTGGTTCATAAAAACATTATAGTCACTACATTTATTAGAAACATTAATTATTCCACAAATTTATTTTGTTTTGTTATTTATTTAGTACATAATAATTATAAAGAAATTATCAAATTGTAGACACTATTGAGGCAAAATTTGAAATTATCAATTGTCCTCTGCTATCAAATTTGTTGGGCCATTGAGTTATGTTTTGTATATACTAATCTAATATTATATAGTTCTTTTCTATTTTATTCATGAAACTATCTTAGTAAGTGCTATGAAAAATCTACTATGAAAGCTTTAAAAAATGACCATCTCTAGTCAAAAAAGTTGTAAAACTTGCACACTAAGTGTTGTTTCTTGAACTCATGCTTTAGATTTATTTTTCATTCCACATTTTATACTTTTATCCATTTTGTGATGTTTTCAAGTCACTTTTCATGAGTATCTCAAAAACTAAAAAGGTAAGCCACAAAAAATTCCCCAATCATATCACATTAGTTTTTATTTCCAAAATAACAATGGTAAGGTTTGAGGGACAAGGGTAAGAAGAGGTGATAACTTACCCTTTCACCTGCATGTTTCTACCATGTTCAACACTATAGGAAAGACCATTATGAAACTTATTATGGAGATTAGCCATTCAACTGAAAGAACTAGAAGCAAGTTTTCCATAGTGGATGTTAAACTCAACATATTTCAAGCTATGAAAATGTTGATCACCGGTAATGGTTTGGAGTATGATATTGAGTATGAGTTTCTCACATAAGGTTACCTTAAATGTGAAAATTTGGGCCATCTCACCAAAATCTATACAAGTCATAGATGAACAAATAAAACACAATAAACATCTTCAGCCCACTTGATGGCTTCATTCAGGTTGTTGGGTACATTCTGTCCCCAACCATTTCTAAGGCACAGCACACTCCAGACTTGCTTGGACCAAGTACAGCTGAAAAGCAAGTGTGTGTTCGTCTCGTTTGCACTCATGCAAAGAAGACACGTCTCATCCATCGGGATGCCCCATGCTGCCATCCTGTCATAAGTAGGGAGTCTGTTGAGAATGGCTCTATAGCAGAAAACACTCCATTTGGGGTAGTGAGCGCGGCCCCATAGAGAAACAAAGATGGCCAAACCTGTTGAGGAACCTGCAACAATGTTGATCGCGGGTGGCTGGTTATAGGACCAAACACCATTTACCCCAACACTAAATAGGTGTCGGTTGGTATCCACATAAGCGCACATCAGCCACCAGGAATGAGAAGGTTTGTTCCTATGATCACAGACAAGATTGGAGCCGTATCTATATTTCATCCAAATCGTCCAACAGTTCAACGGTTGATTGATGAATTTAAGAACTCGGATAGCACTGCTATGTTGCATAAGATCCTCCGTGTCCTTAATCTGCATCCCTCCATCAAGGAATGATTTGACGATTTTATCCCAAGCAATGGTGTGATTTTACCCTGCCCATAAGAAGCCAGCTGTGAGAGACTAGAGAGAATCTAAGATAGGATTGGGTATGGAGCCCATAGAAGTCCAAAAATGCAGCAGACTTTGAAGAACTGATCTGATGAGAACCAGTCATCCTGCCATTGAGATACGTAGCCCACTCCACTGTTCAATCTTTTCCCTGAACCTATCAAGGCAGCCACTAAAATCTTTGGAGGTTATGTGACCAGCAATGAGGGGGAACCCCAGATACTTGGTAGGTAGGGTGTCTGTGTGCATGCCAATAACTGTCTTGAGTCTACCCCTTCTTCTATTGCAAGATTTAGAGAGAAAAACTTGGGATTTGATAGCGCTCACATATAAGCCCGTCAGTTTACCAAACTTTAGGAGGGAATTGTACTCCTTGATTCTTCTACCATTGCCTACTGAGAATAGGAGAACATCATCAACAAAGATGATATGGGTCATGACTAACCCCTTTGACTTTGTAGGTTCTTATGAGGCCCTTGTCTTCAGATGTTTCTATCATCTTGGTCAACCCTTCCATCACCATAGTAAAAAGGAGTGGGGACAAATGCTCCCCTTGCCGCAGGCCATTAGAGGATCTAAACATACCATTAGGGAAGCCATTAATGAGAATAGAAAACGAGCAAGTTTCCACTCATTGTTTGACAATATGAATCCAACTTTGATCAAAGCCCAAGGCATCCATCACCCTCCAGAGGTATTCCCAATTTACATGATCATACACCTTACTAATGTCAATTTTCATACAGGCTTTCACATTAGTATTCTTCATATTGAATTCACTGAGAAATTCTGTGGCGAAGAGAGAACAATAAGACATGTATCTACCTTTAACAAAAGCATTTTGATTAGGGGAAATTATGTAGGGAAGAACCTCTTTCATCCTATTAGCCCAGAGTTTGGAGATGGTTTTGTATAGCACTGAGTAGCAAGCTATCGGCCTGAAGTCTATCATCTCTTTAGCATTATTGTTCTTGGGGATCAGTTTGATAAAAGAATGGTTAACATCTCTTACCATGGCACCTCCTGCAAGGAACCAGTTCACGGCATTGCAGATATCATGTTTCACAATATGCCACACTATGGAAGAACTGACTGTTAAAACCATCTGGACCAGGGGCTTTCGAGTAATGTATAAAAAAATCACTTTTTTAACCTCCTCCTCAATTGCTTCCTTGTTGAGACTGTTGTTCATTTCATGAGTTACCTTTTTGTCCGGTAGCACACTTTCATCAGTAGAGTGTATGTGGTCGTTGTTGTAAAGGTTTGTAAAGTATTGAATAACTGTCTCCGCAAAATCTTCGTTCTTGTCAACAGTTTCACCTTTTTCATTGATGAGTTCATAAATAGAATCCCTCATTTCTTTCTTCCTGATGGTCGTATGGTAGATTTAAGAATTACAGTCTCCATCCGCTATCCACTTCATTCTGCTTTTTTGCCATAAGAAAACCTCTTCTGCTTTCTCGAGTTTCCTGACTCTATCTTCGTATTTAGCTTCCTCCTCTATATAAGTAGCATCCAAAGGATTAAGGCGTAGATTCATGGCTGCTTCCTCATAGTTTATTTTTGCTTCACGTATAAGGTTAGGCAAATTGATCTTCTCTTTCGCCCAAGCTTTGAGAGCTTTTTTTAGTGTGCTAGAGTTTTTTTAAGAACTCTGAATAGGGGGTTCCCCCTCACATGTATAGACCAACAGTCTTTGACTAAGTCATTGAATCCATGCCAATCACTCCACACATTAAGGAACCTGAAAGGACGAGAAGGTTTAGGGGATTGGTTAATATGTACCTTCATCCACGCGTGATCGTTGAAGTAATGAGCACCCAATCTGATAGCAACATTAGGGAGCACGTCAAGCCAAGAATTGTTGACGAAGCCTCGGTCCAGGCAGCTAGAGATGCAACCATAAGGGTGTTTTTTATTGGACCAAGTTGTTATGCCACCTATCATATTGACTTGGTGTAAACACGCTTTATCCATGGCACTGTTGAACTTGTTGAGGATTATGTCTGGTACCCTCTTGCCACCATAATTTTCATTATTTTATCTTGTGTTATTGAAATCGCCCAACACCAGCCAAGGGATTTCATTTTGAGCCGTAGCTTCCAGCACAGGACAAAGTCTATCCCGGTCATATTCCATATTTTCCCCATAAACTGCTGAGAGAATATAAGAGAAACCTCCTTGGTTGAAGCAACTCACGGTGACGATCTGATCTGTGGAGCTAATAAGATCAATGTGCCATGTTTGAGGGTTCCACCCTATGACTATCCTTCCTTCACCAACCTTTTCAAGGTTGGATATACTATTCCACTGAGGCGGGAACTGTGTATTTACATGATCTGCTGTAACTCTTTTTATTCTAGTTTCAAAGCAGCAAATGACCTCCGCATCGATCTCCTTCAAAATTTTCCTAAGCTTCCTCTGTGTCTTCGGTAAAGATGCCTGACGGACATTCCACGCCATAATTGACATTTAAATATTGGTGTTTGATGGCCCTCCTCCACTCCTGGATTTAGGTCGGCCCTTATTCTTGTTAGTTGCACTTCTCGTCTGTCTTGGGCTTCGGCTATGAGTGCCACCTTCTTCAGTGTGGGTTTCACCATCATCATCTTGTTCCAGTGATGTGAACTGGTTCCCCATTGGGATCACTTGTTTGTCAGCTACCTTCTTAATTGCTTCTCCTGTGTTTGGGTTGGGTACAATGTTATCGACATTGTGGCTCAGACCTATTGTTATTATCTCCAAAGGTATTTCTCCCTCTTCAATAAGTGTGATGTCCTGAATGACATCAACCGTTTCTTTACCCTTATCTTTGTCTGAGTTGGCAGCCACAACATTGAATTCATGAACGACCAATGATGTATCAACAACATTGTGTCGGCCTGCTGTGGTGCGACCACCCGTGGTTTTTCGAGAAGTATTGTTCTTAGGCGGGCCTCGACTTCTACTCCTATTCACTTTTCTTTGTTGTGTTTCACTCTAGATGGGTACCTTCATCATCAGCGGATCCGCTTGAGTAACTCTCATGCTAGGGTAGAAACATGTAGCATGGCCAAACACTAGGCACTCGCCACACCTGTTAGGTAAGGCTTCATATACCACCCTTACTGTCAAGGCTTTGTCGTCAGACATTTCTATCATGACCTCTTTAGGGGGAGGTCTGTCCGCTTTCATCTCCACACAAATGTGTGTCGCACCCGCAAATTTTCCCCTCGACATAAAATCGATCACCTTGGGCTCGCCTACACCACAAGCGATAATTGAAATGGCTCTACAAGTCCAATGTTGGCCAACTTCAGGGAGGGTTACCCAGACGGGGGCGGAGGTGAGGATTGCACGTCTCAGATCGACATCAGGGGTCCATCTACGAGCAAGGACCATGTGTTCGTCAAAGAACCAAGGGCCCTATTCCACCGCCACATTCATGTCTTCCGCAGAAGCGAATCTGGCCAGGAACAACCCGCCCACCAACGGCGAGAGTTGGAGTTCGCCTTTGGGTTTCCAAGCTCTTATCTTCCATCCATACAATTGTTGCAGGGCAGCCTCTTTACCTAGGATCTAAACAATGACTGAGAATTGGTGATACTCATCCATCGCTTTCACCACAGGTTTAGAGAACTTAAGCCACGACCTATTGTCGGCATCCTTGAAGATAGGATCACTGGGATCTTCCGGCAGCAGCAGCGGTTTGAACCTCCGCTGCACCTCCATGGGTTTGGCCAGGGTTGCCGCCCAGGTTCTGCCCTTTGTAACATCCGCCTTTGGATCTTCCCATTCCACAGACGTGGATGAACTAGCATTGGCCAGCAGGGGAGTAGGGGGCGCAGGGAGAGCGATGGTAGTAGGTGGGGTGGAGGAACCCGACCCACCCTGGCCCGCCCCCACCATGAAGCCACCAAGGGAAACTCGAACGGAAGAGAGGCGAGAGAGCACTCTAGTCGCCGCGGAGCTATGAATGTGAAGACATGAAGAGTTACACCCTCCTTTGTATAACTGGTCTCAGGTATTTCGTGTGGAAAGAGAGGAACAAGAGAAGCCATGAGAAGTAGGAGACCATCCAATGGGTTTTCATTAAAAATTTTGCTATAGAACTCAAGTGGCATATGAAAAATAGGAAGGATATTTTGTATAGACTGAATTCTAACACTCAAACTTAATGGGGTTTTTGTATGTAATCCCCACATATAGATTATGTAGGACCCTGGTTTAGGGTGCCTCGTTTTGTAATGTATAGTTTGTTCAACTATACCATCTTTTGGTTTAATATATTTACCTTACTCCAAAAAAAACACAATACAAAATAAGATACATGTGTTAAACGTTTTAATACTGATAGAATGTAACATGTCTACTATGTTAATAACATCCACATAAAGGTAGAAGAATAAAATAAGGCCAACAACAATGTGAAAACCCCCATAGCCAATCGACATCAATATTCTAACATGGACGATGACAAAGACAACAAGTCTAACTAGGGGGAAGAAGGAAGAGTAGGGAGTGATTCGTTGGAGAGTCTAACCCTATACCACCCAAGGTTTAGTGGAATTAGAATCCTAGAAAAGAAATTGACTAGAATAAACATATTATGAAGGATATACAAATAAGAAAGCTTATGGATACAATCTATTTAATCCATTTTTTTAAGAATCAATTGGAACATATGGGTAACATTGAGTAGATAAATCAGAATGAAATGAAGACATAGCTAAGAAAACTCAAGAAGGTGAGAATTGTAATATTATTGCAAGTGTAGAAAAAAATACAACAACCAAACTCCTTGAAGACAATGAAAAATCAATTCAAGGAACTCACATCACTTCAAGAAAATCAAAGCCAATAGAGTGCATGTGAAAGCCACCAATACTAACCCCCCACAAGGTTCATTGCAAATGAAAAGAGCTTGAGGGGGGCAGGTGACATGGATCTTGTCCTATAGATTTTTCATATTTTCTAATGTTAGATTTTAGATACTAGAATGTGAGAGGCATCAACATCTCTAAGACATGATATGCCCTATGGGACTTCACCAATTTGAAGAGGCCAAAGATTGTAGTAAGGCTCAACCCCAAAATTAGTGTTAAAAGGTCAACTCCAACCATCGAGTCATTTGGTATCAAAAAATCTCATTAAGTGGAAGATAATTTTTTTATGGTGGGATTTGATTGATGCAGATCACACATGACTATTATGTATATATCATTAATAATCACTGACTCTTTATTACATTCAAGGTGAATATTAGGTGTTTCTCACTATAATTTATTCTAAATACAATATCACATAATATATCTCCTTGGAAAACACAATGATGGAACATGGTATCACCAAAGGATCACCATTGAGGATGTAAATATACCATCTCATCTGATAAGATGATGGGAAGCAAAGTTACAATTTTAACAATGCCAACCTACTCAGTGATACAAATTCATCTATGAGTCGGGGTCTTCATAATCTAAATTTAGCTACAAACATGGTTCCTCCCTGAGAGGTTCGATAGGGTTGTTGGTATTTGCACTTCATTCAGAAGTGCCCTTATGTTATGTTGAAACATGTTCACCTAACTATTATACATTGTCCATACTTTGATAATGATATAATTAATATATTCATATGTATCTACCATTTTAGTATCATTTCAGATGAATAGATATACCCAAAATGAATCAAATTCACAAACCCTAGCTTGCCAAGATATAAGTCCAAACCGTTCAAATTAAAGAATTGAATACTAGATAAGTTCCCTCTTAAAATTTGGTTGTAAATCATTTTAAATGGTTGTATGACTTGTAATTAAGATCAAAATATTTTTACAATTAATATGATCAATTAATATTTCCTTTTGCATTAAGTAGTTTAATGCAATTCATGCACTTTCATAGGCCATGATTGTCCATGAACTATCTCAGTCGATGAGCCTGATTACATTGGCCAATTAATTCCACAAATAAAAATAAGAAATGTCATGAATCTCATCCAATGATAGGTTGGCTTGCATACAACATAATTCATCAATTTTGTCAAAATCTTGACAATCAAGGTTTAAAATCATTTCCATCAATCAACTTATCGTGCCAGAATCTCGAGTGATGGTGTTGTAGTTGTAAAGTACAATATAGCTGTTAGAGAGAGGTAAAAGGTGATTTATATCCATTGGAGATGCAGAAAACCTCTCAATAATGGATCAAATTTGAACGAATTGACTCTACTTGCTAGTTGCCACCATCAACTATAAGTGGGACCTATTGGGATTTACCTCATTATCTTCACTGCTTCTATGCTATAACTGAGTGATTGTTCCTAATAGTGCCCACAATTCCACTTGTTGTTAATCACTTATCTATATTCATTTAACTGTATTAGGAAATGTGTAAGGAGATAAGATCCTATTTATTCTATGTGAGTCCATCCACTCGTTCTCCCAATCTCTCATTTCCAAAGTTAATGATTTGAAGAAAGATTCTTTCATGAACGAGTGTGCTTCCCTGATGAAGGAAGGAGAAGGAAAAGGAAAGGAACTCTTGACCTAGAGCAGGTAAGTCCTTGGTTAAGTTCAAAGACTCAAGGTAATAATGGGTAATCCCTTTGTAATTGTTATTGGTTACTTTGGCCTAAAAGGCAATGGTAGTTATCCCTTAATATAGAAAAGGGTGGTCTTCAATTTATAAATTTTAAATAATATAATGAGGTAGTCAAGTGTTTAAAACCCTAGAGTTTGACATCTCTATGTAGTGGAGCTACATCCTTTGAAGATGGAATCACTACAAACAATTGTGTTTAATTTATGATTTTTTCAATCTCTATTCTCCTTGCTTGTTTTTCTTATTTGTAGTTAACTTTTGATATAATTTGAAGATCTTACAAGTTTTTCTAAGTGGTTTAGTTCTATCTACCTCCAGCCCCCAAAGACAATACATCTGATAAATGGTATCAGAGAAAGGTGTTCTTCAAGTTATTACTACAACAAGTAAGAGGATACAGGTGACAACGTGCTAGGTTTAGTCAACCTCCCGGAGAACTTCTCCATGCATCCAATGATCTTTGGCAACACAAACTTCCTATAGTGGAAGAGAAGGATGTAATTATACATCCAAGGATTGATATTTGAGTTGTAGAAGATGATAGTTCTCCCCTACACTTCCCCAAAAGTAGAGATGGAGACATTGAATGAATCTAGTTTGAAGAAATCTCAAGAAATGCAAAGGTAATTAGCATCATTTATTATTCTCTCACTGCTATCAAGTTTGACTATATTTCCCGTTATGAAAAATCTCAAGATATATGGGACAATATTTATGCGACATATTAGGGATAAAAAAGTGAAGTAGAGCAAATTATACAGGTTCACTCAACAATTTGATAATTTATACATGGGCAAGTTAGAGAGCATTGTAGATATGTGTTAAATTCTCTTACCACCCTAGGGCATACCATGGAAAATGGTAAGGTCAACTTAAATATACTCCACTCACTTCCTCACTAGTGGGTTAAGAAGGTGACTCCCATCGAAGAAACCTCCAAGCTTTCCATTCGTCCCATTGAAGAAATCCTAGTCAACATCAAAACTCATGAAGTGAGACTCAACTCTAGAGATGAAAAGAACAAATAGGAATCCTCTAAGAAGAATGAGTCACCCATCAATTCTCAAGTGGAGTCCCTAGTGCAAGACTGATTCCACACTCAATATCCATAGTCTAGAAAAGATGTCTCCAATAGTGATCTTGAAGCTTATTACTCCAAAGGGAAGCCATTCAACAATAAGAAATCTTCTTATAATACAAGTCCTATGAGTGTGGTCAAAAGGGGAAATTCAAGAGTGATTTCCCAAAGGTGAAGAAACATCACCACAAGAAAAGCCACAATGGATTAAATGATAGGAAGAATGAAGCTAAGTATAAGAAGAGGGTTAAGAAGGAAAACATACTAGTGAGAACATAGGATTTGGAGATAGTGGAGGCGACTAGGGTTCCAATTAGAAAGGAAACTCAAGGAAGGGGTTCCGGCTTCCAGCTTATGCATGCCTGCTCCCCTTGGGTGTTTCCAAGATCATATAGTGTCCAAGTAGTGGGAGAGTGGGGTTCATAATTTTTGACTCTCAGAAGCTTCAGGTCCATCTGTGTTGCTTCTGGACAAAGGGCCTTGTGTGCTCCCATAGAGGTATTCTCAGTGTCTTGACTCTTGGTAGATTGGATATGGCATCCATTTCTATTTATAAGTTGCAAAGATATCTTAAATATGCATCACTCCTGTTCTTGCCCTTCTATCTCAACATCGGTCCTCCTTTTATGCCCCCTATATTTTCTTAACATTTGTGTTGTATTGTAGTTTTTGTTTATCATCTCTTTTTTGTTTGGTGAGTGCAACTTCAACTGCTTTTTAGTCACAGTGAATTGGGAAGGGGCTTGAGCCCTGGTTTGGTTAGTCTCTTCCTATGAGAGTTTAGTTTCCTTGCTACTACAAGGTGCCTATTTTGCTTCAAAATTTCTTTGTTTACATGGTTGTGCGGATATGTTGGTGGAGGTCCCCTTTGGACAAAACATTGTTTGGTTGCAGACTTAGATTCAACACCACCAAAGAAAACTCATGTTCAAGGAATCTTGTTTGACATTAGCTCATAAGTAATGGATCAACATAGAAGCGCTCTTTTCTTATTTCAATATGAGGTTTGATGGTTACTTAGTGGTTCTTTGACCAATATATTTTGGTAAAGTTATTACCTCTATCTATAGATTTTGTATGGCTTATGAGCAATGAATGGATTTGGATGCTCTCAAAAAAAGAAGGAAAGGAGGGAAAAATAACCAGACTAACATGTTGCTACAGACTCTCACCCATCCTTCTCTTTTAGTGGGTCTTCCTTAAGTGAAGATGGTGACCCTATAGCTAGAACAAGCTATGTGGTATTTAAGGTAAGTTTGATAAACCATGATTCACTTTATAAATAAGAAAATGTTGATGTTGTACTCACTTCCTATACTTCCTATTATGAATTCAATTCTAAAAAGAAAATATTAGGAAAAGCTATTGATAGCTTGTTTGTTAGAATTGATGATCTTGAGGGAAATGAAAAAGGCTTTGAATGTAAAGTCTTACAAGATCTTAATATTGATCTAAAATTGATATATAATGGCCAAGATTGAGAATGTCATCTATATTAAGAAAATGAATACTCTTAAAGATGAAAACATGTGTATCTTGATGAGCTTATTATTCTTAGAACTGAAACATTAGAATGTTTTCCAAGGTAAATGATATCAAAACTAGACTAATATATTTCCTTGTGATGAAGTCACTAGTGTTACTCTTGAGAGAGATTTTTGTTATACTAAATTTCTCTATTTAGTGGTTGCTCTCTTACATGCTCAATATGATCTTGATAGCTTATCTACTATGGTTACTACTCTAGTTGATGAGAATGTCTTCTTAGAGCTTGCAACATGCTTCTAAAGGTCAAGAAAACCTTGAATGAAATGCCAAACCATTATACAAAAGAAAAGGGAGAAATGGTATTGGATATAATGGAACCCTAGAAAATAAGAAAAATAATGGAAAGGGAACTCCAATATTTTAGGGAGAATCATCTACCTCCAAGACAAATATGATTTGCGCTTTATGTAATAAATATGATCACTTTACCTCTCTTCATACTTATAAGAAGAAGGGGACCAAAATCAAGATTATTTGGGTTACCAACATAACACCAGATCCAAAGGTTTAAATTGGGAACCAACCTTTCTTCTTTTGCAGGTGAATGAAAAATGGATAGTTCATAGTTGATTCTCCAAGCATATGACAAGAGACAAAGTCCACTTCCAAATTCTTAAGAATAAGAAAGGTGGTTCCATGAAATTTGAGGAAAATAATAAGTGTAAGGTGATAGGTAAGGATGATGTATGATATTCACTATGTATAAAGATTGTTCTTCTAGATGGTATACATAAAATATTTATTGGTATTAGTCAACTTTATGATAATGGATGCCTTGTGCAATTCAATACTCTCAAATGCTTACTTATATATTGACTCACTTATTGTGTTATATATAAGGGAACTAGGATTGGAGATATTGATATTGTTTTCTTAGACCTCTTGAGCATACCTTTGGTAAATGTCTTGTTGTAGAAAAAATGATGTATATATATGGCATTGTAGACTTCATCATATAAACATGCATATGCTAAAAAAACTATGATAAAAGGGTTTAATCAAGGGGCTTCCCAAATTTGAATTTGAAAGGGACAAAGAATGCCAACCTTGTATCGAAGGAAAGAGAACCGAATCCTCCTTCTTGTATAAGGGATTACTTAGTACTAAAAGAGACCCATAACTTCTTCACAATGATCTTTTTGGACCTATAAACTTAAACACTTAAAGGTAGAAAGTATTGCTTGGTTATTGGTGATGATTTCTCTCACTTTACTTTGACTTCCCTTTGTGTTTATAGACACCTAGTGAGAGAAAGCTCCAACTTCTCTCTAAAAACTCCAATCCGTCTCTCTGAATACAACCAAGGTAGCTCTCCTCCTACCCTACCTAGGAAGAAGGTGAAGCTTTAGTAAGAATACTCTACTCACAGGTGCAACCTACTTTTTCTGGCGAGGAACATCTATGATGTAGAGACAACTCTACTACCAGTAGATGTATGCTAGCAACATCTAGACGACGACGAAGATTGGTGTAGTCATCCTTAATTTCAAGTGATGCCTGATTTACCTGGCAAGGAATATCTTTGACGCGGAGACTACCATGAAAATAGCAGCAACCTGCTAAATCTGGCTAGTTATCACCAGTGTTGGAGGAAGAATTCATGGAGAGCTTGCATCAACATCTCTATTACCACCAACACCTAGCGGTCCTTTCACTTTCTTCCCATCTAGATCACCACAAGACTAGCGGGAACCTTTGCACTAATAACAACAGACATTTCTAACATCAAACAGAGTTAGTCCAGCATAGTTGGTTTCCTCCCTCAGATTAGGTCGACGCCGCTTTCTCTGGACCAAATCTCATAGCCCATACAATAGAAAATTTGTCCCCCAATATGAGAATAGGTGGCCACCTGACACTAACAAAGAGAAAAAACAAGTTCCTCAAACATAGGGTTGGCACTTCACACCACATGTATCGAGCCCTCCAGTATAAAAAGACATCTTCATCATCTCACTCACAAAGTCCTCCACACCTAGACCTTGAGATGGCTTCTCGTCTTCCTTTCATGGACTACCAACTCTCAAACCCAGAGAATCTCTCATATGTGCAATTTCTGAGAGCTTGGAAATACCATCAAAACAATATCCCACCAGGTATCAACACCATCCAAACAGGCAACAAAAGGTTTGAGGTCTCCATTGACTATGATAGAAAATCAAACATATTCATTACCAAGGAATGTGTCGACATGATCACAGAGCTCCATCTCAAACCAAAATGGACTATCTTCATCAGACCAATTGCAAACAAAACCTTGATGGTTGGGTGACCGATTTCAATAACGAAACACCTACAAAACTGTACTCGCTATTCTTCTCCAAAGAGGACCACATCTCTACTTCGATCTCTAACTCAACAGACCAACTGTTCATCAGGGAGAAACATTAGCCTATAGAAGTATCAAAGGACAAACCGATTGAGCTCCCCTCAGGAAAGTCCTCTAGTTTGAGCACGGAGGAAGAAGAAGATACAACTTCATCTCAAAGAAAAGTGAACACTATTGCAACCATGTATGATATACCCACTATACCTGATCATCCTCTCCCCCTGATATATGATCATTCAAAAATTAAGAGAAATATTCTGCCGATATCTTTTATTCAAACTCATCAGTATGATTTAAATTTCCCACCATTAGGTCAATCATCAACTACTAATCTTGCTATTAAGAGCCTCATTCCACCTTCAAAACCATTGGCATGGCATCTAGCCCCACCCAAACGTCATTTTGGTTCCCTGCATTGCTTTAGATGCAACAACACTCAACATTCTCAGTCCCAATGCTCTGAAAATAGGTTTTGTCATCACTACAATAAGACTGGACACATCAAACAAAACTACAAACACCGCTTCTCCTCTTTCCCAGATAACCACACACACTTTTATAGGAAAAAGGCCTTACACCATGCACGAGCAACACTTTCCAATAAATCACATTTCTCTCTTAGATTTGAAAAATCTAATCGCCGACCAAAACCCGATGATAATGGGATTTACACCAGAAACACTTTTGCATGCCTCAACACACTTTAGGATTACACCTACCATCGCCCTCACCCTATATATCGACCTGAAGGCCGAAAACCACCGCCCCACCTCTCCAAACCTACCCCTCACAACCTATGCAAACCCTCCTTCATGGAACTACCTGTTAGCCCATCACCTTTCCTGATGGCCCCTGCTCTTCACTTAGAAAATGAGTTCCCTTTCAACCTCCTAACTAACTCTATGAGGCTTCTAAATGTCTTCACCAACCGTAATGTTCTTGTCTCGATCATCAATAACATAGACAATAACACTATCAATATCCTTGATGTAACCAGAGCCATAGTGTTGCTTATCCCGGGTCATACTATCTTGAAACCTAAAATTCTATCACTGTCCCAACTTCTCTACTTGGTCCTAGAAGGAACTAAACTAGATCATCTGATCGGGCATGTCATGACTATTCCTTATGGTTCTAGTTTTGTCCAAGCCAAGATCACCAGATGGACTCATGAACAAGGTTCATCTCTGGCTGGCTCAGGCAGCTCGGGATGGGTTGCTATAACTAATCTACCACCTCACCTCTGAGAGGTTGAAGTCTTCAAAGTCGTTGCTCACTCTATAGGTTCCACTCTACAATTTGTCAGCTAGGAAACCCTACACCCCACCCAATTTATAAAAGCTTTCTGTGTCTTCCCGGTGAAACAAGCTATTACTCTACCAACATCACTGAAAATCAGGCTGGGTGAGAAGATTTACAAAATCAAACTTGCGGCTAAAAACCCCTCGACCATCAAAACCACATTCTCAGACATCATTGTCCATCCCCCTTCGTGGTACTGCTCCATCAATTCCAATAAACCCCTCAATGCTTCTAGAAAACCAAACGAGAGGAACACGGTATGAGAGAGGAACAACATCACCACCAAGTCCTTTGAAGACACAAACCGATCGGTCAATAATAAAAGACCTAGAACCTCCTCACCGTTAGCTAACAACCCAAACAAATCACTGACGAACACATACAAACCTTTCCCATTTCAAAATGATGAAATAGACTCAACCATGAACTTAGAATCTGATACTATAAAGAAATTAAAGTCTGTTTTTATTGATGAAATAAGATCTTCACATAGTCCAAAATAGAAGAGAAAAGGAAAGGCTTCAAGCATCATCGAATCCATGAACAACATCCAAACCACTCCATAAGGACAAACCAGAAGGAACTACTTTTCCTCGGTAGAGACAGGTACATCTTCTTCTCACACTTCTTCCAAACTGTTTACATCATCTGCAGATACTACATCATCTGTTTTAATAGAAAATGATATTGACAACATAGAAGACGTAGCTTCTTGGCTAGATATATAATCATTTACCACCTTTTCTTATAAGCTAGGCATCACCTTTGAAGATGATACTTCAGCTCATCAAGCCTTAGACATCTTAGAAAAATTTATGAATTGGAAAAACAATAGAAACATCCACGAATCTTACTCCAAAATAGAGACATTGCACATTATTTAAACCCTCATAACATTGTCACAGTTTCTCTATTATAAAAATGAGGATTACCTCCTGGAATGCCTGTGGCGTCTCAAACTCCCATAGAAGAAAAGAAATCCAAAATCACATATACAAGAACAACATCAACATTATCACCATCCAGGAAACCAAAACCACTCTTTCATATTTTACAATAAAAACTATAGGTGGTAAACGCATTAACGCTTGGCATCAAATCCCACCTATTAGACTTAAGGTTGGTATATTAGTGGGTTTCAACAGTAATCTTTTTGATCTAACCCACTACAAGTACCGATCTTTATCCATAACTCTTCATTTCAAAAATATCACGGATCAATTCAGTTGGATCTTTACGGGTATCTATGGAGAACCTAGTACAAACAAATCAGTGTATATGACGGAAATGTCGCAAATCATAAGCTTATATTCAGAGAAACCATGGCTTCTTAGAGGTGACCTCAATCTTACCACACATATTGCAGATAGACAGAACTCCTCTTTAGCCACAGGCTACCTGACTTCTTCAGACAAAATCCTTTCTAACGCTGCTCAACAAACACAATATGATAGATATCCCACCATAAAATTCCTGCTTTAATTAGACAAGAAAACAAACTCGAGCTAGATTGGATCATTTCATTTGCTCTACCAAATGGGAAGATCAATATCCCTTAGCCTTTGTTCTGGCATCCCAATGTCCTATATCTGATCATTTCCCAAACATTATTGATACCAAACTTGAGAAATGGGGGCATAAACCATTTTGTTTTGAAAATTTCTAGACCACATATCCAAATTGTATAAACCTTTGTAAAAACAATTGGGTGCCAACTGACATCAATAATAGGAACCTAGGCCACCATATCCATAACAACACCAAAAATGTCAGGATAAAACTCAAAGAGTGGCATATAGGATCATCTGAAAGCCTCACTCTTAAAGTCAAAGACCTCGAACAACAACACCTTTATGTAGACAGTGACCCAACAACTGATCCTTGTCTTGTCCTCACCATCAAAGTGGAACTTGACTACATCAAACTTTGCATTGATACAAAATGGAGACAATGAGAAAAAATCTAATGGGCCAAAGAGGGAGGTAAAAACACAAAATTCTTCCAAAAAATATGCAAAAACAACTCTAGAAAGAACATCATTGCAAAACTGAACATAAATGGGAGATTCACATCCAACAAACATCTGATCACTTCCCAAATAGTCCAACACTTTAAACACATTTTTAACCCCCTATCTTTCTCAACTCCATCGATTGGAATAAGCTTTGTGGACGCAACATCAATTCACCACAAACCATTATCAGCCCTTTCACCTCTGAAGAACTTGACTTGGCTGTTCACTCTCTCGGTAATAACAAATCACCTGGACCTGATGGCCTCAATGTGGAATTGTACCTAGATAACTGGAACCACTTCAAAAGTGACTTCTAGGTGCTACTTAAAGAACTTCATCTCAACAACAACGCCCACAACATTCTCAAACACTTAAACCATACCTTCATCACCCTCATAAAAAAGTCACCCACCCAGATTTGATTTCTCAATTCAGACCCATCAGCCTCATCAACACCTCCTACAAAATCATAGCCAAAGTTCTAGAAAATCGGATCAAACCACATCTGGACAACATCATATGACTTAACCAAAATGCTTTTCTAAAAAAATGTAGTATTCATGATGCCTATATTATGGTGAACGAAACCATTCATCTCTGCTATAGAAACAAAACACCTCTTATAGCCATCAAACTTGACTTTGAAAAAGCATTTGACTTCATCAACTGGGACTGGCTCACTAAAGCCATGACAGGATATGGTTTCCCTGACACCTGGAATAATTGGATCCACGCTTGCATCTCCACAAACTACTTCTCTAATATCATAAATGGATCACCTTTTGGTCACTTTCATAAGACTAATGGGCTCAGACAAGGAGACCCTCTATCTCCATATCTATTCATCATTTGTTACCTCCTTGCTCACAAACATGATAAAACTCAGTACTTCTTAGGGACTTATAGCCACCCCATAAGAATGTCAGGAAAACATCATACAATTTGCATATGACACCATCATCCTTGTCTCACCAGAAGACACCACCATCATCAATACCATCCAAACCATAGGACTTTTCTCATACATCTCTGGTCTAAAAATAAACCTCTCCAAATCGTCCATTTTTTGTGTTAATACATATTAGTCAACCATCAATAAATACAAAGACCTCCTTAAATGCAAGTCAGAAAACCTCCCCATAAGCTACCTTGGGCTACTGATAACTGCACTACACATTACTCACACCATCTGGAACCCCATCATTGATAAAATAAACAGAAGACTCAACTCATGGACTAATAACTTCCTCAATCTTGTAGGACAACTCACCCTTCTCAATAGTGTCATCACCCCCATCACTACTCACTATCTGAGTTGTATTCCCTTACCCACCAAAACCCAAAATATAATTGATAAAATCAGAAGAAACTTCCTTTGGAACAACCACACTTCAAATACAAATAACAAATATTTTCATCTGGTTAACTGGGGTATCATCACAGAACCAACCAGATTTGGGGGATAGAGCATCATAAATATCAAAACTCATGCTCTATGTCTTATAGAAAAAATCATAAACATTCTCTCTACAAATGGGAATAAGATTTGGATTCATTTAATCCATCAGAAATATTACGTAGAAACACCACCATGGCATAAAACCAAACATAGAATCTCCTCCCCACTTTGGCAATACATAAATAAAAATATAAACTTGATAAAAAATCTCATCTACACCCCCCGCATGTCCATCAGAAGATTAACTTTTGGAGTGACCCATGGTACCATCACATTACTATTCAAAACGTACACCCCTAGATGTTCATTCCCCCTAAATTTCTTTCCCTCAACATTGCAAAAACCCTCAAACTCCTCACCAGTCAGAGGCAAAATGCACTAACAAGACACCTTCAAACTTATGTTAACAACAACATTTTGAGGGACATCATTCTAGAACTAGAATTCAACACCAGTAATAAAATTTCGTGGAAATGGGGACCTCAGTATACCCCAAATCAACATATACTTTCCTATCTTACAGGAGCCATATATCAAACCTAACTCTGATTTGAAAGGCCAAATGGCCACAAAATTAGAAAATCTTTTTCTGGCTGATCATACAAAATAAAATACTCACTGATCACAACATTACTCAAAGAGGTTTCATCGGACCAACCATATGTTACCTATATAGAGAAGAAGAAGAAACCACAAAACATCTCTTCACTAAATGCATCTTCAAGACACATATTTTACATATTTTCTTTCCAAACACATATGACATACACAAAATTCTTGTACCAACAACTTCTCACATAAATAAACCCCTCACACAACATTCAAACCTCCGATCTGAAGACCTTATCATCAACATCTTCTGGAATATTTGGAAAGAAAGAAACCAGAGAAAGTTCAATGATACATATAAACAACCACAAATCCTAATCTCTAACATTTTACTAGACTTATCTGTTTTTACTAACATGCAGGACAAACCTTCACTTCTACCCAAATAAACCTTGTTGAGGCAAACTTAGATAACATCTTCAGAGGAAAGGATGGAGGTGGTTACTACACTTTGGAGGAAATCATCGCAGATGAATCATATTTTTGAGTTTTTGATACTCTTGTAACTTAGATCTCTTTATTTCTTACTATTGAGGACATGTCTAAGGGGTTCCTCCCCCAAGAACAATCTATTTTAGCTTCACCATGTGTATTTTTTCCTGTGGAAGTTGGGCCATACCCTTTCAGTTGCCCAACTAGATGTCCTTCAGTTTCTTTCATGTAACTATGCTTGTAGATGTGCTGTGTTTGTAAGATGACTTATGCTAACTTTTTTAATGCATGAACTTTTATATATAAAAAACACTTCCCTTTGTGTTTATAGTAGTGATTCACTTAAATTTCTCTCATATTTTTACAAATGGATTGATAGAAAAACTTCTTGCCCCATTGTCTTAGTCAGTAGTGGTCATGGGGGGAGAATTCAAAAATGATTTATTTGATGCTTCTTGTGATCAATCTGGTCACATGGACAACTTTGATTTTTCTTATACACCTTAAAAAGTATGGTAGTAGATAGGGAGAATGGATCTTTTCAAGATATGGATAGAACCATGCTTTTAGAATATTATACTCACATGAATTTTTGGGTTGAAACCATTCACACTTATTTTTTGTGCAAATCTAGGTTTTCACTCATCCTTTTCTCATGAAAACCTCCAATGAGTTATGGTGTGGCACAAATCCATGAATTGACTTCTTTCGTGCATTTGGATGTAAGATTTGGTTTTGAATATATACATTACTCTTCCTTGGTTATAATATTTAGGTGATTCCGGATGAACAAGGTCCCAACTCACTTGATGAAGGGATGAGGGATCCAATCCCATGCTTTGCAAAGGATCATCCCAAGGATCTAATCATAGAAAATCCATTTGAAAGACTGAAGGCACATGATTTGCATACAAAAATCAAGCCAATATTGACTTTAACTTATTCTTGGAGCAAAAAAACATTAAGTAAGCTCTTGGGAATGACGACTGGATCCTAGACATGGAAGAAGGGAGAAATTTGACAATAACTAAGCATGGACACTTTTTATTGGGTCAAAAGATAAAAATGTCACTAGCACCAAATAGTCTACAAGAAAAAACTTGATGATCATGGGAAATGTTAAGGAACAACACAAGGTTAGTAGCTCAAGCTTACAACCAACAAGAAGGTATTGCTTTGATAAAACTTACTCACATTTCTAGACTTGCATATATTACAATGCTACTTATATCTTTGCATATTCACCTCATGGATTTTAAAATGACAAGCATGTAGATCATGTTTATCTATTGCACAAGGATCTTTATGGTATCAAACACGCCCCTAGGCCTTTTTTGATGGTGGTATATGAATTTTTTGATAAACAAAAGCCATACAACATCTACCCGATGAACTAACTCGATTTTAGATCAGGGATAAGGATACAACAAAGTTACATCAGTACAACTGAAAATAGATAGGGCTCTTCTACCTAAATTCCTAATGCTCACACATAAAGCAACTTTTTGATGGAATCTATCCTCGATGTTAAGAACCTACTGCTTTGAAGAAATGTAGATCACCTATACATAAATTGGAGTAGACAAGCACTGGATACATCAACCATAGCCTTCCTTGTTTAGCATAATTGCATTGATAAACACAAACCTCATATAATTCAAAATATCCACAATAAGGTGTAGAGGAAAGGCCCCAACACTGGTCAGGAATTTGAAGGAAAATTGTACTCTGCCAACCTTCACCCAGGAAAGGAAAACACCTTCACAATCAGGGAAGAACACCGATGAATGGAGGAACACAAGGATGAAACCAGCTCTACATGAAAAAAAGAAAAAACACACATGTGCCTATTGAAAATAGAGAAAAATGCAGGACAAGGGAGCAAAATCTTCAACACAACTTGGTTGTTTCCCTTAGCAGACAACTAGGGCCAACCACAATAGGAGAAATCCCAGCAGGTCTCATCCATAATCAGAAGAATTTGCCTCTCCTCAAAGCCCATATTGTGGCTACAATCCACCCAGTTGAGGCTGGACAACATCCTGCCTAGGCATGGACCGTAAGTGCCACCAAGAAGCGACATGCACAGAGAAGAGGGCACAACACCATGAAGACTGATAGAGGCCACATGAACCAGGTTGAAGCCTTATAATAAATCCAAGGGGAATAATGTGAGGCTCTCAGGTCCCCACACCCCCTCTTATGAGATCATGTATCAGGGGTTTGAAGTGATGGAAATTGTCTGACGCTCATCGATGCAAGAGACACTTACCGATTGCGCTTAGAAAAGCCTCTATATCTTGGTATGAAAAGATTAGAACATCTTGCTACATAATTTCTATTTCATTGGAAAATTTTGTTCTACTCTCTTTTAGAAACATACTTATAACAACTTCTTGTTATTCAAATTATATAAATGGCATTATCTTTGATGCTACTATTCTTGGTCTTTTCCAAGTTTGTAGTTCTCTTATGTAGAGTGATTTTAAAATGAGCATGATGGGAGAACTCACATTATTCCTAGGATTATAAACCAAGAAAATGAAGGATGGGAATATCATCAACTAAAGAAAGTACATAAAGGAACTCGTTAAATTATTTGGGATGGATGATTGCAAACCCATTTGCACTCTCATGTACAACACCAACAAGATGATAGTGATGAGGAAGGAGAAAATTTAGATGAGAATCTTTATAGAAATATGATTGGTATCTTTTTATATCTTACGACCTCTAGACATGATATAATGTTTAGTATTGGCTTGTGTGTTATATTTCACTCTAATCATAAGAAGTCTCATATATAGAAGTCAAGAGGGTTTTGAAATATAGCCAAAATCCCAATTTATTTTCCCATGGTATTCCGAGTCAAGGGACTTCACCTAGCCACCTATAGTGATATAGATTATGTTGGGTGCTTAATTGGTAGTTAGTGAACAAGTAGAATTTTCATTCTTCTAGTACCATGTTTAGTATATTGGTTCTACAAGAAACATTTAACTATGGTATTATCAACAAGTGAGGTTGAATATATAACCGCCATGAGTGAGGTGGAATATATTACCACCACTAGTTTTTGTGCACATATCCTGTGGATGAATCAAAGTCTATAACAGTTTGACATTCTTTTTGAAATGTCTCCTATCTATTATAAAAATACTAGTGCAATAAATTTACCTAACAATAATATATTATACAATAGATCTAACCATAAAGAGGTCTTCCATTGTTCTCATGACCACAATACAAAAAATATACCTATATCACTCATGTGGACACCAAAAATCAACTAGAATATATATTCACTAACCTCTTGTGAGGGAGCAATTTCAATTTATTGAATCAAAATTACTTATAACTGATATCTATGTTAACTACATCTCTCCTAGATAGAATGATATATACTTACCTATACCATGTTTACATTGCCTACCATACACTAGTTCTTGTTTGAATTTACATTGATTTGATGCTCTTTACATGGTTTTTATGTCAAATCTCAAAAGATTTTATTAGTGATTATTTAACGTATAAAAATGGCACGCGATGAGTTTATTGTTCCTATATATGTTGAATATACATGTTAGGATTACTTTTTAAAATTTCCATATGCCTTTGGATTGAGTTTTGATATTTGCCTTTGGATAGGCATTTTCATTGGTTGGGATGGTCCAGAGCCTCTCTTGACCGATACAAAGGTTTGGGGATGTCTTGAATAGGCGACCAACTGAGTTACATGAGAACTCATCTCAATCAATTCCATGATGCACATTTTCTATGTAGGTTTTGTCAACCAATACTAAACCCTCTCAACTAGTTTAGTTTGACCAACATTCTTCCTCTTTTGTCATCTATTAACCCTCATCCTCTTCAAACCTTGGCCATGACCTTAACTCCTCTCCCACACCTTAGTTCTCTCTTATTCTTCCTACCCTAACTTCCTTCATGTGTCTATACATACCATCATGACTTTCCTAAACCATAAGAAACAAAAGAACCCCTCAAATACCAAGGTTGAAAGGGTGGCCAATCCTCCTCCCATGACCAACCACACTATTTCATTTTGATGTCAACGGTTCATTCATAATCAAGACATTAATCATCATAATTCACTTCTATCAAAGAAAATGTTTCCTTTTAGAGCTTACCAAGACACTGGTTTAGAGAAGTGTGCTTTCAAATGTCTATTCCATTTCCACACTATGGAGACTTTGCTCATCTATGACAACTCTTTTTAAAACTTTGATTCTAGCAAAAATACAGTTGACGGGTTTTATGCCAATCGATCTTGTACCAACACCTCTAAAATCCCCCCTCTTGATCAACCTATCATTCTCAAATCTGTGATAAATGACCATCACTTTGAGATATAACAAAAGAATCTTTCTCACTATTTTGATTTCTCAGACTCTTCTTGGGATGACAATTATAAAAAAGTCATTGATTTCATCAATCCTAATATCATCTACACTCTTTATGATCCTAAGCTCAATATTCATGATATCCACCTAGATATTAAGAAACCTAGTTTGGTTATACCAAGAGATCCACTCTTCCATCTTCCACCCTCTTGACAAAGGAAATGCTAGTTTCTTACATTATTAATGCTAATATCCATTTTAAGAACGAACCATATAGATATTACAAAAAACACTATCTTGGTCATCTTCTATCTACCTAAAGGGATTTGAATTCAATGCGCTAGATATATTCATCATGACTATACCATGTTTTGAATATGAGAAGAACACCCATCAACCCTATCTAAACCTTTTATATGGTATATTTTAAAATTTGAATGAGAAAAATATATTTCTAAACCTAAAGTATCGATTGATAGAAGAGGTATTCTTATTAGCTTCAAATCTACCAAGAAGCCCTTGTGAATTTCATGACTTCTAGCCCCATACCAAGTGCATCCATCTCTAGTATACCCCCATCCACCTCTTAGTACCCACACCCACCCAACCTACTCCTCATACCTAGTCCTTCACCTCCTCCTAGGGACTCATTTATAGTGTCCAATAAACTACTAAGAAACATGATGTAGAGAGCACCTATCATCTACAATCTAATCCCATCTCCATGAAAACCTTTTCCATATCATGTATCTGATAGAATTTTTCTATCCTCATGCATATACCACTTACCATCCCGCACTCCACTCCACTGACTATACTACATATGCATATGATTAGCTCTACCCTTCTACCCACTTCACTTCCTCTTCTACATCTACTTGTTCTCCTAGTCCATCTACCCTTCTCCTCATATTGCTACACTTGACATTGCTACACTTATATCTCCTTGATACACCTCTCTCTGGATGTTCCTAAATTATCTAAGGATTTAGTTCCATCTTCTAGATTGCCTCTTGAATTAGATGAATTTGATTGGAACACACCCATCCACTTATCCATAGTTCATGATCTCCATCAAACGCGACCTTATGTCTGATTTGCAGTTTCATGCAAGGTGGAAAAGATCTGGCTTTGAGGAGTCTAAAGATGTTGATATGTCTCTTGATGAGGTTCTTGGTGATGAGGATAGTGGTGAGGATGGTAATAATGTTGACTCAAAGGGTCCCTTTGAGGAAGCTCTTGGGAACTCTCCTTATTTCTCCCCTAACAACTAAGAATGTAAGAGAAATTGAAGACTATGATCCAGAGTTAGATAATTAGGTCATCTAGATCATCCTATGATTTTATATTTTGTGATATTAACATGTATTAGGCAGGGAACTTTTATTTGAGGCTGTGTTTTCATCTTTGTCATTCATGTTGATGGTTATTGCACACTTTTCTATATGTTTTAGTAATTTTGACTCAAACTTGGTGATTGGTGCATAGATTTTGGTTTTGAGACAAATGAGAGAATATCTTGATTATATAGAATTTCATTTGTTGTGGTCGAGTGAAATTATTGTCATTGTTGTTTGGATAAGACCTAGCATAGCTATTATACCCCTTCCACTTTTTATATAACTAAGAGGGAGAAAGGATGTTATATTGAAATGAATCTCAATGCATTTTATTTTGGATGATGATAATGGAATGGAATAGATCTAAATAGAGCTTCCATATATATTGTCTTTTTTTAAGAGATAACAAAACATGTTAATAAGCATGAATTGATCTCTATTTCATACACCACCTTAGATTCGAATTTAAAACATTTCCATTCTGTTGTTTCAATATTTTTAGAATGGTTTGTCATCTTTAAAATAGTGGCAAATGTTGACCGAACACTTATAGATTATCCATATTATGATGATGACTTCACCATTACATTTATATGTATCTAACATTCTATTGATATCATTTCATCTGAATATATACACCCAAAAGGAATCAAATTCACAAACCCTAGTTTGCCAAAATACAAGTCAAAATGGCTCAAATTCAAGAATTGATGATTAGACATATTCCCTCTTAGCATTTGGTTGGAAATAATTTTAAATGGTTTTATGAAGTTTACTTAAAATCAACTATTTTTATGATTAAATATATTGATGAATACTTCCTTTTGGGTTATTTAGTGTAATTCTATATAATTACTTCTATTAGTGAATATCATCCTAGAACTATGTTGGTCGATGAACCTGATTGTATAGCCTGACTAATTTCCATTCGACCAAGATACTAACTGTCATGAATCTCAATTGACGATAAGATGTCTTGGACTCAACAAAGTTCAATGGTCGAGTTTGGTAATCCAAATTCTCAGCCGATGAAGTTTAAAATCATTATCCTATAGTGCCACCGGCTAAGAAATGGCCTCAGAACCTTGTCCATTGTACTACAATAGTAAAGTGCAATATAACCTTTATAGAGAAGTAAAAGGTGATTTATTGACAACCTGAATTTTCTCTTTCCTCCTTTATATTCTTTCTCTATCATAAAGTGCTATTTTACTCAACATCGTATCAATTTCATAGTTGAAGTGTAGTGATACTCTATTTTGGTCACATTAACTATCAATTTGCTAATGTGTGACATTGATTTGCATAATTGAGTTATGTATGATTCCTGAATATGTACCCATTTTGTAAGTGAAATTGAACCTCATATTTTTACTCACATGTCTCTCTAATAGTTTAATATTATAGAGGGTTCAATTACCTTTCTAGAGGCCCAAATATCATCTCAATCGGACCTCTAAGGCAGAAGTTATGAAATTTTGAATTTTGCTTCCTTTACCCTGGTGTTTACCCTTTCTTTTATGTCTTGAGGCTTGTGGTGGGCCGCCTATAAGGCCAACACACAGAACGACCGTAGTCATTCGAGACTCTTATGAACACAGTCTTCGTGGATTGTTGGACAACCAACTTATTTTGAGCAACCCTAGATCCAACGACCACACCATTGTCCCCTACCTCTGTATCGGAGGCCGAAGCAAATAGCGTTGCGGCCACCTACCCCATTTTGGATGCCACCCAATAACCCCTCTATCTCACCCATTCTCTCCAAATTAACACTCATTCTACTTCTTCCCCATTGGTCCCCCCTATTTTATCTCTTCTTCGCACCCTAAGGCTTCCCCTATGTTGTCTGCCTCTTTCCTTGCTCCTAGGTAGAGTTTCTACAGCTACAGTTGGTTTCCTTTGCCTCCAACCTCCTCCACCCTCTCTGAGACTTTCCCCAAGTCTACACGGCTTCTCCAGGATCAGTCGACATCCTCCTAAGGGCCCCTTGGCCCTCCTTTGCTGGATCCACATGAACTTCGTTGAGCTGAAGGTGCATCAACTGTGACGACTGGGCGGAAAAGGGAATCGCGGTAGTGGGGAGGGCACAAGCGGTGGATGGAAATTCCACATCAGATAGTGGCAGTCAAAGTAGATGGCCCGCCATCTGGCATGGATGGACCTTGAGGCACATGCTTATCGGGTGATGCCTTGTGTTCGGTAGAGGATCCCATGCGAGCACATGGTTGCTCGAGGCACGAGTACTGCTGGATCAAGGGCTAGTGGCCCAAATTTCTCGCATGATAAAGGGTAGCACCTAAACTTCAATTCCATATAGTTTTAATGTAAAAATTTCAACAATTCATATATCCTAATTCCTTTGAAAAAATGAGAAATATTATATATTATCTTTGATCTACAGAATGAGATCTTTCCAATGAACCTAGTTTCAAGGACCATTTCCTTTTGTATCTCCTATTATGACAAAAATGAGATATTTTTGATATCTTTACACATGATTAATGATGTATCTTACTCTATTTATCATTGTTGCTTCAAATATCACTGATATACTTTATATCAGTAACTTTTGTGCACCCCTGAACCATGTTGAGCCCCTAAACTCCCTTTTTTATCCATGGGTGTCCTCATTGCATGTTTGTAGCTTGTTCTTGGACTTTAATGCATGATGTTGATTAAAGTGATAATCTTATTTCTTTGTGCCATATGGGCTTATCTATCATGGAAGTCAGAAACACATTACTATTCATGTCCCAAATATCAATTCCTTAATCCCCTTGTGTCATGGTTATTTTAAATGACACATAATGCATGGATGTGACCCATGTATAACATTGAAAGGTTATAATTTAATAAAATGATGTCTATGAACCCATTTGTTCTTAAAATCCTATTAGATCATTAATATAAGTAATATTGTGATGTTTTGTGACTTTGATGCCTATGATTAACCCTCTTTATCTATTATGGTGTTTGAAATCGTAGTTTGCCTAATTTGACCTATGTAACTTGAATCTTGTTTCTTGTACCTTCATGTTTATGGGGATCCTCTTATCTTGTCCCCCTTATAAAATTAGGGAATCATCTAAACCCTATGATATATTTGATGTGGATGCCCCTCCTTAGTTCACATGTTAGACCCTATGACATAAGTGAACTATTATGATGATTACATGTATGATTGATTGTTGGTACCCGTGTTGGTTGTTTGATGCATAGACCCTAATAGACATCCATCCTACTTTAAATGTGATTTTTATGCCCTATCTTTCTGATCCAAACCATCTCTTATGATTTATCCTCATGTCTTGATGAATCTTGACCTTGGTTTCTCTATTATGAGTCTTTTGACACCAAAATGCAAGTAGCTCAAACCATGATATGATCACAAAAAATAGTTGAAACCTCAAAATGATGTGAAACTCGGACCACACCTTTATGATGGTTTCTAAATAAGTGAAATATAATTGAACATGAAATTAAGAAACTTCAAACATAACTTGGCCAAAACCCTATAATGAAGCTGATTAGGGTTAATGATGAGAATCTAATACATGTATATAATCTTATGTTTTATCAGGTGGTTTCTTGTGGCTAGATGATCAAGGATAAGTTAGGTTATGAATTATGACTCAGTTATGGGGCTTTAATAATTATACGACTATGGCTTTATTGATGGAAATGTGATGCATATCTATGCTTTTTTAATTACTCAATTATTTCCACATAGTATTCTAGTAGTATACTCATTGTTTGTCTCATGTCATTGATTTACAAGTTGCAAGAATAATATAAAAACTCAATTATACAAACCTTATGCACCTGCCTGTATTCTTGGGGTAATGACATGAGGTTGGGTGTCCTACTCGAGTTGTCAAGATAGGGTAGACCATGTCGATAAAATGTTATATAATCTTGAGCACCCTTATGGACTCTTCTGACGGGAAGCAGTCAAATGCCTTATGATATATGATGTTGTTTCTATAATTGGAGTAAATTGATATAAAACATGGCATCTCACTTTGCTAAATACTTAACTTGTTTATTCTTGTTCATTACATCTGAAAATCTTTTCTAATTATACAAATTTTATGTACATGTATCTTTTAGCTCTGTACTCAGCACCTCATGTGCTTGACCCACCTTGTTTCACATTTTTTATATGTTCAGAGATTGCTAGATGTTGATGGCCTTGATGATCTATGTCATGTGTTCTTGCTGTAAAATCCCTAGAGTACATGAGCAGACTTATGTATATTTGGGATTAAGAGAGGTATTCTCTCCCTGTCTCCCATGTCTGTGGAGGAGTTCGAATGCCCAGGAGGGTGATAAATCAAGGCGACAGTTGGGATTTGAACCCAGTTACCTTTGTTAGGGTACACCGTGCTAGACCACTTAAGCCACTCCTTGTTGGCAGACTTATGTATATTTGACTCTCAAATTGTAATTGAAATCTTGTAATAAAAGGATGTTTATTAATAATACTTTTTGAATGTTGAGATTATGATTGGTGTTGTTATCTTATTATCTGTTCATGTATGCTATATTTTATGCTTCCATATTTACACTTTGTTAATGCTATTCTAGGGACAGACGCCTAGGTCCCATCGCCAATGACTTCGTAGTCATTTAAAGTTAGGATTTGGGTGATAAATGGTTCCGTGACATTTAAATTTGTTAGAGACCCCAAAAACCTGTCAATAACTACCATAATTCTAACTAGTTGAGTCTACAAGCTAGTTGACACCCTAAACTATAAATGGGATCTATTGGGCTTCATCCCAAGGTTGCCTTCTATGCTCCTATGCTATAGTTGAGTCCTTGTGCCTAATAGTGCCCCTAGTTTTACTTTAGCTTAATTAATTCTCTAGACTCATTTGAGTGAATTATGAAATGTGTAAGCTGAGCTAATCCTAATTGTTCTATGTGAGATCTCCACTCTTTCTCCCAATCTCTCTATTTAAAAGTGGATGATTTATAGAAAGATTCCTTGGTGAAGGATGGACAAGATGAAGGTGGAAGACTCTTGACTAGAGTGGGTAAGTCCTTGATGAAGGCTGAAGACTCAATGAAGGTGGGTAAGCCCTTTGAAGTGGTTATTATATGCCTTTTCATGTGAGGGTATTGTAGTTATCCTTATCTAGAAATGGGTGGTCTTATTGGTGTAACTCTTATAAGATAATGCAATAAGGTAATGAAGTGTTCAAAACTCTCAAGGTTTACCCTTCTAGGTAGTGGAGGTACATTCTTTAGAGATGAAACCAATCCAAACTATTGTGTTAAAGTTTTGGATTTGTAATCCTTCATCCTTTTTTACTTATTTGCATCTAATGTATGATATAATTTATAGGTGTAACAAGTTTCTTAAGTGATTTTAGATCTATTAACCCCCTCAAGGACCCATAGATCTAACAACACACATAATGAGAATTTGATCATATCAGGACCCTCTCTATATGACAACTTGAATAAGAACACCTATGTAGAAGCTTTCAAGATGAAAAATTATAGAATATTTTAACATCCTCAAGAAGTGCTAGGCCATCAATCTGAATTTGATGAAGCCTATCCTAGGTCTACAGAACATAATAATTGGTACATGGAGAAATTAAGGGGGTTAAGGAAACATAAAGGCAAGCTAATTAGAAACTTTGAGACCTTCCAAACAACCTTTCTATGTACTAAGATGAGACTACACATTACCTGTGTATGCATTTGTAGGAGTATATGAACTCCATTCACTAGGAGGAGGAATAGAGTTGGAAAAAATCCACATTACGTGGCTAACAATGGAGATAATAAATCTATATTATACCATGCCTATGTGTAAGAAAGAAGAAGAGCCAATACAATGACAATGCTTACAAATGTTAGAGATATATAGTTTATATATTAAGAAAAACTCCAAAACCTAGTGTTTAAAATGATTTTTTTTGCACCTACATCAAACAAAAACTGGACACGACACCATCTTGACCCTTTCAGAGAAGTTCAATGGTGTCCAAAATAGATGGGTGTAAGAGGTTCCTACCATAAGTGAGATTGAAAAAGTACCAAAGAGAATGAAACCCAACAAGGCTACATGATGTAATGGTACTGGCATAATTTTTCTTCTAAGAAACTACAATATTGTGTATGAGGTTGTTACTTGAATTGTCCAATAAGCTTTCAGGGGAGATAAACTCCTATATAGCATGTGTGACTCCACCCTCATCTTCATTTATAGGGTCCTCAAAACTTAATGTTGTGATCAATTGAGGCCTACATGTTTGAACAATCTCTACCTAAATTTAACAAAAAGATAATAGGTAAAAGGTTGTAACGTTACATGTGGAACTAAATCAAACCCTTCCGGAGTAGTTTTTTTACCTTGGAGAAAAACCACTTCGAACATTCTTATGGTACATGAATGTATTCATGATATGAAAATGAAGCAATTCGCTAATACTATGGTGATAAAAAAGACCCCTGTAAAGCCTATACTAAAATGAACTAGAGATTTATCAAGGAGACTAGAAAAGGAAATCATGTGAATGTTTAGTTGAGCTTGCCATAAGAGAAAAGTGGCATTTTACAACTTTATTTTCACTTGGTCTATTTTTAAAGGAGTCACGAGAGCTTTTGTGGACTTTCTTCTTCTTCTTGTGCTTCTCATTTCTTTTCTAATCTTCCTTGTGATGATGAGTCTTTTTCCAATGTGGGAAATCGTCCATGTACTGACCCTTCTTTTCACGTGTGAAGCAATGGGCGTAGAAAGAAGACTTGACTTTATAGGATATACCTTTGAAGTACATGTTATCTTCTTCACCTTGAAGGTATTTGTGACTTGATGAATCTTGTAAAGCAGTCACCACCTCCTTATTTGATTCTTTTCTTCAAGCTCCTCTTCATCTTATGATTTGAGCCTCATCTCATAGTCATTAAGATTATGCATAGGTTTTTCAATAGGGAGAAGGAAAAGTGTTAAGACCACTCATCCAATTACCCACCATTGAAGGCAGACCATAGGGACAAGGATCATAATCTCATTTTTCCAGAATCCAAAAATAAGAAATAACAAATAATAATAAATAATTTTAGTTATCAACATGGTTCGATACAGAAGGATGTTGATCTCTTATCAAAGGAGTGTACATAATTTTCTAAGTAAAACTACATGGAAAGAGCTTTCTATCATCTAATCCTCCTTTTGATGTTAACTTTATGATCTTCGATATATTCATATGAATCTTGATGAACATGATTTCTTTACCAAATCTAGATAGGCTTGTTTTTAGGATAATTTCTATCATATTCTCGTGTTTCATGAACATTACCTGAATTTCTTGAAATGACCCTTGTGCATCATTATTTTCCATTTTACATTTTTTTTTCTTTCAAAATTGCTTTACTTTCCTATCTACCAGAAATGGTGCTGCTTAATTGTAGATTTGATTGAGAAAAATAGAAGAAAATTGGTACCACCGACTTTTTTTGGTGGAACTAATATTAGAAGGAAATGAATCAACAATATGAAAATAAAAATTGATAGGAAAGGAGGGGAAACATCAAAAATATTATCGGTTCCATCGACCAAAGTCAGTGGCACTAAGATTATAAGTCTAAGTTCACAATAAAAGTGAAGAAGATGGTGGAACCATCATTAATCTGATGACCAATATTAAAAAAAGGAACATCTTACGGTCTTTAGCCAAGTGGTGTATGAATTTATCCTATATAAGCCATAGGGGGGTTAGACACCTGGAGGCATTTCATTTGGTAGAGATCACATTTGAGGCATCTTATTTAGAGGCTATCCCACTAGATGACCTTGGTGGAACTAGAGCCCAATAGGGAGGAGACAAAGAGACCAGAGCAACCCTTCATGAGTTTTCTATGGATTTGTTCTCCTTCCTCCTTTGTTATGGTTCTTTGTTTAGGATGAGGGGATAAAGCCCCATTCTTTAGGACCCAGGAGTAACCCAATACCTTTTTTATGGTTCTTTGTTTAGGATGAGGGGTTATACCCCCATTCTTTAGGACCTAGGAGTAACCCAGTGTTAACATGATTCATGTTCATATTTTGATTTAATAAAATATAATATTTTAAATTTGGATTTTGATAATAGAAAAGCTTAACTACCTTAATTATGTTTGATCACCATAAGTTCATAACAGATTTGAACTATTGCAAAAGCGGGGTTAATTGTTAGAGAATCTATTATCATCACAATCATTAACTTTCTTTGAATGCGGGCTGACCGTTGTGGAGTAATTTTCTAGAGATAGTTTTTATCTTATAGTCTATTATATTGTTGTTGCATAAGTGGATTAGTAACTAGGCTAAATAGTGCATTATGCTACAAAAGCTAGTAGTACAAGACACATGTGCTTAATACAAGGATGCAAAATAAGAAGTATTCATCTTATATAATACATGTAGAGGTTGACACCGTGGTGAAACTGGTATCTTAGATAATCCATCCATTTGATCTTACATTCACTTTACATGTGACAATATTAATTCTTGTTCTAAGTTTTCAATCAACCAATAAACTCCTTTATTAGGTTTAGATATAGTTATTAGTAGTTTATATCAGTCCCAATTCTCTGGATTTGACATTCAAGCCTCATTGAGTTTGTTTTCTTCTCTGATGCTACACTTAGTTTAACTCGTATACTAAAGGCATTCCAATTTTTTTGGCACCATTGTCGGGGAATTAGTAGTGAGCACTACAACTGTTAAAATTGGTATCTCTAGGACTATATTTTCCTTTTAAATGAAATTGTTAAATATTTTGGTCAAAATTTTATTGCCATATTTGTTTGAAAAGTAATTTCTACATATTATTGACAAAATTAGTTTTATTTATTTTCTGTAACAATTGTTGATTACCTTTCATATGTACAACTACTTTTATTTTGTACAAGAACTTGAGAACCGTGGAGGTACGAGGAATGACTGAATTCATGATCGAGATGATGGCATAAATGAAGTCCATGACCATGTTGTTTGGGACCTTGAATCTCAACACAGATCCAACTTATGAAGATTGCTTGTATTTTGGATAGGAGATTAATTAGATGAGCAATGATCAACCATGGCTAGGAGATTCCTATTTTTCTTTTTTTAGCATGACTCATCACAGGTGCAACAACCCCAAATGCACCAACAAAAAACTTCTCAGGAAAATCAACATGAGTGGGGTCCAAATAAAGATGATAGTCTAATACAAATTATTAAAAAGTTCATAACCAAGATGGATTCATATTTTGATCAATATTATATGGAGGAAAAAATGCGAACTTCAAATGAAACTTTAGGGACTCAAATATCACAGATGGATGAAAATCTAGTAAAGTTGAAGAAGACAGACAACACATTTTCTCTAGGAACACGGAGTTAGAACATCAACACCAGCATGCCAAGAGTATTTCTGTCTATAATGGAAAATGGGTGTGCCATTAAACAAATTCTAGATCTATCCATTCTCCTAGTGGATCTGTTACTAGAGCAATGTGTTTCCATTAACAATGAGAAGGATTATGCTACCAAAGAGACTAGGGGTTCATACACCTTGCAATACATGCAACTCTTCCTACCTGAAATCCCATATCCCAACAACTTGTATTGAAGACTTGGGTGAATAAGAACACCTAAGAACTCTGCATAGGTGAGCGTTTGAACCAATGTGGCAACTTTGAGGAGAGACAAAGAAGTGACATCCATATCAAGTATACATGGGAGTGCCCCTAAAATATTATTCATTGCCTTGACTACTCCCCCAGTTTTAAAAAAAATGCCCATACAACAAGATCAAGTGAAAGTTCTACTTTATAGCATAACAATAAAAATTAACAAGGAGCCATCCATATTAGAGAAGGGAAGGCCAATTCCTATTGATCCAAGTCCTCTTATAGTGGAGGGTAATCTCAATTCAATCTTAGGGGAGGAAGCCCCTAAGAACCATACATTTCCCCACACAAGCATCATGTCTCACCACCTACGATAACAACACACAATTGAGGAGTATTTCTACAGATAGCCTAAAAGATGAGAAATACAGGGAATCTCTAATTTTTTTCTTCTTCACAAACTTCACATCCATCTAACACTAGTTGAGGCCATTGAGAAAACTCCAGAACATGGGAAGTTTCTAATGGAGATCATAAGCAAGAAGTGCAACATTAAAGATTCCAACATTTTAGTAAGGAATAAAGTGATGAGTGCAAGGATTCAAAGGAGGCTTCCACCAAAAAGGAAAAACCCAAAATGCTTCGATATGCCATGTTCTATCGGAAATGGCAAGTTCAAATAAGTAGTTTGTCATTCTGGGGAAAGAATCAACTTGATATAGCTTACCATATTAAAAAAAACATATAGATAGAGGGAACCTACCAAGACCAACATGATATTACAATTGATTGATGACTCTATTGTTAGACCTCTTGGGATTTGCAAAGAGGTCTTGTTCAAGGTAGACAAATTCATATACCCAATCAACTTTTTTGTGATGGATATACCCAAGAAGAAGGGATCAAAATTACTTTTAGGGTGACCATTTCAAGCCACAAAGATGTAATAATCACTATGGGTCATGGAATCTAACTCTTGGGATTAAGAATAGCATGGTGGAATTTTTATTGCCAAACCATGCTCTAGTACATGTTCATGAAAATGCATGATAGAGGTAAGAAACATGTTGAGCCTAAGACATAATATAAGGATGTTGACTGGGAGAAAATCCACACATTTTTATTTTTCATGTAGAAGATTTAAGTCTTGAGTTTTACATGTTATTAGTATTAATCAATTTTGATGTATTTTGATGATGTATGATGAGTGTGTTCAATGTGCAGGAATGGGAAACCCAAATTTCCCGTCAAGAAAATTATATCCCCCTAGGGCCTGATCATATGTTACACCCATTCCATCTCTGAGTTTGTTTATGATAATGAATCAAATTTCAGCTTAGGGAAGTGTGGAACGAGATTTATTTTGCATACATCTATCTTACTTTGTATTTTTATCTTTATTTGCATCTTTGTTTTTATTACATCTATGTTATTTGCTGATGATATTGTTTGGATTGACGAAACCAAAGATGAATTGAATGATAAAGTTGAACATTAGAGAAAGGCATAGGAATCAAATGGATTGATGATTAGCAGGAGTAAAACTGAGTATATGCATTGCAATTTAAGCCAATCTCATAGTGTGAATGATGGAGCCAATTTGGACGGAGTTGATATACCAAAATGTGATAAATTTTATTACTTGGGTTCTATTATTTAAATATATGGGGATGCCCAAAATGATGTTTGTCACTGTATCACTGTAGGATGATTGAAATGGAGGAGTGAAACTGGAGCATTATGTGATCAGAAGATCCCTCTGAAGTTAAAAAGTAAGTTTTATACAACAACTATACGACCAACCATGTTGTATGGGAGTGAATGTTGGGTGGTGAAGAAACAATGTCTCAACAAGATGAATGTGGCTGAAATGTGTATGCTGAGATGGATGTGTGGGAAGACAAGAAAAGATCAATTGAGAAATGACTATATCAACAATAAAGTGGGGGTGGCAAGCATTGAGGACAAGTGGCACGAGGGCCGACTCATATGGTACGAACATGTGCAACATAGAACAACTAGTGCACCTATACGAAACAATGCTATTGAGCCAAACACTATAAATAGAAGAAGAGGAAGGCCTAAATTAACATGGGATGAGCTCATAAAGAGAGATTTTGAATCTCTACATCTCAATCAGAATATGGCCCATGATAGAGCGGAATGGAAACAAAGGATTCATGTAGCCGACCCCAACATAGATGAGATTGAGGCTTATATGATGATTATGATGATGATTCACATCTTTGTTTTTAATGCATATTAGCTAGTTTTGCTTTCTTTTGTTTGAAATATTCATTTTTTTGCATGTATACACATCTATTTAGTGCAAAAAGTGGATTTCGAAAAATTCTTACATGAATGATTTGAAGCATCAGTCTCTGCATATGTGTATCTTTTAAATATGGTTTTTATTATATAAGAGTAATTTACACAAGGTATTGAAAGGATTAGACATATGTGGCGATCTTAACATAATTATGCCCTTGACTTTTTAATTGAATATGGTGTTTGAGTCCAATCTAACCAAGCATTAGTGTAACCTTGTATGTAATTTAGAAATAAGAATTTGGATCACTCTATCACATAAGTTAATAGAAGAGAGATGTATCATGTTAGGAAGAGTGTAGCCCTAGTCTTTTGATCTCATCCACACCCATCTCACTTCATTTTCATCCCCACCATATACTTCATACTTAATTCAAGTCATTTTAGTCTTTGATTGCATCTCATCATGATAGGTAATAAGTAGTTTAGCTTTTCATTAGAAAATAAAAAAATGTTGCATTCATAGTTTATTCATAGATATTATTTTGCAAAACTATTCCATATATGTACATCCTTCATCTCATCATTTCATATGGGTGTAATATAGGTCCTTCATATCTTTTCTGAATACAAAGAGAAAGAAATTTTGATATATCCTTACTCCTTCTCCAAGTTGTTAAAATGCCTTAGCACACCCTTAGATCTTGTATAGATATTAAAGGGAAAATGAAAAACTCCAAAAGAAAATGATTGAAAAAGAAAACGGGAAGAAAAGGATGAAAAAAAGAAAACAATCATATTTCTCTTTTGTATGAGGAATAAGATTATGGAGTTCAATGTTAAATAACCATCCACCTCCACTCATCATTAGGATGAGGCATCCACAACATCTGTCATTCCACCAAAAATAATAGTAGTAGTACATTTTCATTTATCCTTCATATATTTAGATCCTTTTGTAATTTTGCAAAAGTGACTTTGATTATGTGTGATTCCTTTTTTTCATGCCACATATTCCTCTCACTTACTAATCTACACAGTAGGCCAACAAAAATATTTAATCCCTTCATGAAATCATATTCAAGATACTAAATCTATAATAGAAATTCTTAAGTAGAGTAGTGTATATAGGGAGATCTTGTGACACACTCAATCACTAAGCCTTTCCATGATATCTCTCTACTTATGCTTACTTGTGTGTTAAGTGGTCAGATTACAATGTTTTGTTTTCTATAATTGGTTGCTTGGATAGTAGCAATTTTCTCTATGGTTGAAGAGGAACGATTTGGGTCCATTGAGTGAAGGATGATTAGAATGACTTAGTTCACATATTTAGACCTATCAAAATGGGTTATTGCCCCGCGGGAACCTGTGGGTAGACCCATTAGTTATGGGTTTGGGTAGGGATTTTGGCCACCCATTTAAAAATGAGTGAAAACCGACCCAACCCATTTATTAGGCGGGTCTCACGGGCAGCCCACGAGCACCCATGGGTGACCCACTTAAATATAATAGAATCTAAACATTAAATTATTTAGGTGTGCTCTTTTGAGAATTTGAGGATATGATTATATACTTAGTGAGCATTGGTATAAGTAGTGTTTTGTACTTGCATGAAATATATTTGACATACTTGAACTTACATGTATATATATTTATCAATATTTGACTTTGTGTCCGTCTTATACATATTTGTGTATTTTTAATAGTAACAATCATTTCTACTTTGTACTAAAATGAATGATAACACCATCCTAATTTTATCTATTAATTGCCATAGTTACTTTTATGTGTTGGACATCTGCCCATTAAGAAATTGTTTTTCTTTTATATTTGACTTCAAAAGCAACAATTGAGTATTTTTTGACTAATTTTAAACAAGAAAATGTTTTTTCTATTACGGTTGATGTGAAATGTAATAAACTAAATGGTATAGTCTGTGTTAGATGTCAAAAATCCACATGCAAAAAATGTAGAACTTATATTTCTATTGTTTATAACAATAACTTTGAGATTTAGTGCAAATTATATGGGTACCCACAGGTCAACCCGTGACCCACCGGGTCAGGTTTGGGTGAAGTTTTGTATGACCCATTTAGAAGTGGGTATTTTTTGACCAACACCTACAAGACCCACACCTACTATGACCTGAACGAAACCCACACCTGACCCATCTATTTTATAGGCATACATATGTGTCTTGCTTTTGACTTTTCAACCAACTACAAATTAGTGTAGCTCGAGGGAAAGAAACATTCAAGCTTAGGGGATTTTGGTGCACATGAGTTATGTACTAAAATCGAGACATATTTAGGCATTTTTATGATGATTTCTTACACATTCATGTGTTTAATGGAACTTTTACCAAAATTTCCTAAATTGAACCTTGTACAGAAAACACACACTATAGGCGTGTTAAATCTTCAAGTAATCATATCTTTATATAAGCAAGTTACCTAACATGATGAAAAACAAATATGTATCAATAAATTTCTATTCTGTGTAGGTGCTACAAAAGTGTGCTTGCACATATATCAACATATATGCTCATCAATTAAATAATTTCACATCTGAACTTGTATATTCATTTTGATAATCTAACCCACACTTTTCAAGTTACCTAAACTACAACCACTTCACTTTCCGTCATTAGACTTAGGTGAAATACCCTTTAGTAGGTCTAATTTTGGGTTTAGATTATCTTATTATTTACTTATATGAGAGACACATGAATTCTAATGAACTGGAATTAAATAAACATCCAAGTATTTTATTCATCGAATCAATCATCAAGAAACCATAAAACATCTTCAGAATTTGATATCAATAATATTCATAATTTACCCATATTCCTTCATTGAAGAACTCACGTAGTATCATACAAGTACTTTAAGTTGCATGTAGAACAAATCAAACAAATTCTATGCAAGCAATAAACATTATCTAAAGATGTACATAACCTTAAAGTGTCACCCTATATCCATATGATACTAATCAGGGTCAAGTCTAATGTTTCAGTCTAGGTTTTGATATTAGGGTTAGGTCTCAAACCCTAATTCTCTTTTAAATGGTCTTATGACTTAGGAAACCTAATTTCAACAGCTTTAGCATCCTAATATGATTAAGATCTTGGGACATCATTATATATTAAGAATATTAAATCATATTATAAAAAATGTATTTAATGAGTTCAACATGTAATCCATTTGTTCTATAGTTTACATGTATCATCACCTTATGTTCACGTATTACCTATACTTTTTTTAACTACAAACATAATTTGGCATTTAAAATCTTCTATTCATAAGTACACCATTGTTTTCATCATTTTCATGTATAGTTTTACTATATTCCAATCTACCATAACTTTCTAGAACCATTTCAAGTTTAACATATATCGACCATTTGTTGATTGCCATGTTAGCATGATAATACATTTCTAATTTATCCAAGGGCCATGTTTTAAATAGGGAAAATGACATATATGCCCATACGTGTGACATACTTGTCATGTGATTTAAGGGCACAAGTGTCAATCCCAAATGAGGAATATCACCTTCCGCTTCATGCAGACATGATAGGTGTAACATACTAGATCTCAGACCCTACCCTAGAAGTTGATATTTTGGACTTAGCCAAACAAGGTTGAAGGTTAGACCTAAATAGATGTTTAGTATAACCCCAATGAGCTAATGCATGCATAGATCACCTTAATGTAACGTAATGTTCTAACATTAATCTTAGGTTAATGATGGATACATAAAATATGCCACATAACTCATTTTGGTGGTAATAAGAAGATAAGGAAGTTAATTCGATGAACTATTTTAGGTGCATTCTAGACTTTTCTGCAATTTACCCAATTGGGAGGTTTTCCTTGAAAATTTGCACATAAATTATAATCCTTATTTATTCCCTTACCATTCTCGAGTTTTTGAACCATAGGGCGCCTAGTTGCACCTTGGTTTGAAGGTGTTTCTTTCCAAGGGTATTTTAGGGATTACTCTCTTTATAAATGAGCTTATCTTTAGAAGCTATCAACCAATGGGGTTATTTCTTTGATTGGAGGTCAGTTGGGATGGTCTATAAGTGTCCATAAACCGAAATTTGGTATTCAAGAAACCTCTATGAGCTGTCCTCCTGCACGGTCATGAAATCCCTAGGCTAAGGACACATGGAAAGCTCCATCGACACCTCATGCTTGACTTCTTCCTTATCCATAAAGGTTTGCATGTACATAGGCACCCTTATCATTGGACACATGGAAAGTAACTTAACACCTCATGCTTGACTTCTTCCTTATCCATAAAGGCTTGCATGTCCATGGACACCCTTATACATGACACATGGAAAGTCTCACAGACACCTCATACTTGACCTCCTTCTTTACATTGCCATATCTACCACTTCCCAACTCCTAATTTGAAAACTCTTGCTATCCTTTATTCCCTCTATCTTATAGCATCATTACTACTCTATTTTTTCACAAAGGTTCTATCCCAAGGTAAAAGGAGGTGCCTACCTTGGTGAAGAAGGCTCCTAGGGTTCCAAATTTCTCTATTTGGGATTTCTTAAGCTCCTCCTTGGTGATTTTGACCAAAACTAGTAAGTATATTCCTTTCCTTCCCTATTTTCATGTTGTTAGTCTTCCTTACACCTTCTTCCAGGTCTGAACCATGGCCTTCCATGGTGAAACCCCACCTAGAATCCATAAACACCTCATCTGTATGTTCTTTTGTTAGGGTTTTTCACCTCTAAAGTGAAGAAGGTGCTTCTTGCTTGAGATAGGAGCTTTGTTGGAGAAACCATCCTATCTAAGCTTGGTAACATTACTTATTGGACCTATCCACCTTCCCTAGAGATTCTTTGGAGGACTAGGCTTGACTTGGGCTGTTTAGACTCTGAAGTTGAGGTATGATGTATCCCCTATTCTTCTATGTTGAGCAATTCACCTATGCTTATTCATTCTCTTTGTCCTATGGACATAGCCTATACACAATGTCTTTTCTTTTGAAAATAATGGTTCATGTGAACTACCTTATTTTATATTGATCATATGATCATGGATATTCTTTTGAACTCTTATCTTATGCTTTGTTCATGATGGAACTCTACAAGATGACATGTTATGTCTTTTTCCCACCTATGAGATGGATGTATATGTTGGTCACTTATGTGGTGACTATTTTATATATTTTGACTATAATTTCTACTTTCCTCTATATTTAACATGCTATGTGATTTAGTAGCACTAGAGTAGTGTAATTGCATTGGTTTTTATGGCAGACGTGTTATTTCCTGCCGAGCAATTGTAATATTTCCTGCTCTTTTGGGATGGAAAGGAACCTCATACCCATGTCAAGATGTGTGATTCTTGACCCATGTTTTATATATTTGGGAGATTGGTAGTATTCCTTTCTCTATCAGGTTTCAAGTTTATGAGACTTGGCCGCATTTGTGTTTATATTGTTGTAGTACTATGCTTATCTCACATGCATGCAGGTTGATGATGATTGTATGGGTGTGTGTCCTACTTTCTTTACATGTGCTAGTATGGCACAACTTTATTGTTTTAATTATGGCAAGTATCTCTTTTGTTGTTGAAAATCATTTCTCTTGATGCCCACTTGGGTTGTCCTTATCTTATTCAGGGGAAGCATTTACACTTTGATGTCCTTTATTCCACATATTGCTCAATTTCCTATTTAGTATGCACATACCAGCCTTTGTTGATGTCATCTATTTTCTCTTCTTGCTGGGATATGCTTCCAACCCTAGATGAAGGACTTGGATGATAAGGCATGAAGGTTTGGACTAGCTTAAGGAGTTAAAGCTTGGAGACAAAGTTGTTATGGTTTAAATTTCCCTGTACTTAGATCTTTATGTTGTATCATACATGTAAACCCTTATGGGATATTATGATGTACATTTGTAACCTTTTGTGAAAATTGAATATAGTCATTATTTTTATTCCGCTACTAGTGGTTGTTTTGAATACCATTTATTGAAGTTTGAAAATTTTGCACCTATTCTAGCACACCTTTGAGTGTGTTTGGAATGGATGTTTTATTCTTCAAATATTTTTTAGTAAGGGGGAGATCCCACCTCTGTACAACATGATATGACTATTTCAATTTTGTCTCCCTGGTTAGAATACTTGCCTTACCTTTAAGTGACATGTTTTCCCTAGAGTTGATCAATAGATGATGGAGGGTTGATTTAGGTTCTTATAGTTTCACATTAGAATAATGATGAATATATCCCTAAAATACTTACAACTAAAAGATGCATAAGTAACCATAGTAACTTGAGGTTGTTTATTTTGGCCTTTAGGCATCTACTAAGACATGAAGTTGAAAGAAAAGGTGTGTAGAAAGGATCATGGTTTGGGGATTGGCAAGATTTTCCTCTATACCACTAGATTGGTTTATGAGGACTCCCAAATCCATATGATATCGGCCTGGCCTGAGATGATATGAATTGTCTGAAATAGCATGCTTTTAGGCAATAATAGCCTTAGATGTATATATGATTTGTCTTTAGGGACCCTAATAATTTGAACTAGTCTCCCAGGTGTAATGACTTGTTTGAGGATGAATCCCAATATAGTTCCCTTATGACCCATTGAACCACATGTTTGGATAGTTATCCCTAGAACCTAGACTTTGAAGTTTGGTGTTTAGTAAGCAATTAGAGTACGTAGTAAAGCATGATGGATCTTGTATATGGTTTAGTTAGACTACCCTTTTACCGTTAGATTAGTTGTCTTGGTAGGTTAAATCCTTTAAGGGGTGGTGAATAAGTTGTTTTCTTATATGTAGATTTTTTGATTTTAAGGATGAAATCCCTTTAACGGGTGGTGTGTTGTCACATACTAGATCTCAGACCCTACCCTAGAAGTTGACATTTTGGACTTAGCCAAACAAGGTTGAAGGTTAGACCTAAATAGATGTTTAGTATAACCCCAATGATCTAATGCATATATAGATCACCTTAATGTAACCTAATGTTCTAACATTAATCTTATGTTAATAATGAATACATAAAATATGCCACATAACTCATTTTGGTGGAAATATGAAGATAAGGAACTTAATTGGATGAATAATTTAGATAATGGGCCGCTAATGGGTCATATGACATATCTCATATCAAAAGTGGAAATAAATATCAAAAGTGGAAACAAACTTCAAATTCAAAATCTACATATCAAAATTAACCTACATGTCAAATTTAATCTAATTTGGATAACCTTGAAATATTAAGATAAGTTTAGGAGAGAGAAAATGAGTAAAAGGCATAAGTAATGAAAAATGAGTTTATATAACTTCAAAAGATTAAAACAATGGCAAATTCATATTCAACACATCAAAGATAACTTGTGGATGAAGTTTGGTCTAATTTGGATTTTTTTGTGCAAGTTATATAATTTTAGGTGCATTTTGGACTTTTCTACAATATATCTAATTGGGAGGTTTTCCTTGCAATTTTTCACATGAATTATAATCCTAATATATTACCTTACCATTCTTGAGTGTGTGAACCATAGGGTGCCTATTTTCACCTTGGTTTGAAGGTGTTTCTTTGCAAGGTTCATTTTAGGGATTACTCTCTTTATAAATGAGCTTATCTTTAGAAGCTATCAACCAATGGGGTTATTTCATTGATTGGAGGTCGGTTCAGATGGCCAATAAGTGTCCATAAACCTACATTCGATATTCAAGAAGCCTATATGAGTTGTCCTCTTGCATGTCCATGAAATTCCTAGGCTAAGGACACAGGGAAAGCTCCATGGACACCTCATGCTTGACTTCTTCCTTATCCATAAATGTTTGCATGTCCATAGGCACCCTTAGCATTAGACACATGGAAAGTAACTTGGCACCTCTTGATTGACTCCTTCCTTATCCATAAAGGCTTGCATTTCCATGGACACCTTTATAAATGACACATGGAAAGTCTCATAGACACCTCATACTAGACCTCTTTCTTTATATAGCCATATCTACCCCTTCCCAACTCCCAATTAGAAAACTCTTGCTCTCCTTTATTCCCTCTATCTTATAGCATCATTCCTACTCAGTTTTGTCATGGTAAAAGGAGGTGCCTACCTTGGTGAAGAAGTCTCCTAGGATTCCAAATTGCTTTATTTAGGATTTCTTAAGCTCCTCCTTGGTGATTTTGACCAAAACTAGTAAGTATCCTCCTTTCCTTCCCTATTTTCATGTTGTTAGTCTTCCTTCCACCTTCCTCTAGGTCAGAACCATGGCCTTCCATGCTGAAACCCCACCTAGAACCCATAACACCTCATCTCCATATTCTTTTGTTAGGGTTTTCAACTTCTAAAGTGGAGAAGGTGCTTCTTGCTCGAGATAGGAGCTTTGTTGGAGAAACTAGCCTCTCTAAGCTTGGTAACCTTACTTATTGGACCTATCCACCTTCCCTAGAGGTTCTTTGGAGTCCTATGCTTGACTTGGACTATTTAGACTCTGAAGTTGAGGTATGATGTATCCCCTATTCTTTTATGTTGAGCAATTCACCTATACTTATTCGTTCTCTTTGTCCTATGGACATTAGCCTATACACAATGCCTTTTATTTTGAAAATCATGGTTCATGTGAACTACCTTATTTGATATTGCTCATGTGATCATGGATATTCTTTTAAACTCTTATCTTATTCTTTGTTCATGATGAAACTCTAAAAGATGACATATGATGTATGTTGCCCACTTATGAGGTGGATGTATATGTTGGTCACTTATGTGGTGACTAGTTTATATATTCTGACTATACTTTCTACTTGCCTCTACATTTAACCTTCTATTTGATTCAGTAGCATTATAGTAGTGTAATTGCATTAGTTTTTATGGTAGATGTGTAATTTCCTGCCGAGTAGATGTGATATTTCCTACTCTTTTGGGATGGAAAAGAACTTCATACTCATGGCAAGATGTGTGATTCTTAGCCCATGTTTTATATATTTGGGAGATTGGCAGTATTCCTTTCTCTATCAGGTTTCATGTTTATGAGACTTGGTCACCTTTGTGTTTATATTGTACTAGAGCTACACTTATCTCACATGCATGTAGGTTGATGATGATTGTAGAGGTGTGTGCCCTACTTTCTTTACATGTGCTAGTATGGCACAACTTTATTGTTTTAATTATGGCAAGTATCTCTTTTGTTATTGCAAATCATTTCTCTTGATGCCCACTTGGGTTGTCCTTATCTTTTTCACGGGAAGCCTTTGCACTTTGATGTCATTTATTCCATATATTGCTCAATTTCCTATTTAGTATGCACATACCAGCCTTTGCTAATGTCATCTATTTTCTATTCTTGTTGGGGTATGCTTCCAACCCTAGGCGAAGGACTTGGATGATAATGCATGAAGGTTTGGACTAGCTTAAGGAGTTAATGCTTGGAGACAAAGTTGTTTTGGTTTATATTTCCCTCTACTTAGATCCTTATGTTGTATCATACATGTAAACTCTTATGGGATATTATGATGTACTTTTGTAATCTTTTGTGAAAATTGAATATAGTCATTATTTTTATTCCACTGCTATACTTTCGTTGTTTTGAATACCATTTATTGAAGTTTGAAAAATGTTCACCTATTATAGCATACCTTTGAGTGTGTTTGGAATGGATGTTTTATTCTTCAATTTTTTTTAGTAAGGGGGTGATCCCGCCTCCGTACAACATGGTATGACTATATCAATTTTTTCTACCTCATTAGAATACTTGGCTTACCTTTAAGTGACATATTTGCCCTAGAGTTGATCAATAGATGGTGAAGGGTTGAATTAGGATCCTCTAGTTTCACATTAGAATAATGATGAATAGATCCCTACAATACTTACAACTAAAAGATGCATAAGTAACCATAGTAACTTGAGGTCGTTTATTTTGGCCTTTAGGTAGCAACTAAGACATGAAGTTGAAAGCAAAGATGTCTAGAAAGGATCAAGTTTTGGGAGCTGGCAAGATTTTCCTCTATACCACTAGCTTGGTTTACGAGGACTCCCGAATCCATATGATACCGGCCTGGCCTGAGCTGATATGAACTGTCCAAAATAGCATGCTTTTTGGCAATAGTAGCCTTAGACATCTATATGATTTATCTTTAGGGGCCCTAATATGTTGAACTAGTCTCCCATTTGTAATGACTTGTTTGAGGATGGATACCAAATATAGTTCCCTTATGACCCATAGAACCACTTGTTTGGATAGTTATCCCTAGAACCTAGACTTTGAAGTTTGGTGTTTAGTAAGAAATCAGAGTGCGTAGTAAAGCGTGATAGATCTTGTATATGGTTTAGTTAGACTACCCTTTTACCTCTAGATTAGTTGGCTTGGTAGGTTAAATCCTTTAAGGGGTGGTGAATAAGTTTTTTTTCTTATATGTGGATGCTTTAATTTTGAGGAAAAAAATCCCTTTAAGGGGTGGTGTGTTGTAACATACTAGATCTTGGACCCTTCCTTGGAAGTTGACATTTTGGACTTAGCCAAACAAGGTTGAAGGATAGACCTAAATAGATGCTTAGTATTACCCCAATGAGCTAATTCAGGTATAGATCACCTTAATGTAACCTAATGTTCTAACATTAATCTTAGGTTAATAATGGATACATAAAATATGCCACATAACTCATTTTGGTGGTAATATGAAGATAAGGAACTTATTTGGATGAATAATTTAGATAATGGGCCATTAATGGGACATATGACATATCTCATAAAAAGAATTCTCAAAAGTGGAAACAAACTTCAAATTCAAAATCTACATATCAAAATTAGCATACATGTCAAATTTTATCAAATTTGGACAACCTTCAAATATTAGGATACATTTAGGAGAGAGAAAATAAGTAAAAGGCATATGTAATTAATAATGAGATTATATAACTTAAAAATATGAAAATAATGGAAAATTCATATTCAAAACATCAAAGATAACCTGTGGATGAAGTTTGGTCTAATTTGGATGTTGTTTGTGCAAGTTATATAATTTTAGGTACGTTTTTGACTATTCTGCAATTTACCCAATTGGGAGATTTTCCTTGCAAATTGTCACATGCATTATAATCCATATATATTAACTTACCATTCTCAAGTTTTTGAACCATAGGGCTCCTAGTTGCACCTTGGTTTAAAGGTGTTTCTTTCCAATGGCATTTTAGGGATTACTCTCTTTATAAATGAGCTTATCTTTAGAAACTATCAACCAAAGGGGTTATTTCTTTGATTGAAGGTAGGTAGGGATGGAATATAAGTGTCCATAAATTGACATTTGAAATTCAAGAAGCCTATATGAGTTGTCCTCTTGCATGGCCATGAAATCCCTAGGCTAAGGACACAAGGAAAGCTCCATGGACACCTCATGCTTGACTTCTTCCTTATCCATAAAGGTTTGCATGTGCATAGGCAACCTTAGCATCAGACACATGGAACGTAACTTGACACCTCATGCTTGACTTCTTTCTTATTCATAAAGGCATGCATGTCTATGGACACCCTTATACATGACACATGGAAAGTCTCATAGACACCTCATACTTGACCTCTTTTTTTATATAGCCATATCTATCCCTTCCCAACTCTCAATTCAAAAACTATTTATCTCCTTTATTCCCTCTATCTTATAGCAGCATTCCTACTTTATTTTTCCACAAAGGTGTTGTCCCAAGGTAAAAGGAGGTTCTTACCTTGGTGAAGAAGGCTCCTAGGGTTCCAAATTTCTCTATTTAGGATTTCTTAAACTCCTCCTTGGTGATTTTGACCAAAACTAGTAAGTATCCTCCTTTCCTTCCCTATTTTCATGTTGTTAGTCTTCCTTCCACCTACCTCCAGGTCAGAACCATGGCCTTCCATGGTGAAACCCCACCTAGAAACCATAAATACCTCATCTCCATGTTCTTTTGTTAGGGTTTTTCTCCTCTAAAGTGGAGAAGGTGATTCTTGCTCGAGATAGGAGCTTTTTTGGAAAAACCAACCTCTCTAAGCTTGGTAACCATACTTATTGGACCTATCCACCTTCCCTATAGGTTCTTTGGAGGCCTAGGCTTGACTTGGACTGTTTAGACTCTGAACTTGAGGGATGATGTATCCCCTATTCTTCTATTTTGAGCAATTCACCTATGCTAATTCATTCTCTTTGTCCTATGGACATTAGCCTTTACACAATGTCTTTTCTTTTAAAAATCATGTTTCATGTGAGCTACCTTATTTTATATTGATCATGTGATCATGTATATTCTTTTGAACTCTTATCTTATTCTTTGTTCATGATGGAACTCTAAAAGATTACATGTGATGTCTTTTGCCCACTTATGAGGTGGATGTATATGTTGGTCACTTATGTGGTGACAAGTTCATATATTCTGACTATACTTTCTACTTGCCTCTACATTTAACATGCTATTTGATTCAGTAGTACTACCGTAGTGTAATTGCATTGGTTTTTATGGCAGATGTGTTATTTCCTGCCGAGCAGATGTGATATTTCCTACTCTTTTGGATGGAAATGAACCTCATACCCAGGGCAAGATGTGTGATTCTTGGCCCATGTTTTATATATTTGGGAGATTGATAGTATTCTTTTCTCTATCAAGTTACAAGTTTATGAGACTTGGCCGCCTTTGTTTTTATAATTTTCTAGAGCTATGCTTATCTCACATGCATGCAAGTTGTTGATGAGTGTAGTGGTGTGTGCCCTACTTTCTTTACATGTGCTAGTATGGCACAACTTTATTGTTTTAATTACAGAAAGTATCTCTTTTTTATTGCAAATCATTTCTCTTGATGCCCACTTGGGTTGTCCTTATCTTTTTCATGGGAAGCCTTTACACATTGATGTCCTTTATTCCATATATTGCTCAATTTTCTATTTAGTTTGCACATACCAGCCTTTGCTGATGTCATCTATTTTCTCTTCTTGATGGGGTATGCTTCCAACCTAGGTGAAGGACTTGGATGATAAGGCATGAAGCTTTGGACTAGCTTAAGGAGTTCAATCTTGGAGACAAAGTTGTTTGGTTTAGATTTCCCTCTACTTAGATCCTTATGTTGTATCATACATTTAAACCCTAATGGGATATTATGATGTACTTTTGTAATCTTTTGTGAAAATTGAATGTAGTCATTATTTTTATTCCGCTGCTATACTTTGGTTATTTTGAATAGCATTTATTAAAGTTTGAAAATTTTTCACCTAGTCTAGCATACCTTTGAGTGTGTTTAATATGGATGTTTTATTATTCAAAGTTGTTTTTAGTAAGGGGGTGAACCCGCCACCGTACATCATGGTATCAGGGCACATGGTAGTCAGAATTTGACTATTTCAATTTTGCTCCCTAGTTAGAATACTTGCCTTACCTTTAAGTGACATTTTTGCCCTAGAGTTGATCAATAGATGATGAAGGGTTGATTTAGGATCCTATAGTTTCACATTAGAATAATGTCGAATAGATCCCTAAAATACTTACAACTAAAAGATGCATAACCATAGTAACTTAAGGTTGTTTCGTTTGGCCTTTAGGCAGCTACTAAGACATGAAGTTGAAAGTAAAGGTGTCTTGAAAGGATCAGGGTTTGGGGGCTGGTAAGATTTTCCTCCATACAACTAGCTTGGTTTATGAGGACTTCCAAATCCATATGATATCGGCCTGGCCTGAGCTGATATGAATTGTCTGAAATAGCATGTGCTTTTAGGCAATAGTATTCTTTGACATCTATATGATTTATCTTTAGGGACCCTAATATGTTGAACTAGTCTCCCAGGTGTAATGACTTGTTTGAGGATAGATACCCAATATAGTTCTCTTATGACCCATAGAACCACATGTTTGGATAGTTATCCCTAGAACCAAGACTTTGAAGTTTCATGTTTAGTAAGAAATCAGAGTGCGCATAAAGCGTGATGGATCTTGTACATGGTTTAGTTAGACTACGGTTTTGTCTCTAGATTAGTTGGCTCGGTAGGTTAAATCCTTTAAGGGGTGGTGAATAAGTTGTTTTCTTATATGTGTATGTTTTGATTTTTAGGAAGAAATCCCTTTAAAGGGTGGTGTGTTGTAACTTACTAGATCTTGGACCCTATCCTGGAAGCTGACATTTTGGACTTAGCCAAACAAGGTTGAAGGTTAGACCTAAATAGGTGTTTAGTATAACCCCATTGATCTAATTCATGTATAGATCACCTTAATGTAACCTAATGTTCTAACATTAATCTTAGGTTAATAATGGATACATAAAATATGCTACATAACTCATTTTGGTGGTAATATGAAGATAAGGAACTTAATTGGATGCATAATTTAGATAATGGGCCATATGACATATCTCATAAAATGAGTATCAAAAGTAGAAACAAACTTCAAATTCGAAATCTACATATCAAAATTAGCCTACATGTCAAATATCATCTAATTTGGACAACCTTGAAATATTAGGATAAGTTTAGGAGAGAGAAAATTAGTAAAATGCATATGTAATGAATAATGAGATTATATAACTTTAAAATATGAAAATAATGGAAAATTCATATTCAACACATCAAAGATAACTTGTGGATGATGTTTGGTCCAATTTGGATGTTGTTTGTGCAACTTATACAATTTTAGGTACATTTTGGACTTTTATGCAATTTACCTGATTGGGAGGTTTTCCTCGCAAATTGTCACATGAATTATAATCCTTATATATTCCCTTACCATTTTCGAGTTTTATAACCATAGGGCGCCTAGTTACACCTTGGTTTGAAGGTGTTTCTTTCTAAAGGCATTTTAGGGATTACTCTCTTTATAAATGAGCTTATCTTTAGAAGCTATCAACCAATGGGTTATTTCTTTGAATGGAGGTTGGTTGGGATGGCCTATAAGTGTTCATAAACCTAAATTTGATATTCAATAAGCCTCTATGAGCTGTCCACTTGCATGGCCATGAAATCCCTATGCTAAGGACACATGGAAAGCTCCATGGACACCTCATGCTTGACTTCTTCCTTATCCATAAAGGTTTGCATGTCCATAGGCACCCTTTGCGTTGGACACATTGAAAGTAACTTGACACCTCATGCTTGACTTCTTCATTATCCCTAAAGGCTTGCATGTCAATGGACACCCTTATACATGACACATGGAAATGTTGGGTTTTAGGGGAGGCAAAGAAGGCATCGGAAACACACATTTTCTCCTCCCAAACCCAGAAGAAAGGAATCACGTCAACGTCTATACAGTAGGAAGGATGGTTTGTAGAGGCATACCTTGTCCTGAGACTTGCTCGGCGACATTACCTCACGGCTTGCATGGTCTTCACCTCCGGTCTTGGACGGTGTCTGTGCAGCTCCTAGTCTCACCGGGACTGTCGGGATTGACAATTGTTCTCCAAGCAGTAGAAGTCTCCCTCCTCTGAAGTAGTCCACATGGACCACTTGGAACTTCGATCTCCTTGTCCCACAAGGAATCATAAGGAGTTGCACCCTCCTGTCGGCGTACTAATCACCGACACACTCTCCTGCCACCAGTCGCTTTTCTATAGTTGTCTTTCCCTTGTTGTGCCTCCCTTATCGGGTAGCACTTGCTCAGGCTCTCTCGGTTACCAAAACCAGAGAGAACAACAACTTTGCAGAGAAATTGGTGTTATGAGTTTTTGTTCCTGAGAAGCCCACAATACCCCTATATATATAGGAGGGTCATGGGATATGGTTCTCTACCCCGGGCAATGCGGGATTAAAGCAGGAGTAGAAGGGTTTGAGATTTTCCACAAAACAACCAATCTGCGCCAGCTGAACCGATCGGTTCACACCCTGAAATGATCGTTTTGAGTCCTGAGCTATCGTTTGGGACCTAAGATGATCGTCTGGGGCTCTGAGCCGATCGGCTGGAGCTTTGAGCCGATCGGTTCATGGTCCTTATCCAACTCAAATTGACTTTTAAATTTGTTTTCGATTAATCAAATATTAATCCTTGTCCAAATCGAATTTGTACAAGTGAAACAAATTGTATTTGCAAAATAGTCTTTTGACTTTCCAAACGATCTCGGTTGGTATACAAATCGACTGATTCAACAATTGCACCGATCATTTCATGACACACGAGCCGATCGACTCACAACATTAGCCGACCGGTTCACCAACCTGAGCCGATTGGTTCATGTCATGAGTCGATCGGTTGGGGCAGCAGACTTGTGCAAATCAGTCAATCACAGTTTCAATCAATCTGATACTCTAATCAATCGGTCCAACACCTTCAACACTATGATACTGAGCTATCAATTGATTGAGTGTTTAATTGAACTACTAAACTCCTTTAGTAATCAATCTAAACATCGTTTGTGGATAAACTCCTCTTCCAGGTTAAATCTTATGTGTGTGACCTTGTAGGTCCATTTCACGTTGGCAGTGAAAGTCCATAACACTTATGACTTCATAAGCAAAGAGCGGTGCCTAGATAAACATTAGTGCTACCCAAGTGAAAAGGAAAGTTGGAGAACAACTTTCAATCCTACAATCGGTGAATGGTGTTACAGTGAATGTATAATTCCTTCATCACTGATATCTCGAATGAACTCAAGCCATGGAATAGTCATCCTTTCAATGTTCATTCACTTTCTTGATCTCAGAGTAGATTGGAGGAGATATGTATGACATCAATATCACATACTGATTCATACATTCATGCACACCTATCTCAATCCTACTCATCAAGTGGCCATGTATATCAAACTCCCTCAAGAGGGACAAATCCCATATCTATCACTCACCCCTCAAAAGCCCCATGTCTCAAAGCCACCTAATCATCACCTTTATAACAACCCATATTTCAGGACTGCGTTTGATGATGTCAAAGTGTACCCAACGACATGTGTTGAGTGTAGTGATTTCAGGTCAAAGAATCACACTCACCACCATCACTATGAGAACTGACTGTGACTACCATGTCATGGTTCCATGTATCAAACTCACGGTGGGTCTTTCCAGTACACTTGTTCTCTAACAAGTACCTATGTATTTGGTTTGATATCTCCATATCATGACTAATGAGATTCTATCATCAACCAACACCACAATCTAGTCTTGTGTGTCATTGTTGTCTATCTACCTTCCATAATGACATCCGACTAGGGACATAATAAGAATGTACAAACTCTTAGCATCTGTATGATCTCATCGTTCAGGTCCTTAACCTGAAAGCATACATCATTGAGTATTGTCATTGTCTAGACATTCAATCTGTTCTATCATTATCTCATATGATAGAACTAGAAATAATTGGAAACTTGCCTTTGATGTTTATCAAATCAGTCTTAATGTATCCCACCAATCATCTCATGATTGGCTCTCAGGGCATACATACCAATAGACCCCCACTTGCACTGTGAGCCAACCACCCTTGAATCATATTCATAGTGATCTTCAAACATGTCCCACATGTTACTATGCTCTAGTGCTAACATATTCATCGTAGTTGTGGAAAAGTTCGTCGTTATTACTATTTACGACAAGAAAAAGAAGTCGTCGCATGTTGTCGTTACTGGTCTTGCCGTAAATAAAATTTGCGACAACTAATTTCATTCCATCACTATTAGAAATAATGACAACTTAAATGTATTGTCTTTATTAGTTATAACGACAACATAAATGGCGGTCGTTAATGCTATTAGTGATCACATAATTCCATCGCGGATACCAATAGAGATAATTTTACCATTTTTATGGAACATACAATAGACACATCTTTTGCTGTCATAAATAGCAATAACGACCACCATAAAATATAATTTGAATGAACTACGTATTTGATTTTTTATATTGCTATAAAACCATGCTTGACTTTAAAATTTAACACAAATTAGTATAGATAAAATGTCTTATCTTATTAAAAACCAAAGTGAATTACATGAAAATACATTACAAGGGGAGGACATTTTACCTTGCCCCTTAGCTCAAAACAATACATATATTTCAACAACAAAATGTGTACATGCGTATTCTTCAACTATATGCAACAGTCACATGAATTTGCACATCTATATTTCTAGCTTTTCTTTTGTATGTTGCTCCAACAAGAACCAACATACTTCAAAGGTATGTGTGAGTTACGTGAACCACCCATTTCCTTCATCCTCCACTCCCTCCAAACAAGCCCAGTTCGTGCTCCCAGAAAGAATGTATTATAGCAGGCTCTGATCAATGTCCGGTCACATATTTGAGGATAAAAATATCACCTGTACAACACATTTATAATGGTTGTGCACTTAATTTTAGATATAAGAAGTGAAACCCATCTAATTCCATCACCATATTGCCAAAAAAGAAACATTTAATCAAGCATGCATCTAGCCGAAATCCTTTCAGGTGGATACCAAGTGATCTCTGGCAACAATTTACATTTAATTTGTTTTTCAAAAAAATACCAAACAAAATACATTTGTGAGCTCTAGTTGGTGTCTTAGAAGTGTGACTAACCTAATTATGTTGGTTGTAGTAGGCCATCCGTGCACTCCTTCACCTCCATTTTTGACCTCCTTAGAAGTAATTGATTCAAAATATGAAATAGAGTATATCAACATTTTTGACCTAGAATGAAACCAAAATTAAGATAGATTCATAATAGTACTATCGTGCACTATAAAAGTCATTGATCCAGAGAAATAGCATCTACAAAAATGGAACTAAAAATAGATCTTTTACATTAAAATCTTTTTACTTGTCAAATATTGGACACCATGTGAGCATCTTCATAAACAATGCCATATACAAAGGCATACAAAAACAATAAAAAAGTACAACAACCAGTCTCCGCTAAATGGAAACCCAAAATAAAATTTTCCAAGTATGTTCACACTAACTGCAATGTAAAATCTTAGTGTATTTCAACATCATATATAAGTATGTTTGTTTCTAAAGCACAATTATCTATGCTGCAATCCAAAATGAAATAGTAGTATCAATAAATTATTTGATGTAGTTGTATATGTACCAAAGCCAACTCGTGGCACTTACTTGGACATAAACATGACTTAAAAGAAAGAATAGGAAATTCATGGTTTTCAGGCTTTGTGGATGACTCAGAATGTGATCAACATTCAACAAGAGAGTTGAATCACCAAGTCTGACTTTTAGAAAGTTCATAGCCAACCTTCGTATATGGCTGTATTGACCATGAGTTTCTCAGCTGAGAATGTGATCATGCTTATCTTCCAACACCTCTTAAAGAATAAAGGAGAAGGGTGTGTATGTTTATTAAAATAGAAGGCAAACCCCAAATGAAACTAAATTTAAAGAACCTATTTTAGTTAGAAATGTCTTTAAATTCATATCACAACCCTAACCATGATCGTAGTTGTTGTTCTGGATTCCATGAGTTCCTTTCTATGATATACAAAGATATCAATGCATGAACCTCAGGAACAAAGACTCATCTTGCTTCATGGTAAGTTGTCAGTATATCTGGCAGAGTAGGAATACCTATGCTTTTGAAAATGAAGATAGATCCCTCAAGCACAATGCTAGGTTCATAAAGAAAGTAACTGGAGACATCCAAAATACCTGGAGCACGTAGGAGATACACAACCAAGGAGGTAAACCCATTTCCATTCAATGGGAACCTCAAACTCATGGGTAAATAAAGTACAATATGAACATCAGTTACACAAAGACGAAGGTAGTATTTGCATTGGTTACTATGGATATTAGAACCACTTTATCACTTTTTGCTTTAGTAGATGTCAGCATAGCAGGTACAACAACTAAGACAAATATTATAATCATATATATGGCACTGGAGGTTGCATGGAAAGGGGGTAGGCATGTCCTCATTGAATTTGACAGTAAGATTTTCATCCAATCTACTAATGGGGGGATAGTAGAACACCCCACCCCTGCTAGATGCAAGGAAAAGATCCTCAATCTTATAATGAAAGATTGGGATGTGGACATCAAATATGCTAGAATAGATGTTAATGGCCTTGTTGACAGCTTGGCAAACACAATTAAAAAAATACTGCCTATCTCATATATGTGGGAAATCCTGATAGTTTAGTGAGCCTAAACTTCTAGAAAATTATTTAAGAAAATTGTTTATTTTTAGAACTGAGAACAGTCCTTAGAATGAACATTCATTTTATCCTTAATTAGGCATCCATAAGGACGATTTTTTCTGTGAGATGCCTCTACAGTCTACTAAAACACTAGCTATCACCAATATATCTTGTTCTATTTGTTGGCAGCAATGCAAGAAGAAGAACTCCCTTATAGGGACAAGAGAGGAAAATTCTTGTAATTCCTTATCCGTCTCTAGGTTTTTTTGAATAAAAAAGAAATACTCATGATAAATTTAGAAACTAAATAAAATAAACTACTAAGACTAATTTGTTTTATTACCAATAGAAGTAGTCTGCTACCTCCAAAAAAGTAGTCCAATCTACCTTTGAATGTCCTACAATCACAATTAGTTACTATTATCCACATATATCTAATTTTGAAGAGAATAGAGGATTCATAGATGTTAAAAAAACTACATTGACAGAGTTTATGAAAACATACAAAAAGGGGGTGCTGATTATTTTGTCTCATTTCAGATCCATCCAACAACAAAGAAGTTGTTCGATCCTTCGTTGGCTCCTTGCCATCTACATGATCTAGAAAACTAGGTTGGCCTGTAGATGAAAGTAGTCTCGCTCGCATCCTTTCCATGATGACTACCTTGTTTTGGGTATCAGTGATACACTGATTGAAGAAGATATAAACTTAGTTAAACAAGGGGCAGAAAATGTTGCCATAATAAATATATGATACTCAATATAGAAACAAAATATAATGTTAAGAAACATGTCTCCAGTAGGAACGTTCCCATTTGGAACCAAGAGTTACATACTGATGGATAATTTTAGTAAAATGCAAAACATACTACTAGCTATTCACACTAAATTCCTAAAGGGTGTCTTACTTATCAAGTTGTTGTCAAATTTGAACTATATAGTTTATCCAATTTGCACAACCTTGTTCTGTAATGATAAAGGATTATTCCAACTAGTATAGTAATACAAGCGCTTAAAACATGAGTCATCAAATCATCATTTCAAAATTGGTGCTTGTGGGTGTAAAGTAGAAGGGATGAAGTTAACCCATGCCTCAATTATCAAACAAACATTACGTGGACACTAGAATCATCAAACCTCTTAACTGTTTGTATGTGTTTAGTTCTTACGTTAAAGATGAACGTTGGTCCTTAAGAGCAAACAGGATGTATAGTTAGCATGACCAAAAAGCAAGATAAGTGGTTATTTGTATCGTACATAGATACAGTGAATTCTCATTTCATATAACTATAATAGCATGTAATCAAATACCAAATCCCCACTTACATAATACAAACTATATGAATGTCTTCATATCATACTCAGGAACCAAGTAGCATCATTCCTTGTATCAAAAGGAAAATGAGAGAAAACTTATAAAATGAAAGGAGTTCAGGCTCATGACTTAAGCATCATCTGATCTCTTAGAAACAACCTTAATCATTAATAAAAGCTCTAACTTGAATTCCATAAGTAGCTGCCATCATGCACCTTCAGGAAGTATAAACCATCGATCTCGACCTCATCTCAAAGAAACACCAAGTAACACACCATCTACCAAATACTTTTCAGTAGCCTTCGTGGCAGCAGCTCCAAGACACCATCCATTTGCAGACATGGAGTGTTGGTTTGTTTCTGATCCTGAAACACCATCCAAGTGACCCAATTAAAACTCAAATGAACAAAAAATGTAAGAGTCACTATAGTTGTCCATGTGTAAATAGACCACATAATCTTTTACTCATCATGGTGATTGATATGAATGAAGTTATACTGAAATAGAGAGTAGCACAAGCAAAACTATTATCATCATGGTAGGAATATATAACTAGCTTAAAGTTAATGGTAAAACAAAGACAACTAGATGCAGTTGGTTATCAGTAGTGTCGAGACCAGATACAACTTTTTTCTAAAATGCAGGACTTGTAAAGAATAACAGAGTATGAAATAAGATACGTAATCATCTTACAAGTTTTTAGTATTAGATCTGATCATGTTTAGATAGATCACTACATCACTCATATTTCTTTGTAAGCAAACAACAATAAATATGAATCAAGCACATCTCAAAAATGGAACAAAAAAGAAAGTGTAAAAGGAGGCCATAGATGTTTTCACAATTACGTGGTTATACAGATACCTACCAGGAAAATAGGACTACATTCAACTTTATATAAAGTTAATGGTAAAAAAAAGACAACTAGTTGCAGTTGGTTATCAGTAGTGTGGAGACCAGATTCAACTTTTTTCTGAAATGCAGGACTTGTAAAGAAGACCAGAGTATGAAATAAGATATGTAATCGTCTTACAAGTTTTTAGTATTAGATCTGATCATGTTTAGATAGATCACTACATCACTCATATTTTTTTGTAACCAAACAACAATAAATCTAAATCAAGCACATCTCAAAAATGGAACGAAAAAGAAAGTGTAAAAGGAGGCCATAGATGTTTTCACAATTACGTGGTTGTACAGATACCTACCAGGAAAAAACGGACCAAAAGAAAGTGCATCAGTGGAAGACTTTGTTTATGTCCCAAATCATAGTTTCATGTCATATGCTTATGTCCCGAAACAAAACTCTTTATATGCAAACAAAGAACCTCTTACTACATCGACGAAACACATTGTTTATGCACATATAAAATATGTGTTATATAATTGGGTTCGTTTCATTAATGATGCCACGAGAATGCAGTCACCAAAGCATACTTGTCAAACAATTTGTTTATTTTTTTATAAGAACCATGAGGCGTTGGGCAGTAATGAACATCACTGTCATTTCTAACACTATAAATGATATGTTTATCTTAATATGTTACCTTCTATAATGCCATTGTTGGCAGTGAGTGATTAACAAAGACGAAAAGATATTACAACTCTGGTGTGAGGACAAAGATAAATTGATTAGTCAGATGTGGGGCATATCAGTTGTAGGTGTTAAAATAATATGGTAGATGTATTAACTAGATAAGATCAAGAATCTTCCTTTTTATTTGAACAAATAATCAAAACAAATTTCAATTAAATTTTGGGTTGCTCTGCTAGGGTTTATGAGGAGATGCAATTGGGACAACGATCAAGGTCGACGCTAATACTGACCAGAAGAAGAGAGGGAAATTCGCAAGAATCGCAGTCAAACTAGATACCAGCAAACCATTGGTACCGGAGATCATTGTATAGGGAGAAAAGTACAATGTGGAGTACGAGAATCTAACAAGTGTATGCATGTTCTGTGGTAAGATAGGACATTGCGAGGAGGAGTGCACGGAGAGGAAGGCAACCCTAGAGGCTCAGGATAAATTGGGGAAGCAGATAGAAGGTACGGAGGCAAGGCCAAACCCACTGGGGAAATTTACCGAGTCATTGCATGCAAAGCCGTTTGTTCGGAGGCCAAGGAAGGATGAGGTCCAAGGCAGGAAGAGTGGGGTCCAAGTTCACAACAAGTTCGGGAAGCTAGAGATAACTGAGGAAGTAACAGAAGAAACAAAACCTGCTGCTACCACAAGACCAAAACCCAGATATGAATGGCGTCAATGGAAGGAGGCCAATAAAAATAAACGACCAATGGAGGAAACAAACCGCTCGAACATGAATGCGAGGCAGACTAATGAGGGATTGGTGGGTCAGGCAGAGAAAACGCAGCAACACCGAGCAGTGATAATGGAAGACGACAACACTATTGTCATACCAGACGATGGGGCAGGAGGTGACGAGGGGTTGAGTTTCAAAATAGGAAGCACACAGAGAAAGACAGGGTTGGCAGGAAGCCTGAGCAAATCGATGATGTTCGGGTCATCGGTAGGAGTGCATCTACGGAATCGTAGGATTCTAAATTCAAAGGACTTAACAAAGAATGGTCCAAGGAAGAAGAGTAGGAGAGTAAGTCGACAAGAAGAGACGATAGTACCGGGCAAGGAAGGCCCGAGCACATCTGCAATGGTTACCTAATGATAGTTGCCACTTGGAATGTACAGGGTATCTGCGGGGGAGACACCCAAAAATTTGTACGAGGCCTATCTCAGATATATAAGGTGGACGTTCTCGCCATTTTAGAGACGAGAACTAGCGGAGGTAACACTGATAGAATTGTGAAAACACTAGGTTTTGATCGATCGACTGGGTTTTCTGGGGGTATTTGGGTGATGTGGAAAAGAAGACTGGGAGAGATGGAAATCCTCGCTAGTCACAAGCAATTCGTGCATTGTAGAGTGAACAAGAAGCAAAGATTGACCTTCATCTATGCAAGCACAAAGCAAGCAGGAAGGTGGCTCCTGTGGGAGCACCTCCATACTATGGAGATTGCGTCGACGTCACCCTGGCTGGTAGCAGGTGACTTTAACGTAGTCCTAAAGGCAGACGAGAAAGTGGGAGGAGAACCCATTATGTTGAGCAGCTGTAGAGAGTTTGCGGAGGGTCTGAGGAACGCAGAGCTGGAGGATCTGGGGGCGTCGGGACCGAAAATGACTTTCAGAAGAGGGTGGCTGACGGAAAGACTTGACAGGGCAGTCACAAATCAAGAATGGTTAGAGAGTCACCCGTCGACAACAGTGACTGTACTCCCCCGAATTAATTTGGATCACGCTCCCATCTTAATCATAACGGGTGAAAGGCCAAACAATAGAGTCTATAGACTGAAAACGAGCATAGCTTGGAACAATAGAGAATCCTTTCCTGAGTTTTTGCAGCATAACTAGGACAACAACTTACCATTCCATGAGGCGGTGAGCAAGATGATGAAGAATTCGATTAAATGGGACAGAGAGGTACGAAGGAAGGTGAACTCTACAAGAAGCCGACTACTATTGGAAATAGGGAAACTTCAAGAGGAAGACCACCGAAGATGGGATGCTGAAAGAGAGGAACGCATAGTAGAACTACAATTAGAATACAATGAGCTAATCCATACAGAAACGGAGGAGTGGAGGCAAAGGGTGAGATGTGACTGGATGAAGAAAGAGGATGCAAACACACAATATTTTCAAGCATTGGTCAGAACCAAGAGACAGAGAAACACGATCACGAAGCTTAAGAACAGTGCCGGAATCTGGGTGGAGGAGGAAGGCATGAAGGAAATGGTGAGAGACTTCTTCTTAGAGTTGTTCACCAAGAAAAGAAGTAAGACGAGCAAGGCAAAATGTGCTGAATATGTCAGATGATTCCCGCAACTCTAGGAGAGGGCCAGCTTACACATGGGAAGAGTACCAAGCAAGGAAGAGACAAGGGGAATACTTTTGAAGATGAATCCCATTAAGGCCCCTGGGCCTGATGGGGTGGATACTGGGTTTCTACAAAGTAACTGGGATCGCTTAGGTGACTCAGTTTCTCTAATGATATCTAAGTTTTTTGCAGGTAGCCCTATTAATGAAGCAATGGCGAACTCCACTCTCGTCCTGATCCCCAAAACGCTGATGCCTGAAAGTTGCAACAATCTAAGGCCTATAGCTCTGAACAACGTAAGCCTCAAGCTGCTATCCAAAATAATAGTGGAGAGGATAAAGCCGTATTTACCTGAATGGATAGCACCTGCACAAAGCAATTTTGTACCCGGGAGACGAATAACGGACAATATCATCTTAGTGCAGGAATTGATACACTCCATGAAGAGCAGATTAGGGAAACACATAGCTATGGCCGTGAAGGTAGATCTATCTAAAGCGTATGAAAAAATGGATTGAGAATTTATAGCTGACACCTTAAGGAGAACAATAATACCACAACACCTTACCAAAATCATCATGAACATCATTACAATAGGGGAGATATCCATTGCATGGAACGGTGAGAAATTAGAACCGTTTAAAGCCACCAGAGGGGTCCGACAAGGGGACCCTTTGTCCCCTTACATTTTTGTTCTATGTCTGGATAGACTCAGCCATGCCATAGCCGAAGAAGAGGCGGCAGGGAATTGGGTTCCATTTCAGGCTACTAGGAATGGAATCGGCATATCGCATGTGTGTTTCGCAGATGACCTGATTTTGTTTGGGGAAGCTACTTTGAGACAGGCCAGGACCACGATGAATGTCCTAAAGAAATTCAAAAGGGCGTCTGGGCAGAGTCTAGCTAAGGAAAAATCAGCAACTTACTTCTCAAGGAACACCCCCTACCCAACAAGAAGGGAGATTACTCGAATCACAAGCATAAGACAAACAGAAGACCTGGGGAAGCATCTAGGTGTGTCAATCATAGACGAGCGTGCATCGAAGGACTTGTACCTGGACATCATCAACAAAGTTGAAGCACGTATTTCAACATGGGTTAACAAATCCCTATCCTTAGCTGGTCGGGTAACACTAATCAAATCAGTACTTAACACCATCCCTATCTACACTATGCAAACAAAAACCCTACCCTTGGTGGTATGTGAAAGAATTGATTAGGTGGTCAGAACATTTCTCTGGAAAGGGGCAACTAGACATAAGGGGATTCATCTCGTGGTGTGGGATAAGGTCATCACAAATTGGGAGGAAGGAAGACTGGACATCAAATCAGCGAGGCTCCAGAACGAAGCTCTATTACAGAAAACCAGCTGGGATTATATGTCTCGAAGAGAGGCAATCTGGAAGACGACTATGAAGGAGAAATATGTCCATAGAATCAACCAAGGGGTGGCTACCACATCGAGACTGTGGCGAGTGATAACCAGAACACAAGCTAAAGTACTACATGAATCGGGGAAGACTATTCTATCTAGGGATGACACCAATGTATGGCATGACAAATGGGTGGGAGGCAACTGCCCAGAGATAAAAGAGAAAATGCAAATACCAGACGAACTGATTAGCCTCAAAGTGAGCTCGATGGTAGACCTGGGAGGAGGATGGGATATTGGGTTCATCCAAAACTGGTTTAAAGAGGAAACGGCAAATCACACAATGGCCATGCCACTGCTAGATCCAGTATATCATTATTAGTTTCCCATCACCTTTTTTTCTCTGCTACAAAAAACTAATACTGATACAAGAAAAAACTAATATTCATTATATCAGTATTAGTTTCCCATCACCTTTTTGTTCTCTGCTACATTGTTGTATGTGGTGTTACCCATTTGCTTGTGTGAGTCTATTGGCATCTAGCATAGTAGAATATATGTATATTAAATCTGAAGTGTCTAAATTAATAAGAAAAGCCATATGTCTGTGTCCTCTATATAGACACGCTTGTGTGTGCACCCATAGTGGCCTTTTGTCCAAGAATTTTGAACTTGTAGCCTTAACATGTTTGTCTTTGTTTAAATTTTCCACCTTCGAAAAGGTGTGATGCATGACAACACCCTATGAGGGAGTGTTGAACTATTATGTTCTTTTATAAGATAACAACATAAGTTAGAGGTATATGTCTGTTTAATGAAATTATTTGTAAAAGGCAGCACAGTTATATATATCGGTCCCTTTCTAAGTCTAGATGCTCTCTGTTTGAATCTTGTTTCTTTGATCCATCCATTGGGTAAACCATCCACAGATCCCTCAAATCGAGAAATAATCTAAAAAGTTTAATTAAACAAAGATGAGTTATAAAATATATCATGGGCATCTTCCAAAATGTAAGAAATTGAACTTTAATTGTGAGTATGAGAAGAAGACAAAAACAACCATATCACAATCAATAGCATCAGACTCAGTAATATCATCCATGGTCAAGATAGCCAATAACATCTTTCAGTGTACAAAATTTAGATCCAGAAATAGAATCTATATAGCACTGCATTTAAATACACACACATACATCACCCTGAGCAGGTTTAAGATAGAAGGGCTTCAATCATGCAAAAACGAAAAATATCTCATCATCTAGGCTGCAAAAAAAAGATATACAGATAAAAGAAAATAGTTTTAGACTCTTAGAGATTACTGGCCTACTATCTTCTGCAAATGATGAACAACAACTACATCTTCCCTGGGGTATTAGACAAAAGTTTGACCATCTTAGTCATTGCCCAAAACCCAACTACTAGGTTAGGAGAGACTGCATAGTTGAATACAGGAATCCCAATTCTAGTACCGTCTACAAAAGAAGCCAACAAAAAATTGTTGATGCTAATTGGTACTTCCTCTAAATATTGAACAACAAATTTTAAAATTTTGAACCGGCAAAAACATACTGATACTAACTGATAGAAACAATGTTACAAAGTGCACATGTACTCAGTATCAAATTTAATTGGTGAAGAGGTACAAAGAGTCAATGAAAACAGTAATTCCAAGTGAACAAGAGAGTGCATGAACATGTGTATGTTATCGCCTTAAATTAAACACTTAGCCATACCTTATACTTGTGTCTAGAGTGGCTTCCGTGCATTCTATGTCTGACCTCCATAATCCATCCTTCAGGCAACCACGTTGGCGAATCCTCTTTCGGGGTAAACTGCAGAAGAGGAAGCCAGAAACTCCCCTCTATGAAATATCGAATAATTTGACCGAATAAAGAACATAATCTTCTTATATTTGTTTCTTTATTGACAACTTACACGGTTGTTATCATCATAGATGCGGTCATTATTGAAACCCACTTTAGGTTGGAGCTTTAGATCATCCACATTGTTCACATCATTTTCTAAGTCTGGAGGAATGAGAACAAAGTGAAGATAATGCAGAGCTGTGTCTGCTGAGTGAAATGTGCGGCCAGAGATCGGGCAAGTATAACTCTGCAAACAAAACCCTATCGGCCTCCTGGATCACTAACACTCTGCCCCATTAACCAATATATTGGATGTGATGATTGGACAAACACTATCATTGCTAAATGTTGATTCTTGATGAGATACAAAATGCAAGTGAGGTGTCAGAATACATAGAATGCACACATGATCCACCTCCATGCAACAAACTACATAGGAAAACCAAGCACAAGGTACCATTCAGAAACAGAATACACTTTATTATGACCTGGAGAGACCTGGGTAACCTAGAGAAACAAACAAACATCATGGTGAGGCAATAAAGCACAATGGATGAAAAGTAGTAGCAGAGTCTAAGGAAAGAAGAATTGAATCACCAAATTACTCGTCAAGAATGTTTTGGTTAGCCAAGCACCCAGGATGATTAGGTAACCCCTCCAAAACATCACCAGTGTGGACACAGGAAGCTGTGGAAGAACACCAAGCAAGAGCAACAACCGTCTAGATAAAAATGACAACAAAGAGAATGAGTTGCACATTTGGAGGGAATGGTATTAGCTGAGATTTAGCACACCTCAAGTGCCCAAAGTAGGAGCGAGACACCAAAAGGGGTTGAAGCATCTTTTGGTTCCAATAACCTTCACCAACAAAAACCCACAGCCTCAGGCAGTAGACATGGCAGGGCCTCCACTAGTGGTGATTTACAATTAAGAAACATATTGATGCATGTCAAGATAGAGTTAACTCATTTCAAAAATTCTAGGAATACTTGACAGCAGCAGATCTCAGAAGAAATGGATAAAAAAATTAGGTTGATTGTGCAAGTCCAATAAGGAGAACACCCAAGCATCATCATCTGATGTTAATCATCATCTAGAATGTAAAGGGCATTGGGATCCTAGATAAGAAGCGGACAATAATGGAGATGAATAGAACTCATAGACTAGAAATTCTCGCCATCCTAGAGCATCGAATAAAAGGAACTACAACTGATCAGATTGTTAGAAGACTAGGCTTCAACTGATAGCATAGAGTCATCGATATCAGTTTCTCTAGTGGTATATGATAGCATAGAGTCATACTCATAACCATCAGTTTCTCTAGCAGCATGTGATTGATATGGAAGGATCACACATGTCATGTAGAAATTATCCAATGACACATGTAATACATACATTGATGCATGAACCACACATAGACGATAACATTCAACTATGCCAATACACATATGGGTTAGAGACACCTACTATGGAGGAAATTCCATAATCTAAATTTAAATCTATCAACTAAACCATGGGCAACAAGCACAAACTTTAATGAATTATATATGACAGTCAATATCTCTTTTAATAAGACCAACAATTGATCATTTAAAGAAGATTTGGCACATGAACATGCCAAATATACAAAAGGTATTTGTATGGATACTCTAGAATTTGAGGTAGACTCACAAAGCTGAAGAGAATGAGAAGGCAGGCCTGTCGGAAATGCCTGCTATCTGAGATGCAATCTGGAAGAGGAGAGTGTCCTCCATGCTTAATGCAAATGTGTGAACCTATTTGGATCTCATCCGTGGAATCACTAATGATAACACAGATTTACATTTGTGATCTGCAAACATGGTTATTATAAAATTTCCTTTCATCACCAGTGCAAAATAGCTAGTTGATTATAACATGGAGCTACTATACCCATGTTACTGGAAGAAGAAAATCAACAAATAGGCAAGTTGCTCGACATGTATGCATATTTCCAGCTCGACAGCCTGACCAGAACTGAAATCTGAAAGACAAAAAAAAAAGACGATGACAATCACGAACGACACACACCTAATATAACTTGACTAATCTACTTCTAGGTAATGGCCACATCGTTAATATAAATACAACATTTATTGCTCTGCTACCATCCCTAAGCTGGAGCATGGGAGTCAACTCATACCAACTCTGATCTACAAAAAGCCAAGACTTGAAAGACAAATAAAAAAATGGGAAACACAGAAAAAGGCCCAACTTTATGTAGCTAAAGTGACCTTTGTCATAGGAAACACATGCAGTACATCGCATAATCACAAGATATAATAAGTAGTACAAATAGATGTCTGTGTATTATATATAGATATATCCATTTAGCTGCACATGCATGTCTGTGTGCACGTGTGTTTGAAATGAACGTGACATCAATACACTCAAAAGGGTAGTATAATAACTCACATCACTCAACATTTATTAATGTGACTCTTGTCACAAAAGGGTAGTAACCATCACCATTGTCACGCCCCTCAGACCTCAAACCAAATAGGAGGAACCATCAATGGTGATCTCCCCAATACATTGTTCTGCTAACAGCTGCCTGAGTTGGAACCTATAACAGGAACCAAATAAAACGACAAAACCAAACAAACCAGGCTCCACGCAGGGAGCAAGAAAAAACAAAGAAAGCCTGAGAGAAACTGATTCCTAACTCCCCAGGACCTGCACCAAAGACAAGAAGAGCCAACCAAAACACAAATTTCTGAGACCACAGACCATCAAACAGAGTCAATAAGTCTGTCCAGTTCAAACCTGACACTCTTCAATCTTATTCTTCTTGGGAGTCGCTCAAGATGACTCAGCACCAATTTTTCTTAGTAACTACTGTGCCCTCTAGGGTTTCTCTCACCTCACCCTCTCCCCTACCATTACCTATGATCTTCCATAGTAGGTCTACTAAAACACACTATTTCATTGGGTTGTATTATGAACTAGACTATCTTTTTTATTAAACAATATTTCTTAATATATGAAGTTTAAGAATTTGATACACATACTTATACATGGAGAGACATTAACGCCATATTGTTCTCCTTATTTCTAACATTTAGAACATTTCTTCTCTACTTCCACATAACACCAGTAAATTAATAAATTAATTTCTCTACAAATATATATTAAGAAGTCAGTCAGAGGAAACTACTATGGTACCTCTATAATTCTGTCTGTATCGTCCTTCTATAGGCTGAGAATGTATCTTCCTTTGTTAGTTGTTGTAGCTCCAATCAACAGCATGCACTTGAGACTTTAAGGGTGGTTACATGTACCTTCACCTTCAACGACAACTCACTGTATATGTGGATAGTGGAAGGGACTAGACTAGTGTTCAAGTCGTAGCTCCTCACTGTCCTACTTCAGCCCACTCTCCTCATCATGGGGGTGCAGTTATGAGTACCAAATCCTATGATACAAAGTCAAAACCACCAGAATTAACAATATAAAAACTTAACTGAAAGTGGTCAAAAGAAACTAAGCAAAAAGGATTGAAAGAGGGCATCACTTCAACTAAATGGAAGACAGAAAAATATACTATAGAACATGGACAAAATATGTTGTTCTAATCATCTAATCGAACTACAAGCTAAATGTGCACTGAAGGAACTTACTTATAGGGAAGAGTTTCAAGAAAGTATTTAGGAGGTCTTTATAAATTTCAAACCTAGTGGGACAAGTTGTAATCCTTGGCATGAGGTTAGCTATACCATGCAGGTCTATAATGTGGGTGATAAGTAGTTAATCTCACCTCCTGTTGGCTAAAAAATGAACAATCTCTGAAGATCAAATTAAACACAAGGCCTGCTCAGTTAGTATAAAAAATTCTTGCTTACCTACTCTCTAACATCATGCATCAATATATATTACTGTAGTGACTTATTTTGCACCTGCAAATATGCAACCAAACAGAAAGCCAATAGCGGAGTGGAACTCCAAAGTAGTGTATATTCTGATTTCTTATCGTGTAGTTACAACATACCAGCTGTACATAGACATCCATACACACAATTGGTGGAAAAACCAATTGCTATTGCAATGTTTATGACACATCATTTTAAGCTAAATTATCCACATCATGAATCAGCTAGACAACCAAGAAATCTTAGTGTCATTATAATCAAAGAAAACAAAATGAGTTTCATAGGTTAGTATGTCGTTAGAATTCTACACTAGTTGCAAGCTTCGTGTATCTGGGATAGGAAGCAAATGATCCAACCATCCTGGAATATAACTAGGGGAACACAATTGGGAAAACAAATATAATTGATAACACAACACATTGTTCACAAGGGTGGAAACATAATTGGGAAAACAAATATAATTGACAACACAACACATTGTTCACAAGGGGGGAAACACAATTGGGAAAACAAATATAATTGATAACACAACACATTGTTCACAAGGGGGAAACACAATTGGGAAACAAATATAAACAACAAAGATATATTGGAAACATATTGAAATATTTCAATATCATAAAGCGTTCTTCCTTCATTCATATTGATGAAGAGCATTGCCCCAAGATGCAATCCAGATGGATAAAGAGCATTGCGCCAAGATGCAATCCAGATGGATAAAGAGCATTGTCTCTCCTTTGCCTACAATAAATCAGTAAATAGTTCATAAATATCTCATAAACATCAAAACAGTTCATAAATATATCATAAGCTTTGAAGTAACTAGCCTCATAACTATTTTTAATTAACACCATCAGAAGTGGCTGGAGAATATGCACACTCATCATCATCCTCACTCATTTCCAGTAGTTGTTGAAATTTTTGATTGCTGACTATCCTGTCTAGTAGATTTTCAACATTCTCTAAATTCTTTTGTGTGGCACGCTTTACATCTTCAACTATTTTAAGAGCTGCCTCTTGAACTTTCAAAGCTTCCTCTTTCTCTTTAAGTGCTTGGTCTTTTGATTTGAGTTCATCGAGTAAGGCATTCTTTGTTTTGTATGGTCCTCTAACATCTCTTGGTTTTACTCCACCATAACCAAATATGTATTTCTTTGTCCTTGATTCTCCATAAACTTTTTCCACAACCTCAACAGGACGAAGGGATTGCTCAGCTTGTTGGATGTTTATGATTTTTTCCTAAAACAAAAGGTAGATATTTATAACTAATATATAACAACATTCAGATTTTGAATTCTTACATGAACTTGGGATGACTCCATAGTAGCTAAGGTATCACCCTTCTTGTGGTTTTCAAAGTACATCACTCCCAAATCGGGTGGATTCCCATGTTTTCCTCCCTGTAGTTTCACCAACATAACTTATATGCATATATAATGACATAGCATAAAAAATAAATGTAAATATTAGAAACCTTCTGCCATGATATTTCTCTAAGAGGCTTGCTACCTGTGCGATGAAGTAATTTATTATTCAATCCTTCTCGATTTTTTGGAATTTCTCTTACTCGAAACCTACATTTGATATAATGTGAGCATTAATAGAAGAAGAAAACTTTAAAAACTAAGAGAAGTAATGCAAAATGATTTTAAGCCATATTATTTATAAACTACCATAAACTTTTCACTGTTAAAAATTTCTTTCACAAGCCATTCCCAGTCAGTATCAATTTCAATTGCCATAGGTTTCTTTGATAGTTGTTGTTGCATGTCCAACCCCTTCACTCTTTGATACATTGATGCCCTCCACTTCACCCATAATTCTTTCAAATGTTTTAAAGCGTGAGCTTTATGACCTTCCATGTTGTTGCTTGAGAATTTGTCCTAATACATGTATAATAGCAGTACATTAATGCATCATTGATGTTTACAAACGAACATAAGAATAAGGGTCTGACGAGTTTACCATAACAACAGCCCACATGTGGTCTTTTTGTCTATCTGTAACATCATTCCATGAATGCACTTTTATTGGACAAATGTTCCGATCACGAACAATCCTACCCAAATGTCTACTCCATACTTTATGATTTTTTCCAATAAGACGGCCTTGATAGAAAGTGATATCTATCTTGGCACCTTCTCTTAGTCTTGCAACTTTTTTTCATTTGTTATGTCCTCGACATTTGACTACTTTTTCAATGTCATTAGTTGTAAAAAAAATTAATAAATCAGTAAGTATTTAGATAGCATTGTTTAAAAATGATGGGGGCGGGAATCAGCAACCATTATATAAGAAATATCATGTTTGAAGCATCTAACATTAACAAAATATAGACGAATGCTTTATGAATAAGGGAAAGTAATCATACACATTGATATCTGATTACTAGCATGAGATTGCACCACTTCAGTATCCATGCACTCTTCTGGTGTTGCATGAGCTTCTTCATGAGGTGTAGGAACATTTTCAGTTTGCGGTGAAGGAGCATTTTCATTTAGAGGAGCATCACAATCTTGTGCTGAAGAAGGATCATATTCAGTTGGTGGAGGAACATTTGTTTTTGGCAGGTGAGCAATCCTAACTCGAGGGAGAATATCAGTTTGTTTGGAAGACAGTCTGTTCAAAAAGGACAAATGATTATCACTCAAATCAGTGACACCGTGGGTTCTCCCTCCTTTATGATTCAACAAATTACTCTTGATCTGTAACCCATGAGCACGACCCTTCCCAATCACACTTAATTGCTGCGGCGAGATAAAATTCTTAGCCTTGGACTTCAGCATTGGATATTTCTCATTTGTTGAAGTGCTTGCAGACAACTTCCTGTATCATCATCAAGCTACTTGTAAATATTTATTTCTTACATGCAAAACTATATGAAATACAATGCAAAATATATAAAAGACAAAAATTATGTTGACAATCACTACAAGAATGATGTACTTCTGACCATTTTCCTGTAGCACCATCAATCATTGGTTAGAAATAAAATTTCTTACACAAATAAACAAAAATGACAACATTATGATTAATAGAATAGCATAAAGATCTTCATAGAATTTGAACATCAAAATATCATATTGAGATATGAAAAACATGACTTCTACTAATAAAAATGTTACATGTTCCAAGTACTTATAGGGGAAAAGTATTCTAGTTAATGTCATCAAATAATAATTGGATCATCATGTGCGTCATCTGTATCATCAACTAGCTCCAGCTTGTCATGTGGATCAACCTTTGTCACAATATGCCACCCTCTATTAATGTGATCTTTCGCATAAAAGACTTGGGATGCTTGAGTAGCTAATATAAATGACTCAATAGTTTCCCAAATACGTTTGCAATCAACACTTGTAAATCCATACTCATCATTCTTGAGTCCTTTAGCAACATCAAACCAATCACATTTGAATAACACGACTCACTTATTGCCCAAGTATTCGAATTCTATAATCTCAGACAATTGTGCATAGTCATCTCTGCTAGTTCCACTACCATCATCACCAACCACGGTGACCCCACTACATTGAGACCTTGATCTTTCCTCGTGAGACTTAGTGTGGAACCGATATCCATTAACTACATAGCCATAGAAACATGTCACGCATTTTAGTGGACCACGTGATAATGAAAGTAACTCCTCTGTCTTCTTGCTTTTATCATTCTCATATTGATCTCCAATCTAAAAAGGATAGTTATTAGAAAAATTGAATCAAAACTAGTGTATTGCATCAATATGTTGAACAAAGTAGACCAACTTACTATCATCTTAAACCATTCAATGAAATCTTCATTTAAATCTGTAATGGATATTTGATTTGGATCAACTCCTTGGCTTTGATAGTATTCTCTATGACAATTAAAAAAATATCATTTTAATAAATAGACCATAAAATTTATCAAATAATGACTCACGTATATATTATAAGAATCACTTACTCAATAAAGGCTTAACTTCTTCACAATTGTTCAAGATATATATATGAGCTTTCTCCCACTCAAGTGCATCAAGGTCTCTTGTTGTTCCACATCCTAGTCCTCTTCCCTTATATGCAAAAATAGATAAATTTGCATATTCATTGACATCACCATCATAATTTCTATCAAGGTGATTGAACTTTGTCTCTACAGTATCTAAATATCTTGAATAAAGATTCATGCATTCTTCTGCTATGTAACCTTCTACCATGGAACCCTCTAGGCAGCATCTATTACGAACATAGGATTTTAATGTGTACAAATATCTCTCTATTGGATACATCCAATGTTCTTGAACAAGCCCACATAGCATAGCTTCATGTGACAAATGAATAGGCAAATGTAACATCACATCAAAAAATGATGGTGGAAATATTTGCTCCAACTTACAAAGTGTAATTGGAATTTGGGCTTCAATTTTCTTTAGATCCTCCATATTTTGACATGTATTACCCAAAACCTTGAAAAAACATGACAACTCAATAAGTGGTTCATAGACATCCTTGGGAAGAAGGCCACACAATGCAAGAGGGAGTATATGATGTAACAGAATATGATGATCATGACTCTTCAATCTTGAAAGTTTATTTTCTTTAAGGTTGACACACTGTGAAATATTTGATGAAAAGCCATCTGGTACCTTTAGATCCTTCAAAAATCTTAGAAACTTGTGTTTTGCATCTCGAGATAATGTGAATGATGCATCAGGCAACACTGTCTTCCCTCCATTTATCGTCGGGTGCAACTCTTGTCTAATATTCATGGCTTGCAAATCAAGACGAGACTTATAATGTCCTTTGTCTTATTTTTCACATTCATAAGAGTCCCAAGAATACTATCACAAATGTTTTTTTTCTATGTGCATCACATCTAAAGTATGATGTATCAACAGATCTTTCCAGTATGGAAGCTTAAAGAAAATGCTTTTCTTGTTCCAGTTATCACCCCTGCTCTTGTGAGATACCCTTTTTGAACATTTACTTAAAACATTCCCTTCAAGACTTTGCACTTGAATAAGGACATCATCGCCTCTTAATGGTGTAGATGGTATGCCCTTATCAATAGTGCCATCAAATGCAGATTTATTCTTTCTCCAACGGTGATTTAAAGGCAAATAGCATCTATGGCCCATAAAGCATTCCTTTCTACCATTAGCCAGCCTAATTGAATGAGTACCTTTATGGCAACACGGGCAAGCAAGTTTTCCCTTTGTAATCCATCTAGATAAAATCCCATATGCAGGAAAATCATTAATTGTCCACAAAACTACAGCATGAAGATTAAAATTTTGATGTGTAGTTGCATCAAATGTTTGTATACCACTATTCCATAACTCCAATAATTCATCTATAAGAGGTTGCAAATAAATATCAATACAATCACCTGGAATATCTGGACCTGGAATGAGCATTGACAAAATGAGATTATGTTGCTTCATGCACAACCAAGGAGGCAAGTTTTATGGAATTAGAATTATAGGCCAAATGCTATATGATGACTTAGAATTGTTGAATGGTTGAAAACCATCACTAGCAAGGCCTAGTCTAACATTCCTCGATTCTGTAGAAAAAGTAGTATGAAGGTCATTAAACTTTTTCCATGCCAAAGAATCAGCAGGATGATGCAAATCTCCATCATCTCCCTTATCATGATGCCACTTCATTAGTGAAGATGTTTTGGAAGACATAAATAGAATTTGAAGGCGAGGCTTTAGTGGAAAGTAATGCAAAATCTTTGCTGCTACTTTCTTTCCATTTGCTTTTAGTTTCTCTTCCCCATTATGCTTGTCATACTTCCATCTTGAAGCATTGCAAATTCTACATTTATCAAGGCCATGATCTTCCTTCCAGAACAACATACAGTCATTCACACATGCGTCAATCTTTTCATATGAGCAACCCATATCTTTAATTATCTTCTTCACTTCATAATAAGAGCTAGGCAAGGTTGAATCGTCTGGAAATAGTTCATCTTTCAACAAATCAAGTAGCATAGTTAAAGAATGATTACTCCATCTTCCAAGGCTCTTAAGATGAAGCAACTTTACCAGGGCAGATAATTTTGATCCCTTAGATCCCTTATACAGAGGCTGATTGAGGTCATCCAACAACCTAAAAAACTTTTTAGCCTCATTATTAGGTTCCTCATCATGATCATTTTGGTCATAATATCCCATGTCTTCATCAGTCCTCTCAAAATTATGTGAATGTGGGTGCATTTCTTTAAGAAGATCTAGCATTTCATCATCTGCTACATTATCTGATTCAACTTTATGCAGTGTCTCACCGTGATGATACCAAAATGTGTACCCCTCATGATAGCATAAACCATCAAGTGTGTTTTCACCACATTACATGGGATAGAAGAAGTGTTGACACATCGAACACACGAACATCTTATTTCATTTCCACGAATTCTATGACATGCATATATAAGGAACTCTTCAACACCTATTCCATGTTGGATCATCTAGTCTGTCATCAACATGTCTAATCCATTCTTTGTCTGGTACCATTTTATACAATGAAGAATTCATGTTATTGTTCATAAATCATATATTATGAAGATTTTTTGTTGAATTTCATGTAAGCATTTTATCTTATTTGATTACCTTTACAGAAAAGATGCACAAGAATAGCACGCAGCTCCAATATTGTGGGTGTCCAATTCAGTATTCCAGCACTTGGGTTATGCAAGGACCTTGAAGAAACCTAAGGCACTCCTTTGGTAGAAAGGCCTAAGAGGAAATGTTTATATTGAATAAAGAAACTTACATTATTGCATGTGTATATATTTTCAATCCTTATTATTTTCAATTTATAAAAAGGAAAGGTAGGAAGACTATCACCTTGCAGCTAAAGAGAATCTATATTTTTTGAAACTACCATTCAATCTCACTCAGAGCACTAGATGAATAGCATACCCAAGTGACTATGAACAGAGAGTCCAACTATCATCAACATATTGTAAATTGTATTGGCTTCAGAAGATTCGAAGCAATTCCCTAGTTCTTCTCACGTGAAGACACCACTATGTGCCTATCTCTTGTAACTGCCCACATGCCTTGAATGTTGCTGCTCAGATTCACGATATGCTATCAAGCTTCCTACAAAGGTGATGTTAGGATGTGCATATAAAGGTGTACTGGAAATGATTGATCTTGCAACATATAAACTGCTTGTGTTTGCTTAAAGTTTGTATAGTAATGGGATAATTTGTCCACATGATCCATATTATGCCCTACAAACAATTTGCATCTCTACTCTATCAAATCCCAACAACTTAATAGTAGTTGTAGCTTTTACTCAGCTACTGTATGGTAGTTTTACTCAGTACCTGTATGGTAGATCTTTTAATTAAAAAAACATTATGTTCATAATTTTTATAGAAAATAATCTCTCTCTTGACTTTGTCCAACACCCTCATCAAGGGTTTTATCATTATAATAGAGGCAATCATAGGATTGCTTCTGTTATTCTCCTCTCTTAGTAAAGTAAACCAATACAAGAAGATATGTTGAATAGTTCATACAATGCAAAAAAGTGGTTAAGCATGTTTAAATAATTAATATTGACAGCTGCATGCTTAGAACTCCCAAATAAACATTATGCATTATACATATTTTGAAAAGTAAGTTTTCCTGTCTAGATCATGGGCTCTAGATCACCCAAAGTTTTGATGAAGCCTTATTTTTGACCTCTGTCTCTAGCAAAGTTGCATATTTCTAAATTTTCCCAGCTTGACAATTGGTACCCTCTATAGTTTAGATTCTCACTTCCCCTCCCTTTCCATCATTGATAAGAGAATCAGTTTCAGAACAGACATTAAAATTGGGATTGAATCCACACTTCTATACTAGTGAATTTCAGGGCTAAATATTAAGGAGGAATAGCAATCAAATTAAGGCGAAACTGACTTGGGAGTTTTTTAGAGCACTATATGATTGCAAATATTCATTTAAAATAATCACATAACAGTGTACACCAAGATTGTCTTTATAAATTTATATGATAATCATCAATAGTCATTCATATACATATCAAATTAATAAACAGTAATTTCATCAATTCTCTATTTATTTTTATGCCTTATAAAGAAATATTGTGCCTTATAAAGATATTTTTGTGCCTTGTAAAGATATTTTTGTGCCGTTGTCATATTTTTTGGTGATAGAATCCTTGGTTTCCATTAAGATATAATCAGCCCCTTTTTTCCCTTCCAACGAGAAACTAATTATAGAATTATTTAGATGCTAAATACCTTTTTGTTCCCAGCCCATTCTTTCGTTGCAAAGATGGTTCAACTCGTATATTTTCTGAATAATAGCACAAGCCAAATAAATCGTAATAGAATGCATCTTCATGTACATACTAAGAATAACAATGAGAAGTTATTAGTGTGATATGTTTTGTCTAGAAATTGTCTTATCTCCTTAATAACCACAAAACAAACCTTAAATGTGCAATGAATCCTATTTTCATGTTTTGCAGGATATCATTCAATTGCCTTTCTTTACCCAACCAGATGGTCCAATAGTTGGTAACTGTGCATTTATTAAATCTTCACTTTTGGTACCAGGGTATGTTCATCTTAGAAATCTTTACTTGAAGTAAATATCTAGTTCATCTTAGGAATCTTAACTTTAAATGGATATCTATTCAAAATATAATGTGTTCTGATATCTTTCCATGTAGGGAACTTGACGCATTCTATGTTGGCCCACCAACGAAAGATAAGATTCCAAAGGTATGTTTCTCCTGGGGTAATCCCTAGAAGATGTATTTTAAGTAATGATAAAGACATGTCGATTGAAATTCAGATTTTTGTTTATTTTTTAGGCAGTTATTGTAAATATTTTATTTTTATTTGAGAGTAATTGTCGTTTGACATAGAAAAATATAGTGTCCATGATCACATAAACATTGCATTGAGCTGTCTCTTACTATAATTTATATAAATGAAAAGGGACTTAAAAGAGGAGGGATGTTCCCTACCTGGTTCATAAATTGTGTTGAATTGTGTTAACTTTCTTCAACTTGAATTTTCAAAATAAAATCAATTTATAAATAGGTGAGTAATTGTAAAATAGAAAATACAAGTAGCTCTAGTATCTAGAATAAATAATTTTTCCACATTGTGAATCTGTTACTGGCTCATGTGTTGGTATTCATCAAGCCCTGAAAATTTTTGTACATCTATTTCGTAGGTGGGACGCTAAAATAGAACTAGAAACATGCATGATCAACATCAGACTTGTGGCTCTGGTTCAGCCAATGGAGCTTGCATTATGTTTACCTTTGTGTAGGGTCAATTTCATGTTTTGTTTTAAGATTGGGCTTTATCTCAGATTTCAACTTCAAATCCTGAACAGATAGCAAACCATGTTTCCTTTAAGTCTTCAGGTATAACCATCCTCAAGTAGTTTTCCAATTCTACCCAAATCAGTGAATGCTTAATTGTGTAGGACCTGATGGGTTCTCAGATGGCTTTGGTTATAGCAAGCAACCCAAAATGGAATCATCAATGTTGCATCATTCATATAATTCAGCATTGCTATCATAATGAATGTGGCAACATGGGAGTGCCACATTCAGGCTGGTTCATTTACTTTTTCACAATGAATTTGCCATGTTAACTATGCCAAGTCCTTGAATATGAAACATGATACACTGAAACTTAGAATTCTTGAATGCATGACCTCAATCACATAGATATTTTGTATATACATTATAGCCCAGTAATGGCTTTATCCAGACCAAGAGGGCCAACAATGATGCCTCACAAAACAGAGGACTAATGTTTTGGTTGAAGAACCACCTGATAATGCTGGAAAGTGGCAATTGTATGCTCTCCTCGTCATCTATGATAGGACACGGTTGATTGATACCAGGTGATAATTAGTGAGATCTCTCAAGTTGATCTCAGAATTAGCTTAATGCAAATAAGATTTAGGGTCTCCCATACTATGTTCAACTTTTTTTGGCCGAGTAGTATCACCTGAAAATTAACGCAATAATTTATGTGGAAGCTTTCATGCTCTGCATTTTTAATATAATTTGTCTTTCACACACAAAGTAAAACACTCTGAGTGTTAATTTGTTCACTTGGTTAATGACCTGTATTAGTTTATCAAATGCTCCCATCTATTTGTAGAAAACCGTGTGACTTCTGAGGATTGTACAATTATGTTTGTATAGTGAAGTGCAGTGTATCAGTGAAAAATTACTGTCAAAGCAATATCTTCAGTTTCTAGATATCACCTTGGGGGATTAGAGAATGGTATATTTTGGTAACAAAACTAATTCTTTTACATTTTCACCAGCATGTATGCTAGTCATAGCCCATAATACTAACACATATATGATCTTAGGCGATATAAATGAAATGATATGGGTATATTAGATCACAGTTGTAACACTGGTAATATAATTAGTGAAGGACAGAAGCTCCCGAGAGATCCTGAATATCTAAAAACGAATTTTAGTTTATTAAAATTTGCCTCTAGACAGTCGACATAAAGACACACAAAAAGAAAAAGAATTACCCTACTATTGCGCCCGAAGTAGACATCAATCTAGTTGTCTTTTGGTCTTTCACCTTGCCCCTTATTATTTCCTTCCCTGAACCTGCAGTCTTCCCTGGATCCTAGTAGTCTTCCTGCAGTGATCGGTTGTCTTCCTTCTAGCGCCCTAGGTCGGCCGCTCCAATTTCACCAAGCCCTAGATTTGTGGTCGGAACTCGTCTTCTTGATCGATAACTAGATGGCCATCTTCGGATGCTATGCCAAATAGGCAAGGGGTCGGTCAACGTGTAGGCGGAGCTTAGTTCTTTGCTTGTATGCTGGAGGTGGGAGGTCGATCGGAGTGGGAGACTAGTGGGGACCGAAGTGGAGAACTGACGCGCAGGGATCGGGCATGGGCAATGACTGCGCGGGCTTCTCTCCACACGTGTATTGGCGCCTGGGGGGTTGTTTGTGTTTTGCGGGCGCGGGGAGTGAGGGGCGGCCTGGCGGGGGTGTATTTTGACCAAATTTTTAGAAGATGATTTTTTTATAAAAATTGGTATTAAGACAAATTTGCATAGTAGGAAGACAACTTTACATAAATTACAGTAGAATAAACAAAGAGATAAAATTTAGCGATGGAATATATATACTAATTATGATGGGTAAAAAGATTTGTCGCTATTAACTACACCGATTGTGACGATAAAAATTTGCGGTTGCATTTTGGGTAGCAATTACGGAAAATAATTTATGTTTTCATTATTTTGGTCAATAAAGCCTTCTTTTCTCATAGTATAACATAGTGAGTTATGGCAACACCTTGCCAAAGTCAGTATTAACTGCATATCTCTCATCTCTTCATTGTACGCCACACGTATGAGGTGGAGTTGCTGTAATATGCAATCTAGTATTCCTTTGCTAACTTTTAGCCACATTGCATGACCAAGTGCTCCTCACGTGTCATCAATGACCGGAATAACTATAAGTTCATCTCATGAACTTCTAGATCCATATAGTATACACTGTTGTTCTCTAACACACAGATACTCGACATTTCCTTTTAAAATGACTTTATTGGAATATTTCCATTTATCAACAAACATTCACTTTTATATATCCCATATATATTTTGTAATTAATTTTCTATCCTTTTCAAAAGTTCGCATCAGTGTAACTCTTTACAGTGAACCCTTCCTTATTTCCATAGAACTAGTACTTCTCAAGTACTTATCAAGGTATTCTAGTAACCCTTACTGGAACTAGACAAACATCCACTCGTCATGTCCTACATACAAGTTATCAGGATGAGCATATCATATTATCATGTCCTACATACAAGATGATGAATGCATTTTATTCTTGCTATGTCCATACATGCAAGATAATGGGATGATTACATACATGATAGATCCATATCTATTCTTAGTGTTCCCATTCTTCATAAGAATTGGACACTTGGCCTTGGAATACTAACTCCATGTAACATGGACAAGTTTTCTCCCACTGAATCTGTGTACACTGAACCTTTCAGTATAGATTGCAAATGTATGCTTTCTCTTTTCAGGTCAAGAGGTTTTCGAGAACTATCTCTATAGATCTCTATTTATATCATATAGGAAACGTCTCTATCTTCCTTAAAGATAATGTCCACTTTGGATTTCCATTCTAGAACATCTCATCTCACATCAACATGTGGAATGTGAATACGCTCCCACTAAATCACAGATCCCTTCTTTAACTTTGTTATATCAGTCAAACCCTTTGACCATATCATCAAAGTAAAGATCCAGCTCTGAGTTGCTTGTACTTAATCAATCACATTGATTAGTCCATTGTAACTTATAGACTTTATTTGCATTAATGGATTCATAAACCTTATAGGTTGTGTCACGTACACATCCTTGTTTTATTCCCTACAGGAATGCAGTTTTAGTATCCGTATGCCAAATTTCTTAGTCATTAAGTTGCAATCAACAAGCATCATCCTTCCCAAAATGTTATCCATGTGTCTTAATGCTTAAAACTCATTCACACTTATGGATTTCATCCCAATGGGTGCTACCATCAAGGTCATACCTTATGGTTCACATGGAAGTCATGTAGGATGTAATGGTCATAAACCATAACTCAAAATCTGGTTCCTCATCATCTAGATAGTTGATTCATCACATGACCAAGTCATCACTTAGATAATCGAGGTGTATCTGTCAAGGATATAAGAACTCACAACCCTTTGTGATTCTTAATGTCCTTTTTTAGTGTGGGGTATTCTTTATTTAAGAAGAAATTAGTTATTTGATAATCATCCTCTAACTCCTTAGAGTATGACTCCTTTTTTATTTAGACATCACCATGCCTTAATTACGAGCTCACTATGATACACTACCATAATCACTCACAAGGTTCTAAAACATTTAGTCTAAGTATTTCATTCATTGATCTCATCAAGAATTAACACTTTACCAAATCCGTATTTCATCTATGATATTCTTAAACACTTCAAGATATTCATATTGGTATTTCTCTAAACACCATTTCAAGTACTAGCATTAAGTCTAATAGGCATGTAAATACATCTCATGTATTATACCTAATAGGATAATCATTCTTCCACTACCTTAGTGAAGATTGATTAATCATGTCCAAGAGATTCATGTCTCTTACTGGTTCTGTAATAAAAAGAGTCTAGATTTATCCATTATATGGAAACTAGAAATGAATTTCTCATGATTTATGCTAATTTGATTGTTTGAGTTATCCATAACTTTTAGGTATCATTTTATCTTATGCATACCAAGTACCACAAGATAAACAAAGAATTGCCACATATATCCAAACATCAACTTTATTAATTGCCATTATTGTCATACAATATGCAAAAATTAAGTGTTTCTATCTATTGGAAAATATGAAATAGCAGTTCATAACTCTATTACATGCCTTTAAGGCTGAAAATAAACTAAAGTACTCCTATCTATGGTGACAACACTTGCCCCATTTCTTGGTTGCTTTACACTTTATATCTTGGTATCATATACCTCAAAAAGTGTTACAAGTTTATTTCATAACACCTTCAGGTGGAGTCATCTATCGCCTCCTTCTTCTTCAGTTCTTCCAGATAGAGTGGAAAATTCCTTTTCCAATGTCCTGGCTTTTGACAATGGTGGAAATTGCCTCTCTTGGGCACACCTCCCTTGGCCTTGAGAGTTGAAGACGACTTGGGTTGTTGGCTAGCATCAGAACCTTTCTTAGCCTTGCCTTTGCCCTTGCGCTTGGACTTGCCTTTCTTGTCACTGATCATCATCATAGACTTAGGATTGTCCTTCTTCATCTGTGTCCCGGCTGTCCTCAACATGCCTAACAACTCTATCAATGGCTTCTTAAAGTTGTTCATGTTGTAGTTCATCACAAACTGACTGTAGGATTCTGGCAACGATTGCAGTATCACGTCAGTAGCCAACTCTTGGCTCAGGGGAAATCCTAGTCTCGTCAGGTTCTCCACATACCCAATCATCTTGAGCGTGTGAGGACCAACTGGATCTCCTTCTGTCATGACACACTTGAACAACGCCCTGGAGACATCACATCTCTCTTTCCGTGCTTGATCTTCATACATGTTCTTGAGATGATGAATCATCTCAATGAAACCCATGTTCTCATGTTGTCTCTGCAACTCATGGTTCATGGAGCACAACATCAAGCACTTTGCATCAATGGTATCATTAGAGTGCTTCTTATAAGCATCCCTTTCTGCCTTTGGTGTGGTAGGAGTAGGTTCCTCTGGAATTGGAGTATCCAGGACATAGAGCTTTCGCTCTTGAGTGAGAACAATTCTCAATGTCTTAAACCAGTCATGGAAGTTAGTCCCATTCAGCTTGTCCTTTTCAAGGACTGATCACAATGAAAAGTGATTATTGTTTGTTGTCATTTGAACTACAAAAGGAAATATATGCAATTTAGTCCAAAACTCAATTTTGACTTATTTGATTGATTTTAAAAAAATGACAATATAATTAGGACTTTAATTAATTATCGCTCCCACTATTTTTATTCAAATTGATAGCCCCCACCATCAATTCGGAAGATTGCAGCGTACAATCTTCTAGTGGGTCAAGATCCATATTTCATTAAGTCATGAGTCAACTTTGGTTGATCGCCCACAATCTTGACTATTTAGGTAGGCCATCATGCCAATTGCATCATATGCAACTCTTAATGAATGAACAAGCACAACACCTTGCCATGAACATTCCGTTCCTCTGGGCTTAGACGCTCTAAGAATCACCAGTTAAGTCTAACCCAAAAGCTGAAACGGTAAACATGCACCCTGCTTTGGCAGAACCTACATGTCTACCCTTCACACTTCTACGAGATAGATGACGCACCATGCTTTGGCATAACCTACGCTTGGTCGATCAATTTTTTCATGTGTGCCGCTAATGGAAGGCGTAAAAGACTTAATATTTGGATGAGGGATTTGGTTTTTATAGGTACATATATATACCCAATCCCCAAAATACATAGTACGTATCATATACATGGTATATCCCACAGAAAACATGTGAAACGATAAAAGCGATGATTATGACCATCCTAATGTGATTCCTCGATCCAAGAGGAATCACGGTCATCTAGGTCTACATCACATGCAACCTTTACAAGATGAACTTTGTGCTTTGTCTTTACTGGGTTTGATCAACTCATCTCCATGATTGATCGGCTCATCATCAGGTCAGTCAGTTGGGTGCCACCAGCCGATCGGTTGGCTCCTCCAACCGATCGGTTCACCTGGTCATCTTGCATCTCCTCATGGCCACCACCCAATCATCTCACTCCTCGAACCGGTTGTCTGGATCGCCAACCGATCGGTTCACTCCTTGAACCGATCGTCTCAGTCGTCGTCAGATTGTTTGTCGTTCTTTGATGTAATAGGAAATAAAAGATATATCCTATTTTACATTTGAATAGGGAAACCCTGAGTTACATTTGGGGGGAGCAAAGGTAGGAAATAAATATCGAGTTATATCGAGTTACATCAGGAATAAGTAGGTAGGGAATCAGTGCACAGATCGAGATGTAAGAAACCACACACAACCAAGCACACATATATAGGGTTTATTGGCCATAAGCATGCTATACATCCACCACAAAACTTGTTTAAGGGTGACACATATCGAGTGCATTCATATTACATATCATATATGTATATTGGGATTTGTGGATTTATGATTGGACATGCATAAAGCCAATTTTATTATCATCGTATGCAATAAATAAAGGCAAAAAACCAAAATCAATCACATCTGATACCACTGTTGGGTTCTAGGGGAGGCAAAGAAGGCAGTGGAAACAAAAATTTTCTCCTCCCAAACCCAGAAGAAAGGAATCACAACAACGTCTATATAGTAGGAAGGATGGTTTGTAGAGGCATACCTTGTCTCGAGGCTTGCTCGGGGTCGTTACCTCGCGGCGTGCATGGTCTTCACCTCCAGTCTTGGTCGGTGTATGTGCAACTCCTGGTCTCACCAGGACTATCGGGATTGACAATTGTTCTTCGAGCAGCAGAAGTCTCCCACCTCTGAAGTAGTCCACACAGACCACCTGGAACTCCGATCTCCTTGTCCCACAAGGAATCGGAAGGAATCGCACCCTCCTATCGGTGTACTAGTCACCGACACTCTCCTACCACCAGTCGCTTTTCTATAGTTGGCTTTGCCTTGCTATGCCTCCCTTATCGGGTAGCACTTGCTTAGGCTCTCTTGATTACCAGAACTAGAGAGAACGAAAACTTTGCAGAGCAACTGGTGTTCTGAGTTGTTGTTCCTGAGAAGCCCCCAATACCCCTATATATAGGAGGGTCATGGGACAGGGTTCTCTACCCCGGGCAATGTGGGATTAAATAAGGAGTAGAAGGGTTCAAAATTTTCTACAAAACAACCAATCTGTGCCAGTTGAACCGATCGGTTCACACCCTGAAATGATCGTTTCAGGTCCTGAGCCGATCGTTTTAGACCTGAGCTGATCGTCTGGGGCTCTGAGCCGATCGGCTGGAGCTCTGAGCTGATTAGTTCGTGGTCCTTATCCAACTCAAATTGACTTTCAAATTTGTTTCCGATTAATCAAATATTAATCCTTGTCCAAATCGAATTTGTACAAGTTAAACAAATTGTATTTGCAAAATAGTCTTCTGACTTTCCAAACGATCTCGGTTGGTGTACGAATCGACCGGTTCAACAATTGAGCTGATCGTTTTATGACACATGAGTCGATCGACTCACAACATGAGCCAATGGGTTCACCAACCTGAGCCGATCAGTTCATCTCATGAGCTGATCAGTTGAGGCAGCAGACTTGTGCAAATCAGTCAATCACAGTTTCAATCAATCTGATACTCTAATCAATCAATCCAACACCTTGAGCACTATGATACTAATCTATCAATTGATTGAGTGTTTAATTGAACTACTAAACTTCTTTAGTAATAAATCTAAACATCGTTTGTGGATAAACTCCTCTTCCAGGTTAAATCCTATGTGTGTGACCCTACAGGTCCTTTTCACGTTGGTAGTGAAAGTCCATAACACTTATGACTTCACAAGCAAAGAGTGGTGCCTAGTCACACATCAGTGCTACCCAAGTGAAAAGGAAATTTGGAGAACAACTTTCAATCCTACAATCGATGAATGGTGTTATAGTGAATGTATAATTCCTTCATCACTGATATCCCGAATGAACTCAAGGCATGGAACAATCATCCTTTCAATGCTCATTCACTTTCTTGATCTCAGAGTAGATTGGAGGAGATATGCATGACATCAATATCACATACTGATTCACACATGCGTGCACGCCTATCTCAATCCTACTCATCAAGTGGCCATGGATATCAAACTCCCTCAGGAGGGACAAATCCCATATCTATCACTCACCCATCAAAAGCCCCATGTGTCAAAGCCACCGAATCATTACCTTTATAACAACCCATGTTTCAGGACTGTGTTTGATGATGTCAAAGTGTACCCAATGACATGTGTTCAGTGTAGTGATTTCAGGTCAAAGAATCACACTCACCACCATCACTATGAGAACTGACTGTGAATACCATGTCATGGTTCCATGTGTCAAACTCACAGTGGGTTTGTCTGGTACACTTGTTCTCTAATAAGTACCTATGTGTTTGGTTTGATATCTCCATATCATGACTAATGAGATTCTATCATCAACCAACACCACAATCTAGTCTTGTCTCTCATTGTTGTCTATCTACCTTCCACAATGACATCCGACTAGGGACATAATAAGAATGTACAAACTCTTAGCATCCCTATGATCTCATCGTTTAGGTCCTTAACCTGAAAGCATACGTCATTGAGTACTGTCATTCTCTAGACATTCATTCTGTTATATCATTATCTCATATGACAAAAACAGAAAGAATTGGAAGCTTGCCTTTGATGTTTATCAAATAAATCTTAATGTATCCCACCAATCATCCCATGATTGGCTCTCAGGGCATACATACCAACAGAAAAGTCTCATAAACACCTCATACTTGACCTCTTTCTTTATATATCCATATCTACCCCTTCCCAACTCCCAATTCAAAAAATCTTGCCCTCTTTTATTCCCTCTATCTTATAGCATCATTCCTACTCTATTTTTCCACGAATGTGCTGTCCCAAGGTAAAAGGAGGTGCCTACCTTGGTGAAGTAGGCTCCTAGGGTTCCAAATTTCTCTATTTAGGATTTTTTAAGCTCCTGCTTGGTGATTTTGATCAAAACTAGTAAGTATCCTACTTTCCTTCCTTATTTTCATGTTGTTAGTCTTCCTTCCACCTTCCTCCGGGTCAGAACCATGGTCTTCCATGGTGAAACCCCACTTAGAACCCATAAACACCTCATATCCATGTTCTTTTGTTAGGATTTTTCACCTCTAAAGTGGAGAAGATGTTTCTTGATCGAGATAGGAGCTTTGTTGGAGAAAATAGCCTCTCTAAGCTTGGTAATATTACTTATTGGACCTATCCACCTTCCCTAGAGGTTATTTGGAGGCCTAGGATGGACTTGGACTATTTAGACTCTGAAGTTGAGGTATAAGGTATCCCCTATTCTTCTATGTTGAGCAATTTACCTATGCTTATTCATTCTCTTTATCCTAGGGACATTAGCCTGTACACAATGTCTTTTCTTTTAAAAATCATGGTTCATGTGAACTACCTTATTTGATATTGATCATGTGATCATGGATATTATTTTGAACTATTATCTTATGCTTTGTTCATGATGGAACTCTAAAAGATGACATGTGATGTCTTTTTCCCACTTATGAGGTGGATGTATATGTTGGTCACTTATGTGGTGACTATTTTATATATTCTGACTATAGTTTCTACTTGCCTATAAATTTAACATGCTATTTGATTCAGTAGTACCAGAGTAGTGTAATTGCATTGGTTTTTATGGCAGATGTGTTATTTCCTGACGAGTAGATGTGATATTTCCTGCACTTTTATGATGGAAAGGAACCTCATACCTAGGGCAAGATGTGTGATTATTGGCCCATGTTTTATATATTTGGGAGATTGGCAGTATTCCTTTCTCTAACAGGTTTCAAGTTTATGAGACTTGACTGCCTTTGTGTTTATATTGTTCTAGATCTATGCTTATATCACATGCGTGAAGGTTGTTGATGATTGTAGGGGTGTGTGCCCTACTTTCTTTACATGTGCTAGTATGGCACAACTTTATTGCTTTAATTATGGCAAGTATCTCTTTTGTTATTGCAAATCATTTCTCTTGATGCCCAGTTGGGTTATCCTTATCTTTTTCATGGGAAACATTTACACTTTGATGTCCTTTATTCCATATATTGCTCAATTTCCTATTTAGTATGCACATACCAACCTTTGCTGATGTCATCTATTTTCTCTTCTTGCTGGGGTATGCTTCCAACCCTAGGTGAAGGATTTGGATGATAAGGCATGAAGTTTTGGACTAGCTTAAAGAGTTAAAGCTTGGAGACAAGGTTGTTATGGTTTAGATTTCCCTCTACTTAGATCCTTATGTTGTATCATACATGTAACCTTTATGGGATATTATGATGTACTTTACTAATCTTTTGTGAAAATTGAATATAGTCATTAATTTTATTCCGCTGCTATACTTTGGCTATTTTGAATACCATTTATTGAAGTTTGAAAATTTTTCACCTATTCTAGCATACCTTTGAGTGTGTTTGGAATGGATGTTTTATTCTTCAAAAGATTTTTAGTAAGGGGGTGATCCCACCTCCGTACAACGTGATATCAGTATCCATGGTAGTCAGAACTTGACTATTTCAATTTTGTCTCCCTAGTTAGAATACTTGCCTTACCTTTAAGTGACTTGTTTACCCTAGATTTGATCAATAGATGATGAAGGGTTGATTTAGGATCCTATAGTTTCACATTAGAATAATGATGAATAGATCCCTAAAATACTTAAAACTAAAAGATGCATAAGTAACCATAGTAACTTGAGGTTGTTTAGTTTGACCTTTAGGCAACTACTAAGACATGAAGTTGAAAGCAAAAGTGTCTGGAAAGGATCACAGTTTGGTGGATGGAATGATTTTCCTCCATATCACTAGCTTGGTTTACGTGGACTCTCAAATCCATATGATATCGGCCTAGCCTGAGCTGATATGAATTATCCGAAATAGCATGCTTTTAGGCAATAGTAGCCTTAGACATGTATATGATTCATCTTTAGGGACCCTAATATGTGGAACTAGTCTCCCAGGTGTAATGACGTGTTTGAGGATGGATACCCAATATAGTTCCCTTATGACCCATAGAACCACATGTTTGGATAGTTATCCCTAGAACCTAAGCTTTGAAGTTTGGTGTTTAGTAGCAATCAGAGTGTGTAGTAAAGCGTGATGGATCTTGTATATGGTTTAGTTAGACTACCCTTTTACCTCTAGATTAGTTGGCTTGCTAGGTTAAATCCTTTAAGGGGTGGTGAATAAGTTGTTTTGTTATATGTTGATGTTTTGATTTCGAGGACAAAATCCCTTAAAGGGTTAGTGTGCTGTAACATACTAGATCTCAGACCCTACCCTAGAAGTTGACATTTTGGACTTAGCCAAACAAGGTTGAAGGTTAGACCTAAATAGATGTTTAATATAACCCCAATCAACTAATGCACGTACGTATCACCTTAATGTAACCTAATGTTCTAACATTAATCTTAGGTTAATAATGGATACATAAAATGTGCCACATAACTCATTTTGGTGGTAATATGAAGATAAGGAACTTAATTGGATGAATAATTTAGATAATGGGTCGTTAATGGGTCACATGACATATCTCATAAAAAGAAGTCTCAAAAGTGGATACAAACTTCAAATTCGAAATCTACATATTAAAATTAGCCTACATGTCAAATTTCATCTATTTGGACAACCTTGAAATATTAGGATAACTTTAGGAGAGAGAAAAGGAGTAAAAGGCATAAGTAATGAATAATGAGATTATATAACTTCAAAATATGAAAATAATGACAAATTCATATTCAACACATCAAAGATAACTTGTGGATCAAGTTTGGTCCAATTTGGATGTTGTTTGTGCAAGTTATACAATTTTAGGTACGTTCTAGACTTTTCTGCAATTTACCCAATTTGGAGGTTTTCCTTGCAAATTGTCACATGCATTATAATCTGTACATATTACCTTACCGATCTCAAGTTTTTTAACCATAGGGCACCTAGTTTCACCTTGGTTTGAAGGTGTTTCTTTCCAAGGGCATTTTAGGGATTACTCTCTTTATAAATGAGCTTATCTATAGAAGCTATCAACCAATGTGGTTATTTCTTTGATTGGAGGTAGTTTGGGATGGAATATAAGTGTCCATAAACTGAAATTTGATATTGAATAAGCCTATATCAGTTGTCCTCTTGCATGGCCATGAAATCCCTACGCTAAGGACACATGGAAAGCTCCATGGACACGTCATGCTTGACTTCTTCCTTATCTATAAAGGTTTGCATGTCCATAGGAACCCTTAGCATTGGACAAATGGAAAGTAACTTGACACCTCATTCTTGACTTCTTTCTTATCCATAAAGGGACACCCTTATACATGACACATGGAAAGTCTCATAGACACCTCATACTTGACCTCTTTCTTTATATAGCCATATCTACCCCTTACCAACTCTCAATTCAAAAACTCTTTCTCTCCTTTATTCCCATCAAAGATAACTTATGGATGAATTTGGTCCTATTTGGATGTTGTTTGTGCAAGTTATACAATTTTAGGTACATTTTGGATTTTTCTGCAATTTACCCAATTAGGAGGTTTTCCTTGCAAAGTTTCACATGAATTATAATCTTTATATATTCCCTTAACATTTTCGAATTTTTGAACCATAGGGCGCCTAGTTACACCTTGGTTTGAAGGTGTTTCTTTCCAAGGGCATTTTAGGGATTACTCTTGACTTCTTCCTTATCAATAAATGTTTGCATGTCCAGAGGCACCCTTAGCATTGGACACATTGAAAGTAACTTGACACCTCATGCTTGACTTCTTCCTTATCCATAAAGGTTTGCATGTTCACGGACACCCTTATACGTGATACATGGAAAGTCTTATAAACACCTCATACTTGATCTCTTTCTTTATATAGCCATATCTACCCCTTCCCAACTCCCAATTCAAAAACTCCTACCCTCCTTTATTCCCTCTATCTTATAGCATCATTCCTACTCTAGTTTTCCATGAATTTTCTATCCCAAGGTAAAAGGAGGTGCCTACCTTGGTGAAGAAGGCTCCTAGGGTTCCAAATTTCTCTATTTAGGATTTCTTAAGCTCCTTCTTGGTGATTTTGATCAAAACTAGTAAGTATCCTCCTTTACTTCCCTATTTTCATATTTTTAGTCTTCCTTCCACCTTCCTCCAGGTCAGAACCATGGTCTTCCATGGTGAAACCCCACCTAGAACCCATAAAGACCTCATCTCCATGTTCTTTTGTTAGTATTTTTCACCTCTAAAGTGGAGAAGGTGCTTCTTAATCGAGATAGGAGCTTTGTTAGAGAACCTAACCTCTCTAAGCTTGGTAACCTTACTTATTGGACCTATCCACCTTCCCTAGAGGTTCTTTGGAGGCCTAGGCTGGACTTGGACTATTTAGACTCTGAAGTCGAGGTATGATGTATCCCCTATTCTTCTATGTTGAGCATTTCACCTATGCTTATTCATTTGCTTTGTCCTATGGACTTTAGCCTATACACAATGTCTTTTCTTTGAAAAATCATGGTTCATGTGAACTACCTTATTTGATATTGATCATGTGATCATGGATATTCTTTTGAACTCTTATCTTACGCTTTGTTCATGATGGAACTCTAAAAGATGACATGTGATGTCTTTTGCCCACTTATGAGGTGGATGTATATGTTGGTCACTTATGTGGTGACTATTTTATATATTCTGACTATAGTTTCTACTTGCCTCTACATTTAACATGTTATTTGATTGAGTAGCACCAGAGTAGTGTAATTGCATTGGTTTTTATGGCAGATGTGTTATTTCCTACCGAGTAGATGTGATATTTCCTACTCTTTTGGGATGGAAAGGAACCTCATACCTAGGGCAAGATGTGTGATTCTTGGCCCATGTTTTATATATTTGGGAGTTTGGCAGTATTCCTTTCTCTATCAGGTTTCATGTTTATGAGACTTGATCGCCTTTGTTGTTATATTGTTCTAGAACTATGCTTATCTCACATGCATGAAATTTGTTGATAATTGTAGGGGTGTGTGCCCTACTTTCTTTACATGTGCTAGTATGGCACAACTTTATTGTTTTAATTATGGCAAGTATCTCTTTTGTTATTGCAAATCATTTCCCTTGATTCCCACTTGGGTTGTCCTTATCTTTTTCATGGGAAGCCTTTACACATTGATGTCCTGTATTCCATATATTGCTCAATTTCCTATTTAGTATGCACATACCAACCTTTGATGATGTCATCTATTTTCCCTTCTTACTGGGGTATGCTTCCAACCCTAGGTGAAGAATTTGGATGATAAGGCATGAAGTTTTGGAATAGCTTAAGGAGTTAAAGCTGTTATGGTTTAGATTTCCCTCTACTTCGATCCTTATGTTGTAACATACATGTAACCCTTATGGGATATTATGATGTACTTTTGTAGTCTTTTTTGAAAATTCAATATAGTCATTATTTTTATCCCACTGCTATACTTTGGTTATTTTGAATACCATTTATTGAAGTTTGAAAATTTTGTACCTATTCTAGCATGCCTTTCAGTGTGTTTGGTATGGATGTTTTATTCTTCAATTTTTTTTAGTAAGGGGTGATCCCACCTCTGTAAAACATGGTATCAGAGCCCATGGTAGTCGGAATATGACTATTTCAATTTTGTCTCCCTAGTTAGAATACTTGCCTTACCTTTAAGTGACTTGTTTGCCCTAGATTTGATCAATATATGATGAAGGGTTGATTTAGGATCCTATAGTTTCACATTAGAATATTGATGAGTAGATCCCTGAAATACTTACAACTAAAAGATACATAAGTAACCATGTAACTTGTGGTTGTTTAGTTTGGCCTTTAGGCAGCTACTAATACATGAAGTTTAAAGAAAAGGTGTCTACAAAGGATCACAATTTGGGGGTTGGAATGATTTTCCTCCATATCACTAGCTTGTTTACGTGGACTCCCGAATCCATATGATATCGGCCTAGCCTAACCTGATATGAATATTTCGAAATAGCCTTCTTTTAGGCAATAGTAGCCTTAGGCATTTATATGATTTATCTTTAGGGACCCTAATATGTTGAACTAGTCTCCCAGATGTAATTTCTTGTTTGAGGATGGATACCCAATATAGTTCCCTTATGACCCATAGAACCACATGTTTGGATAGTTACCCCTAGAACCTAGACTTTGAAGTTTGGTGTTTAGTAGCAATCAAAGTGCACAGTAAAGCGTGATGGATCTTGTATATGGTTTAGTTAGACTACCCTTTTACCTCTAGATTAGTTGGCTTGGTAGGTTAAATCCTTTAAGGGGTGGTGAATAATTTGTTTTCTTATATGTGGATGTTTTGGTTTTGAGGACAAAATCCCTTTAAGGGGTGGTGTGCTATAACATACTAGATCTCGGACCCTTCCCTGGAAGTTGACATTTTGGACTTAGCTAAACAAGGTTGAAGGTTAGACCTAAATAGATGTTTAGTATAACCCCAATGAGCTAATGCATGTACATATCACCTTAATGTAACATAATGTTCTAACATTAATCTTAGGTTAATAATGGATATAGAAAATATGCCACATGACTCATTTTGGTGGTGATATGAGGATAAGTAACTTCATTGGATGAATAATTTAGATAATGGGTCATTAATGGGCCATATGAAATATCTCATAAAAATAAGTCTCAAAAGTGGAAACAAACTTCAAATTCAAAATCTACATATCAAAATTAGCCTACATGTCAAATTTCATCAAATTTGGACAACCTTGAAATATTAGGATAAGTTTAGGAGAGAGAAAATGAGTAAAAGGAATAAGTAATTAATAATGATATTATATAACTTCCAAATATGAAAATAATGGAAAATTCATATTCAACACATCAAAGATAAGTTGTGGATGAAGTTTGGTCCAATTTGGATGTTGTTTGTGCAAGTTATACAATTTTAGGTACGTTCTGGACTTTTCTACAATTTACCCAATTGGGAGGTTTTCCTTGCAAATTGTCACATGCATTATAATACTTACATATTACCTTACTATTCTCAAGTTTTTGAACCATAGGGCGTCTAGTTGCACCTTGGTTTGAAGGTGTTTCTTTCCAAGGGCATTTTAGGGATTACTCTATAAATGAGCTTATCTTTAGAAGCTATCAACCAATGGGGTTATTTCTTTGATTGGAGGTAGGTTGGGATGGAATATAAGTGTCCATAAACTGAAATTTGATATTCAAGAATCCTATATGAGATGTCCTCTTGCATGGCCATGAAATCCCTAGGCTAAGGACACATGGAAAGCTCCATGGACACCTCATGCTTGACTTCTTCCTTATCCATAAAGGTTTGCATGTCCATAGGCACCCTTAGCATTGGACACATGGAAAGTAACTTGAAAACTCATGATTGACTTATTTCTTATCCATAATGTCTTGCATGTCCATGGACACCCATATACATGACACACGGAAAGCCTCATAGACAGCTCATACTTGACCTCTTTCTTTATATAGCCATATCTACCCCTTCCCAACTCTCAATTCAAAAACTCTTTCTCTCCTTTATTACCTCTATCTTATAGAATCATTACTACTCTTTTTTCCATGAAGGTCCTAAGTTAGTGTTCCCTGAATAGCTTTAATAAAATTTAAATACATTTGAGCTAGATATTTTGGATATAAGATTTACTACACACGGAAAGCCTCATTGTTATATTTGAACTTTTCATTTAGAAAGAAACAAGTTTTTCCTAAAGGATTGTGTGATATAAGACATTACAAAATTTTTGATGTTGCAAACTAATTCTAAGTGTCTTGGTTTATTAAAATCTATTAAGTAAATTATCATTCTAGATCATAGATCATTTGATTAGGCATTCTATTAGAATCATTGAAGTTGTGCTTGATGAAAGCCAATTGTGTGGTTCATTTATATATGAAGAAAAGTATGAAGGGTGGTATATGACACTTGGACCATGATTTGTAGACATGTCATGGTAGTAATCGATATGAAAAATGTTAGATAATTTTCATACTCTTTGACAAATAAATTACATCTAATGTAACTGCCAAAATATACCTACTAGATGAAACATGTATAGTCAACAAAATGAAAGATAGCTATTTGTTGAGAGTTGCACATTAGGGAAGAATCTAGGAATGACTAAACTTATATATAAGGTAACATAACATCCACGCTAAGGACATTTATCCCAAGATATTTTTGTTTTGATTGTGTGAAAGTTTGTTCATTCATTTTTTTCTTAGAACTAGCTTCTCTTTCAAATAAACGTATGCATAACTAATTTTTCTCATTTTTGGAGATGTTTAACATTGAATTTTCATTAATATATAGACTATATAAATCCCCAATTTATGATGACTTTAGGAGAACCTAACATGGAAAAACTTCATTTCAATGGCATGACCTTGAGAATAAAAGTCATAGGAGAGATCAAGCATGGGATACATTGTGATACAAAAGGAGAAAAACTATCTCAAGAAATGCATGTCGTCTGCTCTATCATTGTACCAATAAAACTCAGTGGTTGATTGTTCTTGTTTAGTTCTCTTTTTGCAATCTTAGTTCAATAAATGATTTGGATGAATACAAATATGAAGTATATCAAAAAAATTAAATGTAGACAACCAAGTGAATCTAATAGAAGGAAACAACGCTTATTTAGTACATGTATTAAGCAAAAAAAATTCAGGAGGTGATCAATGGAGATAAAGCTGATGAAGAGAGTGAAGATTATTTTTATAAGATGTTTTTGGCTAAATAATTCTACTTACACGTATTACTTAAATCAACAACATTTAATATGTGTTGTTTATGATTGAACTATATTGTTGAATTCAGCCGATCTAGACAACCTGTTAATATGACTTGTAAAGTTGAATAAATGTTGAATAAATGTAGAATGCTCAATGTACACATAGGTATTCTATTTGGTCACTGGGACTATATGATTCACAAAAATTATTTAGATATATGTAGCTATTGGACGACAGTACACTTATCCGGAGTTTGAAAAATTCTAGGCAACTTAAGTTGTCTAGCCTTCTCTCTAGAAACACTCCACCTTCTCTCCAGAGATTCTCTAGTTGTCCAACCTTCTCTCTAGAAACACTCCACCTTCTCTCCATAAATGCTCCACCTCCTCACGGTACTGCTGCATAACATGATTCACTAGTAAGAATCAGGTACAATGCCCCTGATCTCCTCCCCTTTTCCTTACTCTTCATCACCCTAACTCAGTTGGATCTGGTGTTCTCCAATTGATTCAGGTAGCCACACTAGTTTACTAGACAACATTGTAGATCACAACGCATGCTCGATACTGATCCATATACATTCTGGTTGCATATTGAGGCAACATTATCTGTTGCAACCAACATTCACCACAACATTGGGTTACGAGTCCTACCGGTAGACACAACATTTACGATGATTCATTTTATACTCACCGCCTTGTGTAGGTGTTCTCACCTATCACACATACGTCATAGTATCCAACAACTATAATATGAGGACATGCAGTATCCATGTACTTAAACTCACAAATCTATGAGACAACCACATATCCACCACTATATCATAATCACCTCTAAGGATGACACACATCTATCAACTTCACATTATTAAGAACATCCAACAGTTGCCACTCTTAGTCAAGAACTCAACATGGTTTGCCACGAGTTCATGCTCGATCGCAAGACGGCCAGGAACATCCATATTCCCAAATAAAGGAGGCACCTCGAGTGTGATTATGTGCGATGATGGGTCGAACTCCATGTGGGATTTAGTGTTTTTAGGGTCTGTTTCCATGAGGATCGTTGGGTGGACTCCAATCAATCCAGGGCTAGTATGAGGTTATTGTTTTGGACCTTTTCCAGGGATGGCATGTAAGCCCTCCAACTTAGAGCTCACTAAGCTATCACCAAGTGGCTTAGATATTTTAACAACATCACGTCGATCCAATCCTCATGCATTTTCATGACCCTAATGCAAGCTCTACAAGCTCCATGGATACATCAATGTAACCACAACAAATCAACACACAACTAGATGATGAAGCACAACACAATACTACCACATCAGGAGATCAAGATATGCAGACAACATTGAAGAAGGAGACATCCCTACACGACACAGCTACATATCTGACACCTACCCACCCTCCAGGCTTCAGGGAGAGCTAGCTTTTTAGATACAACACAATTATCAATCATTCACAGTCATTACTCCTGCTAAGGAGCACAATTTTGTAGATTCTCAATTTGCTCATTTTTTTACCACTAAAATATGCTTTATGTATGAGCACATTTGTTAATAAGGATATACAAGACAATACGAACATACACTGTCAAACATAAGCATAGACACTCACATAAAAAGTAACTATTTTTGCACTGCCTTATACATGGACACATACACACACAACGTAGATACCTGGTGACTTTCTATTCATGTAGAAGTCATCACCACATATCATTCGCATGCCCATCCTTCAAATATTCTAAAACATCCACATGCCATAAACTACTGAATTTCAACACGTTATGCCCCACACCCGATCTGTGCAACACCGCCACATGGAACCAAGCGACCCTGTGATAGGCCACATGTAAGGATTAATGTCTACATCAAGCCTCATGTATCCAAAAAAATATCCTCTTTTCCATAATGTTTCACCCCTATCCAAGATCTTCTCCCTTTTAAGGATAAACCTTTCAAACCTACCTATCATAGGACATTGAACCCCGCTCCTGCACTCAACACAAATGGCAACAAATCTTTGAAAATATCCCCAGCATCCCTTCTGTCATGCCTATCTAGTTCTCTCAACAACACCAAGCATTTATACCAGCATAGACTAGAACATTCATGGCACAACAACCCACTTCCTCTACCACAACATCAACTATCACGGTTCACATGGCTCAACAACCTTTCCCCTCCATTGAATGCCCACTTAACATACTTGTGTTGTGAGTGTAGAGCTCGAGGTCCTTAATTCTGGAACATCATCCTCAATTTCATCAACCAACATGCTTGCCCTGACATTGAGTGCATTTATGTCACTCAAGCCTGAGCTACCCTTCTCCCTAGATGCACCATCCTAAAACCCAAAATCCTTTCTCTAGGCCAACTTCTCTACTTCTTCCTGCTAGAACAAAATATGAGTAACTTATTGGTCAAATCATCACATTCCCATGTGGAGAAGTCTATGCTAAAGAACATGTGAGTCAATGGATGATTGAATATAGTGCCTCATATAAGGAACATGTGGATCAAGATGGATATCCATCTCTGACCCACCTGCACACCTCTAGGTTGAAGCCACCTGCAGACAAATTGCCAATATTCTTGGAGCCACCATGCTATTTATCTACCCAGACACCCTCCAACGTACCGACTTGAACAAAGCATATTGTGGGTTCTCAATCCAAAAAGAAAATATCAACCCTAATATCCTCAACCTCCATTGTGATTCATTGGTTTACACCATCAAACTTCATGATGAACATCCCAATAATAAGCTCATCTTCTTCAAAGATCTAGAAAACACCCAACATCCTAGTTAATTCAACCTAGGATCTCCCACTATGCCCTTCAACCGACCCCAAACACACATGAAAAAGCAAAGTTTGGACTCAAAACCATATAACACACACCTCACAACATACGTCCCCTAAACCAAGCACCTAGAAGCCTCAAACACTACCACATCAACTCTGTCTCAACCACCACAGATCCATTTACCCCCTAGATAGTACATAGATCCAGACGGAACCTCCTAAATATATAAATGATGAACAATATCAAACTCATCATTATGAAGGATATATAGATGTCACAGAATTAAACCATCTCCATGGACATCCACACATCACAATAGGAGATGCAACCATTCAGATACATGATCTGCACCCCATAATCTCATCACAAACATAACTTTTTTACTATGGATAACCTTGGTAAGACAAATTCTTTACCTCTTATCATGTTGGTGTTTTTTTCAATCTTCTATGTCTCATCATGAGAAGTAGTAGATATATCCAATAAAGACCAAAATGATATTAAAAAACGTGTATCATGGGACTCCATTGAGGAGTTCACCACTTTGTCCAACTATCTGAGAATATCTTTTGACAACCTAGATAATGTTGAAATCTTCCTTCAAAACTTAGAATGCTTCATGGGATGGGATAAGAAGAGTACTTCACACTCCTCTATTCAGTACTTTGAAATAGCTGTATTATTATTCTTGTATCTGTTATCTTCTAAGTTATTGATTTTATTTTTCATTGTGCACTTTTTTTACCTTCAGTACATATAATTTTCTCTCTTTCTCGTAACCATGCATTTCACATCCTAGAATTTATGTGAGGCCTCTCATGCTAGCAGATGAAGTAAAATTAGACAACACATGTATCATAAAAAAATTGACCACATCATTATGCTTGAGAAAAAAACACACCTATGTGAGTTCCAACTCAGACCCATAGGAGGCCAACTTATTACTATATGAGTTCAATCCCCAATAATAGTTTTTTGAGGGGCACATCCTTAATGGATTTAAAAACTTGCAGATGAATATTATTTCTCCTTCTTAATGTGCTTTCCTTACTAATAGAAATATCCAGGATGCTTAAATTACAACTCTGGAAACTATTCACATATGTCAATCACAGAATCTGCCCCTCACTCTCAAGCTTGATTTTGAGAAAGAATTTGACTACATTAACTGGTCTTTTCTTCTCTAATGCCTCCGTGGATATGGCTTCCTAAACACATGCATTCACAGATGAATTCAGGCATCAACACTTGTGCTTTCTCCGTTATCGTCAGTGAAGTTGCATTTGGAAATTTCAAAAGCATTAACGGCCTTAGGTAAGATGATACCCTATCTCCTTACCTCTTCATCATTACCACTTATATTCTATACAAATTCATTCAACTCTAGGCAATATCAATGGACTAATAGAAAAGCATGATGGATGTCATATCAATATCATAAATTGCACATATGACACAATCACATTCATTAAACCAAAGGAACAATAGGTTATTAACATCTGCACATTTAAGGGTTTTTCTCTTACCTCTTAGGACTTAAGATCAACTTTTAGAAATCCAAAATCATAGGAACATGCCACACCTACTCACATGGATAAGCTCCAAACCCTCCTAAAATGCAAGCAAGGAAACGACCCTATATGATACCTAGGCTTAACTCTATCACCATGGCACATACCTGTCTCTGAATGGAACCCTATCATTAACAAATATCAGAGATGTATGTCCTCTTGGAAAAACCAACACCTCACACTCTTCTCAATGCCTCACCCACCCCTATAATCACATATTATCTTAGTTGCATACCACCCCAGAAAGTAGTCATCAAACACATCAAAAAAATTAGGAGGAAATTTCTGTGGGACCACAAAAAAAGTAACGCACACACCTGGTCAGATGGGAAACCATATGCAACACCAAACAATATGGTCACTGGGGTATCATTGACATATCATCCCATGCACTATGCCTTCTACACAAACTCACATATGCCTTATGTCTTGATGAACAAAATCTATGGATAGATATAATGATGAATAAATATTAGTACCAGAATAACCCGTGGGATCTCATATCCGTTAGGTTTACCTCATTACTGTGGGATTTTCTTGCCAATAATATATATCCCCTTTTTGGTGTTAGGATTAAAACCCAGATAGATATCACTCTAAACTTGATGTTGCGATACCTAGAGATCAAACATCTATTGCCTCTGAAAACAACTATCCAAAGTTCTCGTCAAGGGTTTTACATAAATCAATCAATATCCTAGATTCTAGGTTCAAGGTTCTTTACACCCAAAGTCTTATAAAGATGTAAGCTCCATGATCAGGAAAGAATATAAGAATTGAAACGATTGATTCCAAACATATAGTGATTCATACAATAAAAGGTGCAACAAAGAAAACAAAATCAGGTAGTGGTGATACTCCCTGCACCCTAGCGAGGGGAGTACTCACTCACGATAGCATATAAAAATACAATAGGGAAGAAGAGAGAAGCATACATCATCATAGAGGAAGAGGAAATCATAGCCATGTTATCCAAGAGAAGTTCTTTAAACTCAAGAATGAAAGCATCAAACAAACAACAAGAACACCTCCTTAATGTTCTCTATAGATGGAATGGAAGTTGTCAATCTCTCTTCCCTGGGGATCATATCTACTATTGTACGTGGAAAGTAGGTAGAGGATGATCATCATAGGGTCAAAGGATACATTGGTTCTAACTTCCTTATAATTTAGAACTATGGAGTTTGCGGAGGTTGTAATGTTGTTTTCCTATTGATTGATGGAGGCAACCATGGAGGGGGTCGATTGAAGTTGTAGGTGAATGTTTTGGAATGAAATTGGCACCCTAGAGACGTAGACCATAGGTACCCTTCTTGGTGGTTGTGGCATTGTGTTTATACGTAGAGGCTAGGGTCTGGAATCCTTCTTTACTGCTTGCAATTAGTCCTTGTCCACCATGAATGTGAAGGGATAATGACGGGTGGTAGGTGAAGGTTCTCATGATCGTCTAAATTCCTATCACTGTTGGGGAACAAAAATTTCAGTAGAGGTTGGGTGCAAATCACCCATTGGAGGCCAAGTCTACATGACCATCAGAGGTGATGATTTGACTAACCATAAGAGTGGAGAGACTGGGCATCAGAGGTGGGTCTATGGAAAGGTAGGAATACCCTTCTTAGCTTTCATTTAAGGCCAATCAACAAAAAGGCAGAACAATCTCCTATCTTGAATGCGAGACTTATCATCAAGGGGAGGTCAGGAATTGATGGCCTATATGTAACATTTTCCTGATAGTGTGATGGAAAATCTGAGTGAATGGGTCGATGAGATTCCTTGAAGATGCAAACCCATTTGGGTGGCTAATACCATATTGTTGATGTCCTGTGTTGATGAAGCTTATGACGGATGAAATGTGGCCTGATGAAGGTTCAGATTATTGAAAATATTGTCTATTTTTCTCAAAAGCTTCTAATTAGTTATTCGAACCACTTATCCTATGTTGGTGCACATGACATGAGGCTCGAGCCTAACATGTAAACCGAATAATTGGATCAAAATCCTACATATGATTACTAAATTAAGAAATCCTAGATGCAAGCTAGTTCTATGGTGAAATGATGGAAATGAATGAAAAACTATACAAAAAATGCAAACTGGGATGAATAAGCATTCATCAATTTGCCCAAGAAGTTGTTCATTCTGACTATATTTCCAATATTCTTTGTCTTTTCTATCCTTATGCACATTCATTACTACTTGTACCCAACACACTCGGGACCAAATTGTGACCCACCACTCTCTGGACTATTTGATGATACTAGCAATTGAGATTCATTCCAACTATGTTGGGACTACTCTCTCTTCTCTATGATTGTACACATTGACTACTACTTTGCATGTGCTCTAGCAATCTTTGGATTGTCCATGACTTTTCTCACTGATTACTATTCGTAACCCAACACTGTATGGACTTTTTGATGGTGTTAGAGACTGAGGTGATGCCACTTGCTTAGACTCACTCGATATGCTCCAAATGAAACCTTTTTTTTATCTAAAAGCTTCTATATCCTTCTTTTGATATGCTTGAAGTTATCTACCTAAAGGGAGGATAGTTAGAAAGTCGATTGTTTCTACTAACATCATACATTCTCCCTCATTTCCTACTCAAAGATTAATTGCATAATTCTGGATATATATTCAAGGGTGGATTATTTGACTATGTGGTTGTAATATTAATGGGGAGTAATTTTAGTGTATGTGTGTGATTTTATCTTTTTATTGTAGTATGTATGTTTGCAAGCTGACTTGGGATTCTCCTAAGATCTAGCTTTAGGATACATGTTATATGTTATTCATAGTTTATTTTATTATGTAAATGGTTCTGAGTGTCTTAGCCCATACAATTTTCTTGAGTACCAAGAATTCTTGAGTCCCAAACATGATTAAATGAAAAGCATGTTTGAGTCCCTATCATACTTCAGTCCCAAGCATGAGCGACTCCCAAGCATGCTTGAGTCACAAGTATGTAAGTATCACCCTTTCATATATATATAAGAATGGGGAATTTTTGTAATTAAACAAACAAACTAATTAATATTTATTCATATTTCTGTACATACAATATTGGGGCATATGGCTCCTATATGCCTTCTTATAAAGACTGAGTCTACAATAGAATGTTTCCACTACCAATGTTATAGAACTTCACCTAGCTGAACCTATAATATTTCTTTGATTGATAGAGATTCAATTTTATCCCACTCTTACATGTGAACACATATGCATAGAATAAATACAAGTTTGTCAATAAAACTAGAAACTTAAATTTGTAATATATATATAAATACTGATATATTGCTTTAATTTAATTATTTTTCAAATTTTATAATGTTTTGTTGTTTTATTGTAACATAAATCTATCCAAGTGGATCAAAATATATTTCATACAAAAATATATTTTGATCTAATTAGATATATTTACGTTATTACTTGTAGATAGGAGTTAAATAACCCATAGTTAGTATCACACATTTACATATTCTACGACGGTGTATTATATTAAGTTTTAATCAGTGTTCATGTTTATACACTTGCTTATGATTTGGATTCTAGTTATTATGAATAAATTTGAATTGACTTTTCCATTTCTGATAAATTTTGATAATATATCATGCTCTAATACTTTAATTTTTAATTACATTATAACATGGGTTGCACAGTAACCCATGAAAATTCACATTTCTTGAACAAACTCGGTTCTATCTTTCATTTCCTGCAATCTATATTAGTTAGGTTCAACATGGGTTTAGATAAACTTAATACAAACATACCCAAATTTCACATTTTCCCTAAAGCAACTTAATTTAAAAGTATCTATATGTAGAAGTTGTCTTTATGCATTTTGACAAATTTCTCTTTCTTGATAAAAAGATTGATTTAGTAAAACAACTCAACTCTAGAATCAAAATTAAAATCATATCCAATATGAATAAGGGAGTACAATAATTTCACATAATCATGAAAATATTTGTCAAATTCTTGGATTACCTTGTCTGTGGAGAGATGAGATGGATGTAGAATTCTTAGATAGATGAAATCTTGTGATCCAGATTTAATAATTCTAACAAAAGCATCTCAACTTCTTAGTTTGGTTTTGTAACTCAATATTTTTTCTCTTAAGTCTTGTAAATGAAATAATCCAAGATATTGACAACTATAGGGATATGACAAAAGTAGATGTAAATAGTTATCTTTCTAAGCCATGTTATGAATATATATATGTATAACTATAATAATAAGAAAAAAATACATAAATATGCTTACATGAGTACAATGTAATACATGAGAGTGAAATAGAATGCGAGCTTTATATATTGAGAATCATCAATTTGTGTATCACTTCACCCTCTTCAATTCCTTTATATTAATCAATTGTCAAGATCAAAAGATGGAAGTAGAAATTTACATGCCAACCTTGTGAAAATATTTTTAGTGAAATTCTCTAATATGTCATCACTAGTGTACACCTCAAATGACAAAGAACCATATGAAAACTCCACTTTTATGATTGTCACATGTTCAAGATTGAATTCTACAGGAAGTAGACTACCGTTCCATAAGATATGGTCTTGTTATTCCTCTAGATAATCTAATAGAACCCTAATTCTTTATTTTATTTGTATTCATGTAGCCCAAGTATAGGGAGCATGCCCAAGGGGGTTTCAAGTCCTCAAGAAACTCTATGAGCTCCTCACCACTCTCTTCTATAATGGATATGGTAATGCTTGCATGATGTGTTTGGATGCTTTGAGTGGACAATTAATTAGAAAAAACAAATAGACATATATAAAAATATATTAATACAATTTTGACATGATTAAAGGATACAATCACACCATCTATATGCAAATCAATATATCCTATAAATATTTTAACGACAACACAGTTACATGTTTGCAGGCACCATACATGGTGAGGTTGTTTTGTCAAAATCTATTGGTAGGTCAGAAAGTAGAGCCCATAACATAAATAATCCAATCATAATAGAGTTTAATCATTTCTAACCATCAAGAAATCCATTATTACCAAATGAAAATACTACCTTATCTAACTTCCATGTCAATACTGGCTTACAAAAAAGTTGAGCAGCGAATGAGCATTTGGATTATTTGTTAACTTGATTTTTGATTATATATATCTCTTTTAACTGCCACAACAAAATTTCCATAGAAAATGTAAAGTCACAAGAAAATTTAAATGGAAGAGCAATTTGTATTGATTATATTTGTTTGATAAAGTTTATGTGATTTTCTTAAAAAGTTAAAAAGATGTTAAAACTCCAAATTAAAAGAGGGATCTTTTTGTAGTACCAATCAATGATTTCATAAAGACAGCCTCCCATGTCATGCAAAGCTAAAATTACCCAAACAAAACTTGAAAGATTTTACTTAGTCAATCACCCCTCCATAAATGAAGCAAGAGAGGATGAACATCTTCTTTTGTCTCACTCAATCATTGGGATGATTACAAGACTATCATTTTGAGGTGTATCAACTATCTTGTCATTAATCATTTGAAAGTAGAAAATTGTTTGAACGCCATTTTTTTCTACTGAGGATACACATGGCCAATTTCAAGGAGAAAAAGACGAGGCATGACATGAAATCGTCAAAAAATCTACCTATGGTAAAGTGAGTTTCTCTAATCTTGTTCAATTCCTATTTTGTTCTCATTTATGTTCACGTTTTACCTCAGTTCATTATCTATTGACTATTTGATCAATACTGATACTTAATTTCATAATATAATGACCATTGTGATTATTACATACCTTGTGACATTACAACTTAGACTAATAATCATATTGTCTAAAGTAGTACATTTATGTCATGTAAATTTATCTCCTTGCTCTTAAACTTTTTATACGTGTTCTGGATAATAAATTGAAACTATGATCCAAATTTGAGCCCAATTGGACACTCCTATGAATTTCTAGAACTTTGTGAAGATTGTGTGCTAAAATTCATTTATTTGGCATATTCTTCCTCCTTTTCCACATCATCTATTCTTGGCTAGCTGAGAGGGATATAACCTAACTCTTAGATCAGGCTCCCATAGATGGGGGACCTGACCGAGTGACCAAGGCGTCGTCTTCAACCTCTAGCTCTTTGCGGGGAGGTGTGAACGAGATTGACCGACTCAAACCACCACAGATAGCCCTCATTGTGAGATACCATTCCTCCACATCTTTTTACCTTGAGTTTCCTCGCCTAATGAACCACATCTTGACCAAGTTTTTTACGTCATTGCAACGTCCCAACAAACCTCCCACGTCCATATCTCACTACAATGGCCATGAAATCCAATCCAGATCCTAGATAACATAAACCTACACTCATCCCTATAAAACCCCATCCACGAGTCATCGTCACCCTCCCTCGTGATAACCCCATGCTTTTGTGCTCCCTCTCAACCCCGATCACACTCATCTCTTCTCCTTGCCTAAGTGATGTCACCACCCTTCTTAGTTTAGACATCTCACCTTCCCTTCTCCTTTCCACCATCTTAACTTCCATTCACTCCGCAAAGGTGAAGCAAGCTTGGGCGGCCATAATGCGACTAAAAATCATCCCTCCTCCCATCAGAGCTGCTAATGTCAATGACCTCTAGCATTGTAATTTCTCCCACCTCTCACACATCGATCAAATTGGGGATGACAACCACCATCCTCCTGATTGTGATCCAGTAGCCCCCCTCACAAGGAACCTTGACCACCCGATCGCCATCCAGTGATCTGATGTGAGTACCCAATATAGGGTTTTAGGGGAGGCAGAGAAGGCAGCGGAAACAAAAACAAACAATTCCACAAACCCAGAACAAGGAAACGCGTCAACGTCTATACAATAGGAAAGGATGGTTTGTAGAATCATACCTTGTCTCGAGGCTTGCTCAGCGACAATACCTCGTGGCTTGAATGGTCTTCACCTCCGGTCTTGGACGGTGTTTGTGCAACTCCTAGTCGCACCGGGACTGACGACTCCTAGTCTCATCGGGACTATCAGGATTGACAGCTGTCCTCTGAGCGGTAGAAACCTCATGCCTCTAAAGTAGTCCACACGGACCACCTGGAACTCCAATCTCCTTGTCCCACAAGGAATTGGAAGGAGTCACACCCTCCTGTCAGCGTACTAGTCGCCGACACACTCTCCTACCACTAGTTGCTTTATGTAGTTGTCTTTCCCTTGTTGTGCCTCCCTTATCGGGTAGCACTTGCTCGGACTCTCTCGGTTACGAAAACCAGAGAGAACGACAACTTTGCAGAGCAACTGGTTTGCACTGAGTTGTACTTTTAGAAGCCCCCAATACCCCTATATATAGGAGGGTCATGGGATAGGGTTCTCCATCCCGGGCAATGCGGGACTAAAAGCAGGAGTAGAAGGATTCAAGATTTTCCACAAAACAACCAACTCGCAACCTGAACCGATCTTTTCATTTCTGAAACGGTCGGTTGACACCTCAACTGATCGGTTGGGACCCCTCAACCGGTCGGTTCAATTCTGAACTGGTCAGTTTGTGGTCCTGGTCAATTCCCGATTGACTTTTCATCTTTTGTTTCTAATTGGTAACAAATATCAATCCTTGTTCCAATCAAATTGGGCAAATGAAACGAAAGGAAATTTCTCACCAATCCTACTTTCCCAACTTGCTCGGTTGCATCAGTTGAACTGATCCTTTCAATACTTGAAGCAATCGTTTCACCCTGACCATGAGCGGATCGACTCACAACCTGAGTCGACCAGTTCACAAAGCTGAGCCGATCGGTTCATCACATGAGCCGATCGGTTGGGAGTGCAGATTGTGCAGAAATAGTCAATTGCAGTTTCAATCAATCTGATACTCTAATCAATGTGTCCAACACCTTGAACATTATGACATTGAGCTATCAATTAATTGAGTGTTTAATTGAACTACTAAACTCCTTTAGTAATCAATCTAAACATTGTTTGTGGATAAAACTCCTCTTCCAGGTTAAATCCTATGTGTGTGACCCTGCAGGTCCATTTCACATTGGCAGTGAAAGTCCATAACACTTATGACTTCACAAGAAAAGAGCGGTGCCTAGTCACACATCAGTGCTACCCAAGTGAAATAGAAAGTTGGAGAACAACTTTCAATCCTACAATCCATGAATGGTGTTACAGCAAATGTATAATTCCTTTGTCATTGATATCCCGAATGAACTTGAGACATGGAACAGTCATCCTATCAACGTTCATTCACTTTCTTGAACTTAGAGCAGATTGGAAGAGATATGTATGACATCAATATCACATACTGATTCACACATGCGTGCGCACGCCTATTTCAATCCTACTCATCAAGTGGCCTTGGATATCAAACTCCCTCAGGAGGGACAAATCCCATATCTATCACTCACCCCTCAAAAGCCCCATGTGTCAAAGCCACCCAATTATCACCTTTATAACAACCCATGTATCAGGACTGCGTTTGATGATGTCAAAGTGTGCCCAACGACATGTTTTGAGTGTAGTGATTTCAGGTCAAAGAATCACACTCACCACCATTACTGTGAGTACTGACTGTGACTACCATGTCATGGTTCCATGTGTCAAACTCACGGTGGGTTTGTTCGGTACACTTGTTCTCTAACAAGTACCTATGTGTTTGGTTTGATATCTCTATATCATGTCTAATGAGATTCTATCATCAACCAACACCACAATCTAGTCTTGTGTGTCATTGATGTCTATCTACCTTCCATAATGACATCTGACTAGGGACATAACAAGAATGTACAAACTCTTAGCATCTGTATGATCTCATCGTTCAGGTCCTTAACCTGAAAGCATACATCGTTGAGTATTGTCATTCTCTAGACATTCAATATGTTCTATCACTATCTCATATGACTGAACCAGAAATAATTGGAAGCTCGCCTTTGATGTTTATCAAATCAATCTTAATGTATCCCACCAATCATCCCATGATTGTCTCTCAGGGCATACATACCAACAGACCCCCACTTGCACTGCGAGCCAATCACCCTTGAATCATATTCATAGTGATCTTCAAACATGTCCCACATGTTACTGTGCTCTTGTGCCAACATAGTGAGTTATGGCAACACCTTGCCAAAGTCAGTATTAATTGCATGTCTCTCATCTCTTCATTGTACATCATACGTATGAGATGGAGTTGTCGTAATATGCAATCTAGTATTCCTTTGCTAACCTTTAGCCGCATTGCATGATCAAGGATTCCATACTTGTCATCAATGAGCGGAATATCTATAAGTTCATCTCATGAACTTCCAGATCCATATAGTATCCACTGTTGTTCTCTAACACATAGATACTCAAAATTTCCTTTTAAATGGTTTTATTGGAACACTTCCAATTATCAACAAACTTTCACTTTTATATATATCCTATATATATTTTGTGATTAATTTTCTGTCCTTTCGGAAGTTCACATCAATGTAACTCTTTACAGTGAACTCTTCCTTATCTCCATAGAACTAGTACTTCACAAGTACTGATCAAGTTCTCATGGTATTCCAGTAACCCTTACTGGAAGCAGACAGACATCCACTCGTCATGTCCCACATACGAGTTATCAGGATGAGCACATCATATTGCCATGTCCTACATACAAGATGATGAATGCATTTTGTTTTTTCCATGTCGAAGCATGAAAGATAATGGGATGATTACATACATGATAGATCCATATCTATTCTTAGTGTTCCCATTCTTCATAAGAATTGGACACTTGGCCTTGGGATACTAACTCCATGTATCATGGACAAGTTTTCTCCCACTGAATCTGTGTACACTGAACCCTTCAGTACAGATTGTCAATGTATGTTCTCTCTTTTCCAGATCAAGAGGTTTTCGAGAACTATCTATATATATCTCTATTCCTATCACATAGGAAACATCTCTATCTTCCTTAAAGATAATTTCCACTTTGGATTTCCATTCTAGAACATTTCCATTTCACATCAATATGTGGAATGTGAACACGCTCCCACTAAATCACAGATCCCTTCTTTATCTTTGACATATCAGTCAAACCCTTTGACTATATCATCAAAGTAAAGATCCAATTTTGAGTTGCTTGTACTCAATCAATCACATTGATTAGTCCATTGTAACTTATAGACTTGATTTGCATTAGTGGATTCATAAACCTTATAGATTGTGTCACGTACACATCCTTGTTTTATTCCTCTTAGGAATGCGGCTTTAGTATCCATATGCCAAATGTCTTAGTCATTAAGTTGTAATCAACAAGCATAATCCTTCTCAAAATGTTATCCATGTGTCTTAACACTTAAGACTTATTCACACTTATGGATTTTATTCCAATGGATGCTACCATCAAGGTCATACCTTATGGTTCACATGGATGTCATTTAGGATGTAATGGTCATAAACCATAACTCAAAATTTGGTTCCTCATATTCATCTAGATAGTTGACTCATCACATGAACAACACATCACATAGATAATTGTGGTGTATCCGTCAAGGATATAAGAACTCACAACTCCTTGTGATTCTCAATGTCCTTTATTAGTGTGGGGTATTCTTTTATTAAGAAGAATTCAGTTATTTGATAATCATTCTCTAACTCCTTAGAGTATGATTCCTTCTTGATTTAGACATCACCATGCCTTAATCATGAGTTCCCTATGATACACTATCATAATCACTCAAAAGGATCTCAAACATTTGGTCCAAGTATTTCATTCATTGATCTCATCAAGAATTAACACTTTACCAAATTTGCACTTCATCTATGATAATCTTGAACACTTCAAGATATTCATATTGGTATTTCTCTAAACACCATTTGAAGTATTAGCATTTGTTCCAATAGGTATGTAAATACATCACATGTGTTATACCTAATAGGATAATCATTCTCCCACTACCATTAGTGAAGATTGATTAATCATGTTCAAGATATTCATGTCTCTTACTGGTTCTCTAACCAAAAGAGTCTAGATTTATCCATCACATGGAAACTAGAAATGAATTTCTCATGATTGATGCTAATTTGATTGTTTGAGTTATCTATAACTTTTAGGTATCATTTTATCTTATGCATATTAAATACCATAACATAAACAAGGAATTGCCACAAAGATCATATCTTTAGAAATTGAAACATCTCTTTTTGATTGCCATCATTGCCATACAATATGCAAAAATAAAGTGTTTCTATCTATTGGCAAATATGAAATAGCAGTTCATAACTGTATTACATGCCTTTTAGGCTGAAAATAAACTAAAGTACTCCTATCTATGGTGGCAACATTTGCCCCAATTATGAGTGCTTTACACTTTACATTTTGGTATCATATACCTCAAAAGTGTTACAAGTTTACTTTCATGACACCTTTAAGTAGAGACGTCGATCGCCTCCTTCTTCTTTTGTTCTTCCAGATAGAGAGGACAATTCCTTTTCCAATGTCCTGAATTTTGACAATGGTGGCAATTTCCTTTCTTGGTCACGCCTCCCTTGGCCTTGAGAGCTGAAGACGACTTGGGCTCCTGGCTAGCATCATAACCTTTCTTAGCTTTGCCCTTGCCCTTGCGCTTGGACTTTCCTTTCTTGCTCGTGATCACCATTACAGACTTAGGTGTGTCCTTCTTCATCTGTATCTCAGCTATCCTCAACATGCCCAACAACTCTGATAGTGGCCTATCAAAGTTGTTCATGTTGTAGTTCATCACAAACTGACTGTAGGATTCTAGCAACGATTGCAATATCGCATCAGTAGCCAACTCTTGGCTCAGTGGAAATCCCAGTCTTGTCAGGTTCTCCACATACCCAATCATCTTGAGTGTGTGAGGACCAACTGGATCTCCTTATGTCATGACGCAGTTGGACAGTTCCCTTGAGACATTGTATCTCTCTTGTCGTGCTTGATCTTCATACATGTTCCTAAGATGCTGAATCATCTCAATGACACCCATGTTCTCATGTTGTCTCTGCAACTCGTGGTTCATAGAGCACAACATCAAGCACTTTGCATCAATGGCATCATCAGAATGCTTCTTGTAAGCGTCCCTTTCTTCCTTTGGTGTATTAGGAGCAGGTTCCTCTGGAGTTGGAGTATCCAGGACATAGAGATTTTGCTCTTGAGTGAGAACAATTCTCAATGTCCTATACCAGTCGTGGAAGTTTGTCCCATTTAGCTTGTCCTTTTCAAGGACCGATCGCAAAGAAAAGTGACTGTTGTTTGTTTCCATTTGTACTATAAAAGGAAATATGCAATTTTAGTCCAAAAAACTAATTTTTTTGACTTATTTGATTCATTTGAAAAGTTGACGATATAATTAGGCCTTTAATTAATTATCGCTCCCATTATTTTAGTTCAAATTGATAGCCCTCACCATCAATTAGGAAGATTGCAGCGTACAACCTTCTAGTGGGCAAGATCCTGAAATCCTCTAAGTCATGGACCAGCTTGGGGTGTCACCCACAACTTAGATCTCTCAGGTAGGCAACTCTTGCCAATTGCATCATATGAAACTCTTGATAAGATGTCATATGCAACTCCTTGCCATGATCATCTCCATGCCTCCAGGTGCTAGATCCTATCTAGGTCACCTTGTTAAGTCTGACCCAAAGCAAACACAATGAATATGCACCCTGCTTGGGCAGACCCACATATCCATCCTTCACGCTTCCATGAGATAGACGGTGCACCACGCTTGGGCGTGCCCACACTTGGTCAATCAAGATTTTCACATGTGTCGCATTTGGAAGGCATCTAAAACTTAATATTTAATGAGGGATTTGGTTTTTATATACATATACATATCCAATCACCACAATACATAGTACGTATCATATACATGCTATATCCCACAGAAAACATGCAAAACGATAAAAGTGATGATTATGGCCATCCTAATGTGATTCCTCGAGCCAAGAGGAATCACGGTCATCTAGGTCTACATCACATGCAACCTGTACAAGATGAACTCTGTGCTTTGCCTTTCTGGGTTTGATTAACTCATCACATGACTGATCAGCTCGCCATCAGGCCAGTCGGCTGGGTGCCACCAGCTGATCGGTTGGCTCCTCCAACCGATCGGTTCACCTGGTCTTCGTGCATCTCATCATGGCCGCCACCTGCTCGTCTCGCTCCTCGAACTGGTCATCAACCGATCGGCTCACTCCTTGAACCGATCGTCTCGAACGTCAACCGATCGGTTCACGCCTTGAACCGATCATCTCAACTATTGTCAGGATGTCCTCCGTTCTTTGACATAACAAGAAATAAAATTTTATCCTATTTTACATTGTAAAAAGAGAAACCTCGAGTTACATTCGAGGGGAGAAAAGGTAGGAAAAAAATCTCGAATTATTTCAAGTTACATCAGGAATAGGAGAAGGAAGATCGGTGCGCAGACCGAGATGCAAACAACCACATACAACCATACACAGATAGAGTTTATTGGCCATAACCACGCTATACATCCACCACAAAACTCATTTAAGGGTGACGCATATCGAGTGCATTCATAATACATATCATATATGTCATTGGGATTTGTGGATTTAGAATTGGACATGCATAAAACCAATTTTATTTGCATCGTATGCAATAAATAAAGGCAACAAACCAAAATTGATCATATCGATATTCCTAAAATATAGAGCAGTTGACGTGGCTCTGATACCACTGTTGGGTTTTAGGGGAAGCAGAGAAGGTAGCCAAAACAAAAAAAAAATTTCCCCAAACCCAGAACAAGGAAATGCGTCAACGTCTATACAATAGGAAAGGATGGTTTGTGGAATCATACCTTGTCCCAAGGATTGCTAAGTGACAATACCTCGCCGCTTGCGCGGTATTCACCTCCGATCTTGGATGGTGTCTGTGCATCTCCTGGTCATACCGGGACTGACGACTCCTGGTCTCACCGGGACTGTCGGGATTGACAGCTGTCCTCTGAGCGGCAGAAACCTCCCACCTCTGAAGTAGTCTGCACGGACCACCTGAAACTCCAATCTCCTTGTCCCACAAGGAATTGGAAGGAGTCACAGCCTCGTGTCAGCGTACTAGTCGTCGACACACTCTCCTGCCACCAGTTGCTTTCTGCAATTGTCTTTCCCTTGTTGTGCCTCCCTTATCGGGTAGCACTTACTCGAGCTCTCTCGGTTACTAAAACCAGAGAGAACGACAACTTTGCAGAGCAACTGGTTTGCACTGAGTTGTACTTTGAGAAGCCCCCAATACCCCTATATATAGGAGGGTCATGGGACAGGGTTCTCCATCCCGGGCAATGTGGGACTAAAAGAAGGAGTAGAAGGATTCGAGATTTTCCACAAAACAACCAACTCACAACCTGAACCGATCGTTTCATTTCTGAAATGGTCGGTTGGGGACCTGAGTCAGTCAGTTGACACCTCAACCGATCGGTTGGGACCCCTCAACTGGTCGGTTCATTTCTGAACCGGTCAGTTCGTGGTCCTGGTCAGTTCTCGGTTGACTTTCCATCTTTTATTTCTAATTGGTAACAAATATCAATCCTTGTTCCAATCAATTTGGGCAAGTGAAATGAAAGGAAATTTCTCACCAATCCTACTTTCCCAACTTGCTCGGTTGCATCAGTTGAACCGATCATTTCAATACTTGAAGCAATCATTTCACCCTGACCATGAGACGATCGACTCACAACCTGAGCCGATCGGTTCACCAAGCTGAGTCGATCGATTCATCACATGAGCCGATCGGTTGGGAGTGCAGATTGTGCAGAAACAGTCAATTGCAGTTTTAATCAATCTGATACTCTAATCAATGTGTCCAACACCTTGAACATTATGACATTGAGCTATCAATTAATTTAGTGTTTAATTGAACTACTAAAATCCTTTAGTAATCAATCTAAACATTGTTTGTGGACAAAACTCCTCTTCCAGGTTAAATCCTATGTGTGTGACCCTACAGGTCCATTTCACGTTGGCAGTGAAAGTCCATAACATTTATGACTTCACAAGCAAAGAGCGGTTCCTAGTCACACATCAGTGCTACCCAAGTGAAATAAAAAGTTGGAGAACAACTTTCAATACTACAATTTGTGAATGGTGTTACATCGAATGTATAATTCCTTTGTCACTGATATCCCGAATGAACTCGAGACATGGAACAGTCATCCTGTCAACGTTCATTCACTTTCTTGAACTCAGAGCAGATTGGAAGAGATATGTATGACATCAATATCACATACTAATTCACACATGCGTGCGCACGCCTATTTCAATCCTACTCATCAAGTGGCCTTGGATATCAAACTCCCTCGGGAGGGACAAATCCCATATCTATCACTCACCCCTCAAAAGCCCCATGTGTCAAAGCCACCCAATCATCACCTTTATAACAACCCATGTTTCAGGACTACGTTTGATGATGTCAAAGTGTGCCCAACGACATGCGTTGAGTGTAGTGATTTTAGGTCAAAGAATCACACTCACCACCATCACTGTGAGTACTGACTGTGACTACCATGTCATGGTTCCATGTATCAAACTCATGGTGGGTCTGTCTGGTACACTTGTTCTCTAACAAGTACCTATGTGTTTGGTTTGATATCTTTATATCATGACTAATGAGATTATGTCATCAACCAACACCACAATCTAGTCTTGTGTGTCATTGCTGTCTATCTACCTTCGACAATGACATCTGACTAGGGACATAACAAGAATGTACAAACTCTTAGCATCCGTATGATCTCATCGTTCAGGTCCTTAACCTGAAAGCATACGTCATTGAGTATTGTCATTCTCTAGGCATTCAATCTGTTCTATCACTATCTCATATGACTGAACTAGAAAGAATTGGAAGCTCACCTTTGATGTTTATCAAATCAATCTTAATGTATCCCACCAATCATCCCATGATTGGCTCTCAGGGCATACATACCAACACCCACGTCCCCTCACACTTTAGCCAAATTCCCCAATCGTTGCCATCCATCTAGAGATCAACATATGTAAAATTTCCATGTATTAAAGGTATTTCACCCCTCTGACATGAATAATTGATAAAAATGCCCATAAGTATTTTTTTTTATAGAAAACACATCGTAGCTTAAAAAATATTGAATTATAGTCCACTTTAATCAGAAAACTTAGCTTGATCCAATAAAAATGGTTATAGGACCTGGATCATATTCCTTTTCTCCATTTTTATTAAAACATCCATACTAACCATTTCAAATGAATATGTGTCATCTTTTTTTTTAATTTGATCATCTGATCTAAGATCTAATCCTTGACATTCCTCCTTAAATCAATCAAATCCTAATCTAATCTTGAACATGAATGGTACTGATCTATTATGATATTGATCCAGAGATTTGACAATGACTTGATTATTAATGATAAAAATTAGGGTTACCTTATATTCCTATAATACCTAGGTAGGTCATTCATACTTGGAATATACTTGATACTGAATAAGTGTTGGATATCTTAGAATATTGTTGGTTCACAAATGAATGATTATCCTAAGATTTAAATAGGAATAAATAACCCTAATTTAAATAAACAAACATGATCTTAAACATCATGAACTTGACCCTTGATCCAAATCTTATTGACCTAGGATCTGACTTGAGATATTGATATGTTATTTCTTGGGATCTTATACTCTAAAAATCATCCAAAAAGGAACATTGTTATGCTTTCTCTTTGAACAAACTAGTGATGTTGATGATACTTTTATGTACCTATTGAAAATATATACTTGGCAATGTGTTTGTTTGAGCTACCTCATTCTCTTCTGATTAGTCTTCTAAATTTCTATATTATAGCTTGCAAAAAATCTAAGACATAAATGATATTTCCCATTATGATTGCCAGTAATAATGATTGCTGATATTGAGTACAAGTTACCTCCTCATTCAGAGAGTGGAACTTATATAAGTTATTGACCTCTTCCCTTACCTGGAGAGATGGATCATGGTGACCTCCCCCATCTTGTTGGGTGATGGAGCCACATATATATACAAGCATGCTTGTCGATATCAGCATAATGGGAAACTCATATTAAATTCATGTCTAATAAATAACATTTTGAAAACTCTTGTTCATTATATGAATATAAGTCCTGCCAAGTATGCTACTTTGATATAAAATTGTTTTACTTGTTTTTAATAGTGTACCATGCAATTTCATTGATTGTGTCTTGAATTTATTGATTTTAGGCCATGTAAAAAATTGAAGAATGTGTATTTGCCAAAATGTTGTTTCCTCCATTTTATTTACTAAAAATAAAGACTGCTACATCATTTTAAACATTACATTGGAGCTAATGTAAACGGGATGTAGTTGTTAGTTTTAGACTCTCTCTTCATGTTATTTCTTTTCCATGTTACCTACGGCCCCAAAGGTATACACCTTTATTGTTCATTTAATAAAATAGAACGTTATTTCTTTTTGCATATCATGTATGTGTGATTCTTGGGAGACTCAAGGATGGGCTCTCTAATCCCGTTTACACTGCTTACTTGGAAGTGGGATTGGGATTAAGGTAAGAACAGTTCCATGATAGTTGGTATTAGATCCATAATACGCTTCATATGCATTAATGAAATGATATTCTTAATCTCTGAACCAAGGAAGCCCTAAAGTTCATTATGGTGAAACTTAGGTGTCTAGAAAGAGCATAAAGGGGGTTCTGGAAGAAATTCCTCCTATCCGCCTTCATGGTGGCTGAGGTTCCCCTTCTCCACCCGACCTTAGTGCATACAAAAATGGACTAAAGGACTTTATATAACCCTAGAGAGTCGTATAGCATTTGATCTCTTCTTTAAGGACTACCCTAAGCAACCTATTAGAAAGAAGTAGGGTGATTCCTCATCTTCTCTGTCTTATTGGGATGCCTTGACTTGATCTTTACTCTCTCTATTTTAGGTAGACTAATGATGGGAAAGAACTAAAATTCGAACATAATTTGAGAAAGTTGAATTAGAGTTGCAATATTTCCATGATATAACATACCTTTTATTTGAAAATTACAAATTAGTGACTTATACCAATTGAACCTTTGCAGATGGCCCCAAAAACCAGGAACAATAAGAATGATGGAGGAACTTATGGAAAAAAGAATGATAAGGAAAGAGGCCTCGTGGGGGTGATGATGAGGAAGTCAGTTCTGCCAATAAGTCCATGAATATGGAGGATAGGGAAGCTAATAAAAAAATTCTTATGGATGTCGTACATGAACTGGCAGTCCATACAACATCACTAGTGCACATCAATAACCAAAACCCATCACCATACAACATTTTTTGAAACTTAGCCCAAGAATTTCTTTATGTTGAGGATGATGGAGATGTCCTAGATAAAGCTGATGCTTGGATAGTGTCCATGGAGAACAGATTTAGGGTTTTGAGGTGCCATGAACAAGATAATGCCACTTTTTCTACCAAGTAGTTGAAAGGGGTGGCCAAGTAGTGGTGGCAAAATTATGTCCATTCACAACAAGTCATCCCTATTAACTGGGAAACCTTTAAACCCATTTTCACTACTTGTTCCCAACCTACCTCTAAAAAGAAAGAGAAACATAAGCAATTCCTTACCGTTACTCAAGATAGCAACACTGTAGCTGAGTATAGCTCACAATTCTATCTCCTAGATGACATGTCATGAGCCTCAAAAAAGAGAAAAAGTTAGACTATTACAATGATGGGATATTTCTAATCCTAAAATCCTTTGCCTCCTCATCCAAACCTAACACTTTTCAGGAAGCCTATGACCATTCCTTTTCCATGGAGATAACCCTGGGGATGGGGCACGAAAAGCCACTACCTATGGTAGCCTACGTAGGGCTTACTGATGTTGTGCTTGCAAAGTCTGAGCAAAAAGGGAAACCCCATAAAAATGGCAATAAGAACATAAATCCACATAAGCATCCCAAAAATTCACCCGTCCAACACAATAACCTAGGCCAGATCTAGATATACAATTGATACCCTACTCAGAATCAAAATGCTGGCCCAAATAGATGACAAGGCCAGAATCATAATGTTCTCTGGTGCTCCAACTGTGGTAATCTCCACTCTGGCCAGTGCAAGTACACATCCCCAGTTTGCCACTTCTATAAATAGGAGAGACACTTTAGAGACAATAAACGTCAACCTCCTCTAGCATGAGCCAAACATGATAACTACATGCCAGTCTGTGCCTTTGCACTAAATGTAGATGAGTCAAATGACAATGGGAACAAGCTCATGGAAGGTAATATTTAAATTCGAAATCATTTCCATAATTTCATATAACGGTTAACTTGTACAAACACTTTACATCAAATATATGTGTATATATAAGTATGTTGCAAATATACGATCATTCTATTATCACTCTATTTGACTCTGGGTCAACACACACCTTCATGTCTAAGATTATTGCCTCTATGCTAAATCTAGAAACACAAGATTTAGGGTACATACATAATGTAACTACCCCAATGGGAAAATCAAAACCACCTACTATATTGTCAGAAAAGTCCCTATATCTTATGTTGGTGGTAATCTAGAATCATATTTTATACTCTTAGACATGGAAGTCATCGACCATATTTTGGGGATGGATTGACTTTATAAAAATCATTTTTTAATCAATTGTCATTCCAAGAAAGTCATCATTTCTAAACCTACCTTCCTATTCTTGTAATTCCTTGAAGAAAAGATTGAAATTGAAATATTTTCATTTCCTTGATTAAAGCCCAAACCTTGATATCCAAAATGTGTAAAGCATACCTAGCAATTGTAACTATAGTCAATCCTAATATGAGTTCCCTAGAAAATATTGACATAGAGCATGAGTACCTGAGTGTTTTTGCTGAGGAGATCCCTGGGATATCACCTGATTGTGATATTGAATTGTCTATTGACTTAGAACTAGGTGCCACACCTATTTCTCTCGGGCAACCTATCGGATGGCTCCTGTTAAATTGTCTGAATTGAAAAATAAGTTCTAGGAATTTCTAGATAAGGGTTTCTCCCACCCTAGTACATCTCCTTATGGAGCACCCATTCTCCAAGAAAAAGGATGAATCTCTCCGCATGTGCATTGACTACCATTTGATAAACCAAGATACTATTAAACATAAATATCCACTGCCTAAAATTGACGATATTTTTTATCAACTTAGTTATGCTCATGTCTTCTCTAAAATTGACCTCCATTTTGGTTACTACTGACTCAAAGTTAAGGACAAAGACATCCCTAAAACTGCCTTTCAAACTCGGTATTGGCACTACAAATTCCTAGTCATGCCATTTGGGTTGACCAATTCCCCTAGTGTGTTTATAAACTTGATGAATAGTGTCTTCCAATCTTTCGTTGATGAGTTTGTAGTGGTCTTCATTAATGACATACTGATATATTCAAAATAACATTGAGTCACATCTTACCCATCTTCACAAAGTCTAAACTCAGAAATTCTATGCAAAATTGTCTAAATGTGAGTTCCAGATTTTAGAAGTCTTGGCTTTGGGCCACATAATTTATGGTGGGAAAATTGTTATTGACCCCGCCAAAGTATTAGATGTTCTTAAGTGACAAGCCACCAATTATTTTTCAAAATTCGAAGTGCTTTGGGTCTTTCTGGTTATTACCAACATTTCATATCCAACTTTAGCAGAACTGCCTTGCCCCTCACAAAGCTCACCAAGAATGGAGAGTGGTTTGTCTAGTCAAAGGAGTGCAAGTTTGTTTTTTAGGAGCTAAAGACAAAGCTGACAACCACACCTGTCTTGACCCTTCCTTTGGGAAATAATGGGTTTCTCATCTTCACAGATGCATCGAGGTTTAGTTTGGGTTGTGTTCTCATGCAAGAAAGAAAGTTAGTTGGTTATGCATCCTGAAAATTTAATCTGAATGATGTCAACTACCGAACCCATGATCTTGAGCATACTGACATCATATACACACTAAATATATGACAACACTACCTATATTGTGCCACCTTTGACATCCTCACTGACTACAAGAGTCTTGAAGTACATCCTGACACAAAAGGATCTCAATATCAGGAAGAGGTGATGTCTTGGGTACCTCAAAGAGTATGACTTGACCATTGCCTACCACCTTGGTAAGGCAAACATAGTGGTTAATGCACTTAGTAGGAAGCAAGCTAAATCTACTGCCATTTTCACCACCGAGTGGAGAAACATGAAAGTCATGCCACCATGAACTCTGAGGCATATAGGCAATATTCTCAGACTATCCAAAATTCATGTCGAACCAGGTCTACAGTATGAAATTTGTCAGCCCAGAATAATAGACCGAATCTCGAGCAAATGAGTCAGATGCTAGAAAATCCCATACAAATCTGACGATTTGCATGGATGGTGGAATATGGTACCAACAACGCATATGGGTCCCAAAAGATTTAGGTAAGATAGAGAAGGTTCTATGAGAAGCTTAGGGGTCAAAGTATATAGTGCATCCTGGATTGACTAAAATTTTCAAGGATCTATAGAGGCAGTTTTGGTGGAGGAATAGAAAGACCAACATAGCTACTTTCATCTTTAGGTGTTTGACCTACCAGCAGATCAAAGTTGAACATCAACAGTCAGGAGCTCTTCTACAACCCCTACCTATCTACAGGTGGAAATGGGATGACATCATCATGTATTTTGTGGTGGGTCTACCTAGAACCAGGAAAGGGAGCGATGACATTTGGGATGTAGTTGACCGTCTGACCAAATCAACCCATTTTATTCTAATTAAAACAATGCCCAAGGTTCCAGAGTTAGCAGAGCTTTACAATCATATGATAGTAAAATTGCATGTGATTCTTGTATCCAATATGTCAGATCACAATGTGAAGTTCACTTCTCACTTATGGAAAAAAGAGCAAGAAGAACTAGGATCACAACTGAACTTTAGTACCACATATCATCCACAAACTGATGGACAATTTAGGTTTTAGAAGACTTGCTGTGATTGTGTGTCCTCGATTTGGGTGGTTCATTGGACCACTACCTTCCCCTTGTTGAGTTCTCCTACAACAATATCTATCAGTCAAGTATAGGCATGCCTCCATATGAAGTCTTTTATGGAAGTCCATGTAGATCTCTACTATACTAGGATGAAGTATGAAAAAATCAAATTTTGAAGTCTGAGGAGCTACAACTTTATTCTGACAATATCAACCTAATTAAACAAAGGTTGGAAAAGCATAAGACTATCAGAAGTCTTATGATGATGCACAAAAGACAAATACTTAGTTTTTTATGAGTGAGCATGTGTTTCTAAAGATTCGACCGATTCAAGAGATTGCAAAGAACAAGGGAAAACTTAGCCCTAGATATGTGTGGGTCCATTCAAAATTTTGGACCGTATTGGGGATGTGCATTCATGTTGGCTCTACCTCCACAATACATCAAGATGCACAATGTGTTCCATGTGTCAAATCTAAAGTGGTATGTCAAGGACACTAGTCGTGTCCTCAATCACGAACCAATTGAAATGAAGGACACCCTTTTATATAAGGAAGTTTCGGTCGACATACTTGATACTTGCACCAAGGAGCTCAGAAATAAGAAGATCAATATGGTAGAGTATCGTGGAAGAACCAGGATAGTGATGATGCTACCTAAGAGTTGAAGTCATATATGGAGGAAAGATTTCCTGACCTCTTCAAGGAAGTATGAATTTTGGGGGACACAATTCTTAATAAGGAGGGGAGGATGTGATAAAGTGAGTTTCTCTAATCTTGTTCAATTCCTATATTCCCTCATTTATGTTCACTTTTGACCTCAATTCATTATGTATTGACTATTTGATCAATAATGATCTTTAATTTTGTAATATAAAAACCAATGCGATTATTACATACCTTGTGGCACTATAATTTAGCTTAATTAATCATATTGTCCAAAGTAGTACATTATGTCACTAGTACCAAAATTATATCTAGTGTTGGTTAAAACAACCTATAATGTCAGTTATATACCAACACTTAAGTGGGCAACACTACAACCATAGGTCTAAGATGTCAGTTATTTGGGGACAACAAAATCGACGATAGAGATCCAGCCTCGATTGTGTGGATAAAGAAACTGACATAGATAGGAGTCTGAGGCGTCGGTTGCCTTACAAAAACCGACCTCAAAAGAGCCATACCAGGTCACATTTGTAACTGGTAAAAGACCCTATATCGTCGGTTTAGTAACAACCAACACCTATATAACATTTTTGTTGTTAGTTTCTCCCATATAACCGACGATTATGATGTACAGTGACAGTTAAATCAACTAAGCTGATGATTATGACATGCTACCCAGCATGACCGTGTTGTCTAACATGGCTATTTTGGTTTTGTCCTTTAATGTTGCCTATTTTACCAAAACTGATGACTCAGGACCATACTGTCGATTTTTTTTGTTATAACCGATGACCAAGTGTTGTTTTCTTTTAAATAGCAGGCATACAGACCTGTTGTTTGGATGGTCAGTAGGATGCAAGACCTATAGTTCAGAATTGGAGTTCTAAACTATAGGTTAACAACATCTTGTGAGTTCAGCTTAACAATAGGCCACCAAACCTACAATAACAAACATAATATGCATATTTTATTCATTCTCCAATTTCATTTCATCACATGTGCTGACATAAATCTTCACATTCATTCACACACATGATACTTCATTTACATATACACCAACTCCATTCTCATGGCATGCAGAAACACAATTCATTCATTCATCTTCACATTCACACACACGTATATAGATCATCATTCACATATTCACCAATAATTTACTCGTATCAAATTTAAAGTTGCAATAAGTCATAAGCACCACATGTATATAGAAAAAATTACATCAAACTTTAGAAAAGTCATTCTGTATCCCAATCAAATTCAAAGTCCACTTCCTTTTCCAAGGCTTGTGGTCATTCTTCTTGTATCTCATCTAGTTTTTCTATTGTATAAGGAAAATGTATGTCTTATAGCTTTTCTAGCGTATTGAAGTCTTTTGTTTTGAACACATATAAAGATATTGAGGTATATAATTAATAAGTTTGATATTTTCATATTATCTAATGATACTATATACTTATGATGATCAAGACTATATATTACATGTTATATCTCATTGATGTTTAGTTCCCCATATCTGACAGTCGTGTCCATATATCACATCACGTAGTATCTGCATGCCCAATCGTTGTCTTGTATAGAACTCTATAAATTTCAACATACAAAATGTTAATAAATAAAAGTAAGCATAGTTGGTATAAATATGTATTAAAGTCAGAAAACTACCTCAACATTCTCCCAAACTGTCGCTTTCTTTTTCTTGTCCACCTTTCCTCCATCCTTTTTTAATTCTTTTATAGGCCAATTCATTAATGTACACATCAAATTGCATTAGCATATAGTCATGTATATATATATATATATATATATTAAAGGATATAAATATAAAATTTACTCACGTGAATAATACCTTTTTCAAATCATGTCCATTATCTGTTTTGTCACCCTTAGGATCTAGATAATACACAGTTAGCTTCACAGGGACAATAACCAATAACACCCAATGTTTATTCCCGAGTGATAAATAGCAAACAAAATATAACTCAAAATCCATAATAAAATGTAATTTATTAAGTCAAAATTATTAAGTAGATTGAGTAAACTTACTCAATATTGTATGGAGCTAACATCACGCTGTTTTTATTTTTACCAAAATATTTAAGTGCAATAGAGAAGTATTGGGTAATAGATGAAAGGTCTTTAATTAAACAACTAATCAAGGATGGAGATAGAAATGCCACATGGGGCACTAAAAAGTCAATACAAACCCTATGTAAGTGGTTGCAAAACATATATCATGTATGCATTAATACATAAGAAAACAAATCAACATTTATAAAATGAGGTATATAGCTGTATAAAATCTCACCATATTCAAAATTCTATCACAAATGTATTCAACTGTTACAACCCCAATCTTGGGTTCATAAGGAGAGAAATGTAATTTCTCATTTTAAAGATATTGGAACAAATGATGATACAATTTGTGTTGAATAAATGAGTTTCGTTGAAAATAGCCTTGTTGTTTGATTTGTGGGCTTTTATTGGCTATTGGGCCCAGTAACAAAGAAAGAACAAAAGAAACTCTATTATTGAGTAAATAAGGAAATAAAGGAAAGAAAGATGGGAAAACCTTTAGAAGGCAAAAGAATATAATCCAAAGGTGGATTTTGTGCCTCTTGGGTTCCTTGGGCTCCAAGGAGTCTAAGGTTACAAGGAAAAGGCAATAATAAAGGAAAAGATTAATTAAGTATTTCCTTGTTACGAAAGAAATTGAAAAACAATGATAAAATGTTGAAAACAAGTGAAAAGAGGTGTAATTAAGTTATCCTTGATGGATTTTTGTATCCCAAGAATTCCTAATGTTAAAAGGAATACCAAAGAGGAAAATAAAAGAGAAATAAAGATAAATCTTCAAAAAGAGATATTTTAATAAAGAAAAAGTAAGATAATAAGAAAAGGGATGAAAAAGAAGGTAAGAGGCTAAGGAAATATTGCCAAGTGGGGATTTCGATCCATTAAGGTTCCCTGAGGTGCAAGGAACTCAAAATAATAATTTAATAGCAAATGGAAGAGACAATAGGTGAATATATATATATATATATATATATATATATAATTAAGAGATATCATGCACCCAAAGAAAAGTAACGTTTTATTTGAGATAATGAGTCCAATTTTGGTAGAGAGATAGATTAAGTCATTATGGACTTTCCCTCCAAATTTGGGATTAATTGGATGCTTGGTTTGGGAGTTATACCTTTTGTAAGATTCCCTAAAGTATTGGGTTTATAATAAATGTCACGTTTATATATAAATCCATAACAAGGATCAGGCACACCACACAGCAGCCGTTGGATTAAAATCCAAGGGTGCGCGGGTCATCTTCTACCTCTGGTAGGATTAGGAAACATGAGAGATCTGATCGATCTGGACTTTCTCTTAATCTCGTTCGTGTTTGGTTTTGGGAACTCATCCACAGAGTTAGGGAGAAGATTCCGAACTAAATCATACCCGGATTTCCGACCTGAGGTGGACTAGGGAATATTTCCCAAAAAAAAAGCTTGGCATCGATTCCCCTGACCCCGATCTATATAAAGGGGCACATGCCTCCCTTTAACAGGTAACTTTGCCCTTGGGACTCTGGCGGAGTCCACAGCCCGATCCCTGATTCAATTCGTGCGCCAAGTCATGCGCTACCCTGTCCTTGCCATGGCGTCATGGCCGATGAACCACCTGGCCGTTCCGTCGATTCCGATCAGCTCTAGCAGAACTGAGACCACCGACGAGTCCGGTGGCGCATGGCGAAGGAGGAGGAAGCATCGCCGGTTGCTGAGGAAGCCAAGATTTCAAAGTCAACTGAAGAGTTGACCGCCCGTAAAGCTGCTCTACGCGCAAGGACCTGCGCGAGGTAGAAGAAGAGGAAGGAGAAAAGACCTCCTTGCCCCCGCGTCTCTTTTGTAAGGAAAAGACCCTTAAGGTAATTTCACAGATCCTTTCTGTTAAACGAGTGCGTTGCCCGCGAGATCAGTTTTAATATTGATAAGTCGACGTGGCTGATTCTAATTGGTCAAAAAAGGAGTTATTTTGTAAAATATATATCTGATGATAGAAATATTGGATGAAGGTGATCCATACATGAAAGTTGATCAGAAAGACGTGAGGAATCCAATAAAAATATAATTGGAACCTGATATTTCTTGCAATTTCAAAAGTATACCAAGTTATCACCTTTGATGTATTAAATTGTAGTAAAACCCTAATTTGATAAGGAACTCGTTTTTAATGACTCTTTTAGGTTAATTTGGTTTGGAACCCTAATTCTGAGAAATATTAACCTATTAAGAATAAAAGGGAGAGTTAATTTTGAAAAAAAATAGTTTCATGCTTGTTTTAGGGTTTTATTCACATGATTATGTTTAGAAACCCTAATTTGGGAAAATATGGGTTTTAATGGGTTAAATCTGAAAATATAATTATAGAACTGTGTTTTCATGATATAATACCCTCAAGTTGGTGATTAGGGTTTTCTAATGGATAAATGAGGAATTAATAGTAAATGGAATACACTTATGAATTAAATCATGATGAAGTATGAATTATCAATTCGAAGGAAACTAAAGGTGGTAAATGAGTCTAATGATTTTGAAATAACTTAAAAGAGATAAAGATGGTAGTTTTGGTATAGAAGAGATATATTGGACTTTAACTGTGCCTTTGATGTTGAAATTAGGGTTTGTGAAATAAGAGGGCATTAAATGTGATAAAAGTATTATGGAGGTTAAAACCCTAATAAAACCCTAAAGTGGCCTAAAAAGCTTAAGGAGGAATCCAAGTTTAGCTTTAGAATGTTTTGGATAAATTATAACACTTCAATGTCATGCATTTAATTTCAGGATATTGATGATTGATTGTTGCTTGTTCTTTATCATTATTACTTGGACAACAAGTTACTCTGGATCAGGTATGTGGTTACGCTTATGACTACCCGAAATAGTTTTCCGGGATTTTTTTGATGTTTCCATCGTGACTTGAATTAAACTGTTGGATGTTTTAATTCATGCAAATTATAATGTGAATATGACTATCACATAAGAGATATGCCTACTAGCTCAAATCCTAGTCCCCTCTGTAGCTTAATGGGTTGACCTAGTAAATGGCTATCAATGGGGTAGGCCCATCAGGTCATTGGATGACTTAGTAAATGGCTACCAATGGGGTAGGTCCATCAAGTCACATTGAGTTAGAGATTGGACTACCTATGGGTAGTGCCATGCGACTCAACCCTAGATATTGATCTACCTGTTAGGTAGGATCATGCAGGGTTTAATAAGGGGCTACCTAGAGAGAGGTAGTATCCCAGTCCACTACAGGGACAACACAGTGATGGGGGATAGGAAAGGATTGAGGAGTATGGTTTAAAACGTAATCTTGGCTGTTAAATGATAATTGGTTGATTACTTTGTTATTATAGTTGCACGATTATTGTTTCCCCCACATACCAGCTTCTTGCTGACCGACGTTTTGTTTGTCGGTGTTTTAGGTACAAATAAAAAGAACAAACAGTAAAGTGGCAGATGTGGAATTAAACGAGGAATAACGTGCACAGGAGGATTAGTTAGTTTAGCATCTTCATGGATAGAAGTTTAGAAATCCCAATTTTTCCAAGGTAAGAAAAGTTTTATTTTATACCAATTTTCAGTTTAGTTGGTAAATTTATTAATTGTTATTGATTATTTGTCGAACCTTTGATCCTGTTGATTCGATAACGGCTCTGACCTTTGGGTCTCCCTTAATTGGGGGTTACCGGGAGGCGGGGTCGTTACAATTGGTATCAGAGCATAGGTTCCTCACTTAATCTTTAATAATTATTAAATTTTACAAATTTTTTAGAACCCAAGGGAGTTATTAGAGGATTATCCGAAAGACAGAGGTGTCTAGAAAAGGATCATGACCGGGGGCTGGCAATATTTTCCTCCACACCGCTAGTTGGAATACGAGGACTCCCGGATCCGTGTGACTGCCTGGCTAAAGTCTGAGGGTATGAATCAAAATAAGATACCTTTAGGACTCTCTCATCTTGTTCATCCTTTCTCAACTCAAATTCTGTTAAGGACCTTAAGGATTAGGGTTTCCTCTCTTCTCCTCGCCCTCTTGAGGTATGGGTAAGGTTGATAAAGATTAAGGAATCCTCCACCAAATTAATAAAAAGCATGTAAATAAGATGTCATGGACATAAGTTTGATAGAGTAAGCGTAAAAGAATAGATACATGCTTAGGTCGTATGACATAAGTTGTCATTGCCCTCAGGAGAGACCTGAGGCTAGCCCTCCTTGGCAGGAGGATGAGTAGAGAGAGTTAGTCTTAGAGGTAGAGACCTCCATTAAAAGTAGAGACCTAGCACATCCTTTGAGGATGATGTTAACCCTAACCCTAAGTGAAGGTTAGAGAGGGAGATGACATGAAGAGTTAGGTGTCATGGTTGACCGAGTGTTTGTTTGGACATGCCTTTGGGATGCCATACGAGGGTAGATGACCTAGTACCTTTGGCGACCCAACCCTGGAGAGGGTAGTGCATGCCATAACGAAGGATAGCTCCTTCGTGGATGAGGTTATTGGAGAGCCTATAGTTACCCTATGGGCTTAGACAAGTAGGGTATAGATTGATGAAATCCTGGTTAAGAGATCATGATGGATGGCTTATGAAAGGGCTATGGATGCTCTTGAGCAAACATAAGTTTGAGAATAGGCTTCACCCGCATAGAGGTATTCCTGTGAGCTTGAGCCTTCATGGAGAAAGGACCTCTATAGGAAGGCAAGATGTGGAGTTAGCTCTGAAGAGCAGGACCCCAGTATGGAGGTTGGAAGCCTAAAACCCTGAGACATGAGGAATAGTGGGGAGTAGAGGATGATGCGACCTAAGTAGAGGATAGTGGTTGCCTTATGCTTGACACCTGGATATCTTGGTTGCCTTTAGAGGAACCAAACCCTAAAGAGAAGTAGATGCTTCTGGTACCTATGTGCCTATGGTGTAAGTGATTACCTACTGGATGAGATAAAGAGTGATTTAGACCCTGAGGAGGTTTAAGTAACCAGTTGTGAGGCCTTGTACCTTATTGGTTGTCCTGGAAGAGGACTCAACTCTGAGGTGTTGTTTATATAAAAGGATCATGGAAGTATATGACATACCTTGGATATGTTGATTCGTGGTTAAGAGATTGAGTATGTAGTTGGATACCCAAAGGTGAACCTAGGGTTCCTAGGCCTAAGAGGGGAAGCAGGGTATCCAATGCTCATGATGAGAATTGAGTCTCTATAGTTTCGAGCAGGGTACTCTTCATGTATAGAGGAAAAAGGAAACCCCTTAAGTTAAAGGTAGGTTGATGAACCCCTCATAACTAAGTTGACCTAATGTTGAGGAAAGAGAACAAGTGTGACCTAGCATGGTTTAGTAGGTACACTTGTGCCTTAGTAGTTGCTGGGTTAGGCATACTCATGTGAATGTAAACCATAGGGATGGTTGTGACCTTGTTGTCAAGAGTTGTAGTATCCTCCCATCCTGGGAGAGGGACCCTTTGGTAAGGTGTGTACCAGTTTGTTGGTTTGTGGAAACCTAAAGAGGTTTCATAGGATCTTGAGAGAGCTAAGTGAAAAGTACATAGTATGAGATTGAACCTGCAGACCCATAGTTAACCATCTCTAAGGGCATATGGATGTGATACCATGGAGGTAACCAGTATGGGGCCTGACCAACGTCGGCAGGTTTCCATGACCCCTGTGAAGGGATGAAAGAGATGATGAAGGCTTGGGTGAGGTGCTACGTTGGACATGTACTATAATAGAATCCTAAGTCTATCCAAGGGTCAGGTAGGGATAAGACCAATGGAAGAAGGAGTTGCCTAATTCCCTAGTTGCACTTGACCATAGGGTCGGGAGGTAACAGCTATCATTGTCTGAGGGCCATGGGTTAGGAGATTGATCACCTTCATGAACTCATGGGACCCAAAGGGCAGATGAGTAGGGAACTCTCTGGATGCATAAAGAAAAAGGGATGACCCCAAAAGTGTCGGCACCCTATAGACCTAGAGGACATGATTAAGGATTGTGTGGTGACCCAAGTAGGTTCGAGACCAATTCTCCATGAATGTATTTTTTTTATATCATGATGTTGGTAATGTGGAGACATGAGTTTTACGTGTCAACTTAGATTTGAAGGTGTACTGGCAAGGTGGGCTATACCATCTCTACTCTTGGAATGGGAAGAACTCTGTATTTGGACGGCCGCCAAATGCTGATTTCTTCTTATTATGGGAGTGAGAGATAGGACAGTATGCATGCCACACACCACGGGTAAATATGAGGTGAGTTGGAACGTTTCTATAAGGAATGAGGATAGAGATGATAACGTTCCATGGTGGAGTGAATGATACATGGACAGGTACAAACGATAAGTGTATTAATGAAATCATCTTGTGAGGATATTTTATCATGATCTAGGTGGAATTTGCAAGACATGCAAGGTTGAGATTGTTCATCACGAAGAGGAGCTCAGAGTTTCTTGATAAAGACAAACTTAGAGATGAGAGGATAAGTAGAATCCATGGAGGTGTATGTCTTCAACATTACCTAACACCTATGGATAAGAAGTGGTAAGGAATGCTCTGTTTGAGATATAGCTGCCTAGTTTAGCTGGAAGCTAGAAGAAGTTGAGGTTGTTAGGCTAACCATAAGATGAGGAAAAGAGGTAAGTTTGGCTAACACCCAAATGTATTAATAGTGGTTAATCAAGTAAATGATTGTTTGGTTAGCCAGTCTAATCCGTGATATAATGAAAGGATGGTTGAAGAACCTCAGATGTACTTCTTTATAATGGAAAGTGATGAAACCCTAATGAGAGTGGTTTAAGGTTTCTGAGGTATCAATCTTGAGGAATCATGATATACCAGAGATTATGGTTTTAAGATCACCAAACATCGTGATACTACAAAGATAGTAAGTGATGGTAGCACTTTGGCTGCTTGATGTGAAGTTGCATGTAGCATGTGGCCATGCAAGCCAAGGGTGAAGGACGAACACCAGTAACCCCGTGCTTTGACTTAGAGGTTAAGAGACTCCCTGAGAGGGAATAGGAGTTCATCACTGTGGATGATGTGGAAAATCTCCCCTGGACCAAGGAAAGTCATGATGCAACATGGGTTATGGTAGATCGCCTTACCTAGATGACATGAGAAAGAAAGAGTACTGTCAAGGGACAGATCGAGTTGAACTACACATGAGAGAGATGGTTTAACTACACCGTGATGCGAGTTCAAAAGTTCTTGAGTATGACCAAGGTTCACTTCCATGAAGTGGAAGTGGATACATGAAGAACTCGATGTTAGTACAGTTTATCACCCCTAACTAATGGTTAGTATGATCCAGACTAGAGGGTCTGATGAGGACAAGTGTGCTTGTTCAGGGTGATACAAAGAGAGAGTTCTTAAGATGAGATGTTAACCACCATAGCCTTTATCGGGATGCAAGAAGTTCCATAAGGAGGTAGTGTCAGTCACCACTTCATTAAGATTATGTTGGTGAAGGAGGCCTCGTGAAGGTCATAAAAGAACCATAGTGTGTGCAGATGAAGTCGCTTGATCGTGCAATGGCTGAGAGAGAGCCCAAGGGTGACATGAGTCACGAGCTGATGCAAAGTAGACTGACATGCAGTTCACTGTGGGAGAATATGTGATGTGAAAATCCGACCCCTCTAAGCTACAGCGGAGGAAGCTGAGCCCCCGATATATGGGTCCATTTGAGATGGATTGGTGGATATGGTTGTGTTTAACCTGACCCTCAGGATAAGGTGATGTGTTCCATGAGTCCGGTCTAGAGCACTATGTGAGGTACCCAAGCCATGTGCTGAGCCCTGAACCTATTCAGCTTTTGAGAGTCTGGAATGTCCTGAGTTACCTATGAGGGTACGATATACCAAGGTAAGAAAGAACTCAGATGGAAGAATATGAGATGATGAAGGTTCTTGGGAAGCACCACGGAAAGGGTGAAGCCACATGGAAGCCATGATGGACATATGAAAGGATTATCCTATTTGTTTGCTTTCTTGATGGAATTTTGAGGACAAAATTATTATAAGAGGGGAAGGATGTTACAACCCCAATCTTGGGTTCATAAGGAGAGAAATGTAATTTCTCATTTTAAAGATATTGGAACAAATGATGATACAATTTGTGTTGAATAAATGAGTTTCGTTGAAAATAGCCTTGTTGTTTGATTTGTGGGCTTTTATTGGCTATTGGGCCCAGTAACAAAGAAAGAACAAAAGAAACTCTATTATTGAGTAAATAAGGAAATAAAGGAAAGAAAGATGGGAAAACCTTTAGAAGGAAAAAGAATATAATCCAAAGGTGGATTTTGTGCCTCTTGGGTTCCTTGGGCTCCAAGGAGTCTAAGGTTACAAGTAAAAGGCAATAATAAAGGAAAAGATTAATTAAGTATTTCCTTGTTACGAAAGAAATTGAAAAACAATGATAAAATGTTGAAAACAAGTGAAAAGAGGTGTAATTAAGTTATCCTTGATGGATTTTCGTATCCCAAGAATTCCTAATGTTAAAAGGAATACCAAAGAGGAAAATAAAAGAGAAATAAAGATAAATCTTCAAAAAGAGATATTTTAATAAAGAAAAAGTAAGATAATAAGAAAAGGGATGAAAAAGAAGGTAAGAGGCTAAGGAAATATTCCCAAGTGGGGATTTCGATCCATTAAGGTTCCCTGAGGTGCAAGGAACTCAAAATAATAATTTAATAGCAAATGGAAGAGAAAATAGGTGAATATATATATATATATAATTAAGAGATATCGTGCACCCAAAGAAAAGTAACGTTTTATTTGAGATAATGAGTCCAATTTTGGTAGAGAGATATATTAAGTCATTATGGACTTTCCCTCCAAATTTGGGATTAATTGGATGCTTGGTTTGGGAGTTATAACTTTTTTAAGATTCCCTACAGTATTGGGTTTATAATAAATGTCACGTTTATATATAAATCCATAACAAGGATCAGGTACACCGCACAGCAGCCGTTGGATTAAAATCCAAGGGTGCGCGGGTCATCTTCTACCTCTGGTAGGATTAGGAAACATGAGAGATCGGATCGATCTGGACTTTCTCTTAATCTCGTTCGTGTTTGGTTTTGGGAACTCATCCACAGAGTTAGGGAGAAGATTCCGGACTAAATCATACCCGGATTTCCGACCTGAGGTGGACTAGGGAATATTTCCCAAAAAAAAGCTTGGCATCGATTCCCCTGACCCCGATCTATATAAGGGGGCACATGCCTCCCTTTAACAGGTAACTTTGCCCTTGGGACTCTGGCGGAGTCCACAGCCCGATCCCTGATTCAATTCGTGCGCCAAGTCATGCGCTACCCTCCCCTTGCCATGGCGTCATGGCCGATGAACCACCTGGCCGTTCCGTCGATTCCGATCAGCTCTAGCAGAACTGAGACCACCGACGAGTCCGGTGGCGCATGACAAAGGAGGAGGAAGCATCGCCGGTTGCTGAGGAACCCACGATTTCAAAGTCAACTGAAGAGTTGACCGCCCGTAAAGCTGCTCTACGCGCAAGGACCTGCGCGAGGTAGAAGAAGAGGAAGGAGAAAAGACCTCCTTGCCCCCGCGTCTCTTTTGTAAGGAAAAGACCCTTAAGGTAATTTCACAGATCTGTTAAACGAGTGTGTTGCCCGCGAGATCAGTTTTAATATTGATAAGTCGACGTGGCTGATTCTGATTGGTCAAAAAAGGAGTTATTTTGTAAAATATATATCTGATGATAGAAATATTGGATGAAGGTGATCCATACATGAAAGTTGATCAGAAAGACGTGAGGAATCCAATAAAAATATAATTGGAACCTGATATTTCTTGCAATTTCAAAAGTATACCAAGTTATCACCTTTGATGTATTAAATTGTAGTAAAACCCTAATTTGATAAGGAACTCGTTTTTAATGACTCTTTTAGGTTAATTTGGTTTGGAACCCTAATTCTGAGAAATATTAACCTATTAAGAATAAAAGGGAGAGTTAATTTTGAAAAAAAAATAGTTTCATGCTTATTTTAGGGTTTTATTCACATGATTATGTTTAGAAACCCTAATTTGGGAAAATATGGGTTTTAATGGGTTAAATATGAAAATATAATTATAGAACTGTGTTTTCATGATATAATACCCTCAAGTTGGTGATTAGGGTTTTCTAATGGATAAATGAGGAATTAATAGTAAATGGAATACACTTATGAATTAAATCATGATGAAGTATGAATTATCAATTCGAAGGAAATTAAAGGTGGTAAATGAGTCTAATGATTTTGAAATAACTTAAAAGATATAAAGATGGTAGTTTTGGTATAGAAGAGAAATAATGGACTTTAACTGTGCCTTTGATGTTGAAATTAGGGTTTGTGAAATAAGAGGGCATTAAATGTGATAAAAGTATTATGGAGGTTAAAACCCTAATAAAACCCTAAAGTGGCCTAAAAAGCTTAAGGAGGAATCCAAGTTTAGCTTTAGAATGTTTTGGATAAATTATAACACTTCAATGTCATGCATTAAATTTCATGATATTGATGATTGCTTGTTGCTTGTTCTTTATCATTATTACTTGGACAATAAGTTACTCTGGATCAGGTATGTGGTTACGCTTATGACTACCCGAAATAGTTTTCCGGGATTTTGTTGATGTTTCCATCGTGACTTGAATTAAACTGTTGGATGTTTTAATTCATGTAAATTATAATGTGAATATGACTATCACATAAGAGATATGCCTACTAGCTCATATCCTAGTCCCCTCTGTAGCTTAATGGGTTGACCTAGTAAATGGCTACCAATGGGGTAGGCCCATCAGGTCATTGGATGACTTAGTAAATGGCTATCAATGGGGTAGGTCCATCAAGTCACATTGAGTTAGAGATTGGACTACCTATGGGTAGTGCCATGCGACTCAACCCTAGATATTGATCTACCTGTTAGGTAGGATCATGCAGGGTTTAATAAGGAGCTACCTAGAGAGAGGTAGTATCTCAGTCCACTGCAGGGACAGCACAACGATGGGGGATAGGAAAGGATTGAGGAGTATGGTTTAAAACATAATCTTGATTGTTAAATGATAATTGGCTGATTACTTTGTTATTATAGTTGCACGATTATTGTTTCCCCCACATACCAGCTTCTTGCTGATTGTCGTTTTGTTTGTCGATGTTTTAGGTACAAATAAAAAGAACAAACAGTAAAGTGGCAGATGTGGAATTAAATGAGGAATAACGTGCACAGGAGGATTAGTTAGTTTAGCATCTTCATGGATAGAAGTTTAGAAATCCCAATTTTTTCAAGGTAAGAAAAGTTTTATTTTATACCAGTTTTCAGTTTAGTTGGTAAAGTTTATTAATTGTTATTGATTATTTGTCGAACCTTTGATCCTGTTGATTGGATAACGGTTATGACCTTCGGGTCTCCCTTAATTGGGGGTTACCGGGAGGTAGGGTCGTTACATCAACCAAGCATAACCAAACAACTCTAAAATATCTTGTAGAAATATACTAGTATCATGAGGTTGACCTACACCATCCTCCTTAATAGAAACCATCATAGGCGACCCTTCTTCATATTCGCCTATTAATAATGACATACCCCTGCATTGAGGACCTATCAAGTCGAATAGGTCCTTTGCAGGTGAACTAGGTAATTGAGGAGGAGGTAGATATGGAGGTGGAGGATGAGGTGTAATGAGTTTCTTAGGAGATAGGTCCTACACATATATAATCTTATATAAATGGTGTCATGTATGTAAAGTTACAAACACAATGTAAATTTACGATATATCAGTATAGATAACTCCAACTTTCTGCCATGCCACCACGCCATCTTCTACATCACCTATCGTGTTGTTTTAGGTGTGGTCATATGGGAAGTAAAGTCTGCTTCCAAGGGGCATAGACAAGGTTCAGCGTCACACGAACTGCATCAATAGGCAACTATGCACCATGACTTGTGCTTCAAGGTGTGAGTAAGTTGCGCCCACAACAACGACATATTCTTGTAATTTAAGACAACACGGCCTCAACCCCTACAAATTTTCTTAGAGTGTTATACATATTATACAAATCATTCTAAAAGACTACAATGTCATAAAAATTTACAACAGACGTGCTAGGTGGTAGGGCTATAGGATTACTCCCAACCACCTCAGTCATAGGAGGGTCCACCTCTTATGAAGAGCGGGGTGACATAAGTACATTCTAAGGAGCTGATTGAGAAGCATGATACTAGCTCATTTCTTCCTGAATTCCCTTAGAAATTAACTCTTATACCTCCTCTTTTAAGAATCCCCCTTTCTGGACAAATTTGCGCCTATTCTCTGATGGCCGAAAGAACAATCTTATACCGAAACCAACACCTGCAGCCCTAACACGCCCAGGATGCTCTAGGCTACCTAGAGCAACTATCAATTCATCTCTTATCACCTCAGGAATGAACTTGCCTTGTTTCCTTTGCTCGTGGAGCTCCCACTAATCATCATCGATAGTAATTTGTAAGTAAAATATAACAATCATCAATACTAATTTCTTTGAGAGTTGAATTTTTCTAGTTTTGCAGCCACCTCAGTAGTTACGGGGTTTGGTATATCTCCAGATTTGTTATTCCTCCCAGCTATCCAAAGAACATGGTGAAGTAGAGGTTCATTAGTGTAGAGGACCCATTAGTCCCAAGAGTAGGGTATTGAGAAGAAGATGATTGCAATAGCTTTTGGCGAAGATGTGCATAACTAGATGGACCCAACATGTGGTTGTGTACATTCTTTGTACGCCTTTCTCTTTGAGCATCACTTGTATCCTAGATAGTAATAACCATCAATAGTAATTTGTAAGTAAAATATAATAATTAAGTCAAGGTAAAATAATGTATTCGTAAGAATGTATTCAAAATGGGGAGTGTGGCTTAATACCTTGAATTCATTGATATTTTTCATAGAAACAAACACCTCCCACTTCTTTGGGTCAAGATAGCTTTGTTGCTCTATGACTGACTTCTTCCTCTTCTCAACACCTCATATGTATAGTCTTGTCAGAGTTGTCCTATTATTCATCAGTACCCTCCCAGAATGTTGCATCACCTTTTTACAATGTAGTTTTTCATCCAAGTTATATATGATCTGTAAAAGTTCATATACTTAATGGAATATTCTTAAAAATAGAATTGTAAATAACTTCAAAATAGAATTGCAAATGATAATATCTCACACGTTGTTCTTTCCTTATGAAGTCTTTCTTGCTTTTATCAATTTTATGCCAAGATTCTACTGCTACACTACAATGTCTACGAGTAAGAACCCCTAGATATGCCACAAAAAAGCTACAGTTCTTTCCAAAAAGATTTCCTGCATGATCAGACTCAACGACCAACTTTGGTTCATCACCCCTTTATTATATCAACTTGTTCATCATGGTGATGCCCCTTATTTTTTGAATATCAAAGATGCTTCTCATCAAGATGAACAAGATCCTCAGGTGTACATCCTAAACCTAAAATTGACAAAAAAAACACATATAGGTCATAAAAAGATATAACTTAAAAATGCAATAAAATAATACAAAAATGCAATAAGATAGACATATTGTAAAATGCACATCTCTGTAATAAAACTATACAACTTACAATAGTGTCAAGGTGCACATCATGATGTTGCTCATCCTCACAATCATCATACTCATGGTCATACGCCATTTTAAAAAATATCGTATAAAAATAGTCAAAAATGAAATATAAGATTGTAAAATGCACATCTAACATTTTAAAAAATAAAAGCATGCCTCTAATATTGAGATCTTTTATCGATTAACATTCCCTCAGTATGATCTCCATTCACATACAAGTCAATGTCAATTTCAATATTTGGTGTTGGAAAGACAACTGAGAATGGACTAGAGTCGTCATACTTGTCATAGTATTCTTCTTCATCTATAGGATTTTCAATGAACTTCCTTTTACCATGAAGAACAACTAATCATTTTTATTTGCAAGATCATCGATATAAATACTTGCTTCACTTGTGATGCCATTATGAATAGTTCACCTTTCTTTCCAATCTTTTTAAAAGTCACTAATGTGAAACTCAATTCATCCACTACAACTCCTTTGGTGTTATCAACCTGATTACACTTAAAGACTAGAATTTTGAAATCTACATAGTCAAACTCCCATATGTCTTCAATGACACCATAATATGACATTTTAGCTTCACGTGGACTCTTATCCTTTACTCTAGAAAAAACAATGAAGATGCTTCAAGGGTGACCCTACTATTTTGGATGACACTCTTATCATCTTGACGCTTTGTGTAATATAAAAACCCATTTATATCAAACCCTTCATTAGACATAACATTCATTTTTGGTTTAAAGAAAAGACGATTGATATTTTTAGGGACATTATTTGGTGTTTGAGATACTTGACATAAGACTTTATCTTCAAACCACCTAGTAAATGTCTTGTTATGCTCTCTAGAAAGCCACATCGAATTAGCTCGAGGATATTTGTCTTGATGAAATTGGTATGTTTAGTGATAAACACTCACTTCGTCGATGTTGTGTAAAGTGAGCTTGTTCCCACAACTCACAACTGATTATTTTCACTCGTGCTCCTAAAGTCCCTTTTCAGAATAGTCCTTAATATTCTTCTCATTTATAGGAGCTTCATCACAACTTAGAAAGTCATTGCAAAAGTCCATAATCTCCCTGACCACATAACCCTCAATAATATTCCATTCAAGATGATAATGGTTTCAAACATCACCTTTAAAGATGCTCATGTACCTTTCAAAAGGATACATCCAATGCAAGAAACTGATCCCAAAATTTTCACTTCCCTAGTCAAATGGACAATAAGATGTACCATGATATCAAATAATGGAGTAAAATACATCTCAAGATGGCATAGGGTAACAACCACTTCTATATGCAACTTATCAAGATTCTCATGATCAATAACTTTGTTGCATAGAGTGTTGAAGAAGAAACAAAGTTTGGTGATTACAAACCATACATGCTTCGGTAGTATAGATCAAATTGCCACGGGCAACATTTGTTGCATTAGAGTATGACAATCATGAGATTTAAGACCTATCATCTTTGGATCTTTCATTGATACCGGTCTATGGATATTGGAAGAGTATCCATGTGGTATCTTAACATTAAGTTTTCTTCTCCTTTCTAGACAACGTGTAATGAGCAGGAGGTAAATATGTTTTCCGATCACTCCTAACTACTTTTTTTAACTTTTCCTTATTCCCATTTCATGTAGGTCTATTCTGGATTTGATGCCATCTTTAGTCTTACCTGGTATATTCAACAGAGTACCAATGACGCTATCACAACCATTTTTCTCAACATGCATTACATCGATAGAATGCCTAACTGCCAAAAAACTCCAATAAGAAAGATCCCAGAATATTGACCTCTTCTTATATAAAGAATTGTCACTGTAACACCTAGATTTTCATATCACGTGAGCGGAAGAAAAAAAAATTTCTTTCATCTGGGAGTGTCACAAACATGATTACCAATGCAATTACAGTAAATGAAACACTTTGCATTATTGGAAAATTGATTCATACATAGTTTCTATTAATATAAAACTTTATCATATATATATATATCCATAAAGTCTAATCTATTGGTAATATAACGAAGCATGATAAAAAGGTATCTAAACCTTGGATTGTCTGGGTGAATGGCACCCCACTAGGCAAGATTGAAAATCTCCTAGACCTTTACTTGTCCTTTGATCTTCAGTTGCTCCAAACCCTGCGGACATCGCGTCCCCAACCATGCATTGGGAAAAACAATCGTTAGAGTAAGTGGCATGAGTATTCCAAAATGTACATTAATAAAAAAACTAAAGATGTTACAAAATATTCTTGGACATTATCAAACTAATATCAATGTTGATTAAAATATGGAAATATAATATCTCTTAAATTCTTTAACTCATATTTTTCTACTCTATCTTTTTGGAGACCTATACTAGGGGTCTTATGACCTACACCAAAGTGTCTAGGTCATACTTATCTTATCTAAACTCCTATCATCACACTGATGGATGAGATCACATACATGCTCTAATATAAAGTATCTTTTACTTACACTTTTTATCTATTTATGGCCAACATTATACAATAAGTCCTCCTCTGTGATACCAAAGTTTCCTCTATGGTGCAACACACCCTCTGTTGGCACAACGTGCCCTATGTTAACACCAAAGTGTCCTCTATGGTGCAACACACCCTCTTTTGGCACAATGTGCCCTCAGAAATGGAGTAAACACTCCTATGAATTGGCAACAGCTGCCTCTGAATCATCCCGGGACTCTCTGAATTAGGACTTATTATATAATTTATTATGTGAAGGTTTTGAATTAATTATCTTAAGTCTATCTTTACTAAACTCTGAATCTGAACTTATCTGAAACTGAGTACTCAACATGTACTTAGTTTTGAATCTGAAATCTGAATCTGAATCTCTACTCTTTAAAATATGAAATGAATCTATTATAGAATTTGGATATGTATCTCAAATTACAACATAATTTAGATTGGGGCCTATAACCCTTATCATGTATCTTTATTCAAAAACTGGCTACTCACACATTGAGTAGTCTATGTCTGAATCTAAATCTCTTATGCTTAAGTTCTAAACTAAATTCAAAGCTGGATTTGAATATGTATCTCATTATCTGGGTAAACCTTATTCTAAAACTTTGATTTGGTAAGATTACTTCATTATACCAATTATATCATACATGAGTCTAATGTCTTATGAGACAAGATCTGAAATGAGTATAGAAATACTAAGTATACAAAAGTAACTTAAGTAATGTGTATAGGTAAAGTATGATATATGATTATTGGCAAAATAACTCGTTCTCTATTGAAACCTCATCAAAATATGATCTTAATGGACTTAAGTCTTAAATCATAAACCATAGAATAAAAACCTTAGAAAATCTTAACTTGCATCTTAATCATACTCAATTTATATTAAATCTCATTAAGTCTGATCTCAATACATTCATATGAACTTAAATATTATACCTTAAAGTATAAATCATATATATTCTCATTGTGCAACTCAATCATGACTTAATGTCTCATAATTTGATAATATCATCACAAACTCATGTTGCAATATCTTTAATCCCACTAGTACATTTATCCTAGAAATTAGGTCATGGTCTACCATGTGCACCACCCATATCTCTTATTAAGGAATCTAGTTCACTTCTTAATTCTTAGATCACTACATATATAAGAAACCTTGATGACATGTTCCTACTTGAATGCTTGGCACACAATTATACCCATACACGAGGAAAAAACTTAACCACATTTTCTATTTGAAATCTCAATACATGATTAATGACCCTAATAACATATTTGTACTTAAAATTCTAATACATTGTTATATCACATAATCATGAAAGGGTGGCCGTCTAATTTTTATCTCATATCTTGTAGTCCTGAATATCCATATAAAATATCTTTAAGGGATATGATAGAAATATATTTTTTTATCCTTATTATAAACTTAAGTCATGATCTAGAATCCTTCCATGACACATCACTGCTTAAGGTGTTGAGCATATGAATTTCTACAATCATAAGCATGTAAAATTTTCCTTACATATTAACTTAGAATTTAGGACATGAAGGTCTTAACTAAGAAGCATGTAAATGTACTTGGTTTGATAAACATAAATACTCATGGGCATGAACCACTTACCTTTTGCACTGATGATGTCCTTAACTTAGTCTTGATTACTTGTTCCAAATGTTAATCACCTGATTCATAGATTCATAACCTAACTTATCATTCATCATCTAGCCACATGCCAAATCTGATTAACAACAAGATTATATACATGCATTAGATTCTCATCATTAACTCTAATTATCTTCATTTTAGGGTTTTGGCCAAGTTAGGTTCCAAGTTTCTTACTTATTCATTGGATGATCATATAATTATCTAGAGGTCATCATGATGGTGTGGTTCGAGTTTCATGCCATTATGATGTTCCATGCATTATATATGACCATTTCAAGGTTTAAGGCGTTTACATGTATTCTAGGCTCAAATGACTCACAATAGAGCATCTAGATCATGATTCATCAAGTCAAGAGGTCCATACATAAAAGATGATTTAGATCAGCAATAATAGGCCATAATAAACACACTCAAAGTAAGGTGATGTCCACTAGTGTCTAGGCACCATGATCCAAAATGGGGTAGCAACATACAATCACACGTGCAATTAGGGCCACATAAGACAACCATTCAGAAAAAGATCTTGGAATGGAGTTAGGGCCATAACTAAGCATAACTTGCTAATTTTAAAGGTTAGGGTGAGACTATATGTCATTTCAAAACAAGATTATCAATATAGGCCCGACATCATCACTAATGTGTCAAATAAGTCACACACGGGCAATATGGGTAAATTAAGAGCAATAGGGTGATTAGGGATCCCATGAACTTTAATGGTGCATAAGATTAACTGATTTGATGAGAAAGAGAGTACAAGTTTATCAACCATTCAAACTTCATCATAATCATGCATTACATATGTTCAATCATGGTCAAAGATCTCATTTTTAGCATACTAGAGAAAAAGGAAGGGGTTTTAGGGTCTGAAACTATGCTCAAATTGTAGATCATTTTGAGATGATCGATTTGATATATAATTTTTCTATGTTTGGCCTTAAGGTGGGGGAGATATTGAGAACTATATTAAAAAGGGTGGCATTACCTATAATATCATGCAAAGGATCTGGGACGTCCGCTTGTGGGAGCATCGTGGTCCTGCCACAACCCAGTGGCATTTGTAGCTCCTCTTTCTTGTACAGTGCCAACTCCAAGCAGTGGCTAGGTCTGCCAGAGAGAAGAGAAGAAGGATCATACGGGCTCGGGGGAGTAAGGAGAGTAGTTGGTCGATTTCATGGTAGGAGTGCGGACCTGTGGAAGGTTTTCATGAGCACAGTGGTGGACGAGGGCATAAAGCCCCAAGTGACGAGGGGCGGCGGCGGCCAGGTCGAGCTCGCCAGAGTCGCATGTGTGTCATGGTGGAGGTAGTGGGGGAATTGACCGAGGTGCCAACTGCCATCCCTATGGCTCGACACAGCCAATCGTCTATCCATCTTGTGCTATGATGGCCTGATGGGTGGGTTTCTTGGTGGTGGCGCCAACAAGTTGAAGGTAGGAGAAGAAGTTGGAAATAGAGTTAAAGAGCAAGGAAGTGTGAGAAAAGAGAAGAAAAGATTCAGGGAAGAAGCTTTATATACAAAACTAGGGTTAGATACAAAAACAAGGGCTAGAATGATTACAATGGAGGAGCTTGAAGGGGGTAAATGGCGGCCATTGTGGCTCGCGTCGGTGGATGGAACCGGGGGGGATGCCCCTAGCCGTCAGATCTCAAATTGGCCATCTAACAGCTAAGACTAGATGCATGTTAGTGTTTTCCCTATAATGGGTGGAGGCTATTGGGCCGTGCCCCATAATTGGGCCCATTTTGTTCAAAAGCAAAATAAACCCAACATTAAACAGATATATTCAATGGACCATAACTTTGGCTACATAGCTCTGATTCAGGTGATTTTTGTGCCGTTGGATTCATAATTGAATCCTATACAATGTGGTACATATTCGATAGATAAAAGATCATAGTGTTGAGGTTCAAAGTTAGATACAATAAGGTGACATGATATAGAAAGATACTTAGTTAAAAGTACAAATTAAAGTCGCACATTGCAAAATTGACCATGGTAATCGAGAAAATCGGATAATCATGACAATCCCATTATGAATTCAAAATCAAATTGAGTAAGAGAGACTTGATGAGAGAGAGGAGTACAATAGAGGAGAGGGAAAAAGGAAAGGAAAGACTAACATTTATATTTTGAGTTAACCATAGTACTAGGTGCATGTAAAAAGAGAAGTATGCATTTTGAATCACATTTTATATTTCCTGCCTCAATTTCTTATAATAAATATCACTTCGTGATATTTTTGCATAAACACCTTCAACTAATTCTATTTGAGAAAAACTACATCATTAGACTTAAATTAGCCTAGAAATTTTGGGATGTTACAATTCTACCCACCTTGAAATAAATTTCATCCTCCAAATTTCTCAAGGCTACTACCCACCTTAGGGTTCTTCTTACATCTTCATTTATTGTAAGAAACACTTATGTCCTAACTTTTTCATGAAAACATATATGTAATGTATCTTCATAAAATATTTATGTAAGCATTATCTATTACCTTGGTCCATTTCTCAACTCATACTTAGGGTTTATGGAACCAAACTTGGATCTATATTTAGGGCATCTACCACAACTTTTAACTATAGGCATAGGTGACTATCTACCTTTAAGTCTTTAGGTGCTTCCTACATTCCTAGATATGTGGTGATTAGGAACATACCCAGAGATGTGGGATCTTAACATGCTACCCATCACTAACTTACTAATGCACATGTCCCATACCACATGCACTAGTGAGAAAGGAGAAGTGCATACAAGGTCTAATGCTCATGACATTTCTCTTCAAGTCTCAATTGGGTGGCCATAACCAATGAGAGTGGAGAGGTTATATCATTAGCTAGGGTTAGGTTGATACCCTAGATTTAAATAGGAAAACACCCATCTCTATTCTCTATAAGGTGAAAAGACTAGTCATTCTTGGTCATAACATCTTTTTCTGACTCCATTCTAATACCTTATATATATATATATATTAACGTATATAAATATAAAAATTTACTCACGTGAATAATGCCTTTTTCATATCATGTCCAATTATCTATTTTGTCACCCTTAGGATCTAGATAATACAGAGGTAGCTTCATAGGGACAATAACCAATAACACCCAATGTTTATTCTCGAGTGATAAAAAGCAAAAAAAAAAAATAACTCAAAATCCATAATGAAATGTAATTTATTAAGTCAAAATTATTAAGTAGAGTAAGTAAACTTACTCAATATTGTATGGAGCTAACATAACACTCTTTTTATTTTAACCAAAATATTTAAGTGCAATAGAGCAGTATTGGGCAATACATGCAAGATCTTTAATTAAATAGTTAATCAAGGATGGAGATAGAAATGCCACATGGGGCAGTGAAAAGTCCATACAGACCCTATGTAAGTGGCTGCAAAACATATATCATGTATGCATTAATACATAAGAAAACAAATCAATATATATAAAATGAGGTATATAGTTGTATAAAATATTACCATATTCAAAGTTCTATCGTAGATGTATTCAATCAAGCATAACCAAACAACTCCAAAACATCTTATAGAAATATACTAGAATCAAGAATTTGACCTACAACATCCTCCTTAATAGAAACCATCATAGGCAACCCTTATTCATATTTGCCTATCAATAATGTCATACCCCTACATTGAGGACCTATCAAGTCGAATAGGTCCTTTGTAGGAGAACTAGGTAATTAAGGAGGAGGTGGAGATGGAGGTGGAGGATGAGGTGTAAGGGGTTTCTTAGGAGATAGGCCCTACACATATATAATCTTATATAAATGGTGTCATGTATGTAAAGTTACAAACACAATGTAAATTTACCATATATCAGTATAGATAACTCCAGCTTTCTACCACGCAACCACGCCATCTTCTGCATCACCTATCGTGTTGTTTTAGGTGTGGTCATATGGGAAATATAGTCTGCTTCCAAGGGGTGTAGACAAGGTTCAGTGTCACATGAACTGCATCAACAGGCAACGATGCACCATGAATCGTGCTTCAAGGTGTGAGTTAGTCATGCCCACAACAACGACATATTCTTATAATTTAAGACAACATGACCTCAGCCCCTACAAATTTTCTTAGAGTGTTATACATATTATACAAATCATTCTAAAAGACTACTATGTCATAAAAAAATTTACAATGGACGTGCTAGGTGGTAGGTCTGTTGAATTACTCCCAACCACCTCAATCGTAGGAGGGTCCACCTCTTATGAAGAGTGGGGTGACATAATTACAGTCTAAGGAGTTGATTGAGAAGCATGATACTAGCTCATTGCTTCCTGAATTCCCTTAGTAATTAACTCTTGTACCTCCTCTTTTAAGAATCCCCCTTTCTGGACAAATTTGCACTTATGATGTGATGGGCGCAAGAACGATCTTATACCGAAACCAACACCTGCATCCCTAACACGCCCAGGATGCTATAGGCTACCTAGAGCAACTATCAATTCATCTCTTATCCCCTCAGGAATGAACTTGCCTTGTTTCCTTTTCTCGTGGAGCTCCCACTAATCATCATTGATAGTAATTTGTTAGTAAAGTATAACAATCATCAATACTAATTGCTCTGAGAGTTTAATTTTACAATTTTTGCAGCCACCTCAGTAGTTACGGGGTTGAGTATATCTCCATATTTGTTAATCCTCCCAGCTATCCAAAGATCATGGTGAAGTAGAGGTTCATTAGTGTAGAGGATCCATTAGTCCCAAGAGTAGGCTATTGAGAAGAAGATGCCTGCAATAGCTTTTGGCAAAGATGTGCATAACTAGCTAGACCCAACATGTGGTTGTCCACATTCTTTGTACGCCTTTCTCTTTGAGCATCACTTGTTTCCTAGATAGTAATAATCATCAATAGTAATTGGTAAGTAAAATATAACAATCAAGTCAAGGTAAAATAATGTATTCATAAGAATTTATTCAAAATGGGGAGTGTGGCTTAATACCTTGAATTCATTGATATTTTTCATAGAAACAAACACCTCCCACGTCTCTGGGTCAAGATAGCTCTATTGCTCTATGACTGACTTCTTCCTCTTCTCAACATCTCGTATGTATAGTCTTGTCAGAGTTGTCCTATTATTCCTCAGTACCCTCCCACAACGCTGCATCACCTTTTTACAATGTAGTTTTTCATACAAGTTATATATGCTTTGTAAAGTTCATATACTTAATGGAATATTCTTAAAAATAGAATTGTAAATAACTTTAAAAATAGAATTGCAAATGATAATATTTCACACGTCGTTCTTTCCATATGAAGTCTTTCTTGCTTTTATAATTTTTTTTGCCAAGATTCTACTGCTACACTACAATGTCTACGAGTAAAAACCCCTAGATATGCCACAAAAAAGCTACGGTTCTTTCCAAAAAGATTTCCTGCATGATCAGACTCAACGACCAACTTTGGTTAATCACCCCTTTATTATATCAACTTGTTCATCATGGTGATGCCCCTTATTTTTTGAATACCAAAGATGCTTCTCATCAAGATGAACAAGATCCTCAGGTGTACATCCTAAACCTAAAATTGACAAAAAAAACATATAGGTCATAAAAAGATATAACTAATAAATGCAATAAAACAATACAAAAATGCAACAAGATAGACATATTGTAAAATGTACATCTCTGTAATAAAATTATACAACTTACAATAGTGTCAAGGCACACATCATGATGTTGCTCATCCTCACGATCATCATACTCACGGTCAGACACCATTTTAAAAAATGTCATATAAAAATAGTCAAAAATGAAATATAAGATTGTAAAATGCACATCAAACATTTTAAAAAATAAAAGCATGCCCCTAATATTGAGATCTTTTATTGATTAACATTCCCTCAGTATGATCTCCATGCACATATAAGTCAATTTCAATTTCAATATTTGGTGTTGGTAAGCCAACTGAGAATGGACTAGAGTCATCATACTTGTCATAGTACTCTTCTTCATCTATAGGATCTACAATGAACTTCCTTTTACCATCAAGAACAACTAATTATTTTTTATTTGCAGGATCATCGATATAAATACTTGCTTTGCTTGAGATTTCATTATGAATAGTTCACCTTTCTTGCCAATCTTTTTAAAATTCACTAATGTGAAACTCAATTCATCCACTACAACTCCTTTGGTGTTATCAACCTGATTACACTTAAAGACCAGAATTTTGAAATCTACGTAGTCAAAGTCCCATATGTCTTCAATGACACCATAATATGACATTTTATCTTCACGTGGACTCTTATCCTTTGCTCTAGAAAAAACAATTAAGATGTTTAAAAGGTGACCCTACTACTTTGGATGACACTCTTATCATCTTGACGCTTTGTGTAATATAAAAACCCATTTATATCAAACCCTTCATAAGACATAACATTCATTTTTGGCTTAAAGACAAGGTGATTGATATTTTTAGTGACATTATTTGGTGTTTGAGATACTTGACATAAGACTTTATCTTCAAACCACCTAATAAATGTCTTGTTATGCTCTCTAGAAAGCCACACTGAATTGGCTCGAGGATATTTGTCTTGATGAAATTGGTATGTTCAGTGATAAACACTTACTTCATCGATGTTGTGTAAAGTGAGCTTGTTCCTACAACTCACAACTAATTATTTTCACTTGTGCTCCTAAAGTTTCTTTTTGGAATAGTCCTTAATATTCTTCTCATTTATAGGAGCTTCATCATGACTTAGAAAGTCATTGCAAAAGTCCATAATATCCCTGACCACATAACCTTGAATAATACTCCATTCAAGATGATAATGGTTTCAAACATAACTTTAAAGATGCTCATGTACCTTTCAAAAGGATACATCCAATGCAAGAAACTGGTCCCAAAATTTTCACTTCCCTAGTCAAATGGATAATAAGATGTACCATGACATCAAAGAATGAAGGAGGAAAATACATCTCAAGATGGCATAGGGTAACAACCATTTATCTTTGCAACTTATCAAGATTCTCAGGATCAATAACTTTGTTGCACAGAGTGTTGAAGAAGAAACAAAGTTTGGTGATTACAAACCATACATGCTTAGGTAGTATAGATCAAATTTCCACAGGTAACATTTGTTGCATTAGAGTATGAAAATCATGAGATTTAAGACCTATCAGCTTTGGATCTTTCATAGATACTGGTCTATGGATATTGGAAGAGTATCCATGTGGTATCTTAACATTAAGTAAGCACTCACAAAAAAATTTCTTCTCCTTTCTAGACAACATGTAATGAGCAGGAGGTAAATATGTTTTCCAATCACTCCTAACTACTTTTGTTAACTTTTCCTTATTCCCATTTCATGTAGGTCTATTCTGGATTTGATGCTAACTTTAGTCTTACCTGGTATATTCAACAGAGTACCAATGATTCTATCACAACCATTTTTCTCAACATGCATGACATCGATAGAATGCCTAAATGTCAAAAAACTCTAATAAGAAATATCCCAGAATATTGACCTCTTCATATATAAAGAATTGTCACTGTAACACCCAGATTTTCATATCACATGAGCGGAAGCAAAAAAAAATTCTTTCATCTGGGATTGTCACAAACATGATTACCAATGCAATTACAGTAAATGAAACACTTTGCATAACTGGAAAATTGATTCATACATAGTTTCTGTCAATAGAAAACAACATCATATATATATCCATAAAGTCTAATCTATTGGTAATATAACAAAGCATGATAAAAAGGTATCTAAACTTTGGATCATCTTGGTGAATGGCACCCCACTAGGTAAGCTTGAAAATCTCCTAGACCTTTCCTTGTCCTTTGATCTTTAGCTGCTCCAAACCCTGTGGACATCGCATCCCCAGCCATGCATTGGGAAAAACAATCGTTAGAGTAAGTGGCATGATTATTCCAAAATGTACATTAATAAAAAAACGAAAGATGTTAAAAAATATTCTTGGACATTATAAAACTAATATCAACGCTGATTAAAATCTGGAAACATAATATCTCTTAAATTCTTTAACTCTTATCTTTCTACTCTATCTTTCTGGAGACCTATACTAGGGGTCTCATGACCTACACCAAAGTGTTTAGGTCATACTTATATTATCTAAACTCCTCTCATCACACTCATGGATGAGATCACATACATTCTCTAATCTAAAGTATCTTTTACTTACACTTTTTATCTATTTGTGGCCACCATTATATAATAATTCCTCCTCTATGACACCGAAGTGTCCTATATGGTGCAACGCACCCTCTGTTGGCACAATGTGCCCTCTTAAATGGAGTAAACACTCCTCTGAATTGGCAGCAGATGCCTCTGAATCATCCCCGAACTCTCTGAATGAAGACTTATTATATAATGTATTATGTGAAGGTTTTGAATTAATTATCTTAAGTCTATCTTTACTAAACTCGGAATCTGAACTTATCTGAAACTGAGTACTCAACACATACTTAGTTTTGAATCTAAAATCTGAATCTGAATCTCTACTCTATAAAATCTGAACTGAATCTATTATAGAATTTGGATATGTATCTCAAATTACAAGATAATTGAGATTGGGGCCTATAACCCTTATCATGTATCTTTATTGAAAATCTGGCTACTCACACATTGAGTAGTCTATGTCTGAATCTAAATCTCTTATTCTTAAGTTCTAAACTAAATTCAAAGCTGGATTTGAACATCTATCTCATTATCTGGGTAAACCTTATTCTAAAACTCTGATTTGGTAAGAGTACTTCATTATACCAATTATATCATACATGAGTCTAATGTCTTATGAGACAAGATCTGAAATGAGTATAGAAATACTAAGTATACAAAAGTAACTTAAGTAATGTGTATAGATAAAGTATGATATATGATTCTTGGAAAGATAACTCATTCTCTGTTAAAACCTCATCAAAATCTGATCTTAATGGACTTAAGTCGTAAATCATAAACCATAGAATAAAAACCTTAGAGAATCTTAACTTGCATCTTAATCATACTCAATTTTTATAAAATCTCATTAAGTCTGATCTCAATACATTCATATGAACTTAAATCTTATACCTTAAAGTAGAAATCATATAGATTCTCATCGTGCAACTCAATCATGACTTAATGTCTCATAATTTGATAATATCATCACAAACTCATGTTGCAATATCTTTAATCCCACTAGTACATTTATCCTGGAAATTAGGTCATGGTCTACCATCAGCTCCACCCATATCTCTTATTAAGGAATCTAGTTCACTTCTTAATTCTTAGATCACTACATATATAAGAAACCTTGATGATATGCTCCTACTTGAATTCTTGGCACACAATTATACCCATACACGAGGAAAAATCTTAACCACATTTTCTACTTGAAATCTCAATACATGATTAATGACCCTAATAACATATTTGTACTTAAAATTCTAATACATTGTTATATCACATAATCATGAAAGGGTGGCAGTCTTATTTTTATCTCATATCTTGTAGTCCTGAATATCCATATAAAATATCTTTAAGGGATATGATAGAAATATATTTTCTTATCCTTCTTATGAACTTAAGTCATGATCTAGAATCATTCCATGACACATCACTACTTAAGGTGTTGATCATATGAATTTCTACAATCATAAGAACATAAAATCTTTCTTACATATTAACTTAGAATTTAGGACATGAAGGTCTTAACTAAGAAGCATGTAAATGTACTTGGTTTGATAAACATAAATACTCATGGGCATGAACCACTTACCTTTTGCACTGATGATGTCCTTAACTTAGTCTTGATTCCTTGTTCCAAATCTTAATCACCTGATTCAGAGATTCATAACCTAACTTACCCTTCATCATCTAGCCACATGCCAAATCTGATTAACAACAAGATTGTATACATGCATTAGATTTTCATCATTAACTCTGATTATCTTCATTTTAGGGTTTTGGCCAAGTTAGGTTCCAAGTTTCTTACTTATTCATTGGATGATCATATATCCTGATCTATAGGTCATCATGATGGTGTGGTTCGAGTATCATTCCATTACGATGTTCCATGCATTATATATGACCATTTCAAGGTTTAAGGTATTTACATGTATTCTAGGCTCAAAAGACTCACAATAGAGCATCTAGATCATCATTCACCAAGTCAAGAGGTCCAAACATAAAATATGGTTTAGATCAGCAAGAATATGCCATAATAAACACACTCAAAGTAAGGTGATGTCCACTAGTGTCTAGGCACCATGATCCAACATGGGGTAGCAATTACACATGCAATTAGGGCTATATAAGACAACCATTCAGAAAAAGATCTTGGAATGGAGTTAGGGCCATAGCTAAGGATAACTTGCTGATTTTAAAGGTTAGGGTGAGACTATATGTCATTTCAAAACAAGATTATTAATATAGGCCCGACATCATCACTAATGTGTCAAATAAGTCACATATGGGCAATATGGGTAAATTAAGAGCAATAGGGTGATTAGGGATCCCATGAACTCTAATGGTGCATAATATTAACTAATTTGATGAGAAAGAAAGTACAAGTTTATCAACCATTCAAACTTCAACATAATCATGCATTACATATGTTCAATCATGGTCAAAGATATCATTTTTATCATAACAGAGAAAAAGGAAGGGGTTTTAGGGTCTGAAACTATGCTCAAATTGTAGATCATTTTGAGAGGATCGATTTCATATATAATTTTTATATGTTTGGCCTTAATATGGGGGAGATATTGATTTTACAACATTTGGTTTGGAACTATATTAAAAAGGGGGGGGCATTACCTATAATATCATGCAAAGGATCTGGGACGTCCGCTTGTGGGAGCATCGTGGTCCTGCCACAATCCAGTGGCATCTGTAGCTCCTCTTTATTGCATAGTGCCAACTCCAAGCAGTGGCTAGGTCCACCGGAGAGAAGAAAAGAAGGAGCATATGGGCTCAGGGGAGTAAGGAGAGTAGCCAGTCGATTTTGTGGTAGGAGTGTGGACCTGTGGAAGGTCTTCATGAGCACAGTGGTGGACAAGGGCGTAAAGCCCCAAGTGATGAGGGGTGGAAGTGGCCAGGCCGAGCTCGCTAGAGTCGCATGTGTGTCATGCTGGAGATAGCGGGGGCATCGACTAAGGTGTTGTCTGCCATCCCTATGGCTCGACGCAGCCAATGGTCTATCCATCTTGTGCTGCGATGGCCCGATGGGTGGGTTTCTTAGTGGCGGCGCCGACAAGCTGAAGGTAGGAGATGAAGTTGGAAATCAAGCTAGAGAGCTAGGAAGTATGAGCAAAGATAAGAAAAGAGTTGGGGAAGAAGCTTTATAGACAAAACTAGGGCTAGATACAAAAACAAGGGCTAGAATGATGACAATGGAGGAGCTTGAAGGGGGTAAATGGCAGCCATTGTGGCTCGCGCCGGTGGCTGGAACAGGGGGGGACGCCCCTAGCCATCAGATCTCAGATTGGCCATCTAACGGATAAGACTAGATGCATGTTAGTGTTTTCTCTAGAATGGGTGGCGGCTACTGGGCCGCGCCCCATAATTGGGCCCATTTTGTTCAAAAGCAAAATAAATCCAACATTAAATAGATATATTCAATGGACCATAACTTTGGCTACATAGCTCCGATTCTGGAAATGTTTGTGCCGTTGGATTCATAATTGAATCCTCTACAATGTGGTACATATTAGAGAGACAAAAGATCATAGTGTTGAGGTTCAAAGTTAAATATAATAAGGTGACATGATATAGCAAGATACTTAGTTAAAAGTACAAATTAAAGTCACACATTGCAAAATTGACCATGGTAGTCGACAAAATCAGATAATCATGACAATCCCATTATGAATTCAAAATTAGATTAAGAGAGACTTGACGAGAGAGAGGAATACAATAGAGGAGAAGGAAAAAGGAAAGGAAAGACTAACATTTTTATTTTGAGTTAACCATAGTACTAGGTGCATGTAGAAAGAGAATTATGCATTTCGAATCACATTTTGTATTTCCTACCTCAATTTCTTATAATGAATATCATTTCATGATCTTTTTGCATAAACACCTTCAAGTAATTCTATTTGAGAAAAGTTGCATCGTTAGACTTAAATTAGCCTAGAAATTTTGGGATGTTACAGTCACACTGTGTGGGAATGATGCATTATGATCTCTTACTGAATGAATTGACAAAGTCTTTTATTCTTTCATAAACAACCTCCCCTGGTATAGGTTTAGGGGAACTATGTTTCTCATTTGATCCATTGAATGTTTTATGCAACCTTCGATAAGGATGGAATTTTGGAAGAAACCTTCAATGACCAATATATACAATCTTGCCACCAAATTTTAGTCGTATTGAATCAACATTCTCTTCACATATTGGGTATGCTTTGGATCCTTTTACACTATATCCAGACAAATTTTCATATGCTGGAAAGTCATTAATAGTGCAAAACAACATAGCATGCAAATGAAATGTCTCTATAGACAAAGCATCATAGGTCATACCAGCTTATCCCTAGAGTTTATTTAATTCATCATTCATAAGTTCAAGATAAACATCGATATCATTGCCAGGTTGTTTAGGGTCTGATATCAACAATGACATTATGACATATTTATTTTTCATACACAACCAGAGAGGAAGATTGTGGCAACACATCCCATTATCACACACATAACGAGGTGTTACGTGAAAACGTGCGGAAATCACCATACCCACAGATTATCAAAAACACAGGTTAATTAAAACCGATTGCAGAAAACATATAAACTGTGGAACTATTACTTTCCAGTCCTCACCCTGCACAGAAACATGTCATAATTATACATACATGAAAACGGATACATGTCCACAGCTCAGAAACAACTGTTCATCCATCACATGAGTTCACCACATGTTCATATACATAAAGGCCCACATCCGGCCAACAGTAGGATATACAAACATCAACGATTCGATCATCGTGAAACAACGTCAAAACACTGCCAAGGACCTGAGAGTACATGGATGACTCTAGACTCTACTACAAAACATCCAAAATAGCAGCATATCCATTGCTTGCCTTCTAGTGCTCGTCAGGCTGCTCGGCTGCAACACCACGACCACGACCACAACCACGTCTACCTCGACCACCTAAAAAGGGTGTAAACCAGCGGAGTGAGACAATTGAACAATTGTCCCAGCGGGAAACATAACTTCCCACCGCAACTACAGAACCTCAACAAGATAGACTATAACAGTAGATATCTAATAACATGCATAACAAGAGCAGTATATATAAAACAAATCATTCTTACCGTCAAGCTTACCAGCTGTACAGAAGCATATAACCAGATATATCTCGAGGATATGATTAGTAAGATAATATGTATCTCTATCTAACATGATTATCAGAACTAGATATAATGTCACATAACCTGCCAGGTATAACAGAGATATTACACAAACAAGGCTTCAACCAATATTTCGTGTTTACCCTATGCAATAAGTACTAAACGGCTGTATTACGTATTATTATGCCCTGAGGATTTGAATCGTACCATTCAAATCCAACCTCTAGCTGCGAAGCCTACATCCAGTGCCATACTAGGTCGATGGAAGAGCCGAACTCCATGACCTCCCACCTCGTGGTCAGTACACGAGTACAACACAAGCAGGACCGTAGTCACATGCTGAAGTGGTCTAAGCCACAGGGTCTGCTCCATAGGCTACCCTCACTCTAGCCCGCCTTGGTACAGGTCTCGGCACTAGTAAAACTAAGCCACGGGCCTGTTCACCGTGCTCTGAGCCATGAACGCATTCATGCTCCTTACATCACATATCCTGAGCCATGGGCCGGTTCACCATGCTCTATATACATATCCGAGTCTGTAAATGAAGTTACACTCTTACCTCCTTATTTTCAGGCTAGGAGCAACCTACACATATTCAACAATATGCGCTTCCAGGTTAACCCGTAGGAGAACCTGTTTCACCATCACCAAGTCCTGAAGATGATGGATCTATGGCCAGGGCAAACTACATGATATAATTCCACTATAATTAATTAGTGTCTTTTAGATGGATCGCAGGATTCAACCAAGTTATAATCATGCAGATATAATAGAACATTATATTATTATTGAAACCTCATCAACCTGATCCATCACAATGATCCAGCATCACATGTTACCACTTGGCCTCTTGCCAACCATCCAGATCCATATCAAGGATCATCACATATCATAGGACATCAATCCTTCATTATGTACTGTCACTGCCTCTCAAGGCTCACATCATCATCATGGGACCAACACATTACATATATAATCTCATAGAACAAATATCAAGGTAATATTACTCATCACACATGTCTCATAGCCCTTTCATGGCTACACATCACCTGCATGGTTAGAGTACACAGCAACCATAGGTTCAATATAAGGAATATGCTCACTATCATGAGTTATCATTCAAGATAATCTATTTCTCAATATTACACTATTTGATGATCAAGCTTGTTAAGCACATCATACCATAATCATGCTTATCCTTATCTCAGGATTAGTCAAGGTATTCACTTTACATAACAATTATGTTGAGTCTACTAGTCAACTACTATTGTTATCAATATCATTACTATTACCATCCACTATCATCATTATTACCATTTTTATCATTATGCAAGCTACTAGTGTAACTATCATCATTCTCACTAGCAATTAAGCACAAGGGTTAATTCATGCATGCCATTACTATCATTATTGCCATCATTATTATGATCATCATCATTATTGTCATTATGCAATTACCATCATCATTAGTGTTACTATCATTAGCAATATCATAGTTTGCAAGGCATAATTATCATTTGGGCATATACATTCATTATTATTACTTCCTCTTACTAACAAGGCATTAACACAACTAACATCTTTGTTATCCACATATGATTATCATGACTATGTCATTATTACTACCATGTCATTTGATTGTTACTAAGCAAGGCATTACTACCAAGATTTAGTTATTCATAAGCATCTATTGTCATGGTACTTGGGATCGTCCCCAAAGGATCTAACTACCCTCACCTAAGACCTCACAACCCTTGCTATAGCTAACCAGCTCGGCTAGGCATGGGGGCTGCACGCTACTCGCACTCAAACTGCTGCCTGCGCGCTGCATGCTGCGCTGTACGCACCCTACTGCTAGCACGCCTAGTCTGCCCGCTCGCTCACCTCTGCTCGCACACCCAGTCTGCCCGCTCGCTCACCTCTCGCCCGCACGCCCCTTCAAGGGAGGATCGGGCGACACCAAGCTTCTGCCCGCGCGCCCATTCACAAGAGGATCAGGCGACACGCATGTCGCGCGTCAGGGAGAGCTGCGCGGATCGGGCAAGATGGGTGTCGCATGCCAGGGAAAGCTACACGGATCACCCCATCGGGCACGCCCATCCCATACTCTCCACCTGCCCGACACAAGGGCTAACACCCTCACAAACCCACAGCTGCTAGGGGAGAGAGAGAGGGAAAGAAAGAAGGAAAGGAGAGAGGGAAACATTCTCTACAAACCGTGCAACAACACGAGGCCTGTCGGCCTGCACGCCTCTAGGAAAGGAGGGTGTGTCGCTCAGCTTACCCACTTATGCTTCTCGCCTCACATCAAGGGGTATCGCCCGATACACCCTAACCTATCGGCCATGACACCAACCATACATGTTGGGCAACACCACCAAATACTAAGGGAAGCCCTCTCGTCCACCACAGGGACCAAGGCCTATCGCCCATCCAACAAGGTAATGCTCAACCTTGCCATAACAGCCTACAAAACTCAGTGCTCACCCTATCGCCCAACACATGGGCAGGGTATCAGCCAACCTCAAGATCATAGCTTATTGCCCACCAAGGGAGCACCCTATCGTCCAACACAAAAGCAAAGGGGACCATGTCATTCATCTCAAAAGCAAAGGTACTATGTCGCTCATCAAAGAGGATATCGTCCAACAACTCAACCAAAGAAGGAGTATCGCCCAACACATGGTCACCATCCACCTCCAACTCAAGCATCACAAACCCTAGATCACTAGAAACCCTAAACCCTAAGGGTATATCAGCCACCAAAGGAAAATCAAGCATAAAACAAGCTAAGCTACTAAGTTAACTACTAACATATAACAAGGTTATTGCTAGAGGTAAAGGAATTAGGGTTAGAAGTCATGAAACCCGCCTTAAGCTTCCAAGCTCCAAGGAAGAAGGAACACTCCAAGATCCAAGGCTATGCTCCACCAAGCTACTCCAGGAAGGTGTGTCGGCCACCACTTCAACTCCAAGGGGGTGTGTCGGCCAACACAAGCAAGATGGAGGGGGATATCGTGCACTAAAGGTGGAGGGGAGACCAAAAGAGAAAAGGAGACTAAGGCAAGGAGAAGAGCTACATATATAGGAAGAAGAGGGAGGAGAAACCAAGGTTCAACCATGCTAAGTGTCGTCCACCCAAGGGACACTTGTCCTAGGGTTTAAGCTAACACATAAGCAAGCCAAGAGACACTTGTTCAAGCTAGGCACCAAGTGTCTCCAACCAAGGTCAAGCCACATGGGCGACACAAGCAAGAACTTCTGCTGGGCGACACAAACAAGCTACTGGGCGACACACCATGGTGTTGGACGACACAAAGCTCTCTTGGATGACACACACAACCTAAAGGTCGACACAAACTTACCTTGGATGACACAAGGCAAGACAAGGCCGACACAAAGCTCAAACAAGCCCAACTCAGGCCCAAAGAACTCAAACAACCAGCCCAAGCCTTCCTCTCAACCCTAGAGGAAGCAAAGAGGGGAAAACATCTCACAAGATGGCAAACTTGCACACAAAACCCTAAACTTGGGTTATTTGCAAGTAGCCCCTCGAACTCTCAACAAAGCTCAACAAAACCCTAATCACCACTTCAGGTGATTAGCAAGCATCAAACCACCAAGATTAAGCAAAACAAACAGGGTAAACCCTAAACGCAGGTCAGGGTCCTTACAAAGATTGTATATAACAATCATAACAGGCCAAGTGTTATATTGGCTTCTCAATGTGTCGTATGGATTCATCCCATCGATACAAAGCCCAAGTCTTATATTCCTGACTTCTTCACCAAATTGAGGGTACAATAAATCAATCTTCTTCCACTATGAGAAATTAGACGCATGTTGTAAGATCCCATCTTTATTTTTCTTTACCTCTGCATTCCACCTTAAATTCTTGACATTTATGGGATTGGAAAACAAGCGTTGAAACTTTGGTATTATAGGTAGAATCACCATGGTAGGAGAGCCAATTTTGGACTTCCCTAAAGTCATCATTTTATATCTTGAAGCCCCACATTTTGGACAATTTTTCAAATCTACATAGTCCTTTTGAAATAACACAACCATTCAGACATGCATGTATCTTCTTATCCTTTGGGCGCAACATTTTCTTTAATTCGTATGTTGAGATTGGAAGCTCATTGCCTTTAGGAGGAATTTATTTCAACATAGACAACAATAACGTGAAGCTTTTGTCGCTCCATCTATTGTTAGCCTTCAGAGTATACAATCTCAACACGGTGCTCAACTTCATGAACTTAGTACAACCTAAGTATATCAGTCTCTCAACATCATGCACAATGTTTCTAAATAAGGAAGGTGGATTGGTGTGCTCTACCCCACAACAATCTAGCATCACATCAACCATGTCTATCAGAGTTGGTTCATTCACATCTACATCATCAAAAACAATTTCTTCTTTAACACAGGTATTGTTATCAGAATCTACTGATCTCATTGTCGGATTCTCTCCATGCCAGTACCATTCTATATATCCCGATATAATCTTGTTGCACATGATCTGACTTTTGATTTCATCAACAGTGTTGACTTTTAAGTTGTTACCATAATGCCTACATGGATAGTAGAACCTATCTCCAGGTTGTTTCCTATGTTCCTTTACAAATCTTATAAACTGGTCAATACCAACAATAAACTCTGGGGTGCAGTGATTTGGAATTTACTTCCATGATCTATACATTCTATGATCAAAGAAAAAATAATTATAAGGATTTAGGGTTTACATGATTAGGGTTTGGGGATAAGGGTTTAGAGTTTGGGGTTTGGGTTCAATAATGAATGTGTGTACCACCTATCCCATTCTTTTTGGTCGGCCAAAACTCTGTTGCTTTTTTTGTATTTTTTGTTCTTGGTAAGTACAAACGAAATGGTCTCAAAGCGAGAACTAGCCAAAATGGAAAAAACTATACATCATAATAAAGGAAAGTGGAATATCTATACATCAAGAGGGAAGAGGGAGAAAAAGCTTCAAAGCATCCCATCATAGAGCCTCACGCATCACAGCAGCTATGAGCAGCAAAAAAACCAAGAGGCCAAGAGCAAGACTTAGAAGATTGCCAAAGCAGAAAGTCCAGAACACACTAAAGAAAAACACCCATCTCCAACCAACTTCAGCCAAACATGCCGGCCAAGAGAAGCAGCTTGACACGATCACTGAACACCAGAAAAAACCGGCAACAACAGAAACCCATCGCAGACCTGCAGACGGAAGAACAACAATATGTCCATCCCCAACCAGCAAGCCAGCAGCACTATCAAGGAGCTCCAAAGAAAGAGATAAAACTTCCACAGCAGAACAAACCAAACGGCCAAAACTCCAGGCCAAAACAGATTAGAAACCCAGCCAAGAAAAAAAACCAACTGATGAAAACTCAGCCAAAAGACCATCCCAAACAGGTTCAATGAAGCGAGCTCTGCCACTCCCCACAGGATCAGCTCGACCACTTCATCTAAACAGCAAGAAGACCAGCAAAATAGCACCAGAAAGCCATCACAACAGCTGCAGACGAACAGAAATATAACAAAAAGCCATCCCCAGCCAGTAGAACATCATCACTCTCAAAAGGCTCCAAAGAAGAAGATAGTACATCCTCAGCAGAACACCCCAACCAAACCTATCCCATTCTTGAACACATAGTCTCACTAGTAAGTGTATAATGTTTATTTAGATTTTAAAAAAAAAGTTCGACAACATTTCCCCGTAGTTCTCCAAGTACACCCATGTAGATGGGAAAATGTCCACCAACATATGTACTTAGAGAACAAACTGGGAAGTGCTCACAAAATATCTTGAAAATCGAATATACATTATACACTTACATCCTAATTGAGATTAAGTGTTCAATAACAAACTCAAACCGGAGACTATCCAAGATTTACTCCTATGAGTAAATCTCAGACGGGTTTCTAAGCCAATAGATAATAGAAAAATCAAGGTTAAGGTTCATCAAGACAAGGTAGATCTTAGAAACAACACATATTTAAGGTTCATCAAGACATGGTAGGTCTTAGAAACATCACATATTCAATTTTATCAATGCACCCAAGTAAGCACTTATACCCAAATTGAATAATGCACCCAAGCAGTTTTACCAATTTCAAATTAAAACCCTAGTTACATTTCATCATTCAATGTGAGAAGTCTTTTGAACTCATATAATTTAAGAAACATTTTGAATCAATATATCATCAAGAACCGACTAATTTATCATTAGGCATTTTTACCATAAATCAAATGTGAAATACCATTAATCATTCATTTTTTTTCAAACATAATTGTAAATTCTAATTAGATATACAACTAGAATTTAGTGACCTAATATAATACATGATACATGCACTAATACCCAAATTGAACAATGCACCCAAATAGTTTCTCCAATTCCAAACTAAAATCCTAGTTACATTTCATCATTCATAGTTATAAATTATAATTAGATGTGCAACTACAATTTAGTGACCTAAAATTATACATAATAATGCATTCTCATAGAAAATCATAATACAATGTAGAATTTAATAACACATAATACATGTAATGACAAATCAACAAATACCTATAAAAATATAAAATATCTGGAACGTGAGACGTGTGTTAGGTGGTTGTTGGAGACGTGAGGTGGTTTTCGGAGGCAGTCATCAAAGATGGTTTCCTCTCATGTGGTTGTCGACAGTTCTGTGAAGAGGGTGGCGGAGACTCTATGAAGTAGAAAGTCACCACATTGTGAAGGAGAAGTGGCGGAGGCTTTGTAAAGGATAAGCAGCAAAGGCAGCGACTCTGTGAAGGATAAGCAGATGATGGTGGCAATGGAGATGGCCTGAGCAGTAGGTGGAAGCGAAGATGATGGCCTGAGTAGTAGGCAGTGGCGATGGCGACGGCCTCAGCAACACCGATAAGCAGAGCATGAGAGGCGGCAAAAGGCAACTACGGAGTTGGTAGAAAAATCATGGGTGATGAAACATAGAATGGGGGAAAGAAATGTTAGGGGTGATATTGAGTGGATCGTAGTCGTCGATTGCATGCCCACAACCGAAGACTAAGAACCAAGTCGTTGATTAGAAAGAGAAAATTGACAACTAACTCCATATCCAAATAAAAAAAGACCTCAGGTTAGACCTATAGTTGTCGGTTCACCAGACAGGCCGACGATAGAGTTAGAACATAGTCGTTAGTTGCGGTTGAAAAAACCGACGACTAACTCCTTATCCAAACAAGTAAATAGACATTAGGATAGGGCCACAATCGTTGGTTTTGTAGAGAAAACAAAAAATGATGAAGCAATTGGGAGGAAAATGGCGCAAAACCACTTAGACATCAATTTCTTACCTAAAATTGACGACAGCGACCCCTCTCCAATAAAAAAAATAGGTGTCAGTAAGGGGACTTAATCTTTAGTGACTTAGTAGACCCGACAACTAAGAATGATAATTTTTTTCAATAGGGACACAATGTGAATTCTTTGTCATCGGTTTATCACAAAACCAACGCTAATCTGAAAATTTTGGAGGCAATTTTTTTCTCTAAAAATTTATATTTCAACTGTTATCTAAGACGTCAGTTTCTTAGTAATAAAACCGATGTTATAATGAAAGCAGTATCCATGTTTTTCTAATTTGACAGGACTTGATCTATGGTGACAGTTTATATGTACAACTGACATTATTTAAAGTGTAGTGTCAGTTTTTCTTTGGAGTCGATGTTAGTAAAAGTGATATTAAACGTCAGATCTGTAGTAGTGTATCATGTAACTTTATCTCTTGGATATTAAACTTTTTATATGTGTTCTACATATAACTTGAGACTATAATCCAAATTTGAATCCAATTGGATACTCCTACGAATTTCTAGAATTTTGTAAAGATTGTGTGCTAAAACTCATTTATTTGGCCTTTTCTTCCACCTTTTCCACATCATCTACTTGTGTCAAGCTGAGAGGGATGGACCCTAACCGTTGGATTAGACCCCCGTAGATTGGGGACCAGATCAATCAACTAGGGTGTCATCTTTAACCTCCCACTCTTTGTGGGGAGGTGTGGATGAGCCTGATCGGCTCAAGCCGCCACGGTTAGCCCTCCTTGCGAGATTCCATCCCTCCATTATCTTTTTGCATCAAGTTTCCTCACCCAACAAGCCCCATCTTGACTGAGTTTCGTGCATCGTTGTGCCATCCCAATAAACCTCTCATGTCCATATCTCACTTCGGCGGTCATGGAATCCAACCCAGATCCTAGATAACGCTAAACCTATCCTCATACCTATAAAACCCCATCCACGAGTCTCTACCTCCCTCCCTCGTGATAACCCTATGCTTTCATTCTCTGAATATCATCCAAAAAGTTATGCTATTATACTTTCTCTTTGAACAAACTAATGATATTGATGATACTTTTATGTACCTCTTGAAAATGTATACTTGGCTATGTATTTATTTGAGCTACCTTATTTCCTACTTATTAGTCTTCTGAATTTATATATTACCTCTTACAACAAATCTGAAACATAAATGATATTTCCCATTATGACTGCCAGTAAAAATAAATGTTGATATTGGGTACAAGTGACCTCCTCATTCGGAGGGTGGAACTTCTATAAGATGTTGACCTCCTCCCTTACATGGAGAGATGGAGCATGCTGAACTCCCCCATCTTATCGGGGTGATGGAGCCACATATGTATAAGCATGCTTGTTGATATCAGCATAATGGGAAACTCATAATAAAATTATATCGAATAAATAACATTTTGAAAATACTTGTTGACTATTTGAATATAAGTCATGTCAAGTATACTACTTTGATATATAACTATTTTACTACTTTTTAATAGTGTATTATATAATTGCATTGATTGTGTCTCGAGTTTATTGATTTTAAGCCATGCAAAGAATTGAAGAACATATACATGCCAAAATGTTGTTTCCTCCATTTTATCTACTGAAAATAAAGACTGATACATAAATCTAAAGATTACATGGGAGCTAATGTAAATGGGATGTAATTGTTAGTTTTAGACGTTTTCTTCTTGTTATTTTTTTTCCATGTTGCTTACGAACCCAGATGTATACACATTTATGGTTCATTTAATAAAATAGAATGTTATTTCCTTTTGCATATCACGTGTGTGTGATTTTCGGGCCCCTCGGGAACAGGCTCTCTGATCGCCTTTACAATGTTTTCTTAATAGTATGGTTGGGATTAGGATAAGAATAGTTCTGTGACATTATGAATATGTCCAATTGCATAGATAGTGACATCCTAAGTTAGTGTTCCCTAACTAGCTTGAATAAAATTTAAATACAGTCAAGCTAGATATTTTGGATATTTTGAATAAATTTTTCTTACTTGTTCACTATTATATATCAAATTTCCATTTAGAAAGCAACCAATTTTTCCATCACACATTGTGTGACATAAGGCATTATAAAAATTTTACGTTGCAAACTAATTCTAAGTGGATTGGTTTATAAAAACGTATTAAGTAAATTGTCATTTTAGATGATGGATCATTTGATTAAGCATTCGATTAGAATCATTGAAGTTGTGCTTGATGAAAGCCAATTGTGTGGCTCAAATATATATGAAGAAAAAGATGAATGGCGGTATATGACACTTGGACCATGATACGTAGACATGGCATGGTAGTAATTGAGATGAAAATGTTAGATAATTTTCATATTCTTTGATGAATAAATTACATCTAATGTGTCTGTCAAAATATACCTACTAGATAAAACATGTATATTCAACAAAATGAAAGATAGCTATGTGTTGAGAGTTGCACATCAGGTAAGAGTCTAGGAACGACTAAATTTCTATATAAGGTAACATAACATCCTGTCTAAGGACATTTATCCCAAGATATTTTCATTTTGATTGTATGGAAGTTTGTTCATTTATTTTAATCTTATAACTAGCTTCTCTTTCAAATAAACGTATGCATAACTAATTGTTCTCATTTTGAGAGATGTTTAACATTGAATTTTCATTAATATATAGACTATATAAATCCCCTTTTGATGATGGCTTTAGGAGAACCTAACATGGAAAATTTTCATTTCAACGGCATGACCTTGAGAATAATAGTCATAGGAGAGACTAAACGTGGGATACACTGTGATACAAAAGAGAGAAAATCTATCTAGAGAAATGCTTGTCGTCTGCTCTATCACTGTACCAATAAAACTCAGTGACTGATTGTTCTTGTTTACTCCTCTTTTTGCAATCTTAGTTCAATAAAATGATTTGGATAAATACACATATGAATTATAACAAAAAATGAAATGTAGACAACCAAGTGAATCTGACAGAAGGAAACAACACTTATTTAGTACACGTATTAAGCAAGTAAGAAATGTAAAAAAATGTTTACATTTGCAATCAAGCCTCGAGATCAAAAGCAGAAACCGGGAAGCTCTCAGCCAGTCCCGCGCCTATCTTGAAGGTGATCTTATCCGACGTCGAATTGCTAATGTACACCTCATTGATAGTGAGCCAGATGAACAATTCCTTCACTTTTACCCCCGTCAAGCTCTTGAGCTTGCCAGCCTCGACAAAGCCACTGACCTCGGTGCCGTAGGACACAGTCTCCTTGATCTTCTTGAAGGTGTGCTCTATCTTCTTTTTCTGGATGATCCAGAAGAACCCTGCGTCTTTGTTGTATCCGAACTCCTCCACTTCGTCGATAGGGAGGAGACCCAAAGGGAGGTTCAAATCCTTGAGGAACTCTGCCAGGTTCTTCTTGCAGACTGCCGCGCCGTTGGAGATGGCAGCATTTGCACGGTGAGCTTCTATTGCTTGGATGGCCATTTTGGACGGATGGTATAATCTAATTTATGACTCAGGAGGTGATTAATGGAGCTCGACTCAGGAGGTGATTAATGGAGCGCTAAAGCTGATGAAGAGGATTGCCGTGTTGGTGATGATTTCTCCCCAAGGTGAACAAAGGCTTTTATAGCAGCGTTTTAGGAGTGATGGCGTGAACGGCTTTCCAGAGCGTGAAAGACTCTCCCTGAAAGCGGTGACGAATACGGTATTGATCAGAATACCGGAACAATTTCACCGGTCAATAACGACGCACAGATTTTAAATGTGCAAACTGTTTGACAAAAGCAAAGTCCTACGACGTTTTCAATTCAACATTTGGAAGCAAAGTCCTACGACGCTGGTCTTGGCGTTCTCTCCCAGTCTGATAGCATTCTGGTCTTGTTTAGTGTTGAGGTAGCTGAGTTGGACATGAGATGAGCCCCGTTATAAAGATAAAACCGGGAAACATATTACGGATGTGTGAAATTGAACTCATCAATGATTGCATGATTGAACTCATCAATGATGTATTGGGTCAGACGGCCTATTAGGTCCAGCCCAAACAGGATAAGCCCTTTGGGGCTATTGATGGTGTGTGTAGTCACCAGCGTTTATTCGAGAGAAACGCCACGCTAGGGAAGCCATAACTAACCATGTACCAATTGGACAATCACCTCCTAAAGGACCTGAACCAAACTATCCCACTTTTCCTGGGCATCCAGATAAAATGGCATTACTTTTCATTATATAGACATAGACGATAGATGTGGATCGTGGGATGGATTCCGGTTCCAGAAGCTGCCATGCAGATAACTATTACCAGTAACCACTGTATCCCATCATTGATACATTTTTATTGTTTCCAATGTCAAGAAAGCAGATAACACCACGAATTTGTTAGTGCGGCGTATCCATTACGGCCTATTTGGTATGCGGCGAATGGAGGGGAAAAGACTTAATATGTGTGGTTTCACGTGGTGAAGGAGAAGGGAGGGCAATGAAGGGAAAATAATCAAGTGTATTTTCAATCACTCTTCTCCCCACCAAATCGGAGTGGAGACAAGGGGAAGAGAAAAGATTTGACAAAAAATTTATTATAAAGCTTGAGGAAAATATAAAATGTGGAGGAAAAATATAAATCATATGGCGGAAAATACTTGTATTCCTCCAAGCGATGTTAGAGAATTGTAGCGCACCATTTAGAAATATTGGAGAGAATTTCGAGGAAAAATTTAGAAGAAAAAATTAAAAAGAAAACGCAACTAGAATAAATGTAGCGCACGATTTAGAAAAATTTTAGAAAGGGTAGAAAAAATATTGTTAGAGAATACTTAAGGTTTGAAATAAATAAAAATTACAAACATAACAACATAAGAAAAATAGAAAAATTGAGAGAATTGTGGAGGAAAGTGGAGGAAACTCTCAAGTTATGGAGTGAACTTAAATAAATGGAGGAAAAATTATAAATATGGAAGAAACTATATGTATAACCACAATGAGTATAAAAAGAGAAGTGGTAAAATATATCTTCAGATAAAATATATCTTGTGCAACATCCAGATATGTTGGTTTTTTTATTTCCCGTCAGAAGACGGTTATGAATTATTGAAGGATATGTTGTCAAACTCCTTAAATGTAGAATTCAATAATGTTAGACATGAGAAGTGTATCTTATTCATTAACAAAATAATTATCTGAATAATTTTATTTTGATCACCAGACATATGAGTTTATTTTATCATGACTTTTCATGTATTAATATGTGTGGTGTATGTAACCTTTTGCAGAAATATGACTTGTTAAAAAAGTATCATGTTCTTTTTATATTTTTATGCTCTCTCCCCTTCCCATCCCCAAGCTAACCAAACAGACTAAAATAAGTATCCCCTCCCCTCCCCTCCCCTCTCATCCCTTCTCCTCCCCTTCATTCACAGCGTACCAAACATAACATTAGTTTTGTGTGCCCATTGACAGTAGATTGATGTGCCAATAGCCATTACTGACGGTGCAAGAACACACTCTCACTTGTCATTTCAGACTTCACGAGAGGACTCCATTAAAGGAGGACATGTTCTATTGCAAATCCTTTCTGTCCTTAGTGAAAATAAGGAAGAAGTCGGGAAAAACACAAGTCCCTCCCCTCCCCTTTTCTATTTTGCTGTGACTCTAAGGTCTTCTACTCTAAGGAGATCTTTGTGGGTTGTGCAAGAACACACTCTCACTTGTCATTTCAGACTTCACGAGAGGACTCCATTAAAGGAGGACCTGCTCTATCAGTTGCCCTTCCCTTGCGAGTGAAGCCAACTGCCGCTCTATCATCTCCGACATGGCCTCCATAACAGGCATCACCTTCTTGTTGTCGTTGAAGATAGTCGATTCCCCTTTTGATATTAGAAAGGCTCTGACACCACTCTGTTACCGTGGGATTGCAATGCCTCATCTTCCTCGAAGGGACCCAAACACAAATTTCCCGTGGGATACCACTCTGATATCAGAAAGGCTCTGATACCACTCTATTACCGTGGGATACCACTCTGATATCTCTTTGTTACTGGGTGAAAATCAAACACAAATTTCCCACGGTAATGGCGTTGAGGTCGTCCCCAACAAGCCCACACAAAGATCTCCTTAGAGTAGAAGACCTTAGAGTCACAGCAAAATAGAAAAGGGGAGGGGAGGGACTTGTGTTTTTCCCGACTTCTTCCTTATTTTCACTAAGGACAGAAAGGATTTGCAATAGAGAAGGTCCTCCTTTAATGGAGTCCTCTCGTGAAGTCTGAAATGACAAGTGAGAGTGTGTTCTTCCTTATTTTCACTAAGGACAGAAAGGATTTGCAATAGAGCAGGTCCTCCTTTAATGGAGTCCTCTTGTGAAGTCTAAAATGACTAAGTGAGAGTGTGTTCTTGCACAACCCGCAAGTCCACTCTATTTATACACAAAAGGGTCGAGACTTCACTTTTCCTTCTCATATCAAGGACAAAGTGCATAAGAGAAATATTACCTCCACAACCCAGAGTTCCTTTGTTTTTATAGCCTTCGAAGACATAACTGTTTCAGGCAGTTACAACCATCATCCGCTCTAGGCGGATACACATTATACCCACATCCCTATAAGGGTGGGGCGGTTACAACCCACGTAACCCACATCCCTAAAAGGGCGGGGTGATTACACATTACATAACCCATGTCGCCCACGTCCCTACAAAGACGGGACAGTTACAACTCATGATCTCAAAGCATCTCTTGGAAGCATCCCTTCGCTCCACTACACGATCCTTCTATCTCTTGCTGCTATAACCGTCAGCGGTTATGTTGCCTTTGTCCCGCTCGCGTCTACTCCCATGGGAGCGCACTCCGCAGTGAGCTTTCGCCGAGCTCTGACCCAGGCTTGACCCACGCGTCTGAGCTAGCTCTGAGCTCGACCAGCTCCACCTGAGCTTAGGGTCAGCTCCTGGGAATCTCCTTGAGCTGCGACTAACTCCAACCGATCTTCGTCCAGCTTCATTGAACCGCGGTGTATCGACACCGAGCTATATTGAGATACATCCGAGCCATTGACCCAAGGTATTAGCTAACGACGTACCTTTCTGGGTAATGCTCTACCCTTAGAGAAATAAGGGGGTAAAACACCTCCCCCACCAGAGAAACCCGACGCCCTCGTCGAAACAAACCAACAAGTAAGGACGCCCCTTCTTAGATGCTCAATTGCCACTCCTTTCTGACTTGTCCACTTGATGAAGTGTTTTCTCCCTTAGCTTTTCCTGGCCATCGACTTGGTTTGATAACTCCGCCAATCGTACAAAATTGATTCATCTCTGCCGAAGGTCTTGGTGAAGCTGTTGGAGAATCTCAATTCCATTTGTGAAGTCAATTGTAGTTGCAACTCCTGATCTTTAGTCTTTCCGAATTTCTTTCTCCGCATTGCTCCTTGTTGTGTGAAGGGTTGCCTCCCTTCAAGTGTTGGTCTAATAGAAACTTAACATAGCAACGGTTAAGTCCTACCCTCTAGACCAGTGTTGGTATGATAGCAACTTAACGTAGCAAAAGTTAAGTCCTACCCTCTAGACCAGAACCTATCCACAGATAGTCATAGGAACTTGAAGTATATTGTCATCCATTCATCCACACAATAATTAGGGAAATACTCCCAATCAGATACAATACTCCCCTTCAACTCCTTGGATTTAAGTAATTCCAACAAATCAGACATCACTTAGCAGATGATTGAAGTGACCAGACTCATCCCTTGTGTTATTGTTCCCAAACAGTCAACACTTTTACAACTCAGAAGCATCACACATGGAATGAAAGGGCCTACTTTTATGCACAAGTATAACAATCCTTTTTATTCCATTCACAAGTCAGTGTACATTGGACTATTACAACCCTTAGAGGTCATAGAGATCCTATCTATTACAAAATGCTTCCACTTCCAACAGTGGTGCTAGCAAGCATAAATACACTAAGGACTGGACATCAATTACACTCACACCTTATTTAGTAGTTTCGTCTGTCAGATGATACGTCAACAGCCAATCCATCTTTTCCTTAGAGTGAAAAAGCCATCTCCAGTAGCTTCCTGCCCTGAGATGCTTCTCTCATACAACAGTGTCCTTCACTCTTAGCAACTCCTTGATGCATCCCATCAAGAGTTTGCACGAGACCCACATTATAACCGCCAAGTCTCTTTACGCGTGATGGTATAACCTACTCGTTAAGCCATACGAGTCATTACCTCAGGTCCATCACTCACCTTAGTTTGGAACCATCAGTAGTCCCAGTAGAGATGCTCTTCACGGACGCACCTCTTCAAACATATCTCTTGTTGTGTGCTCCAAGGGTCGGTTAACTTCTAGCATAACCTTCGGCAGTTGCGCGGCTTCCCACCCTTGCCTGAAGCCATCCAGAGTTCAACTATCCATTGCACACTTCTCCGCTACGTGCCTTGTTCGCATACCAGTGAGTCGTTGCGAGCAGTTATCTCTGCTGACGCCCGTCAGCAGGTTGCCATGGCCATGGTGGAATTCCTCCTGGAATTGTTGCAACCCACCATGCCACCTCTTGGCTTGCACCGTAAGTGTCCCTCTATAGAGGGATCGGATGTGAGGCCAACCACCTCGTCATCCATTTCAATCTTAACCGCCACATTGCTGACAACCGTCACCGGAAACAACCGTGGTTTCTTGCAGCGACGCTCGGGGTCGTTGGACAACATCATCTCGGCCAAGTACTCCTCATTAGGAGCATCATCCTTCTGTGATTCGACCTCTATCACCGCCATGTAGTATGTCGCTTGATCAGCCAGCATACCCTCCACTTGAGTGGACAACACTTCTACCCAATTGGTCAAGGCTCCCAACCAGTCTCACAGGCCATCCTCCCTGGAACTGGTAGCATGGTTGCAGGAGCAACTGCTCTCTTCAGACTGAGAAGATGAGGTGTTGTGATCCACCTCTAGGATCTCGAGCGCCCTAATCCTTCCTCGAAGGGACCCAATGTCGTGAGTGACAGCTAAGTCCAGGGCATGCAACTACCCTCTTATGCCGATGATCACGCCATGAATGCCATTCTGCCAAGCATAGAGGTCCTCTTTTAGCCACCAGGTCTTCTCGTCAGAGCGAGTTCTACCTTCATGGCAGAACTGATAGTTCAGTTGCCCTTCCCTCATGAGCAAAGCCAATTGTTGCTCTATCATCTCCAACCTGGCCTCCATATCAGGCATCACCTTCTTGTTATCGTTGAAGATAGTTGATTCCCCTTTTGATATCAGAAAGGCTCTGATACCACTCTGTTACTAGGTGAAAATTAAACACAAATTTCCCACGGTAACAGAGTGGTATCAGAGCCTTTCTGATATCAAAAGGGGAATCGACTATCTTCAACGACAACAAGAAGGTGATGCCCTATATGGAGGCCAGGTTGGAGATGATAGAGCGGCAGTTGGCTTCGCTTGCGAGGGAAGGGCAACTGAACTATCAGTTCTGCCATGAAGCTAGAACTCACTCTGACGAGAAGACCCGGTGGCTAAGAGAGGACCTCTATGCTTGGCAGAATGGTGTTCATGGCGTGACTGTCGAAATAAGAGGGCAGTTACGTGCCCTGGACTTGGTTGTCACTTGCGAGATTGGGTCCCTTCGAGGAATGATTAGGGCGCTCGAGATCCTAGAGGTGGATCGCAACGCCTTATCTTTTCAGTCTGAAGAGAGCAGTTGCTCCTGCAACCATGCTACCCATTCCAGGGAGGATGTCATGCGAGACTGGTTGGGAGCCTTGACCAATTGGGTGGAAGTGGTGTCCACTCAAGTGGAGGGTATGCTGGCTGATCAGGCGGCATACTATATGGCGGTTATAGAGGCTGAATCGCAGAAGGATGACACTCCTAGTTTGGAGTACTTGGCTGAGATGATGTTGTCCAACGACCCCGAGCGTCACTGCAAGAAACTGTGGTTGTCTCCGGCGACGGTTGCCAACCATGTGGGGTTAATATCGAAATGGATGCTGAAGTGGTTGGCCTCACATCTGATCCCTCTATGGAGGGACACTGACGGTGCAAGCTAAGAGGTGGCATGGTGGGTCACGACGATTCCATGAGGAATTCCACCATGGCCAAGGCAACCTGCTGACGGGCGACGGCAGAGATAACTACTCGCGATGGTTCACTGGTATGCGAACAAGGCACACAGTGAAGAAGCGTGCAATGGACAGTTGAACTCTGTATGGCTTCGGGCAAGGGAGGGAAGCCGTGTAACTGTCGAAGGTTACGCTGGAAGTTAATCGACCCTTAGATGTGAGGCCAACTTCAGCAAGATCATTTGGGAGAAGCCTGTTTCTTCAGCAAGTTCATCTGGGAGGCTGCCATTACTGGTCGGAGTCTCGTGAGTGGACCCGGCTTCAGGAGCAGGTCCCTCCCCTCCCTTTTCTATTCTGCTGTGACTCTAAGGTCTTCTACTCTAAGGAGATCTTTGTGTGGACTTGTTGGGGACGACCTCAACGCCATTACTGTGGGAAATTTGTGTTTGATTTTCACCCGGTAACAGAGTGGTATCAGAGCCTTTCTGATATCAAAAGGGGAATCGACTATCTTCAACGACAACAAGAAGGTGATGCCCGATATGGAGGCCAGGTTGGAGATGATAGAGTGACAGTTGGCTTCACTCACGAGGGAAGGGCAACTGAACTATCAATTCTTCCATGAAGGTATAACTCGCTCTGACGAGAAGACCCGGTGGCTAAGAGAGGACCTCTACGCTTGGCGGAATGGCGTTCATGGTGTGATCATCGACATAAGAGGGCAGATACGTGCCCTAGACTCGATTGTCACTCACAAGATTGGGTCCCTTCAAGGAAGGATTAGGGTGCTCGAGATCCTAGAGGTGGATTGCAATGCCTCATCTTCTTAGTCCGAAGAGTGCAGTTGCTCCTGCAACCGTGCTACCAGTTCTTATGAGGATGGTCTGCGAGACTGGTTGGGAGCCTTGACCAATTGGGTGAAAGTGTTGTCCACTCAAGTGGAGGGTATGCTGGCTGATCAGGCGGCATACTACATGGTGGTTATAGAGGTCAAATCGCAGAAAGATGACGCTTCTAGTGAGGAGTACTTGGCCGAGATGATGTTGGCCAACGACCCGAAGTGTCGCTGTAAGAAACTGCAGTTGTCTCCAGCGACGGTTGCCAGCCATGTGGCAGTTAAGATCGAAATGGATGACGAGGTGGTTGGTCTCACATCCGATCCCTCTACGGAGGGACACTGACGATGCAAGCCAAGAGGTGGCATGGTGGGTCACGACGAGTCCAGGAGGAATTCCACCATAGCCACGGAAACCTACTGACGGGCGTCGACAGAGATAAGTGCTCATGACGGTTCGATGGTATGCGAATAAGACACGCAACGGAGAAGCATGCAATGGACGGTTAGACTCTGGATGGCTTTGGGCAAGGGAGGGTAGCCGCGCAACTGCCGAAGGTTACACTAGAAGTTAACCGACCCTTGGAGCACGCAACAAGAGAGACGTTCGAAGAGGTGCGTCCGTGAAGAGCATCTCTACTGGGACTACTGATGGTTCCAAACTAAGGTGAGTGATGGACCTGAGGTAACGACTCATATGTCTTAACGAGTAGGTTATACCATCACACATAAAGAGACTTAGAGGTTATGATGTGGGTCTTGTGCAAATTTTGATGGGATGCATCAAGGAGTTGCTAACAGAGAAGGGCACTCTTATATGAGAGCAGCATCTCAGGGCAGGAAGCTACTGGAGATGGCTTTTTCACTCTAAGGAAAAGATGGATTGGCTGCTGACGTATCATCTGACAGAGGAAACTACTAAATAAGGTCCGAGTGTAATTGATGTTCAGTTCTTAGTGTATTTATGCTTGCTAGCACCACTGTTGGAAGTGGAAGCATTTTGTAATAGAGAGGATCTCTATGACCTCTAAGGGTTGTAATAGTCCAATGTACACTGACTTGTGAATGGAATAAAAAGGATTGTTATACTAGTGCATAAAATTAGGTCCTTTCATTCCATGCGTGATGCTTCTGAGTTGTAAGATGTTGATTGTTTGGGAACAATAACACAAGGGATGAGTCTGGTCACTTCAATCATCTGCTAAGTGATGTCCGATTTGTTGGAATTACTTAAAGCCAAGGAGTTGAAGGGGAGTATTGTATCTGACTAGGAGTATTTCCCTAAGTCTTGCATGGATGAATGGACGACAATATACTTCAAGTTCCTACGACTATCTGTGAATATGTCCTAGTCTAGAGGGTAGGACTTAACTTTTTCTACGTTAACTTTCTATCAGACCAACACTGGTCTATAGGGTAGGACTTAACCGTTGCTATGTTAAGTTGATATCAGACCAACACTTGAAGGGAGGTGACCCTTCACACAACAAGGAGCAATGTGGAGAAAGAAATTCAGAAAGACTAAAGATCAGGAGTTGCAACTACAATTGACTTCACAAATGGAATTGAGATTCTCCAACTACTTCACTAAGACCTTCAGTAGAGATGAATCAGTTTTGTATGATTGGCGGAGTTATAAAACCAAGTCGATGGGCAGGAAAAGCTAAGGGAGAAAGCACTTCATCAAATGGACAAGTCAAAAAGTAGGAGTGGCAATTGAGAATCTAAGAAGGGGCGTCCTTGTTGGTTTGTTCCGACGAGGGCGTCGGGTTTTTCCGGTGGGGGAGGTGTGTTACCCCCTTATTTTTCTAAGGGTCAAGCATTACCCAGAAAGGTATGTCGTTAGCTAATACCTTGGGTCAATGGCTCAGATGAAGCTCGGTATAGCTCGGTGTCGATACACCATAGCTCAATGAAGCTGGACAAAGCTCGGTTGGAGTTAGTCGCAGCTCAAGGATATTCCCAGGAGCTGACCTTAAGCTCAGGTGGAGCTGGTCGAGCTCGGAGCCAACTCGGATGTGCAGGTCAAGCCCGGGTCAGAGCTCAGCGAAAGCTCGCTGCGGAGCGTGCTCCCGCGGGAGTGGACGCAAGTGGGACAAAGGCAACATAACCGTCGACGGTTATAGCTGCAAGAGATAGAAAGATCACATAGTGGAGTGAAGGGACGCTTCCAAGAGATGCTTTGAGATCGTGAGTTGTAACCGTCCCATCTTTGTAGGGATGTGGGCGACATGGGTTATGTAATGTGTAACCACCCCACCCTTTTAGGGACGTGGGTTACGTGGGTTGTAACCACCCCGCCCTTATAGGGACGTGGGTATAATGTGTAACCGCCTAGAGCGGATGATGGTTGTAACCTCCTGAAACGGTTATGTCCGTGAAGGCTATAAAAAGCAAGGAACTCCGGGTTGTGGAGGTAATCTTGCTCTTATGCACTTTGTCCTTGATATGAGAAGGAAAAGTGAAGTCTCGACCCTTTTGTGTATAAATAGAGTGGACTTGCGGGCTGTGCTAGAACACACTCTCACTTAGTCATTTCAGACTTCACAAGAGGACTCCATTAAAGGAGGACCTTCTCTATTGCAAATCCTTTCTGTCCTTAGTGAAAATAAGGAAGAAGTCGGGAAAAAGACAAGTCCCCCCCTCCCCTTTTCAATTCCGCTATGACTCTAAGGTCTTCTACTCTAAGGAGATCTTTGTGTGGGCTTGTTGGGGACGACCTCAATGCCATTACCGTGGGAAAGTTTTGTTTGATTTTCACCCGATAACACCTTCCTACATGTAGAAAAGGTGAAGCAAGACCCATCGAGTGAAGAAGGAGTTGTAGCTGGTCCTCTTCAAGGTTGATGAAGAGGTGGTGATCTTCTCTAGGTGAAGGAGAAGGCAAAGGATGAAGATCCAAGAGGAGAAGCAAAGTCCTTTAAGGCGGAAGACTTGAGCTTGAGTGGGTAAAACCTTGGTGAAGATTGAAGACTCAAGCAAAGTGGGTAAGCCCTTTGGTAGGGTGGATATCTCCTTGTGTTTGTATGGGTAAGTCATTTGGTGGTCTTTTGTTGTAACTCATATTGGTGATAATATAGAGAAAAACACTTGCAAAGTCCTAGAGGTTGACCTCTCTAGGTAGTGGACTGACTCACTTCTAGTTTGAAGTGTGGAACCACTCTACATCCCTTTGTCAAGTGCTTGCTATCAATCTCTCTCATACTTGCTATGCTTGTTATATAGGACTTCAAATTGTACTTAAGCTATTGTTCAAAAATTGATATAATTTGAAGGTCTACTCTATTTTGTGAGAAATTTTGTAGCTCTATTCACCCCCCTCTAGAGCCCTTAGATCCAACAAGTGGTATCAGAGTCAAGTATCTTCTCCAACAATCTCCCATGAGACGAGGAGATGGGAGACAACCTACTTGGCTCTCTCAACCTAGAGGGAGGATTCTCCATGCGTCCTCCAGTCTTTGATGGCACCAGCTTCCTCTATTAGAAGAGGCATATGTAGTTCTACATTCAAGGGATAAACTTTGATATGTGGAAGGTTTTGGTCATACCTTAAAAGGATCCAACTGGAGATGTTGCAACATGGAGTGAAGTTGTACTCAAAGAAGCCCAACTCAATGCCAAAGCCATAAGCATCCTGCACGCATCCCTCACCCCTACGGAGTTCAACCAGATCTCATCTTGGGACACCGCCTATGAGATATGGGACAAGTTGTGCATCACCTATGAAGGCACAAAGCAAGTCAAAGAGGCAAAGATCTACATGTTAAATAGCCTTCTAGATAACTTCAAGATGGGTAAGAAAGAAGGGATTGCAGATGCGTACTCAAGACTCAATGTCATTATCAACGAGCTGGCTACATTGGGAAACACTTTAGATAGAGGTGTAATTAACTCAAAGATCTTGAGGACTCTTCCAAAGAGATGGGAGTCAAAGGTCACCTCCATTGAAGAAGTGAGGAGCCTTGGTGACATCCCAATCGAAGATCTCATTGGCAATCTTCAAGCTCATGAGCCTAGACTTGACAAGCAAGAAGAAGAAGCCAAGCAAGAAGAGAAGGAAGCCAAGAAGATCAAAGATAGTACTTTCAAAGAACAAGTGGAGGTTGTCATACTTTAACAACAACTTACTTGCCGAACTTCTCCCTCCTCCTCTAGTGAAGATGAAGGCCCTAGTGAGCATGAAGCCAACTATATCAAGGGCAAACACTTCAAGGGAAAGAAAGCATCCTCCTCTTCTACTCTGAGATGCTACAAGTGTGGTCAAAAGGGGCACTACAAGAGTGAATGCCCCAAGTCAAGAAAGTCACACCACAAGGGAAGCTCAAAAAAGGAAGAGGAATACAAGAAGGAGAGAAAATACAAGAGGAAGGACAAGAAGGAGAAGAGACACAAGAATGCAGCTCATACAACTTGGGAAGCTTCATCTTCAAGCAACTCAAGCTCCGAAGAAGATGGAGAGTGCCACCTTGATCTCATGACCTCTACTAGTAAAGATATTAGTGAGGTAAGTGAGGTAAGAAAGGTAAGATTGCATGAATTATCTAAGGAAGCTGTTATTGACATGCTTATTTCTACTCGTTCATCTTTTGCTAAATGTAAATTTAAAAGAAAACAATTAGGAAAAATGATTGATAATCGTTATGCTAAGCTTGAAATTCTTCAATTGAATGAGAAAACCAACCTTGAGAGTATTGATCATTTGCAAGAGCAATACCTAGATCTTGAACTCCAATACAATGGGGTTGAAGTTCAGAATGATATCTACCTAGAGAACATTGACAATCTTAAGGAAGAAAACCAAAATTGCCTTAAAGAGCTTGAATTGCTTAAAACTAAAAATGCTGAATTTAAGATCCTTATTGATGCTCGTAGAGAAGAGAAATATGTCTATCTTAAAGAAATACAAATTCTTAAATATGAAAATGCTAGGTTTCTTGGTCAAGTAAATGATCTATCTTCTAGACCTTTATTTCCTAATGTTAATGTTGCTTCTATCTCTCTTGAAAAAGATTCATATTTAACTAAATATTTATGTCTTGAAGTTGATCTTGTGCATACTAGGGATGACATATCTAGTTTATCTTCTACCATTGTTACTTTAAATGATGATAACCATAGATTGAGAGCATCCCTATAGAAATTCCTCAAAGGGAAGAACTACCTACATGAAATCATTGACCATTATACCCAGCAAAGTGGTACTAGTGGTTTGAGATTTGAAAGGGGAGCATCAAAGGGAAAGAGCAAAGCCAAAGGTAAGAAAAAGAGTAAGGATACCTCTTTATTTGTAGAAGAGTCTTCCAGCACTAAGAATCATATGGTTTGTTCTTATTACAAATGTGATGATCATTACTCTACTTATTGTCCTTAAAAGCCTAAGGGGACCAACCCAAAGATGAAATGGGTCCATAAGAAAACTCTGGATCACAAAGTTTGAGTTGGGAACCGACATTCTCCTTTCTTGCAGAAAAAGGGTAGATGGATTGTTGATAGTCACTGCACAAAGCACATGACTGGTGATATAAGCCATTTCAACAAAAATAAAGGAGGATCGGTCACCTTTGGCGACAACAAGAAAGGTAAAATAAAAGGTGAGGGTGATGTAGGTGAATCTTTGTGTAACTAGAATGTCCTTTTTGTGGATGGCCTACATCATAATTTAATTGGTGTTAGTCAACTTTGTGCTAATAGTTACCTTGTGTTATCTACTTCCTTTGAATGCTTGATTCTAGATTCCATCACCTACCAAGTTATATATAAGGGAACTAGAAGTGGTAATATTTATGTTATTGTTCTTAACTCTATTAAGCCTATTGTTGGTAGATGCCTAGTAGTCAACTCGAATGTATTTCTCTTTGTCATCGTCGACTTGGTCATGTAAATATGCATCATTTGAAGAAGTTGAGAAAAAAGGACTTGGTCAAGGGACTTTCAAAATTGGATTTTGAAAAGGATGATGAATGCCAATCTTGTACCCAAAGAAAGTAAAACAAGTCCTCCTTCAAATGTAAAGGAGTCCTTAGTACTAACAGAGCTCTTGAGCTTCTTCAAATTGATCTATTTGGACCAACGAGAACTCAATTGCTTCATGGTTCCAAGTATTGCCTTGTTATTATCGATGATTTCTCTAGATCTACTTGGACCTTCTTTCTCATTTTTAAAGGTGACACGCTTGATGTTTTCTCAAGATTTTGCAAACGAGTTGAGAATGAAGCTTTTTACCGCATTGTTTCTATCTGTAGTGACCATGGGGGAGAATTTGAAAATGAGGCTTTTGAGCATTTTTTTCAAGAATCGGATTATGCACATAACTTCTCTTCACCTCAAACACCTCAATAAAATGGGGTTGTAGAGAGGAAGAATAGGTCTTTATAGGAGATGGCTAGGACCATGCTTCTGGAGTATGATACTCCTAAGAAGTTTTGGGTTGAAGCTATCAATACCTCATGTTTTGTGCAAAACTGGGTTTTTACTCATCCTTCACTTAAGAAAATACCCTATGAGCTATGGCGTGGTAGGAAGCCTTCTATTGAGTATTTTCATGTTTTCAGATGTCTTGTTTTATTTTGAATACAAAAGATTCTCTCGACAAGTTTGATCTGAAATCTTACAAGGCTTTCTTTCTTGGCTATAGCACTACTTGCAAGGCTTATAGAGTTTTTAATGTTGATCTTGCTAAAGTAGAAGAATATATTAATGTAAAGTTTATTGAGACTAACCCCTCTATTCCCAAATATATTGTTCCAGATGATGATGATGTAGGTGAAGTAATTCCTATTCTTAAAGATCTCAACATCACCCAAAAGGGAAAAGAGGTGGTCACTCAAGAAGAAGACAAAAATGATGAAAAGAAGGATCCAACCCCCCAGTTTGCAAAGAATCATCCAAAGGAGCTGATTTTAGGTGATCCATTTGAATGAGTGAAGATGTGGGCTGCATTCAACAAAGAACAAGCCAACAGTGCCTTCATCTCACAACTCCAGCCTAAAAATGTCAAGGAAGCTCTTGGGGATGAAGAATGGATCCTAGCTATACAAGAGGAGTTGGAGCGATTTGAGAAGAATAAAGTTTGGACCCTTATGGCAAGACCAAGTGACAGAAAGATAATTGGCACCAAATGGTTCTACCGCAACAAACTTGATCAAAGTGGCAAAGTGGTAATGAACAAAGCAAGGTTAGTGGCTCAAGTCTACAATCAACAGGAAGGTATAAATTTTGATGAAATATATGCACTTGTAGCTAGACTTGAGTCAATTCGTATGTTGCTTGTCTTTTCTAGTTATAAAGACTTTCTTCTATATCAAATGGATGTTAAAAGTGTGTTTTTAAATGGTACAATTGAGGAGGAAATGTATGTTGCACAACCTCCAGGCATTGAACATGATAGTTTGTCTAACCATGTTTATTTGTTGCAAAAAGCTCTCTATGGACTCAAACAAGCACCAAGGGCTTGGTATGAGAAATTAAAGAACTTTTTGTTAGATCATGGTTATATCATGGGAAAAGTAGATTCTACCTTGTTTCTAAAACACACTTCTAACAATTTTCTTATCATTCAAATATATATTGATGATATCATTTTTGGCAGAACTAACCTTGATCTTTGCAAATAATTTAGTGATCTTATGTAGAGTGAATTCGAAATGAGTATGATGGGTGAAATATCATTCTTCCTCGGCTTTGAAATCAAGCAAATAAAAGATGGGAACTTCATAAACCAAGGCAAGTACACAAATGAACTACTTAAGTGCTTTGGGATGGAGAACACCAAGCTGATGGACACACCCATGTCAAACACCTCAAAACTTGATAAAGATGAAGAAGGTGAAAAGGTAGATGAGAAGATCTATAGAGGTATGATTGGAAGTTTACTTTACTTAACTTCCTCTAGACCTGATATAATGTTTAGTGTTGGCTTGTGTGCTCTCTTTCAAACAAATCCTAAGAAATCATATCTTATAGATGTTAAGAGGATTTTAAGGTACTTAGATAAAACCTAAAATTTTGGACTATGGTATCCTAAGTCAAGGAATTTTACTCTTAATGCTTATAGTGATACAGATTATGTAGGGTGCTTGATTGATAGAAAGTGCACAAGTGGCACTTGTTTCCTCCTAGGACCATGCTTAGTGCCTTGGTTCTCCAAGAAACAGAGCACACTAGCATTATCAACCACCAAGGATGAGTACATTGCAGTCGGGAGTAGTTGTTCGTAGGTCTTATGGATGAAGCAAATTCTCCAAGATTTTAAAATTCATTTTGATGCTTCTCCTATCTATTGTGATAATACTAGTGCAATGAACTTGTCATACAATCCTATTTTGCATAGTAGAACTAAACATATAGAGGTTCTCCATTACTTTGTTCATGATCACATTGCCAAGAAGGATATCTATATCACGCATGTGGACACGGAAAATTAGTTGGCAGACATTTTCACTAAACCTCTAGCTAGAGAGCAATTTAACTTTATTAGATCAAAATTATTTATTACTACTTTGAATAAATTTGATATGCCTTATAGCTAGTTGTTATCTATCCTATATGTCTTATCTCTGTTTGGATCATCTTTGCTTGCTAATATGCTAAAAATTCATTTTTATGTTCATTTTGCTTTGTTTTTCTCTTTTTCTTGGGTATTTTTTGCTAACACATGTTTTATCACAAAATAGTACACAATGATGAGTGATATGTTCCTAAGTATGTTCAATATATATAATGGACTTAAAAAATAAATTTAATTAGCGCTCAAATGGCTAGAAATTAAGATTGATGGTTTTAGGTCAGGTTGACCGTCGGTCAAGTTGCCAACTCGATCGGTCGATGGCCGAGAGCTTTTTAAAAAATCCAATCGGTCGAGTTTCTGAGTTCACAAAACTCAATCGATGGTAGGGCTGGAGCACACTTAAGTTGGGTTCAGCCAACTATTCTCCCTCTTAACTAGAGAAAAGTTGACCGATTCCACCTCCCTTAGCCCTAAGTTCTCCACCCTTGCACTTACCTTCCTCAATCTAGACCTAATATGACCTAGCTAGACCATCCTCGACCTTCCCCCTTGCTAAACCTAGGTGTGTGAACATTTTTTGTGGTGTGTTTTGTGCTTTTACTTTCTCCTTCCTCTCTATTCCATCTCCATGGCTTCAAATAGAAGGAAGAGAGCCGCCCCTAGCAACGCACCATCCTCCTCTTCATCTTCCTACTTGATTCGCTTTGATGAGACTATATTTGTCTCAGATGAGGTTGTTAATAAGTATAAGGACCTCCTTCCACAGAATCATTTCCCTTTTTGCACCCTCTTTGAGCCTAGCCCTAGATGCCAAGAGGTCATAAATCAAGTGGTAAGGTTGTTACATATTCACCATCTCTCAGCCCTAGGTGTTGAATGTGTGTGCTACAACAATTCAATGACTAGCATAAAAGCAGTTCACAAATTCTATACGAACTTGCTTTGGAATTATGACACCCTTATTCCACCTCCTAATACGCAAGTCATCTTAATGTCAATGATAGAACAGAAGAAATTCCAAGTCTTGGAGGATACTCTGAACATCTTTTTCTTAGGTACCGATGAGATTGACACCTGGCGTAAGGATTACAACAAGTATTTTGACCTTCTTGACCCTGAGGCTTTCTACAAGAAATACAATCTCACTCTTCCTGACATCCATTGTTGCTTGAAGAAAACTCAGCTTCCCTACAAGAAGAGAGCACCCTTCCCTCCTCTGCCTTGGATCTCAAGAGGCATATCCTTTCCCTAGTTGATAATTGTAACATCCATCCAAAGAAAAATCAAATAGATATTGCAGAGAACACTATGATGATCATGTACTGGCTCTTAGAGAATGTCGGAGTGAAGTGGTCTAGACACATCCTCAACCATATGACTTGCTTCAAATCATGCAAGAATACACATGACACCCACCCTCCCTACCCTGCTGACGTGTATTTTACTACGCGCTTAAACGCAAGTATACGCGTCGAGTAATATAGGCCTTGTGAGGCCTGAGTCGAACTCAGGGATACGTGAATTATTGGAGACTTCTACTAACTAATCGCAATCAGCTAGACCGATTAACAAAGTAGGGTTTTGTTGTTCAAATCAAAAGAAAATAAAAATCAAACAAAGAAAACAATCGATTAAAGGTTAATTTAATCAATAAAAAGGGATATCTTTAGGATGGCGGTTTCACCGCAGGTCAACATTGTATTAGATTTCATATAATTCCTCACACTTCTCTCTCTATCCGGGTAGTGGCCTGAATTGAGAATTACCCACTGTCGTGGTGTAATCCACTACTTAGATTTAGGTTGATTCCATCGTCATAGTAATCATTCCCCTAAACTAAGCGCATTAAGATCGGTCCCTCAGTTCCCACCATTAATTTTACAACTCCTTTGTCAAGGGTTTTATTAATTAATGTAGAATTCGTTTCTTTTCAACCGTTAATCCTTCTGTCGAAGTGATTAAGGGCATTAATTTATTATTATGGTGATCAAGCATAACAATAGCAATAGAGAAAACGAATTTATACCACGGATATGAGAGAAAAATATGAATTATCAATATAAAATCATCATACAATGTATCCCCGGGCTACTCCCGGTCCTAAAGATTGAGGGTTTTAGCCTCTCATGTTCATCTTACACAAATGCATGGTAGAAATTGGGGAATTCATAAGAAAAACGTGAAATAGATGGGAAAACCCCTGAACGGAGAGGAACCGGTGGATCCTTGGCGTAGAACACAAGCTTTCCCCGCCTGTCGGTGGTGGAAATTGTCTTCGGCAGCGTCCGAATCACCCGGGATGAGCTTCTCGGCCTCCGTTCTCCTTTCTCTCCTCCTCGGCACTCGTGCAATCAAAAAATGAGATCCCCCTCGGTCTGGGCGGCCGTCATTAGGTATAAGTCCCTAATTAGGTCGTCAAATAACAACAGCCGTCCGATCGGAATCAAAACACATCCAACGCATATCTGCCGGCGTCGATACCATCGACGCGGGTCGATGGTATCGACCCGGCGGATTAGCGGCAGCTTTCCTTTCTTTTATTCTGAGCGCCTGTGGTGATCTCGATACCATCGACTTGGGTGTCGATGGTATCGACTCCTTTAGCGTCGGTTGTTGTCGTTTAGCGACGCTGTAGCTCTCCTTGTGTCGATGGCATCGACTTGCGTCGATGGTATCGACTTCATCCTTGCCAGCAGCCTGGAGACATCTCGATGCCATCGACTTGGGTGTCGATGGTATCGACTCTGTATTGCTCTTCTCGGCTGACAACCTGTGGCTTGGTCGATGGTATCGACATCCGTCGATGGTATCGACGGATGTAGATACTTGTTTTTCCTGAAATTGTACAACAAGACCAAATAAATCCACACGATTTATGATAAGATGATCAATAATGCTTAAAATAATGAAATAAAGGGGATTTGATATAAAATGATGGCAAAGACCAAATAAAGTGAATTATGCAATAATATCCATGAAAATGAGTAATTAAGGCACAAAACACATATGAAAAAGGTCTATAAATGCGACTCAAAATCATCGCATCAAACTCCCCTAAGCTTAAACATTGCTCGCCCTCGAGCAACTAATCCTTAGAATAGAATTGCGAATGTCAACTAACAATCAAAACACCAACCCACCTCACAAATGACTCCCACTGGACGTTCTCAAACCGGCCTACCCTAATCACAGAACAGTAATTACCCTATAGGCGACAATAACCATCAATAAAAGAAATTATCCTTCAAACTGATGAACACTATCACATAAGGCAGTTATCATAATAAAGTTCGCCGATTCAGCCATGGTGCATCTTGTGATCACCTACTCTACGTTGCTCGCCCTAACTACCATCTACATGGAAGCAGTTCTCCTGATAAACATGAGTGAGGAGAAAATCACGGTGGCCTACCAATCCGAGCAACGGGTGGATGGAATGGGTGGTTCATGGGAGAATTTGGAAGTATTACACAGTTTCAAAATGCATATAACAAAATGCCCTACATGATGCAAATGCACATTAAGAATGCCCTACCGCCTAAAAGTGAGTGGAATGATGCATGCCCTAACCTTCTACCTCACAATGAGATAGAAATCTACTCAAGCCACATCATGTACTCAATTCCCCTTTATTATACAAGTGATATCATTCCTTTCTCCCTCTTATTCCTTTTCTTTCCAAATCTCCTTTTTCTTTTTTTTTTCCAGAATTTTTTTTCTTCTGTTTTTTTTTCTTTTCCCATATATCCATAATTGCTTAGAGATACATGTATAAGGCCATTTTCTTTCCAATTGGAGATCGTTGCTTTATTTCGAGGGTATGGAACAAATTAGATCACCTATTTAGGAAAACTGAGATACATGGTGTGCTTATGCATGAAAATCATGAAATTGTGAGTGCAACTACATGACATGCACCTAAGGGTAATGTGCATGTTTCACTATATATTTTTTTTCATTAATCTATGCAAAAACATGAAAATAATAATACAAACCTATCTACATGCCATGCACGCAAAAGACATTGAAACTGCACTTTACTTCCAATTCGTGGGTGGATTATAGGAAATGGGGTGGAATGATCACAAGATTAAGTGACTGAACCTTAAAAGAAAATTATGTGTCCCTCCTTATTGACATGTGTAGTAGTTTAAAGGGTTCTTTCTCTTACATCTGATTAAGGTCTCATTACCATTTGATTAGGTAGGCTCAAACAACCGTTCCTATCCACTTTGCATGAGTCAATGCGGGTGTGGGTATGACATATTGCTTCAAAGTTGACATAATCAATCATTTTCATAGAATAAGTTCCCCAAGGACAACCAAGTAAAGCTATCCAAATGACACAGAAAAATTTTTCAATTCCCTTAATTTCCCCATGAAAACAGCAAGATGACAATTTTTACGACATCCACAATTACACTAGATAGATGTGGATCCTAAATAAAAACTTAAAATTGCAAAAACAAATAACAAAGCAGAAACTAAAACAACTAAAGAAAAGATAAAAGATAGAGCTGTTCCAGCCACCCCCCTAAGCTTGAATCCGACTATGGCCTCATAGTCAAAAACCAACTTAAGGGTGGAACAGTGATACCCTGATCAATCTTGCGGAGGCGGTGGTGGGTAATGTGGTGCCGTAGGATCCCAAGACGGGTACTCCCCCTGGAAGCTTGGATCATAGTGGGTCCTCGGCGGAGGCTGTGGATAACCTCCAAAGTAGTCTCGACTCCAGTAGTGGTCGAAGAAGGGCTCCTGCTGCGTCTCTATCCGCTGCAACCGGTTGTGCATTTGTTCTTGGTTGGCGAGGATGAGCCGCTCGTTCTCGAACATAGCCCTTTGATTATCAAGCAACCGGCCCGTTGTCTCATGGATGCCGGTATACAAAGTCATATGCTGGTGCTGCATCTGCTGGATGTCCTGCAGCATGGTATACATCCCTTGCATGGAGTAGGGATCCGCAGCTGGCTGTTCTTGCTGTGGTGATGGCGGCGGGGGCTGAGATGATGAAGATGCACCCGGATGCATCCTAGGACGCTTCCGTGGTGCCACTCGTGCTCGAAGAGGTGTGAAAGCCTCCTCGTCTTCCTCCGCCTCGCCTTCTTGGTCGTCACCTCCGCCTTCTTCTTCCGAGGACTCGATGGCTATGATGGGCCATCGGAAATGCTGCTTGCCCTCGATGTGGAAGACGTCGTCCGGCAGGGATGCCTCCTGGTAAGCTTGGTTGACGTGGCAATGAGCGTACGCCAACCCGTCCCGGATAAGAATGAGGTTTGAACGGTGCAAGTGTTGCACGTTCACCTTACTCCGCGTAGAAATCAGAGTCATGGACTGAAAGTTCAGCCCCAAGTAAAGCGCCAACTTGGTGACAAGACCACCAAAGTGTATTGGAGCCTTCCTTGTGCTCCGCTTCACCGCCATGACGCGCTGTAACCAGAATGCTCCCCAGTTGCACTCTTGACGTTTCAGGAGGGCGTACAGAAAGAACAAGTCGCTCTCCTGAAACTTGCTCAAAGCAAGATCGCTCCGCCCGAAGAAAGTCAAGCTAAGCATCCTATGCAATACCCGGACGAACGGGTGCTCAAAATCAGCTACCGCGGCATTGTGGTAGCTCACGGTCTTCCCTGCCGGCACTGTAACTAGCTCGGCAAAGATTTTGTCGTAGTCGGTGCGGGCGTCGGGGCGTCGGTGATCGTGGCGGCTGTGGTTCCAGTTGAAGATGGCGTTGAACTGCTTCAACGTGATGTTGTAATTGTTGTTGAAGAGTCGGAAGGACACCCTTCCCTGGATCCACGTCTGGTCCGATGGCACCACGTCATTTGGTACGACGCAGATATCAAGAGACGCCATGAACTCGGCCACCAGTTCCTTGTATGTGGGCCATTCGCCAAAGAACGGCTGCCCATCCGCATGACAGTCCATCTCATATATGCGACCGGTGTGCCGCGCTTGCCCGGCCAACACATAGGCCAAGTTGGCCTCGAATCCCAAGTCCCTGATCATTCCCCGGTCCACATATCGGGTGGCCTCGAACTTCCGCTTCATTATTTCCTCGTATACCTTCCTTACATCCATGTTGGCATGAATGAGGCGTGGACGAGAGATGGAAGCGGTTGGAGGAGGAACAAACTCCTCGATCTCCCTGGGGTGTGCGCTCGATGAAGATGCTCCGCCCGTATGCACCATGCTTGCGAGAAGAATGAGATTGGGAGAAAAGAGCTCGGTGAAGATGGAGAGAAATTCTCCGCTCGGTGAAGATCTTCGCTCGATGACGCTTCTCCGCAGGTGTAGAGGGCTCGGGGGAGTGCTCGGCGCAATAGGAGATACTTGCTCTGAGGGTGTGATGTCATATGACGTTGCAAGTCCCCTTAAATAGACTTGATCGGCGCCCCTGTTGACCCGTCGATACCATCGACGCGGGTCGATGGTATCGACATGGCTCGCGGGTAGCCGCATCTGTCGCTGGTATCGACGGCTGACGTTGGCTGGATCGAGAAACCCGGATCGCTGACGTGTCGATACCATCGACTTGAGTCGATGGTATCGACGCAGCACCCGGATCGCTGACGTGGCTGTTGCGATCGTCGTCGATGTCTTCATGCGGATCGGTGACATGTCCGTCGATGCCATCGACGGGTGTCGATGGTATCGACTTGCTTTTATTGCGACACCTCCGTTTATTGCATTCAACCTGTGATGATGTCGATACCATCGACAAGGCCGTCGATGGTATCGAGTTGACTGAGCAAAATTCGTCTGAAAATCTCCAGAGATCTCGATGGTATCGACTGGGTTGTCGATACCATCGACACTTTTATTGCGACCTGCCTGTGACCATGTCGATGCCATCGACTCGGCCGTCGATGGTATCGACGCAGTGCGATTTCTGCTGGTGTCAACCTGAACCCATGTCGATACCATCGACTGATGTGTCGATGGTATCGACCCTGCCTGTTCCTGCACATTTAACAAACGGATCAAGGTATCATTTTTAAACTAAAAAGTAAACAAAATAAAAGCAAACTACACCTAACATTAAACTATCCTAATGTACCAATGGTTGGGTTGCCTCCCAACAAGCGCCCCTCTTTAGCGTCTTAGGCTAGATGTCGGTCCTTCTTTTCATTCTTGTACAAGTGAAATGAGTTTAACCTCATTCACTTTCCTCTTATAGTTCTCACCAAAGTACAGCTTCAAGCGTTGCCCGTTCACCAAGAACGTGGCCTCTCCATCTCGCACGAGAATCGCTCCATGCGGTCTCACTTCTTCCACCTCGAAGGGTCCACTCCATCGGGATTTCAGTTTCCCGGGATGCAATTTGAGATGAGAGTTGAACAATAGGACACTGTCTCCTTTCTTGAACGTGCGCATCTCAATGTGGCGATCGTGGATCAGCTTTGTGCGCTCCTTATAAATGCGGGCATTCTCATATGCCGTCATACGTAGCTCATCCAACTCATTCAATTCAAACATTCTTTTCCTCCCGGCCTCGTCATAGCGCAAGTTCAGCCTTCTTAGCGCCCAATGGGCCTTGTGCTCCAATTCTACCGGAAGATGGCACGCCCGGCCATACGCCAACCTAAAAGGTGTAGTGCCTATAGGTGTTTTGTACGCCGTCCGATAAGCCCAAAGTGCATCCGGTAGCAATGCACTCCAATTCTTCCGTGTAGATGCTACGGTCCTTTCTAAAATCTTCTTGATTTCCCTATTTGATACCTCCACCTGTCCTTGCGTTTGTGGATGATATGGGGTGCCAATGTTGTGCTTGACCCCATATTTCTTCAAAAGTGAAGCGAATTTCTGATTTCGGAAGTGTGTGCCTCCGTCACTAATGATCATTCGAGGAATCCCAAACCTGCAGAAAATATTCTCTTTGACGAACCTGCACACTACATTCGAATCATTAGTCCTTGTGGGGATTGCCTCCACCCACTTCGACACATAATCCACCGCAAGCAAAATATAAAGATTTGAATTTGAGGACACAAAGGGTCCCATGAAGTCAATGCCCCATAAATCAAATACCTCGACTTCCTGAAACACATTCAGGGGCATTTCTTGTCTCCTTGAGATATTACCTGCGCGCTGGCACGGGTCACACTGCCTAACAAAATCATAGGCATCCCGGAACAAAGTGGGCCAATAAAGGCCGCTCTCCAACACCTTAGCTGCTGTCCGTGAGCTAGCATGATGTCCTCCCGTAGGTGACGCATGACAATGATGTAGAACACTTTCGTACTCTAACTCCGGCACGCACCTGCGAAGAATACCATCCCTGCATTGCTTCAACAATATTGGGTCATCCCAAAAATAGTATCTCAATGAATGGAAGAATTTCTTCTTCTCTTGATAAGACCAATCTTCCGGGATGATCCCGCAAGCCAGATAATTCACAATATCCGCAAACCATGGTTCTTTAGAATCAATTTTTAAAAGTTGTTCGTCGGGAAAAGTCTCGGTAATGGGTATATACAAACCTTGTTCATCCACCCTCTCTAACCTAGACAAGTGGTCAGCCACCACATTTTCAATTCCCGACTTGTCCTTGATTTCAATATCGAATTCTTGCAGGAGCAAAATCCACCTAATTAGTCTAGGCTTCGCATCCTTCTTCTCCATCAAATATTTTATTGCGGTGTGATCCGTCCACACAACCACCTTAGAACCCACTAAGTATTGCCGAAATTTCTCAAAAGCAAAAACAACAGCAAGTAACTCTTTTTCCGTGGTTGTGTAATTTAATTGAGCATCATTAAGTGTTTTTTAGGCGTAGAAAATCACAGCAGGCTTGTTATCTACCCTTTGCCCCAAAACAGCCCCCACAGCATAGTCAGACGCATCACACATCAACTCGAAAGGCTTTGTCCAATCCGGCGTTTGAACAACCGGAGCCGAAATCAGCTTTTCCTTCAAAACCTCGAATGCGTGAAGACATTTCTCATTGAAATAAAAAACTGCGTCTTTTTCCAACAATTCCGATAATGGCTTTGCGATTTTTGAAAAATCCTTGATAAAACGCCGATAAAACCCAGCGTGTCCTAAAAAACTTCTCACCCCTTTTACAGAATTTGGTGGGGGTAGCTTAGAAATCACCTCAATTTTTACTGGGTCTACCTCTAGACCCTTGCTAGACACCTTGTGTCCTAGCACAATTCCTTCTGTCACCATCATGTGACATTTCTCCCAATTGAGGACCAAGTGTGTGTCCTCGCACCGCTGCAACACCTTATCTAAATTATAAAGGCATTCGTCAAAAGACGCTCCATAAACCGAGAAGTCGTCCATGAAGACTTCGAGACACCGCTCCACCATGTCAGAGAAAATGGCGAGCATGCAGCGTTGAAAAGTCGCCGGCGCATTGCATAAACCAAACGGCATACGGCGGTAGGCGAAAGTCCCATAGGGACATGTAAACGTAGACTTCTCTTGATCCAAAGGATCAATAGAAATCTGGTTATACCCCGAGTAACCATCAAGGAAACAAAAATGCGACCGATCGGCTAAGCGTTCCAAAATCTGATCAATGAATGGCAAAGGAAAATGATCTTTCAGAGTTGCGGCGTTCAGTCGGCGGTAATCAATGCATACACGCCACCCGGTTACCAATCGGGTGGTGACAGGTTCATTAAGAAGATTTGTAGTGACAGTGATTCCCCCCTTTTTAGGGACTACCTGTGTGGGACTCACCCACGTCGAATCAGATATGGCATAAATAATCCCTGCAGCAAGCAACTTAATGACTTCCTTTTTGACAACCTCCATCATGCTTGGATTTAGACGTCTTTGAGGCTGTATGACTGACTTAGCTCCTTCCTCAAGCCAAATCTTATGTTGACAAAGTGTAGGGGAGATCCCCTTGATGTCCGCCACTGACCACCCAAAGGCTCCACGGTGGTTCTTGAGCACTATCAGTAGCTGCTCCTCCTCATCCGCACTCAAGTATGCAGAAACAATCACTGGCAACTTGTCCTCCTCAGCTAGAAAGACGTACTTCAAGTGCGGGGGCAATGGCTTTAACTCCAGATCAGGTGGGCAGATAAGGGATGATTGTAGCGGTGGGGGCAGTGTACCCAAATCTTCATAGTGCCTCGTGTAGAAACATGGAAGCATTTGAAGCATTTTGGCGCACTCCTTGAGTGAAGTACTCCGCATCCAATCATAAGTGACATTAAACAAACACGCCTCTAGAGGCAATTCCGGATATGCATCACAGACAGAAGTAATTATCACATCATCCTCCCACGAAGGTGGAATGTCCTCATTCTCATCATTTGGAAACCCGACAGCCTTGCATAAAGAGACAGCTTTCGTTTGCTCCATAAGGTCTACCGCCAAGGTCCCATTGTCTATCCTGCTCATCACATGGGCCATATCTAAAAATGGCTTCCCGAGACAAAGTGAGATATTGCTTTCCACATGCTTCACCATGTTGCATTGTGCCTTAGCTTTAGTAGATGTATTGCTGTTGGGCATGACCATCTCAAAGCGATCATCCGCAATGCCTAAGGTCAAGCGACCTCTCCCCATCTCCAAGATCATGTCAGCTGTAGCTTGAAATGGGCGACCAAGAAGTAACTCATTACCGTGTTCGTCCTGCATCTCCATCACAACAAAATCAGCGGGAAAAACAAAGCGGTCTACCTTTACCAAAACATCCTCACAGATTCCATATGGTTTCACCACAGAATTATCGGCCAATTGGATAGTCATATTGCTTGGCCTTGACTCCTTCAATCCAAGTTTCTTGAATGTAGAAAGGGGCATCAGATTGATGCTTGCCCCGGAATCACAAAGCGCTTCGCCAAATTTGAACTTCCCGATAAAGCATGAAATATTGAAACAGCCAGGATCCTGTCGCTTTGGCGGCAAAGTGCCCATAATAAAAGCACTCACTTGCTCCTTTAATACCACAACCTCAGTGTCAGGTATCTTCCTCTTCTTGGTGATTACATCTTTGAGAAACTTTCCATAAGACGGAATTTGTTCAATTGCCTCTAACAAGGGAATATTCACAGATAACTTTCTAAAGCTGTCCAGAAATTTTTTAAACTGTGCATCCACCTTTCTTGCTTTTGCACTATTGGGGTAGGGAACTGGAACGGTATGTGCTCTTTGATGAGGTGGCACATAGGAGGTTAATTTCTGTGGTTCCACCTCATTGGCTTGTCCTTCCTTACCATCTTCGGTTGTGTCATCAATTTGCTCTATGACTGGTGCAGGCTGCTCCTTAGCAGTTGCTTCTTCTACTGTGTCCTGCGGTGTGCTTGTGTCATCCGCCCTTGGATTAAGCACCTTCTTACCGCTCCTCAACAATATGGCCTTGGCCTGTTGGTTTCCCCCGGGAACATTGGTGTTCCCCGGAAAACCCGGATGTGCCGGCTTTTTCAAGCTTGCAATCTCCGCTGCCATCTGTGCCATTGAAGTCTCTATAGTCCGCATCTGAGCCCCGTGACTCTGCAACGTCTGCCCGAACTGGTTCATGAATTCACCCTGCTACTTTATTTGCTGCCCAAAAGTGTTCATCAACTCTTGATTTTGCTTTATGACTTGATTGAGCAACTCCGTGCTCTTGTCCTCCGTGACCGGTGCAGGTTTGGCGTCCGGATCTTGCAGGAAGTTGTTTGGATCTTTCCATGAAAATTTCTTGTCCTTCCACCATGAGTAATCGTTGTTCCTGTACCCTTGCTGTTGCCTCATATACTTGACCTGAGCCTCATCCTCGGACTCATTGTCTTCCTTCTGCAGCAACTTCTTTGCGAGAAGATCCATCTTCTCATTCAGCTCTCTCATTGCCTTTGACTCACTGGCAACTCTTGCTTGCTCAATTGGGCCTCTTTCTCTTTCTCCCCAAGACTGCTTTCGTGCCATATTCTTCAGTATTTCCCAGCATCTTGTATCAGTGTTATTTAGAAAGAATCCAGAACCGGCCGAGTCCAAGTTGCTTCTATCATGCTCGGAGAGAGCAAAGTAGAAGATCTTCACTTGGGTTTCCTTGTCCAATCCATGATGTGGACATCTCCTCAACATGACTTGAAATCGCTCCCAAGTCTCAGAATAGGTTTCACCCGCCTGTTGGGTGAAATTGTGGATCTTTTGGATCATATCATTGGTCTTCTCAGGAGGGAAGAACCTCTCGAAGAAAACCTCCACCATGTGATCCCATGACTCAACAAACTCGTCGTCGAGGTTGTGGAGCCACTCTCTTGCTACTCCCGCCAAGGAACTGGGGAATAACTTGAGATAGAGCACATCCTGCGGAAAGCGATCTATCTTCACCATATCGCAGTTCTCCACAAACTGACTAATATGTGCCACTGGATCTTCATTTTTCAGTCCGTGAAATGCATTAGATTTGACCAAGTTAATCAGTGCTGGGTCGATCTTGTATGTAGGTATGTTTAGCCCCTGTTTCTTTATAGGCCCTTTTGATGCAGAGGAAGAAGACGCCTTGATCTTCTCCCATATTGTCTGTGCTTCAGCCATTACTTCTTCTTGTTCTTGCTCAGATTCAGAATTTGTATCACTATGGTGTTCCTCCTCGTAGTAGCCCTCGTCCTCTGGTCCCGCAGATGGAACCTCAGGTGTGCGATTCACGTAGTCTCGACTACGTGTGTGCACCATGCAAAGTACCTGAAATATGGAAATAGGGGTTCAGTACAATGCTTTGAACGAGACAACACAATTATAGAGAAATAAAGGAATTTTTGAAATTGTTTTAAAGTAAAATAAAATAAAAAAAATGTGGCCTAGAATGGCCGCTCTTAGCACTCAAAGTGCCAATAATTTGCCGTATCCCCGGCAACGGCGCCAAAAACTTGACGTGTATTTTACTACGCGCTTAAACGCAAGTATACGCGTCGAGTAATATAGGCCTTGTGAGGCCCGAGTCGAACTCAGGGATACGTGAATTATTGGAGACTTCTACTAACTAATCGCAATCAGCTAGACCGATTAACAAAGTAGGGTTTTGTTGTTCAAATCAAAAGAAAATAAAAATCAAACAAAGAAAACAATCGATTAAAGGTTAATTTAATCAATAAAAAGGGATATCTTTAGGATGGCGGTTTCACCGCAGGTCAACATTGTATTAGATTTCATATAATTCCTCACACTTCTCTCTCTATCCGGGTAGTGGCCTGAATTGAGAATTACCCACTGTCGTGGTGTAATCCACTACTTAGATTTAGGTTGATTCCATCGTCATAGTAATCATTCCCCTAAACTAAGCGCATTAAGATCGGTCCCTCAGTTCCCACCATTAATTTTACAACTCCTTTGTCAAGGGTTTTATTAATTAATGTAGAATTCGTTTCTTTTCAACCGTTAATCCTTCTGTCGAAGTGATTAAGGGCATTAATTTATTATTATGGTGATCAAGCATAACAATAGCAATAGAGAAAACGAATTTATACCACGGATATGAGAGAAAAATATGAATTATCAATATAAAATCATCATACAATGTATCCCCGGGCTACTCCCGGTCCTAAAGATTGAGGGTTTTAGCCTCTCATGTTCATCTTACACAAATGCATGGTAGAAATTGGGGAATTCATAAGAAAAACGTGAAATAGATGGGAAAACCCCTGAACGGAGAGGAACCGGTGGATCCTTGGCGTAGAACACAAGCTTTCCCCGCCTGTCGGTGGTGGAAATTGTCTTCGGCAGCGTCCGAATCACCCGGGATGAGCTTCTCGGCCTCCGTTCTCCTTTCTCTCCTCCTCGGCACTCGTGCAATCAAAAAATGAGATCCCCCTCGGTCTGGGCGGCCGTCATTAGGTATAAGTCCCTAATTAGGTCGTCAAATAACAACAGCCGTCCGATCGGAATCAAAACACATCCAACGCATATCTGTCGGCGTCGATACCATCGACGCGGGTCGATGGTATCGACCCGGCGGATTAGCGACAGCTTTCCTTTCTTTTATTCTGAGCGCCTGTGGTGATCTCGATACCATCGACTTGGGTGTCGATGGTATCGACTCCTTTAGCGTCGGTTGTTGTCGTTTAGCGACGCTGTAGCTCTCCTTGTGTCGATGGCATCGACTTGCGTCGATGGTATCGACTTCATCCTTGCCAGCAGCCTGGAGACATCTCGATGCCATCGACTTGGGTGTCGATGGTATCGACTCTGTATTGCTCTTCTCGGCTGACAACCTGTGGCTTGGTCGATGGTATCGACATCCGTCGATGGTATCGACGGATGTAGATACTTGTTTTTCCTGAAATTGTACAACAAGACCAAATAAATCCACACGATTTATGATAAGATGATCAATAATGCTTAAAATAATGAAATAAAGGGGATTTGATATAAAATGATGGCAAAGACCAAATAAAGTGAATTATGCAATAATATCCATGAAAATGAGTAATTAAAGCACAAAACACATATGAAAAAGGTCTATAAATGCGACTCAAAATCATCGCATCACCTGCCCTGACATGTGGTCTTTTTTAGTTTCTCACTGAGAAATTTCTCTTCCATGACTTTCATTACAGACCTGACCAGAAGGGAGTATGTATTAGTGAGACCACTATTCAGAAGTATGTGCCTATCCTTTCCTCCACCACACCCGATGCCTCTACTTCTGCACCTACCTCTATCTCTACCTGAGCACCTCCACCTCCTCAGCCTACCTGACCTTCCCATGCCTCGTTTTGTGTGTCCAATGAAGCCATCATGGGTTATATGATACATCAATAGGCATACAACCTCCAGGTCTAGGAGCACCTACATCAGGACTTATGTTCAATCATTTTAAACATGGACATGTCATGTGCACATCCCTACCCAGCCTACCAGCCCTAACCGGGAAGTGATTATGCATCCTATGCATACAATCACTTTTACCCAACCCCTCTACCTATACCTTCTGCTGCTCCCACACCCTCTACTATTGGTGGACCTGCTCCCATCATCCTACCTCTGACTGCTGGCCCCTTGGCCACTCTGCTTGCCAGCCTTGATAATTTTGCTCCTTCCTTCCCACAGGCCAATGATCTCTATGCTCTTGGTACGTATTGGGATGAGCAGAATGCTCATTGGCCAGGTCGTTGGTTCGATCCCTCTGTTGATGAGGAGATGTCAAACCAGGCTAATGAGGAAGCTATTGATGCTGACGAGGTTTCTGATGATGATGGGGATGATGGTGTTGCATCTGACGATGGTGATTGCTCTGATAGTTTTGTTGGTGACTCCGGTGATGAAGGCGATGTTGTTGCACCTTTAGACGGAGATGATGACTACGAGCCTGGTGCTGAGGATGATGATGATGTTGATATAGATAGCTTAGATGTCTCAATCTTCTTAGTTTTTAGTCTAGTTTGCTGATCATATATATTTTTCTAGGCTATTTTGTATTAGAAACATCTGGGCACATGATCTTAGATGTACTATTTTATCTTTAGCTTTCATCACTTTTGACTTGTAGTTGTTTCATGAGAACTTGCATTCTGGGTTGTAATCTATATTCTATACACTCTAACTCTTTGATATGTTAAATCCTATGAGTTGGTGCCATGTTTCACCATATTTTCATTATGACTGAGCATGTTTGTTTCTCTCATCTCTAATTGGTGTATGTTTTTGAGATTGCATGTTTTGGATATATATACTTGGTTATGCTTGAAGTAAACCTATTTTTATGCTCTTCTACCCCCTTCCTTTTTGATAATGTCAAAAGGGGGAGAGAATTTTAATGTTTTGAAGCTCAACCATATTGCTTTTATTGCCTATGTGATCCTTTTCTTGTTCATTATATGCTTTATCATGTGACTTGCTAAAGGACCATATAGCAGATGTATGTTATATTGCTTTGTGTAGATAGAATAACTATGCAGGTTAAAGTAAGAATAGATTGAGGGGGAGCAATTCACATTGTTCAAATCTCAAATCCCCTTATATTTCACAAGGAAAAGGTATAATTTAAATATCCTTTTCAATATGATTGAGGAATGGTTTGTCATTGTCAAAAAAGGGGAGAATGTTGACCTAAAGGTTATAAATTGTCCATATTTTGATAATGACTCAACAATTCCATTCCTATGTATCTAATTTGTTTGTTCAAGATTGATTTCAGGCTTTAGGTACATGAAAATGATCAAATGACACAAGCTCTAGCTTGTCCAAGTTCAAGTCAAATGCAATGCAAGTGTGCTAATAAAGAAATCACTTCAAACGACCTTAGAAGAATTTTGTAATCACTTGTATTGATGATATGACTTGTAACTTAGATGAGAAAAATATGTGGGACACTTAATACCAAGGTTTAATCACCCAATAGTCAATTTATAAAATTGATCACAGGTTGTTCATCGGCCGTGTTAGAAACTCGACCGATCTTATGATGGATTTTATAAAGATGACCCATCAGTCGAGTTGTGCATTCATAGAACTCGATCGACTGACTCACTAAGAAAACTCAATTTTAGCTCATCGGTTGAGTTCCCTAGAACAAACTCGACCGATAGTTTAAAAAATGTCTTTGTCTTTTAGTTGATCGATCGAGTTACATTTATTGAAACTCGACCGAATGCACTTTACGGAAAATGTAGTAAAAGTGATTTTAACCATTGGTGACTTGTTTTGGGTGAAAATAGATCCGTTTTCATGAGGAAAATGCTTTATTTTGGCCCTAAGTGTTCCCCAACTCAAGGGAGCACCCCTAGCTATAAATAGGACCCCTGGAGTTCATTCCAAGTTTGCTCATTCAAGATATTCAAGGTCCTTGCTATAGTTGAGTGTGCTACTAGTCCTTGAGCCCCTTTCTCTCTCTAGTTTACACTTCATTTCATGATTTGTGAGTGAGTTAGGAATATTGTAAGAGAGATCCACCATTATGCATGTAAAGCTCTCACTTTCTACTACTTCCCTATCCCCTTCTTATATGAAGAAAAGGTGAAGCAAGTTCCATCGAGTGAAGAAGGAGTTGTAGTTGGTCCTCTTCAAGGTTGATGAAGAGGTGGTGATCTTCTCTAGGTGATGGAGAAGGCAAAGGATGAAGATTTAAGAGGAGAAGCAAAATCCTTCAAGGCGGAAGACTTGAGCTTGAGTGGGTAAGACTTTGCTGAAGTTTGAAGACTCAAGCAAAGTGGGTAAGCCCTTTGGTAAGGTGGATATATCCTTGTGGTTGGATGGGTAAGTCCTTTGGTGGTCTAGTGTTGTAACTCATATTGGTGATAATATAGAGAAAAGAACTTGCAAAGTCCTAGAGGTTGACCTCTCTAAGTAGTGGACTGACTCACTTCTAGTTTGAAGTGTAGAACCACTCTACATCCCTTTGTCAAGTGCTTGCTATCAATATCTCTCATCCTTGCTATGCTTGTTATATAGGACTTCAAATTACACTTAAGCTATTGCTCTAAACTTAATATAATTTGAAGGTCGGATATGTTTGTGAGAAATTTTGTAGCTCTGTTCACCCCCCCTAGAGCCCTTAGATCCAACAGATTGGACACATTTTATATGGACAACCACATGCAACCCATAACCGGCTGGATCGAATTTGGATGTGCTTTTTTCCACCTGTTTAGAATTGTATCTTTTTGACCCGCACCCACAATAACCCAACTCAAACCCACCCAACCCACCCGTTTGACAAATCTAATTGTATATTTTGGATTTTGACTGATGGCCGACAGGAAAAATAGGAAGAAGAAGATAATGAAGGTTATTCTATGAGATGTTTTTTATTAAACAATTCTACTGACACGTGTCGCTAATATTAACTACATTTCATATGTGTTGTTTATGATTAAACTATATTTCTAAATTCAACTTGTCTAGACAACCCGCTAGTACTACTTTTAGAATTCAATAAGTGTGGAATGATCAATTTATGTACATGTGTTTTATTTACTCATTAGAACTATGTGTCTCATATAAACTATTTAAATATGTGTGACAATAGTACACATACCACGGTGATGAATAGTTGCATACCGAGTACAATAAAAGAGCTTCCTATTCTATGTTGGGAGTGAGGTTAGGTGGTTTGGGCACAAGGTATGCTGCATTTAGAAAAGAAATTTAGCAAAATACGAGAGAATTTTATTCATCACTTTCTTCAGTGGGCAAAGAAAAGTTTAATACAAAATTTTGTTCTAACTTCTACAAAATTGAAGAACCCAAAATCAACCCCTCTAATTGTTGTGGGATCCGTGCTACAAAATTAGAATCCTAGCTAGTTAAACCTGACGAAATGTGTATCTATCTTTATCTTTTAGTGTTGATCGTCTAACTCGTCTGATATAGGCTACTTTTCAACTTTATGGTCTAGATACACCTCTAACCAGTGGTGGCATCTCCATCAATTGGTATAATGCATATATCTCAGTTAGACTAGCACCATAATTTATAAGTCTATATGCCATTTTATTCCCTTCCTTGTACACTGACTTATATATGCCATCTCTACTATGCAAGAAATTGATAGCTTTATGATACAATTTTTATGTAACTAGGGTGGGGATGGAGAAACCAATCAAGACCCTAACAATTCTAAGGCAATCTATTTCTACTATGAATACCTCATTACCACCATTCTCTTCTATCATCTTGAGTCTCGTCTCTAACCCCTTTAAAAGACCAGCAAAGTTGTACTCTTCTCGACATAGATCCACAAAGCCCTGCTACAACTAAGCCCTACCGGTCTCGCATAATACCACACATAGACCTCCCCCTATGACCCAGCCTATCAGGTCTCCACCCAATAACCCATTGTCAAAGACCTCCCCAATTGGCACTCGACTTTTGTTGCATCCATACTATGTTTATATGTGTGTGACTTACATTGGCATTGTATATATATTTGTTTGTTGTATAATTATCAAATGTAAATATATTGGGTGATATATACTTGCGTGTTTGAAATGGAAATAAAATGTGATGAATGAATATAATTGTTAGTGTTGCATCTTTATAGGATTTTCATCGCAGAAAATGTGCTTGTGGTTTTCATTAGATTGTTTATGACTAACCTTTCTTAACTTGAGTTGTGATTTGAATTGTCATTGTGATTAACATGTGACATTGTCAACTAGATTGTGGTCATCTATATAGGGAGTCGGGTGCCAGAACTCATGACTAACCACAAACACTTGGGATAGTAGACAATTCACGAGTTGTAGAAAAAACATACCATGGTACATACATAGATGTCTCTATGTGGTTGGCATGAAAATTCACAGTGAAGAATTTGCAAACTATTATGGTGGCATTGTTGGTATGAATAAATAGAAATCATACCACATTCAAGTAGGTATTCAATAAAGGAGAATGGTAACAAGAACTTGATCAACCTAGTCAAGAAGTATGGAAAATATTAAAAATCTATAGATAAGAGGTGTTGATCAAGGTGAACTAATCGAGAGAAATTAGTACCCTCTTGGAAATGGAATCAACAATAAATGTTTACGAAATGCATGACATGGTCATGCATGATGTTAGAAAACAAGAATTAGAAGACCTTGCAAATAATGAAAGGAACATAATGAGGATGGCCCCTAATAGAAAGGCTTACATATATAGTTAAAAATAGCATGGAAAGAGTAAATAAAGAGTGATCATAGGGATGCCTAGGGATTACCTGAGGCAATGGAAGGAGAACATAGAGTTCTGACCATGCTCGTGAGGGACATGGAAGAGTTTAAGAATTATTTTCACATTTTTATTTTCAAATTCCAAAGTGGGAGGATAATATAGTGGCACTCTAGATGGATATATTATTACCCATTACTCGGGGATGACTCTCTTTCTCTAGGTTTCTAATATGTAATTCTTAGACTTGATTGAATACATGGACATGGGAAATTTACTTTGCAGGGGGTCACAAAAAATGGAAGATGTGTTTTTTATAAGTGTCAGGGTATTAAAGTACCACAAATAATAATTTTATTTGACTTGTAGTTGTGAAAATATGTTGGAGATCAATATAATACTTAGTATTAGATGGGCATGAATTATAAACAAAATGGAGTAAAAGAGTAACAAATGAGAATGGCTTCATATGCAATAGGATTTACATAGAATTATGCTTGTGAACTATCAAAATTAATTATCTGAAGCCTAAACCCTCGCATCTTTGGACAAATGAACATATGTGTCAATATCTACTCAGGAATGGTTTTTGCACGTTTGATACATATCTAACCCATGCCCACTCTTCAAAATTCTTGCTTTAGTTTAATATTTCTCTCAAACCTTTCTTCAATGGCCTTTTATCATTAAACGTTATATTCCCATCTATTGTTTTATTTGGATCCCCTTTTAGATATTTGTAGTATTGAACTTTACTCTAAAATATGTTTGACATAAATTCTGTGTTGAGTACATGTACATATATACATTTTGACGAGTCATGTCCTCAAAAGGGGAAGGTGACAACCTGAACAACTATAATTTGGAATTACAAATCAATTCAGTGCACGATGGGATAAATATTTGGCTAAGTCAAATGGGGCTAGTAGACCTGAGTTCAAACCAAAATCATTAAGATAAGCATAGCATGTTAGGCATTGTGTCAATTCTAATAGATAGGAATTATAGGGAAGAGCATGGTTAGGTATAAATAAGAATTCCATTGACAATGAAAAGAAGTAAACATGAGATTTGGTGTTTTAAGCCTTGTCATTTCAATAGATCAGAGTAAAAGTTGCTATAAAACTAAAGTATACACACAAATACTTATAAGGTATACAAAAAAACAATAAAATTCATGAAAGTAATAATTTCCTAGGAGTTGTTCCGCTACATTTATAACATCAATTTCTTTCCTATCAATCTTCAATATGAAAAGCTAAAACAGGGAAGTTGTCAGCCAAACCCATGCCAGTTTTGAAGGTGATCTGCTTTAATGCCACATAATTGAATGCCTCTTTGACAGTGAGCCAAATAAATAGTTCCTTCACTTTCACACCCATCAAGCTCTTGAGCCTACTAGCCTCGACAAAGCCAGTGACCTTTGTGTCATAACAAACTGTCTCCTTTATCTTCTTGAAGGTGTGTTCTCTATTCTTTTTTTTTTGGATGATCCAGAAGAACCCTGCTTCTTTGTCATATCTAAATTCCTCCATTTTGTTAAGAGGGAGGAGACCCAAAGGAAGGCTTAGGTCATTAAGGAACTCTGCCAGCTTCTTCTTGCATACCACTGTACCACCGCAGATGGCCGCGTTTGTGAGGTAGTCTTGGATTTTATAAGTGGCCATTTTGGAGGCATGGAAATGAGAAGATATTGTGATCCATTACTGAATTTAAAAGATGAATGGAGGATCTAGAGAAGTGTTTCTTTGTTGGACCTATTGGTGATGAAATGTAGGTCGGATGAATGGACTATATGTAGTAACACTTCAACACTGATTGATGATAGTACGACCAAGAATACTGAGAATGAATTTACTAGTCAACAGAGAGCGGTGAGATCAAAGAATAAACTATTTCATCTCCAATTCATCATTTGTGAGCTACAACAAAATATGTGGTTTATTAGACCAGTGACTAAGTGACTGGAGAAGGTTTTGGTATAACTCTAGTGGTAAAAAAAGATGCCCATTTTTTCTATGCAAGATGGACAGATTCAAAGAACAATGTTCTTCGATTCAGCTACAACAAAATAAATATTTTGTTGGTCTTCTTTGCTTAGGCCGACTTATAATCTCTTCTTCCATTTGGGTTTTATACTATATATAGACATATAAACAGAATAAATTCATAGTATTTGAATCTGATTTAAATGGATGATGTACAATTATATATATATATATATATGTTTTGATCAAAAATTAATACAAAAAAAATATAAATTTGATAGTATACATATATATTTATGAATCCAAATTGTTTCGAAAGTTGATAGATCAATATTCGAAATTTGTTCAAAATTTTTAGACTCGATATATAATATTCAAAATGCAATATGAATATAGTAAATTTTGACCTTTTCTTATTAAATGTGTGTAAATCCGGTCTAAATGTGTGGACTCCTAATATCCATTTAGAGATCTTTAGATGGAAACTAATGTTCTAACGAAGTCAACTATCTTATTCTGGTGTTGGGACTTGTGAGTTAGTTGATTTGGACCTTTATATGAGCTATATTGTACTAGACATTTTAGACTTACAAGGAAGCCCCTCCCCACGATGTTGCTAATTGACCCATCTCACATGGTAAGCCCACAAGGCCTGACATTTGGTGTTAGGATACTCGCATGTCATGTCTAATTAGCTCAGTATTGTGCTGTTTGGGAGTGCATTAACTACATATTGAACCTAAGATCCTTTCTGAGGGGAACTCTTACTTAACCTCCCATGTCATTCCATGTCTACTATTGAAATATATTTGAATATTCAAAATCGAGGAATACCTTGTTTGCTAGTGTAAGATGTGTGAACAATATAAAAGATGAAATCCTAACAATTCTGCAAAGTGTATTTCACACGGATTTGGTAACTTGATGAAGAAATTAATTTTTGTTAATCTTAATACAATTAAACCTAACTAACCAATTTCTTTTTACCTCAAATTTAAATGAAAAATAGAAGAGTTGTAAGTGTATTTGATATATACTCATGGACTCCAAATATGAATTGACAGTGATGCTAGAGGGTTGTGTAATATGTTGAAATATTTCATGTTGCACAAATGATGCACAAGGATATGTTAGTCATACCTAAAGTTGTAATATCATGTTGAAGTTTAATTAGTAGAACATCTTCTCTTTAATAATTGGAAGAGGCAAAAAAATGTATTTAGTACAAGTATATATACATATGAAAAGACCATAATCAATCTGGATAATTTTTATTCAATTTAACAAACTTATAAGGGAAGAGGTAGAAATGAAATGTTTAGAGTAGAACTAATAAGGATATAACTTGCTTCATTCATGTTGACTCAAGCTCAAGTTGACTAATTCCTTATTTTGATGATGACTATATCATTCCACTTATGTGTGTCTAACGTTTTCACTTGAATGATTACTGATTAGAGAGACACACTTCAAATGCCTAAACATGCAACCCTAGTTTAAAGAAATCAAGTCATACATGCGCAAAGATCAAGATCGAAGAATATATATTTTTCTCCTTAGATCTTTTAAATAAATCACTTATAATGATTGTATTACTTGTAATTGAAATCATATTCTTAATAGAATCACTTAGTATGAATTAACATTGCACTTGTAGGGTCTTAGAATACCCAAAATAGCAAGAACAATTGATTGAGTTTTTCTAGGTATAACTCCACCTAAAACACTATTTATAAGACTTTTCAAAATCTTTTTTCGATCAAATTTCTTGCTAATATGCAACTCATCCAATGAGAAAATGACACAGATAGAAAGGTATGTAGACTGAGTTACAAATTTGGCTAACTACATTATAGCATGGATTTTGTATAGTGTGATATAGCCCTTGGAGGGTGGAAAGGGTGAAAAAAGATCTATTGGACACCCCAATAATGTCAAGAATTCATCCTAAATGATTCTAATAGCTAGGATTCTTTCTAAACTATAAATACGACCCCTTGGTCTTCATCTTATGGTTAGACAAGAATTACAAATTCTTATATATGATATGTGAAAGATGAAGTGTTCAAAAGATCACCTATCTGCTCTCATTATCTTAATCACTTTCTACATCCATTAGAGTGAGTATAAAATTTGTAAGAGAGCTATTCCTAAATGTATACCTTATGAATCTCTCATTCCTCTACCTCCCAATCTATATTTCTCTCATGATGATGTAGATTATATCCCTTATCTAAGAGAGGAGAAGAAGAAGAAGGGCAGGAAGCCCTTTGTGAAAAGCTTCTCCTTGGTGAAGATGAAGTCAAAAAAGGAAGATTTAGGTTAAGAGTGAGTAAGTCCTTGAAGGCCAAAAGATTCATTGCAAGAATGGGTAAATCCTTGGTGAAGACCTAGGATGTGTTACAAGAGTGGGTAAGTCCTAGGCAAGGCTAACGACTCTTGGTCACATGGATAGGAAAGTCCTTTATAAAATTTTGTTGTCTGCCTTGGCCTAAAGACAAACTAGTTGTGACACTGTGAACCTAGCATAACCCTATTTGTCCTATAATATTTCTTTATTATCATTATTGTGTGATTGATTGAGTTTTTATATCAAATTATTAACAAATATCTATCATTTGGTATAATTTGCATCATGGTTGCCCTAATTTCAATTTTCCATGCAAGTTCTCTACTTAATTGTGAATTCAATAAAGTATGAGGACTTAATTGCATAGTATGTAAAAAGTATAAAAAATGAATTTCCTTCATACTTATACTTTTTTAGCCTTAAAATCAATTGAATAAGATACAAATCTAGTCTGACTTCAATTGAACCTTGTTTTCCTTATGTGTATTTTCATGTACAATTGTTGACTAATAAGAAATTTCACCCTAGTCAAGGACTTATTTATAAATTGAAAATATTTTATATCATTTATTCTTTTCCTTAATAACCATACTTTTTAATGAAACTTAAACTTGTTTTATATGGGTTTTCATCCTAGAGTTTCTAACCCTAACCTTGCTAGTATGGTGGTTGAGGAGCACCGATGCAACTCATCAACTGATGAGTGTTCTAGATCTCTCAATTGACAGAGTTCTTAGAATCATCAACAATGGGAATCCAAGTCTCATGTACCAATCAGTATCATGATGGTTGACTACATACGGAAATGTAGGACATGTGTACCAATAAAACTTGGGTGTAGCCAACTGATGAGAAGTCAGGCTATGACAATCAATGAGAAAATGGGACTTGGCAACCGATCAAGAATCTAAGTACACAAATCAAAGAAAATTCATGGATGGGTGTGCGAATCAAAAGAATCACTACTTCACCTACCGATCATATCCCTAGAGCTTGTCTACCAATGACAGAGAAACCTTCATAGACCAAGGATCTAGTTATGCTAATTTAAGACTTTTCTATTTAAGGATTCTTTAGACTTTTGACCACCCAACCTTAAATATATACCCCTTTAATTCTTCCAAACATCCATTTGACACCCCCCTTGATGTACCATGAGGGAGAGCCTATCTTGTTAGGGAAAGATCCAAGGAAGTTTGTTGTAAGGACCCTGGCCTCCATTTTGGGCTTACCCTATTTGTTTTGGCTAAACCCTGTGCTTAGATGTCTGCCTAATTAGCCAAGTTGTGATGAGGGTTATATTTGTGCTTCATTGGGAGGTTGAGGTGCAACTTGCAATTTACCCAAGTTTTAGGGTTTGTGTGCAAGTTTATCACCTTGAGAGATACCTTTCTCTCTCCTTCCATCCTCTAGGTTTGAGAGGATGGGTTGGGCGCCTTGCTTGGTTTGTTTTGAGCCTTGTTTGAACTTGTTGAAGCTTAGGCTTTTTGTTGGGCTTTCTTGGTCCTTGTTTGAGCTTGGTGCCACCTTATTTCTTGTTGTGTCAGCCAAAGGGTGTGTCGACCAAGAGGTGTGCCGAGCAGGGTGTGTAGGCCAAGAGGTGTGCCGGGCAGTGGTGTATCGGCCATGGCACCATGTTGGGCGATACACACCCTCTTGACCTAGCCTCATTTGTTTCACCATTCTTTGGACAAGTGGTTGTTGCTTTGCTAGTTGGTGGCAAGTCATGAGCATATATGTGGCTTGGTATGCTAGCAAGGTGGCATAGTTTGGACAAGTGGTGGTTTGGGCGAGCACATATGGAGCAATCCCCTAGTGGATGCCCACTTAACCCCCATGCATATATACCCCTTCTTTTCTATCTTGGGATCCCTTTAGCTCCTTAGTTGCTTCCCTTCTTTCTTGGTGGTTGATATCTCCCCTTGGTAGATCTTGGTGGTCGATCTCCTTGGTGGAGTCTTCTTCTTCCTCTAGTGGTGGTCGAAACCCGAGATGTGCCTTGCTCCTTCTCCTCTTGTGGTGAGTATCTCTCTCCCTATCCTTGGCACCTTCTTCTTCTTCTCTCTTTCTTTTCGCCCATGGTGGTTATAGAGTTCTCTTCTCTCCTAGTATTGGTTGAAGGTGGTGCCTTGGAGCTTGAATCTTGGTGCTTGGAGCTTTGGAGCTTGAGGAGTGTGCTTAAGGTAGGTTACATAACTCCTAACCTTACTATCCTACTTCTTTATCATGTTGCTTTGCTATACGTTTCAACCATGTCATCTTCTAGCTATGTTTCTTGCTTTAATGGTTATGTGGTTGCCTTGGGTTGGCCGAACCATTGGATGTGGAGTTCTTTGGGAAAAACCCCTCTCTCACTTAGTTGTTGAGAGGTGAGCCAACTCTCCTGATCTTTAGGGCTTCTTGGTGGCAGTCTCGAGGTTGAAGATGACCAACCCGTTATGGCCTTTGAACCTTTGCATGATACCCTAAGTAGTGTTCTGCCTGATATCCCTCTTCTAGGGTTGAGCCTGGGAGACATGCTAGGTGAACACCTTGTTGACCTCTTGACTGATATGGTTTCTTAACTGAGATGTGGTTGGGCGATATGTCTTGGCCGATATGGTGCTTGGTTGACATCCCTTCTTGAGTGCCTTGGGTGACATGGTTAGGCCATGCCTTGTCAGTTGAGCAACACCCCTCCTTTCTTGAGTTGTGAGGTGAGCTCCAATCCCTTGACCGACATGGTGCTTCCCGATATGGACTCTTCGTTGATGTAACCCTAGATGGGTGATATAGTGGCTTGTTCCCTTGACCGATAGAGTGTGGTAGGCAGATCTTGTGTTGGGCGTTATGGTTTGTACCTTGCACGACACTCTCCTAGTTGTACTGCCCGACATGGTGCCCTAGTGGCTATGTTTCCTGGAGAAAGATATAGCTTTGGAGTTAGGGTTTGCTGCTTTGGGCGATATGGGGTTTATCCTTCATGCCTGATAACCTCTTAAACCTAGGTGTCTAGTGCTGCCTGATATAGTTGTTGGTCGAGAAGGATGTTGAGTAATCCAGTAGATCCTACCTTGGGTGATATGGGAGCTCCTTGGGCACCATGGTGAGCTGCCCATGATGTTGCTTGAAGGATGGTAGTGGTGTGTCTTGGGTGATATGGCTTTTGGTGGTTGCCTGACATGGAAAACCCTAACCCTAGTGGACGATATGGGGTCTTGGTCGATACAGGTGTAGTGCTGCCTGATACACCCTTGTACATGGCTGCCCGATACCCTCTTGTGCATGGTTGCACGATATGTTGGCTTGGTGCCCTAGGGTTTTGGTGGTGACTAATACCATTTGGGTGAGGGATAGTGTTCTACCTGATATCTCTTTAGTGAGGGTAGGCGACACCTTTGGTGAGGGATGCACCTAACCCGGTAAAACTAAGTTGGTGAACTTGTTGTCTTGAATCCTTATTTATGATGATGTGATATGCCAGTTATTTAAGGTTGCTGATAAAGTAAGATGATAAGATCATGGTTTTGTTCATAATAATGGATGTTGTTCCAATCCTATGCACCTTAAATCTTAATGACATGATATTCATAATATGTTCTCTAAAGATCTGTATTTGGTGATCAAGTTATCTCTTTGAATATGCATTCTAACCATGCAGATGTATCAATTGAATTCACTGCCAGGTAAGAGCTATGATGTATATATGTTTTGTGTAACACTTCATAAGGATGCTCCTTGTTGATGATATAACATGTATCACCAGTATGATGAGAAAGATCTGGTGACCTAATAAAGGTTGAGTGCCCGATTGAAGTGTTAACCTCTGATGATGACATGAGGGATTGTTATCCCATGATGATGATGATGTATGATGATGAAGCCTTGAGGAGCAGTGGCATTATATGATGAGGGATTGAGATCCCATACCAATGTGATGATGACAGTAATGGAGTGACACAATGTTGTTTATGTTTTATAACCTGATTGCCTCAACAATCCACTTAAAATATGCTAATTAATTACACATGAACATTTCATGTAGTTTGCCTTGGCCATAGATCCATCATCATCAGTAGCTGGTGATGGTGAAACGGGTTCTCCTGCGGGTTAACCTAGAGCATATATTGTTGAATATGTGGGGTTTCTCCTAGCCAAAAATAGGAGGATTTAGAGTACAACTTTGGTTGTAGACTCAGTATGGTTAGAGCATGGTGAATAGGCCCATGGCTCAGTGTGATAGATCATGAATGTGTTCATGTCTTAGGAGTGCGGTGAATAGGCCCGTGGCTCAAGGTATGCTAGTGCCGAGACATGTACCAAGGTAGGCTAGAGAAAAGGGTAGCCTGCGGAGTTGACCCTGTGGCTGAGGCCACCTAAGCAAGAGACTGCGGTCCTACTTTGGATATCATGCACTGACCATGAGGAGGTGAGGTCATGGAGTCCGACTCTTCCATTGACCTTGTATGGCACCAGTTTTGGGCTTTGCAGCTGAAGGTTGGATTTGAGCGGTACAGCTCACTTCCTCATAGCATAATAAATTGTAATCCAACTGTATAGTATATATTGCTTAGGGAAAAACACAAAACATTGGTTGAGGCCTTGATTGTATAGTTGCTCTAGTTATATCTTGCAGTTAACTACATGTTCCTCATATCTTATGATAAGTTATTATATAGCTTATCTTATCAATCATGTTCCTTAAGAAATATCTGGTTATATGCCTCCCGGATATCTTGGTAAGTTGTTAATAAAGTTAGTTTTGTTCAGTATGCTACATATATGAGTTGCTTATATCAATTATCTGCTTTATCTGTTCTAGCTTTCCTAAAGTTTTATAGTTCGGCGGGGAGTTATGTTTCTTGCTGGGACTGTGTGTCTCACCTCGCTAGTTTTAAACCTTTTTAGGTGATCGTGCTAGATGTGGTGGTGATCGAGAGGTTGCGTCCGAGCAGCAAGAAGAATAGTAGGAGGCAAGATATGGATATGGTGCTATTTTGGTTGTTTTGTAGTAGAGTCTTAGAGTCATCCCTATACTCTCAGGTCCTTGGAGGTGTTTTGACGACGTTTCACAATGTATAGCTGATGTAGCTTATTTATTCAGTTGTTGGCCTGGTATGGCCTGTTCTGTATATAAACATGTGGTGAATTCTTTGTTCCTATGTGACAACTGGATCCTATGAACTGTGGACACGTATCAAGGTTCATGTATGTTTATATAACATGTTTCCTTGCAGGATAAGGATCTGGATGTAATAGGTTCTTTATTATCTGCTTTTTGCAATCAGTTTTAATTAACCCATATTTTTGGTAACATGTGGTTTATGGATGTTCCGCACATTTTTGTGTGGCATTTCATTGTATGTGTGATAGCGGGATGTCACATTTGTGGCCATGGGTGGGAGCTTGCATGTCGATGCATGTGTATGCATGTCAAAGATCAAGAAATTCCTTGTTATTTTCAAGCTTCCCAACCTTGTTTATTTCTTCAAAACATAATATCATCTCTCCTAATATCTTCTTTTTTCTATTCTTTGCACCTTGTTCCTCCTTAACCAAATTCCATGGTTTTCATGATGGTAACTTGCTCATTGTGCCTTCTTTTCTCCTATTTTCCCTTGTTTGATCTAGATCCACCATGGAGGAATCATCTTGGAGTTGGAGAAGTGATCTCAGGAATGAAAAGGAGGATCCTTAAAGGTATTGTATCTATTCCTCATCTCATCTTCTTCCCTTGATTCAGCCTCATGGACTTCCATGGTGGAATCTACCCCATATAATCAAAGAACCTTCATTGTTCCTCTCTTTGTTCCAAAGGAAGCTAGATCTTGTTTGGAGCTTTGATTTTGGGGTTGTTTGAGGGATGGTTTAGGATCAGAAACCTTGCTTGTGGATGTTCTATATAGACTTCATGATCACCACCATGAGATACGAGTGATATAACATTTTCTAGCATTCTGTTGCCTACTTGTACATGCAAATTCTTAAACTTTCTCTTATATGCCCTAATGTTGATCTATGATCACCTAACATGCTAAAAGACATTTTTTGAGAACTATTATAGATAACTGGAAAGGAAATACGAAATTTATATTTCTTCATAATCTCCTAAAAGTGATCTAGATGATAACCTAATGTCCACCTAAATATGTTTATCTTGAAATATGGAATATATGTGAAGTGTTAGTAATGCAATATGATGTGGAGACAAATATACATGTTACTCTCACTTCCTAGAAGTGGATATATAATTATTTTGAGGCCCTTATAAAACCATTGTATTGATGATATTTCATTTGAGTTATACATATAATATCAAGATAGGGCACATATGGATGAAAATGGTCCTTTTTATGTGTAATTTTGTATATGATGTAACTCTCACGTATCTTTTTATTTTAAGTTGAAATTTGATATGGTAGATTGCAACCTAATATGAGGTGGAATCCAAAGTTTTTGATGTCTTTTATATTCCTATAAGGTCTTATCAATAGCCTGGTCTTAGGGGGTGCAAGTAGCCGTTCGTGGATAGTGGTGGTGTGACACGATTTTACCGTGCGTATAACGCAAGTTCATGTATCAATGTAATATAGGCCTTGTAAGGCCCAAGTCGAACTCAGGGAAACTTAAATTTCAGTAGACTACTACTAACTGGTCACGATTAGCTAGGCCAATTGGAAAATTGAGTTTGATTTTGAAAACGAAAATAAAACAAAAAGAAAGCAAAAGCAAATGATGATTAAATGCTTAGTTTAATCAAATTAAATGGGAAATCTTAGGATTGTGGTTTCACCGCGGAGTCTCACTGCGTGCAAATCTAGCAATTAACATAATTCGTTCTCTTTCCCTGATTATGGCTCGTAGTCAGAATTGCTCACTTCTGCGATACAATTCACTACCTAGTTCTAGGTCAGTTCCACGCCAGTAGTAACTTACCCTAGATCTAGGTGCTTTAATTATTTCTCTGAGTATCCACCATTAATCATACATTACCTTGTCTAAGGAATTTATTGATTAATGTATTAATCATGCCTTTTCAACCACTACTTATCCATCAAAAGTAATTAATGGTATTAGAAATCGACTATTGTGATCAAGCATAGTAAATTGCAATGGAAACATGATAACATATTAAGGGAAAGTGAGACAAATAATGATAATCAATGTAACATTATCATGCAGCGATTCCCCGGGCTACGCCCGGTCCTAAGGATAGAGGGGATTAGCCCCGCATGTTCAACTCAGTAGTACACATGGAGAAGAAAGAGATAAACATGGAGAAACAAATGAAAATATGGTGTAACCCCTGAAACAGAGAAGATCCAGATGATCCTCGGTGCAAGATGCACGATCTGTAGCCTTCCGGTAGAAGAATCATCTGTCTGTGGCTCTGGAAATGTCTGGGGCATAGCTCTAGGCTTTGTTCTTCACTCTCCTCTTCTCTGGGACTCGTGCAATAGAATAAAATGTGATACCTCACTTTGGGCCGCCTTTTCCTAGGTATAAGTACCACTTACAGCTGCCAAAATATCACAGCCATTCGATCGTGATCGTTCCGAACAATTTCCTGATCTGACGACATCGATACCATCAATGGGGTGTCGATGGTATCGACCCCCTAGGGTACCGACACCTTCTTCAATTTCTGGAATCTGCCTATTGGCATCTTGATATTGTCGACCAGTGTGGTCGATGGTATCGACAGGATGACTTTTGGGATGCTGATGGAATCTCGAGACCATCAACAGTATGGTCGATGGTATCGACCTGGATGCTTTCCCTCCGGCTTGGTCACTGTTTCCATGTTGATGGTATCGACAGGTCCTGGAATGTAAAGTACCTAAAACTAAGAGAAAAACACAAATCAAATCTGAGAAATTTGATAATTTATACAAAATGAGATAAAATAAACTGAATTTGATGCATATAGCGATTTTAGGCTCAAGGAATATGAATCATGCTATTATAGTCATAAAATGACACAACCACACAAAACAAGTATGAAAACAGCCTATAAATGCGACTCAAATTCACTGCATCAAGCTCCCCTAAGCTTGAATCTTGCTCATCCTCGAGAAACAAAACTTAGAATCTGATTGAGAGGGTCAACTAAAGAACATAGTGACATAATTGATACCTCAATATGATTCCCGCCTACAAATCACATATCGGCCCTTACCAACCACGGAATGACAACTACCCTTCATGCGACAATAATCATTCATAAGAAATGTCTACCACAAGATCAACGAACAATATCAAATAAGGCAGTTAACATAATAGAATCTTCAGGTTCAGGCTTGGTGCATCTTTTGATATCCTATCTACATTGCTCATTTCCTAACTACCATCTAAATGGAAGCAGATCTCCTGATATACATGAATGAGGAGAAATCATGGGTGGCCTACCACTTAGAGCAATGGGTGGATGGAATGGGTGGCTATGGAAGAAAATGAAGCATAGTACAGTCGATCATGCAAAAACAAAAATGAATGATCTATCATGATGCAAATGCAAATGATAATGCCCTAATGCTACATTTTTCTATGAAATGATGCATGCACTATCATTCCGTCTCAAAGTGAGATGGAATATCTAAGAAAACTACACCATGTGCTTGTTCTTCCTAAAATGCAGGTGAGAACATGTTCCTTTCTCCCTCTTATTCATACTTTTTTTTTTCTTTTTTTTTCAAGCCCTCATTTTCATAAATGGTAATGGATTATTTATTGGGCTTCCTTCTCTTTTACATAACTTGTACATTTGATGCCTTCTTTTTGGAGGGTATGGAACAAGTTCAACACCTTTAATTTTCCAGAATAGCATACAACACATGATGTACAACTATATGCTCAAAAGATGTGAATGCACTTCATTATGACAAATATGCAACTAAATGACATCCACCTAAGGATAATGTGCATGTATAACTACTTTATATCTTTCTTTTTCCATTTTTATCCAAAACAAGCAAAAATAACTATAATGCATGACCTATCTACGTGGGATGCAATCAAAGAGTGAAAGATAGTAATGTGCTCCCAGTTCTTATGGTGGAGAGTGAATGAAATTGCGGTGGATCAGATCACAAGACTAATTGACAGAACCTTCAGATAGAATTATATGTCCCTCCTTACTTACTTATGTACTAATTAATCAAGGGGTTTCTCTCTCTCACTTCAAATTAAAGTCACGTTATCATTTGGTTGGTTTAGGCTCAACATCAATATCAATCCTCTTAGCATGAACCATATAGATACACAATCATGTTCAAATGTTTTAAAGTTGACCTACCCAATGAGTTTCACAAGCAATGTCCTCAAGTTCTTACAAGACAAAACTTACAATTTCTTAAGGATTTTTTTTTCATTAAAAATCATTTTCTCACACAACCCCAAGTGAAAATGAGATGACATGCAATTAAATTAGACTCCACTGATTACACTAGATCGATAGTGGATCCTAGAAAATAGTAAATCTAGCAATTGAGAAAACTAAAATAAAGAAAGATGAAAATTGCAAAAACAAATAAAAGATCAAATAAAATAAAAAAAACTAGATAGATGTTGTTCTAGCACCCCCCCTAAGCTTGAACTCGACTATGGCCTCATAGTCAAAATCCTTACTTAAGAGGTGGAACAGTGATACCCCTTTATTTCTATGGTGGTGGGTGTGGCGAGTACTGGTGGACGCTAGGATCCTAAGAAGGATAATGCCCCTAGAATGACATATCAGATGGGGGCATCGGTGGTGGTTGTGGGTATCCTCCAAAAAAGTTCTGCCTCCAGTAGTGGTCGTAAAAAAGATGTTGTTGCATATCCATCCTATGAAACTTGTTGTGGATGGTTTCTTGGTTGGAGAAGAGGAGGCGCTCATTCTCGTAGATTGCTTGTTGATTCTCGAACAACCGATTTGTTTTTTCTTGAATTCCCACAAAAGAGGCGGTATGCTGGTATTGCATCTGCTGAATATCCTACAACATTGTATACATCCCCTTCATTGAATAGACATCCTCTCCACCTTGAGAGGGCTATGGTGGAAATGGCTGGGAAGAAGAGGAAGTGCCATAGTGTCATGGATGCTTTCACAGAGCAACCCTTCGCCAAAGAGGAATGGTGGCTTCCTCCCCTTCTTCTTCATCATCGTCGCCAGCTGGAACTTCCACTTCTACATCTTGTTCTTCCTCATCCTCATCAACATCAATGATAGGCCACCTGTAGTTTTGTCCTGGCCTGATGTTGAAAGCAGGGTCGGGCAATGCATGCCACTGAAAAACCTTTGTCACATGGCAGGTGGCGTAGGCGATGCCATGGCGAACTTCAATGAGGCCGGAGTTGACAAAGTGGGTCAGGCCGAGCGTATTTTTACTCTCTATCTTTTGGAGCCCAGACAGATCAAGCCCCAGGTGCATGATAATAGGAGTAATATGGCCCCCAAAGTAGATCGGGGCCCTGTGAGAAATGTTCCTCTTAATCTCCATCACGCGCATGAGGAAGAAGGCTCCAAAAGTGATGGGTGTCCTCTCCAGCAGACTATATAGGAAGAAAAGGTCAGTCTCCTGAAATTTTCTCTGTGACAGTTTGGATCTTACAAAGAATGATTTAGAAATAATACAGTGACGAATCTGGACAAATGGATGCTCAAAGTCAGCTACAACAGTGTGGTTCCGGCTGATAGAATATCCCTCAGGTATAGTGACCATCTTCGCATACATAGCTTCATAGTCATCATTCTGTAGTGGCTGACGCAGATCACTATGGTTCCACCCATAAATTTTGTTGAACGCACAAAGGGTCATGTTGTAATCCCTATTGTAGAGATGGAAAGACACACACCCCTCCTTCCATTTCATCCACACCAGTATTAATTCATTGGGAATGACACAAATGTCCAGAGATGTCATGAACTCGATGATGATCTCTTTGTGTGTGGGCCATCCGCTGAAGAATGGATGACCTTCCGCATGGTCACTGCAGAGCATGGGGGACTCTCACAGTTGTCCCTGAAGCACATAGGTCATATTGGCCTCAAATCCTAGATCTTTGATAAGCTCCCAGACACCATATTGGGTGGGCTCAATCAGACGCTTCCACAGTTCTTCATATACCTTCTTTACCTCCGCTGATGGGTGGACTAGCCTCGGGCAAGGAACTAATCCTTGTTGCGGGGCGAGTAGGGTAGGTGGTGCATCCCTAGATGACAAAGCTCCAGATCTCACCATTGTTGCATGGGAAACGAGTGAGAGAGAGAAAAGAGAATGGAGCTCAGAGAAGACGGTCGAGCCACTCAGAGAAGATGGAGATCCACATAGCCAAAGAAGATGCTCGAAGATGATTGTCGGTGGTGATCTCGGTTGCTCCCAGGCACTCGTAGGTGCTTGGGCTTGGTTGTGGAGGATAGGCACTGAGGATGTGATGTTAGATTGAAGAATTGCCTCCCTTTTTATAAGGGTCGGCCGGGTCTGCTGTCGGTGTGTCGATACCATCGACAGGTCCGTCGATGGTATCGACGACTGTTGAAATCTGCGGCTCCCTGCAATCGATGACTATTGATGGCTGGATGTGGGGGCCCGGATCGTCTACATGTCGATGGTAGTGACAGAGTGTCGATACCATCAACACTATCCATGGATATGCATTGTGGACCACTCAATGAAGACTACAGATCACTGATGTGTCCATCGATATTATCGACATAGCATCGATAGTAGCGACGCATGGTTGTTCCTTTGATCATCATGAGGTTTGGCCCTACAACTGCATTGTTGATGTGTCAATACCATCGACTAATGTGTCGATGGTATCGAGATTACTGAGAACATCCGATCTGAATATCTCCAGAGATTTTGCTACCACCAATGAGTTGTTGATACCATCGACTCTCGACCATCATTTTTCCTGTTCTCATGTCGATACCATCGATGAGGCCGTTGATAGTATCTACGGGATGAAGTTTTGGTAGAAATTCTCACTATTTCACATTCGATACCATCAAACCAGGCATCGATGGTATCGACCATTTCCCAGCCTGCACACTCAACAAACATATCAGGGTATCATTTTTAGAGACTAAGTGCTAAATTAATGAAAACTACCTAGGCATACGAAAAATTTAAAGAGATAACCATGTAATCTACCAAGGTTGGGTGGCCTCCCAACAAGCGCCTCATTTAACGTCTTGGTCTAGACGCAATCATGCTCCTCATTCCTCTTTTAGTACCATGAGTTTGATCTCATGCACTTTCCTTGTGTAGTCTTCCCCATAGTAGTGCTTCAGCCTTTGACCATTCACCAAGAATGTTCTTACACCATCTCTCACCATGATAGCACCATGCGGTCGCACCTCCTCAACCACAAAGGGTCCACTCCACTGGGATTTCAAATTTTCAGGATGCAACTTCAATCTCAAATTGAATAATAGCACAATATCACCCTTCTTGAAACTCGCAATTGAATGTGGCGATCATGTATTTGCTTTGCCCACTCCTTGTAGATCCTCGAGTTCTCATATGCATTCATCCTTAGCTTGTCCAACTCATTGAGCTCTAGCATCTTCTTTCTCCCTACATCATCAATGTTCATGTTTAGCTTTCTTAGCGCCCAATGTGCCTTGTTCTCTAACTCCATTGGCAAGTGAAAAGATCACTCGTACGCCAACCTAAAAGGTGTGGTGCCTATAGGTGTCTTAAATGTGGTCCTATATGCCCATAGTGCATCTGGTAGTAGTACACTCCAATTTTTCCTGGAAGAGGCCACTGTGCGTTCCAAGATCTTCTTGATTTCCCTATTGGACACCTCCACTTAGCCTTGCGTCTGCGGGTGATATGGGGTACCTACATTATGCTTGACCCCATATTTACTCAATAGTGCAACGAATTTCTTGTTCGTGAAGTGGGTGCCTCCATCACTTATGATCAACCGTGGCACACCAAACCGACAAAAGATATTCTCTTTCATGAACCTACACACTAATGTAGTGGCGTTAGTCCTTGTGGGTATTGCCTCTACCCACTTCAACACATAATCAACAACAAACAAGATATATAAATTAGAATTGGAGGGCACAAAGGGTCCCATGAAATCAATGCCCCACAAATCAAATACCTCAACTTCTTAAAACACATTGAGGGGCATTTCTTGCCGTTTTGAGATGTTACCTTCCCTCTGACATGAGTCACACATCTACACATAATCATAGGCATCTCGAAAAAGTTTGGGCCGATAAAGGCCACTCTCTAGTACCTTAGCCACCATCCTCGTGCTCACATGATGACCGCCGGTGGGAAATGTATGATAGTGACTGAGCACACTATCTTATTCACACTTGGGTACAGACCTGCATAAAATTCCATCCTTGCACTGTCTCAAAAGAATAGGGTCATCCCAAAAATAATATCTCAAATAATGGAAAAACCACTTTTTCTCTTGGTAAGTCCAATCATCCGGGAGTTCTTTGCATGCAAGATAATTCACGATATTCGAAAACCATGGGTCCTTAGATTGAATAGAAAGGATTTGCTCATCCGGGAAGGTCTCGATAATGGGTATGTTAGTATCTCTCTCATCTACCCACTCTAACCGAGACAAGTGGTCCGAAACCACATTCTCAATGCCCGCCTTGTCCTTAATCTCAATGTCAAATTCTTGCAAGAGCAGGATCCACCTAATGAGTCTAGGCTTGGCATCTTTCTTTTCCATTAAGTACTTTATGGCGGCATGGTCCATCCATACCACAACTTTATACCCCACTAAATATTGCTTAAATTTTTTGAATGCAAAAACCACGGCAAGCAATTCTTTTTCTGTGGTGGTGTAATTAAGTTGGGCATCATTCAAAGTCTTAGAAGCATAGAAAATAACTATGGGTTTGTTCTCAAGGTGCTGCCCAAGAACGGCCCCCACGGTGAAATCTGATGCATCACACATAAGATCAAAGGGCTTACTCCAATCCGGCATTTGAACAATCGGCACAGAAATCAACTTTTACTTGAGAACCTCGAAGGCATGCATACATTTGTCATTGAAATCAAAAACCACATCCTTCTCAAGCAATTCCGATAATGGCTTAGCGATTTTAGAAAAATCCTTGATAACCCGGCGATAAAACCCCGCATGACTGAGGAAGCTCCTCAGCCCTTTCACCGATTTCAGTGGTGGTAGCTTGGAAATAACCTCAATCTTCACTGGATCTACCTCCAGTCCCTTACTAGACACCTTGTGTCCAAGCACTATGCTTTCACTAACCATCATGTGGCATTTTTCCCAATTGAGGACTAAATGTGTGTCCTCACATCTTTGTAGCACCTTGTCTAGATTATATAAGAACTCATCAAAAGATGCACCATAGATGGAAAAGTCATCCATAAAAACCTCTAGAAAATGCTCTACCATATATGAAACGATAGCAAGCATGCATCGCTGAAAAGTGGCTGGTGTGTTGCACAAACCGAACAGCATACAGCGATAAGTGAAAGTCCCATAAGGACAAGTGAAAGTAGTCTTCTCTTGGTCCTTAGGGTCTATGGAAATCTAGTTATAACCGAAATAGCCATCTAAAAAGAAAAAGTGAGAGCGACCATCCAACCGTTCTAAAATCTGATCAATAAATGGAAAGGGAAAATGATCTTTCAAAGTGGCGAAATTTAAGTGACGTTAATCAATGCAAACACGCCACCCAATTACCAATCGGGTGGTGACAAGCTCATTCGAAATATTTTGAGTTACTGTGATTCCCCCCTTTTTAGGGACTACCTGTGTTGGGCTCACCCATGTAGAGTTTGAAATAGCATAAATGATGCCCGCATAGAGAAGCTTGATCACCTCCTTCTTGACGACCTCCATCATGATGGGGTTGAGGCGAAGTTGTGGTTGAATCACAGGTTTGCCTCCTTCAACGAGCCGGATCTTGTGTTAGCAGAGAGTAGGGGCAATCCCCTTAGTGTCGAAACCGACCACCTGAATGCACCACATTGATTTTTCAACACAATCATCAACTGCTCTTCCTCAGCGGCACTCAGATATGCCGAAATGATCACTGGTAGCTTTGCATCAACCGCTAAGAATGCATATTTCAAGTGAGGGGCAGCAACTTTAGCTCTAAATCTGACAGGCTAACCAAAGAAGATTGAAGCGGTGGTGGCAGCGGTTCTAGTTCTTCATAGTGCTTAGCATAGTAGTAAGGGAGCATTCGAAGCATCTTCACACGTTCTTGCAATGACATGCTTCTCATCCAATCATCCATGATGTTGAACAAGCAAGCTTCAAGAGGTAATTGTGGGTACGAGTCAAGCATGGAGACTTATATAGCATCATCCTCAGTAGACAGTGGGACTTCTTCTTCTTCATCATTGGGATAACCCACAACTTTAACAAGAGAAACCACCTTTGTTTGTTCCATGATGTCCACAACAAGTGTTCTCTTATCTACCTTTGTCATGACGTGAGCCATATCAAGAAATGATTTCCCTAAACAAATGGAAACATTGTGATCAAAGTTTCTAATTTTTCTACACTATCCTTGCTCTTGTGATGATTGTGAGTCAGCTGACATCTTTATTTCAAATTTGTCATCTGCTATGCCCATGGTCAACCGACCTCTACCCATTTCCAGAATCATGTCAGCTGTATCCTGGAAGGGTCTACCTAGAAGAAACTCATTTCCTTTCTCATCTTGCATTTACATCACCACAAAATCTGCCGAAAATACAAATATGTCCACTTTGACCAGAACATCCTCACAAATCCCATAAGACCTTACAACAGAATTATCTGCAAGCTGGATTGTCATGTTACTCTTCCAGGATTATTTAAGACCAAGTTTCTTGAAAGTGGAGAGAGGCATCAAATTGATGCTCGCTCTCAAGTCACATAGTGCTTCACTGAATTTCACCTTTCTAGTGTAGCATGAAATATTGAAACAGCCCAGATCTTGTCGCTTTGGTGACAATTTTCCCAGAATAAGGGCGCTGACCTGCTCCTTAAGCACTATCACCTCTATGTCAGGAATCTTCCTCTTCTTGGTAATTATATCCTTCAAGAACTTACCATAGGATGGTATCTGCTCAAAGGCCTCTAGAAAAGAGATGTTGACTAAAAGTTTCCTAAAACTATCCAGGAACTTCTTGAACTGTGCATCCACCTTCTTTGCTTTCAGACTATTTGGATAAGGAACTGGGACGGTCTGTGCCCTCTGATGCGGTGGCACATAAGGCGTCCTCTTATCAGTCTCTTTCTCTACAATGGGCTCCTCTCTGGCCTTCTCTGCTTCATCCTCCACTGTCTTTATGACTACGACATCCTCTACGACCTCACCTGTGGCTTTTGGCTGTGGTGTGCTTGGTTCATCGGCCTTGGAGTTTAAAGTTTTCTTTCCACTCCTCAACAAAATTGCTTTAGCTTGGTGGTTTCCTCCTGGAACATCAGTATTCCCTGGAAAAACCTGTTGTGTTGGCCTCTTCAAACTTGCAATTTTGGCTTCCATCTGTGTAGTAGACGTCTCAAGCGTCCTCATCTGTGCCCCATGACTCTGCAAAGTCTGGCCGAATTGGTTCATAAATTCTCCTTGAGATTTGATTTGTTTGTTGAAAGTGCTAATCAACTCTTGATTTTGCTTTATCACCTGGTTGAGAAACTCATTACTCTTATATTCTACACTAGGATGTGGCTTCTGATCTGGATCCTGCAAAAAGTTATTTGGACCCTTCCAAGAGAATTTCTTATCCTTTCTCCATGAATAATCATTATTCATGTAGCCCTGCTGTTGACGCATGAACTTAGCATGTGCCTCATCATCATATCCTTCATCATCTTTTACTAGCAGTCTCTTTGCTATCAGGTCCATCTTCTCAATTAATTCTTTAATTGCCTTGGATTCCCCTATGATTTTGACCTGCTCTGGTGCATCTCTTTTACCCCAGGATTGCTTCTTAGCCATGCTCTTTAAAATTTGTCTACACTTTGAGCCTTTATTATTTAGAAAGAAATTTGTCCCTCCTGAGTCCAAATTACTCCTATCGTGTTCATTAAGGGCAAAATAGAAGATCTTTGCCAAAGTTTCTAAATCCAGTCCATGATGTGGGCATTTCCGCAGCATGATGTTGAAACATTCCCATGTCTCTGAGTATGTTTCACCTGCATGCTGTTTGAAATTATGAATCCTCCTTATGAGATCATTTGTCTTCTTGAGTGGGAAATATCGTTCAAAGAAAACTTCAATCATCATGTCCCATGATTCCACATACTCATCATCTAGGTTGTAGAGCCACTCCCTTGCGTTTCCTGTTAGAGAAGATGGAAACAATTTTAGATCAATTGCATCCTATGGAAATCTATCCACTTTCACCATATCACAGTGTTCCACAAAGGTGCTGATGTGGGCAACTGGGTCTTCATTCTTTAGCCCATGGAAAGCTTGTGACTTGACCAACTGGATCAACCCTGGGTCAATCTTGTAACTAGGTATGTTGATAGCATGTTTCTTGATTGGCCCCTTCTGTGCAGAGGAAGAAGAAGATTTAATATTTTACCAAATGGTTTGCTCCTCGGCCACTGTGAAAGTCTCAAGTTCTTCTTCAACGTCTTCGGGTGGTGTATTTATCCGCTCATCATCAGATCTCAAAGGTGGAACCTCAGGTGTTGACTGTGCGTAGTCCGTACTACGCGTCTTCACCATGCACTAGTACCTGAAATGTGGAAAATTGAGTAAGTACAGTGCTAGACGAATAAAGAATCTGAAAGATAGACAATTAATCTCAATAATTAAAATTGCAAATAAAAAGAAAAAGTGGCCTAGAGTGGCCGCTTGCAGTACTCGTAGTGCCAAAATTTACCATTTCCCCAGAAACGACGTCGAAAACTTGACATGATTTTACCGTGCGTATAATGCAAGTGCACGTATCAATATAATATAGGCCTTGTGAGGCCTGAGTCGAACTCAGGGAAATATAAATTTTAGTAGACTACTACTAACTATTTGCGATCAGTTACGACAATTGGAAAATTGAGTTTGATTTTAAAAAAGAAAATAAAACAAAAAGAAAGAAAAAGTGAACGATGATTAAATGTTTAGTTTAATCAAATTAAATGGGAATCCTTAGGATTGTGGTTTCACCGTGGAGTCTCACTGCATGAAAATATAACAATTAACATAATTCATTCTCTTTCCCTGATTATGTCCCGTAGTCAGAATTGCTCGCTTCTGCAATACAATTCACTACCTAGTTCTAGGTCAGTTCTACACTAGTAGTAACTTATACCCTAAATGTAGGTACTTTAATTATTTCTCTGAGTATCCGCCATTAATCGTACATTACCTTGTCTAAGGAATTTATTTATTAATGTGTTAATTGTGCCTTTTCAACCACTAATTCTCAGTCAGAAGTAATTAACGATATTAGAAATCAAATATGGAGATCAAGAATAGTAAATTGTAATGGAAACACAATAACATATCAAGGGAAAGTGAGACAAATTATGATAATCAATGTAACATTGTCATGCAGTGATTCCCCGGGATACTTCCAGTCCTAAGGATAGAGGGGATTAGCATTGCATGTTCAACTCAGTAGTACACATGAAGAAGAAAGAGAGAAACATGGAGAAACAAATGAAAATATGGTGTAACCCCTGAAACGGAGAAGATCTGGATGATCCTCGGTGCAAGATGCATGATCTACAACCTTCCGGCGGAAGAATCGTCTGTCTACGGCTCTGGAAACGTCCAAGGCGTAGCTCTAGGCTCCGTTCTTTGTTGTCCTCTTCTCCGGGACTCGTACAATGGAATAGAACGTGATACCTCACTTTGGGCCGCCTTTTCCTAGGTATAGGTACCACTTACGACTGCCAAAATATCGCAGTCGTTTGATCGTGACCGTTCTGAACAATTTCCTGATCCGAAGGCGTCGATACCATCGACGGGGTGTCGATGGTATCGACCCCCTAGGGTATCGACGCCTTCTTCAATTTCTGTAATCCGCCTATTGGCATCTCGATATTATCGACCAGTATGGTCAATGGTATCGACGGGTTGACTTTTGGGATGCTAATGGAATCTCAAGACCATCGACAGTATGGTCGATGGTATCGACCTGGATGCTTTCCCTCCGGACTGGTCACTATTGCCATGTCGATAGCATCGACGGATCTTTTGATGGTATCGACATGTCCTAGAATGTAAAGTACCTAAAACCAAGAGAAAAACACAAATCAAATCCAAGAAATTTGATAATTTATACAAAATGAGATAAAATAAATTGAATTTGATGCATATAGTGATTTTAGGCTCAAGGAAAATGAATCATGCTATTATAGTCATAAAATGACACATAACCACACAAAACAAGTATGAAACCAACATATAAATGCGACTCAAATTCACTGCATCATGGTGCTTTGTTCCCTAATGAGTACTTTGTGTTATATTATGAGTTGTAATTTATCTCCTAAAGTTATAAAAACTCAACATACTCAAAAATGAAGAAAAAAGTATTAATGAATCATGAAGCATTGTCACAAGTTTACCGTGTGTAGTACACAAGTGAACATATCAAAGTAATAAGGCCTTGTGAGGCCTGAGTCAAACACGGGGAAGCGTTTCTCCAGTAGACTACTACTAGTTGTGATCAATCAGCTAAGCCAGTTGTAATTAGTTGAATTGGGTTGAACCAAAGAACAAAAGTGGAAATAAGACAAATTAAAGATAGAATTAATCAAAGATGGGGTAAATTCCTTAGGATAGTGATTTCACCACGGACACCAATAATAATTGATCTCACATACACTAACACCTATTATCTCTATCCCTGGACAAGGAGCATGTAGCCAGAATTACCTGCTCTCATAGTGTATTTTACTACCTAATCTAATACCAATCCTACTTCCGTAGTTATTGGCTGATTAGTTAGATGCTCTACGGTCATTCTCTGGGTTTCTCCTCCCGTTTACACTCCACTTTTCCCAATGGGCATAGTAGACGGGTAAATCTATGCTCTCCGACCCTTAACCTCTCTCCTAAGATGACTAAGCGTCTATCAATCCGCTCATGGTGATCAAACACAAGTAGAACATGAAGCTTTTATAGATGTATATCCAATAAAAGAGATAAGAACGATATTAATACATGGAAATAAATCACAATGTATATCCGGGCTACTCCCGGATCCTAAGGAATAAAAGCTTTTAGCCTTGCATGGTTTTCATCGATGAATACATGGGTGGAAAGAAGAAAAATGTGGGAAGCATGAAGAAACTAAAGGTAACCCCTGAATCTATGCCCGACTCGAAGATCCCCTCTATTATGCAAGTGTTATGCTATCTTCCGGCTATAGAATCATCCCCCAGAGGTGTCTGGATCTCCTCAATCAAAGCCTTCAGTCCTTGGTTCTTCTTTTCTCTCTTTTCGGTCGTCGTGCAATGAAAATGGCTGCTCTTCTTACTTTGGTCGTCACCCCCCTAAGTCATAGGAGGCACTTAGGGTCTGACTTAATGTCAACATTTGGATTAAAGATAGATCTGTGGCTAGCCTGATCGGCATACTCGATAGTACTGACTAGGTGAGTCAGTAGTACTGAGTCACTTAGGTTTGGTAGCACGATCTTGATCCTATCAGTACTATCGATTGGACTCGATAGCACCGAGTTTTGTAGTTTTCGAGCTGCCTCTCTAACGTTGTAGCACCGAGTTTTCTCTATTCATGATGGGGCTTGCTGATGCTGACTCGGTGGCACCGACTTCAGTTGTCAGTGGCACCGAGTCTGGGCGAGTTCACAATAGGTCTCTGATGTGAAGTCGGTACTACTGACTATTTCTAGGTCGGTAGCACCGACTCTGTGGCTCTTACTTGTACCTGAAAACACACAAAATCGTCATAAGCAATGTGGATGCATAAAATATTATATAAAATAGTAAAATCATATACTTTGATGCATTTAATAGAAACAAGTTGTCTAAGTTATTTCATGCATAATAAATCAGATGAATGACTCATCTACACATGAAATCAAGGAAAATGTGGATGAAATAATGACTACAAACACATGCATCAAACTCCCCAAGCTTAGATGTGTCTCGTCCTCGAGCAACACTCTCTTGGATCAATTTGATAAGAGTCAACAGTAGGACATAACACATACATTACTTTCTTAATCAAATCCACCTATTCATCCCTAAACATGCCTTTACCGAACACTGAACTGATAACTGCTCTGAAGTGATAAAAAACTTCCATAAAAGATGTCGTAATGACCCGCACTTTTGAGTGTCTAAAGGACCTTAAAGTCACATATCATTACTCTTAAATTCTAGGATCAAATTCAAGAAATAATACAAAATAGTAAACAATTTCTATTAATGAACAAATAATTACATGTTTGCGTAAAAAACTCCTCTAAGGAGTTACATAAATTTTAGAAAGGATAAACTTGTACATGTATGATGATATACCATTATATCTAAACCTTCATGAATAACATTTGTGTCTTCAACATCTTTATCTATAACCTCATGTCCACGAGTCAAGTATACCTGATACCTAAAATGCTGACAAACAAATGTGTGATCAATATATTTCTATACTGGTATGTGGGTTCAAACAATAATTACAAGTAAACATATAAGCAAACATCTTTATCACTCATATAAGAACATAAACTTATTTTCATATTCTAACCCATATCTGGTCTACTACCTCAGGTGTAATCACGGTCCCTAAGAGGCTCGTGTGCATTACCCTTAAGATCAGTCTAACCCAGGGTTTAAAATATTGTTATTTACTTTACATGATATTCATAGGAACTTTATAATTTGCAAGAAGTAAATAAATAAGCAAGCAGTTTATCTTTCATTCAATCTCATCGAGATACCTCAACAAACTCAGAATTTGATACATGTATTCATAAGTGTAACCACGTACCTTATGTCATTGCAGAAACCATGCAGAATATCTCATGTACTTTAAGAGTGCATCCAAACATCCAAGCAACAAGGTATTCAATCTACACTATCTGAAATATACATACTACATATGTGTCACCATGTATTCACATCATATTTAGATCCGCTCCTAAACTAGGGTTTAGGGTTATCTTATGTTTGAACTAGGGATTAGGGTTACAAACCCTAATTCCATCATATCGTGGTTTTCTAAGATTACAACTTTTAGTTATGCATATTAGGTGAAAACCATAATCATCAATTTAAGAATATTAGATGATCCGTGATACCTAGATCATACTACTAGCATCAAGATCATAGCAAGATATTCATGTTGGTTTCAAAACCCTAAATCTGCATGTATGCGATTATTAACTTAGAAACATCATTATTCATCATTATCAACAATTTCCTCATTATGCATAAAAAGATCAAGTATTAACTCAATATAACCAAATCTACTCGATTAAGCATCCGATTAAAGAAAATCTAGGTTTTCCCTTTATACTAATCAAATCACAACACATATTGCATATTTTTTTGGAACATGAAGCCTATTTAGACATTGATTATATTTTCTTTGAATTCCTCTCATTTTTATGAGCAATTTGATATTTAATATCACTATTATTTAGTACTCCTAGTATTTCTTATGAATTTGTAAAAATATTCTCAACAAAACTAAATTACCTTGAGCTGGCAGTCTGCTAATTAGGCCCACGGTCCAACTTGATGAGTGGGACGTGGCCCGTGTTTGGCAGACTGTGAGCCACCCGGTTCAGCGCCAAGCGGGTTCAGGGTTCCGCATGTCATCCTCCTCGTTTCCGCACAAGGCGTCGTCCGTTGTTCCGCTGACACGGACTCGCCGCACGCCGCTAGCCCCTACTTCCAGCGTTGATCACCGGTTGCGTCATGTAGGAAGAGGACGATGAACCCACCGCCTGACCTCTGAACCATCCGCAAGTCTCCCCCGCTAGTGCTTGCCCTTGCTGCGCCATGCAACCAGCGACTGGGGCGACCGCCATAGGCCTCGTGTGGATTCCTTGACGGCGCCCTCATCATCACCAGCCTCTCGAGTAGCGCCACTCCTTTCAACCTCGAAGCATAACCCATCAACACCATCATGCTAGGAGCAAGAGGGCATCCCAGTTTCATTCCACTACCGTATTTCCTCCGCCTGCTGATTTGAAGGAGTTGCCGTTAACAGAGCGTCGTCAGCTACTGGTTCCTCTCGGTCAGCTTTATCCTTCTCGGATGTCGGCCTGCACCAGAATGTGACGCTGCTGTCCAGAACTTTGATCGCATAGGAGAAGAAGGGGCCACATAGCCACCATTTGTGCTTCTTCAGATCGATGTGAGTCTTCCCCTGGTTTCTTGTATAGTCCCTAGGAGGTTCTAGGGTTGGAAGAAGGAAGGTGATGAAGAAGAAGAAGAAGGAGGGTTATGGGCACCGTCTAGCGCTTCCCTCTCCCGATACTCTAGGATCTCCAGAGATTAGGGTGCCGTACTACCTTTTATATACTACTATGGGTGCGGGTTGATAGTTCTGTTTCCCTTACAGAATCGGATGTACAAGGCAATCAATTAAAACATGTTGCTCTCCCTTCCCTTATAAAGGAAAATCGTGGTTATTCTACATAATCCCAAAAGCTACATAGGAAAACCCCTACTTCCCATAATAACTGGGATTTGTTATATCCTCAATGTACAAGGGAAATTGATTACTAACCTTCCCCCTTCGTAGATATGGGTTGGTTTCTTTTTTTTTTGGTGAGATATGGGTTGGTTTCTAATTGTACATAGTTGGAATTCCCTTATATGAAAATTCCTTAGCCTTCATTCTTAGAGGTCATGAAAAGATAACACCATATTCTTATTGAGACTTGAATTTGGCAACCAAGACAATAAGGAAAACACCTAATTATTTGATGTGCATTGGATAATTAGTTCTTTAGTGCTTCAACATTGTGTTGCCAATAATGGCTAAACCACAGTGTATCTTATTTCCCTTTGGAAACTTGACAAAAAGTCATTATTATTAATTTATGTATCAATCTCTTTAACTTGTTCCACAAGTACTCATGTCGCAAAGGTGATGAAACTTATTATTATTCCACCAGTAATACCATTGCAAATTATTTATTTATCAAAACATGCATTATATTATATAATTCAAACTTACATAAATTGAGGATATTACATTCACCCCTCCTTAAAAGGAATTTTGTCCCCAAAATTCAAACCTAGTAATCTTTTAGGTGAATGATAACTAATATTATCTTCAAAATTTATGATTAGCACCCTACTTGGATGGCTTTAACAACTTTTCCTTAGTATATCAATTTTCATTTTGTTACTAAGATTAGCACCTAATTGAAATTCAAGCATATCCACATCTCTAGTATACACATCTTGTCATCACTTAATGATTTTATTCTTATTTTGTGATCTCAATATTACTTGGTGATTTCTCTTTTCACCTAGGTTTCCAACCTATTATTCATTATTTTCACGCAAGGGTGAGGTGACACCTCTAACCCTAGTTCATGTCTTTACACATTCGATGTAGGATATTCATTGTATTTATCACAATTTTAGGAACAAGGTGTGACTATCCAAATCTCCCTCCCTCGTAATGAGATGAAATAAGCATTTGACTGCAGCCCAAACACAAAGTTCATTCCATTCTAAGAGCATAGATAGTATATCCACACATTAACTTTCAATTTCACCTTTTAATTGGAATCATACTCAATATGACTCTCAACATACTTGTTCTTAATTTCATAACATTCTTATATTCCATGAAGTCAAGTGTCCCTTTTCTTACTCTTAAGTTAGGGCACCACTTCTCTCAAGTTTTCATGACTTCATTATATCTTTTACACCTCGTGTATCATTATGAGCCTTAGCCAAAACCTTGAGGTCTCTAGGGGTATATGTACCATTGGAGTGATCTCATCCTTATGCATCAAGGGAGTGCCTTTCACATTCACCCATTAATCTACATGATCCTCATGGAAGTAGCTAATCTCTTGCGTCTTGTACCTTGAGTAAACCTAGTTGTTACCTCCCGACCTCATGGTCATGTGCATTTAGGGCATATCAACTCCTAACCCATCGGTCCTATTTACCTCTAATACACCCTGCTTGACCCTAGGATTGCATGAGGACTCTACCCTCCATAAGGGTTTCTTTTGAGATGTTACATCCTTTAAGCACATTATTCTCTTATTTAATTCTTTAACTTGAATTGCCTTCACCTTCCTCTTTTGAGTAGACATTATGCAATGTAGTCCCAACAATAGGCTCGGGCCACCTTCCCTCCAGGGATTGGTGCCATGTCAGTCTTCCCTCCTGGGCTTGGTGCCTTTTTGGTCTTCCATCCTGGGCTTGACCATCTCATGACCTTCCCTCCTGGGCTTGGGCGACCACTTAGGCCACCTTCCCTCCTGGGCTTGGTGCCTTAACGGTCTTCCCTCCTGGGCTTGACCATTTCATGACCTTCCCTCATGGGCTTGGTCGTCTACTCAGGCCACCTTCCCTCCCGGGCTTGGTGCCTCACTGGTCTTCCCAATCCTAGGCTTGACCAGTTGTGTTACTCAGAGATGGCATACTTGGGTTCAAAGAATATAAGTGCTTTCATCTTTATATCTTTAACTCTTCACCCCTCTAGGTGAGGATTAAGGATATCTCAATACTTACATACATTTATTCACTTACCTTCTAAGGGAAAGTCCTAGCCTAGGGTGCCTTCTTGGCTCATAGGAGGGGGTTAGGCTCTCTAGCCACAACCTGATCCTAAGACATAAGGTTTTACCTCCCTCATAGGTCATCTTCCCACTCTTGGGTTGACCCACCCCAGGTTGGTACACTAACCCTAAAGGTATCATAGATATCCTTTTTTTAGGCATAACTTCTTATCATTAGAATTTCTCAACCCATATTTGCTCAATCTCTGGAATACCCCCTCATGGTTTCTATCCATTCAGTGAACTTGGGTCACCTTCCCCTCCAAGGGCTTAGTGCTACATCAGCCATCCCCTCCAGGGGCTTGGCCACCATCACCAAACTTCTAGAGACATCATGAGGGGTTTGAGAAAGTTATTCAAAATTTCATTTTCTTATATATCACTATTGGGTTCCTATATTTCTTAAGACCTCTTACATAAGAATCATGCTCTTCATGCACACATGCATGGGAGACTAGGTCACCTAAACCCATCCCTGTATCTTTCTTATTCCTAATTTCAAGTTTCATATGGGTGGTGTCCCATACCACCACACCATTATCATCATTTAAGATTAAGGTTTTAGGGTTAGGGTTAGGGACTATGCTCTACCTCTTAGAGTTTCCATATCCCATGACTTACTAAAGTTTTCATACCCTAATGGGTTATCCCAAACCAACTCCTTCCTCTATGAAAGGGCTTACCCATACTTGTATCTTTCTAGTGTTTTACCCTCACTAAAGGGACCTACACTACAGGTTACATCTTTTCACATTTACTTCTCTAATTAAAATTTTCTTTTCAAGGTTTATTAAGCTATAGGTGAGAAGTAGACAAAAAAGTGAGATGGGAAACATAAAAGATATATATTTCTTTACTAATTTTCCTTTTATATTTCAAAGGATGATTTGAAATTATAAACTATTAAGTATTAGTTGATGAATATTTTCTCTAATACCAAATGTAACGACCCACACTTTTGAGTGTCTAAAAGACCTTAAAGTCGCAGATCATTACTCGTAAATTTCGATATCATATTCAAGAAATAATATAGAATAGTAAACAATTTCCATTAATGAACAAATAATTACATGTTTGCGTAAAAAGCTCCTCTAAGGAATTACATAAATTTTAGAAAGGATTAACTTGTACATGTATGATGATATACCATTATATCTAAACCTTCTTGAATAACTTCAGTGTCTTCAACATCTTTATCTATAACCTCATGTCCACAAATCAAGTATACCTGATACCTAAAATGCCGACAAACAAATACGCGATCAGTATATTTCTATATTGGTACGTGGGTTCAAACAATAATCACAAGTACACATATAAGCAAACATCTTTATCTTGTATATAAGAACATAGACTTGTTTTCATATTCTAACCCATATCTGGTCTACTACCTCAGGTGTAATCGTTATCCCTTCGGGGCTCGTGTGCATTACCCTTAAGATCAGTCTAACCCAGGGTTTAGAATATTGTTATTTACTTTACATGATACTCATAGAAACTTTATAATTTATAAGAAGTAAATAAACAAACAAGCAGTATATATTTCATTAAATCACATCGAGAAACCTTGGCAAACTCAAAATTCGATACATGTATTCATAGGCATAACCACGTACCTTATGCCATTCCAGAAACCATGAAGAACAACTCATGTACTTTAAGAGTGTATCCAAACATCCAAGCAACAAGGTATTCAATCTACATTATCTGAAATATACATACTATATATGTGTCACCATGTATTCACATCATATTTAGATCTGCTCCTAAACTAGGGTTTAGGGTTATCTTACATTTGAACTGGGGATTAGGGTTACAAAACCTAATTCCATCATATCATGGTTCCTAAGATTACAACCTTTAGTTATGCATATTAGGTGAAACCCTAATCATCAACTTAAGTATATTAGATTATCTGATACCTAGATCATACTACTAGCATCAAGATCATAGCAAGGTATTCATATTGATTTCAAAACCCAAAATCTGCATGTATGAGATTATTAACCTAGAAACATCATTATTCATCATTATGCATAATAAGATCAGGTATTAACTCAATATAACCAAATCTACTCGATTAAGCATCCCATTAAAGGAAATCTAGGTTTTCCCTTGATACTAATCAAATTATAACACATATTGCATATACTTTTGGATCAAGAAGCCTATTTAGACTCTGATTATATTTTCTTTGAATTCCTCTCATTTTTCTAAGCAATTTGATATATAATATCGCTATTTTTTAGTACTCCTAATATTTCTTATGAATTTCTAAAAATATTATCAACATAACTAAATTACCTTGAGCTGGCAGTCTACTAATTAGGCCCACGGTCCAACTTGATGAGTGGGATACAGTCTGTGTTTGGCAGACTCTGAGCCACCCTGTTCATCACCAAGTGGGTTCAGGGTTCCGCATGTCATCCTCCTCATTTCCACACAAGGCGTCATCCATTATTCTGCTGACACAGACTCGCCGCATGCCACTAGACCTTGCTTCCAGCGTCGATCACCGGTTGTGTCATCTAGGAAGAGGACGATGAACCCATTGTCTAACCTCTGAACCATCTACAATTCTCCCCCACTAGTGGTTGCCCTTGCTGCGCCATGCCTCCAGCGTCTTGGCTGATAACCATAGGCCTCATGTGGATTCCTTGACGGCATCATCATTGTCACTAGCCTCTCAAGTAGTGCCACTCCTTGCAACCTCCAAGCATCACCCATCAACACCATCATGCTAGGAGCAAGAGGGTAAGATGGACGACAACCCAATTTCATTCCAATACTGTCTTTCCTCTGTCTGCTAATGTGAAGGAGTTGTCATTGATAGAGCATCATCAGCTACTGGTTCCTCTCAGTTAGCATTATCCTTCTCAGATGTCAGCCTGCACTAGGATGTGATGTTGCTGTCCAAAACTTTTATCATATAGGAGAAAAAGGGGCCACATAGCCACCGCCCTGGTTTTTATATAGTCCCTAGGAGGGTTCTAGGGTTGGAAGAAGGAAGGTGATGAAGAAGGAGGGTTATGGGCACTATCTAGTACTTCCATCTCCTGATACTCTAGGATCTCCAGAGATTAGGGTGTTGTACTACCTTTTATATACTACTATGGATGCAGGTTGATAGTTCTATTTCCCTTATAGAATTGGATGTACAAGGCAATCAATTAAAACATGTTGCTCTCCCTTGCCTCATAAAGGAAAACTATGGTTATTCTACATAATCCCAAAAGATACATAGGAAAACCCCTACTTCCCATAATAACTAGGATTTAGTATATCCTCGATGTATAAGGGAAATTGATTACTAACCTTCCCCCTTTGTAGATATGAGTTGGTTTCTAATTTGTACATAGTTGGAATTCCCTTATACTAAAACTCATTATCCTTTACTCTTAAGGGTCATGAAAAGATAACACCATACTCTTATTGGGACTTGAATTTGGCAACCAAGACAATAAGGAAAAACACCCAACTATTTGGTGTACATTGGATAATTAGTTCTTTGGTGCTTCAACATTGTGTTTCCAATAATTGCTAAAACACCATGTATCTTATTTCCCTTTAGAAATTTGACAAAAAGTCATTATTATTAATTTATTATTTGTAACATGCCTAGACCGCATGGCTCAAGATTGGCATGTCACATGTCGATGTGGGGCCCACTTACTAGAGGGGTTATGGATCTAATACCATTTGTAACCACTAGAGCCCACTGTCCAAGGATCTAGAAGAGTTTCAGGAATGAAGTCTGACCCCACATACCACCACTAGCCATAACTGTGCACTTTTTTCTCACTCATGTACAAGTTAGGGTCAACTTCCCGACTGGTCACCCATCCTAGTACTACTCCAAGTCGAGCACACTTAACTATGAAGTTCTTTAGTGATGGGAATCCTAAAAAGGAGGTGCATCTTGGTGATATGGGTCATCCAATCATTCCTTTTAAGATCATTTTTATCTAAGGCATCAAATCCTGTGACATTACATATGTCCACCTTCAATCAATGACACTATCAAGAAATTAGTTAACATCATAATTACTCAGACATTTGCTTGGTGCATTGTGTGATTCCTTTCACTAAATTGCTCTTTCCTAACTACCAACTATTTGGAAGCAGATCTCTGTATAAGCATGAATGAGGAGATAAATCATTAGAGTGGCCTACCAATAAGAGGAATTAATGGTTCAATATGGGTGGCAAATGAAAAGTTACAAGTGCCTCCAACCTATTTATGCATAGAGAAAAATGAACTTAGATGGATGAAAAGAATGCCATGAATGAATCCTGGTGCCTAAAAGATTTTTTTTCTTTTTTTATGAGATGATGCATGTATGAACGAGTTGATTATGTTTAACAACTCAGAAGAATGCACATGTAGATTAATTCATCATTAAAACAAACATGTGGGATACCCTCTTCTCTTTGTTTCTTTTAAACATTTTTTTTCTTTTTTCTAAAGGCTAAGTTTCATGCTTCTTGCCTTTGTAATTTTCCTCCTTTCTTTTTTTTCCTTAATTTCTTGGAGGTGTATCCCCGCACTTTAGGCTTTATAACTCGACATTAAATCCACATGTAAAGGAAAATGTGCAAGCAGTGTTGGAATGTATGCAACTACATGAACTGTGTTATGCAAGCTAAGATGGTGTGCACTAAAGTTGATGCATATAAATGCAATGTTTTTCTTTTTTATATATGCAAACAAACTAACTAATATGTTCCTATTGTGCCATGCAATGTAATAAAGAAAAATAGATTGGAGTACTCATGAATTTTTGAGGTGGTGAGTCAAAAATGAATGGAAAGGAAATGGAATCACGCAACTAAGAGACAATGTCTTTCATTATGTTATGATGTGTCCCTCTTAATTGACCTCTGTTCAGGGTGATCTAAAGGTTTATTTCTTGTATTTTCATTTAATATCTCATTATGGTTTGGTCAGTTTAGGATCAACATCTTCATCAATCACATTCCCAAGTTGATTCAGACTTTCATGTATGTCCTAAGTCCTAATGATGACTAGTCCAAACACTTCCTCAAGTGGTGTTACAGAAAGATTTTGCAATTTAAGCTTTTAAGGATATGACCATTTTCATGCAACATCCCAGAGAGTACAATCTATTCAAAAATAAAACCATGTATTTACTACTCTAAAATTACACTAGATAGGCGTGGATCCTACACTTGAGGAAGTAAAAAAAAGCAAAGATAGAATATTGTTCCAGCACCCCCCTAGCTTGAATATGACTATGTCCACATAGTCAACACTCCCACCCAAGAGGTGGAACAATGGTACCATGGCTCAGAATGGCAGAGGTGGCATGTTGGGGTCATGTGGAGGGAACATCCCCTGGAATGAGAGGTCTATAGGTGGCATAGGTGGCGGCTGTGGGTACTCCCTGAAGTATCTACGGTTCTCGTAGTTGTCGAAGAAAGGCTGCCGGTACTACTTTATCCTTTGCAAGTGCATGTAAACTTGCTCTTGGTTGGCTAAGAGAAGGCGTTCATTCTCACAGAGTCTGTTGGTTCTGGTACAACCTTCCTCGAATATCATGCATGCCTTCCAGCGTTTCCTGATGTTGCTGCTATCCTATCTGGATCTCCTACGTCATTTTATACATACCCACCATGGTGTACGTATCCTTCTCCTCCTGGGAAGGTGGTGGGGCTGAGGAAGTCGAGGCAGCGTATGTGCAGGCCCTTTTGTGCGAGACTAATCTCCTAGTCATAGGGACAGTGGGCTCCACCTACTCAACTTCATTGTCATTGTTTCCATTGCGCTCCTCCTTGTCGCCCTGAGCTGCTGCGCTGGGCGGATCTTTAGCTTCCCCCTCGTTCAGTGGACACCTGAGATGTTCCACCCAACGCAGGTTGAAAATAGGGTTGGGTAGCCTCCACTTCTGAAATATGCCTCTGCGGGTCCAATGTGCATAGAGTATATCATAATGATATCAGAGAAGATGTGCTTTGTAGAAGTGAAGGAGGTCTAGCTTTGTTGTATCCTCCAATGGCTTGAGGGTGGACAAATCAAGGCGTAGGTGGAGAGAAATAGGGGTGATGAGACCCCCAAATAAAATCAGTGTCTTCATTGTTACATTGTACCTCAGAGAAATCATATGGAGCAATAAAAAAGATCCAAAATTAACTGTCTCCCCCTATAGTAGTTGATAGAGAAAGTAGAGTTCTGCCTTCTGGACTTTCCCTTGATCTTGCATGGACCAAGCGAAGATAGTGTTGATGCAAAGACGGTGAAGCATATGAGTAAAAGGATGCTTAATATCAGTCACAGAACTGATGTGCCAATTGATACGGAATCCCACCGACACCTCTATCAGCTGCTCCCAGGCCAAGTTGAAGTCAAAATCCAATGGCGTCGAGCGTTCTAGGACATGAGCCCAGTTGAAGATTTAATTGAAGGCTCTCAGCATGAGGGAGTAGTTGTTGTTGAAGAGGCGGAAGTTGACCTTGCCTTCCCGCCATTCACCCCCTATCTTCTGCTCGGGGGTGATGAGAACATCAAGCGATGCCAAGAACTCCAAGACAAGATCCGGGTAGGTCTTTCAGATGCTGAAGAAAGGATTATCTCCCTCCATTGCTTGCTGTTGACATACCCAACACATGTTGTCAGTAAAACCTGCTATCTCAATCAATGTGTGACCGCCATATCTTGTCAAGATGACCAACCTTGTCTTCAACTCCTCATAGAGCTTCTTTATGTCTAAGGATGGGTGTTGAATGCGGGTTGGCCCGGGGACCAACTCACCTTGCGGGGGGAACGATTCCTCACCTAGGAGCCATCTCATTGATGCAAGAAGTAGGTTAAGAGAAATGAAGCTCGAGGAAGACCGTCAGTGCATGGTGTAGCCTTTCTCTAAAATGTAGGAGTGGATGTTAAGGGTGTGAAGAAAATGGCTCCACCACCCCTCCTTTTATAGCTGACCGTGACAGATTCGGTACTACTAACTTTTTGAGTTGGTGGTACTGAGATGGCTAGCACAATTCATGGTCGGTTGCGTCGACAACTGATGATTTCCTATCATAGCTGGCATGGATCTCCCTGAGTCAGTGGTACCGATGACACATTGGTGGTACCGACTTGTGTCGTGGATCGGTGCCACCAACCGCTCGATGAAGTGCATCATGACTGTTGGATCTCGACCACCTGGCTCACTGACGTGGTGGATCGGTAGTACCGAGTTCTGGGATTTTTCGATGCTTTCAAATTGGTAGACTCATTATACCAAACCTAGGCGCACCCAAATGTCGGTAGCACTGACTGAAATAGTCGGTGGTACCGTGTCCTTATCAGTGAATCCCCAAAAGATCTTCAGAGACTCGGTGGTACCGAGTCTATGCAGTTGTTGCGGACAAAACACTGACCTCATTTCAGTGCCACCGACTGCAAAACTCGATGGTACCGACTTTAAGCCATGCACATTCCAAAAATGAGTCAAGGTACCATTTTTGTAAATATTTAATTAAGGTGAAAAATAAAAATAAAAATTGAGCATAAAAACAAAGAAAATAAAGATTGGGTTGCCTCCCAACAAGTGTAATTGTTTAACATCCTAGACTTGACGGTCTTTAGAGCAAGAATCTATGGAATGGTGCAAAGTTTCACCTCCTCTATCTGGGGCTCTGCTGCACCTCCAAAATAGTGCTTTAATCATTGGTAAGGAATGACATGTTTCCGTCTACAATGTTTATAGCACCATGGGGAAATACTTTGTCAATCACAAATGGTCCACTCTATTTAGACCTTAGCGTACCCAGATGTAGCCTAAGACTAGAATTGAAAAGGAGGACTTTCTATCCTGGAAGAAACACCCTATTTAGAATGTGCCTATCATGAATTTTCTTAGTCCTTTCCTTATATATCCTAGAACATTCATAAGCATCCATCCTAAGCTCATCCCATTCTTTCTGCTCCAAAAGCCTCTTTCTACCCACTTCATCTATGTTGACATTTACCTTCTTCATAGCCCATTTAGCCTTGTTCTCAAGCTCTATGGGTAGATGGCAAGAATAATCATAAATGAACCTAAAAGTTGTTTCTCCTATTGGGGTTTTGTAGGTTGTTATGTAAGCCCAAATACCATCACCTAACACCTGGCTCCAGGTTGTCCTATTAGTTGAGACCATCCTTTCTAAGATTTTTTTAACTTCTCTACTAGACACCTCAACCTGTCCTCGAGTCTGTGGATGATAAGGAGTGCCCACTCTATGATTCACCCAATATTTGCTCAAAAACACTCCAAACTTCCTATTAGTGAAATGGGAACCACCATCACTAATAATTAGGTGGGGGACACCAAACGTGTAGAAAATGTATTCCTTCACAAACTTGCACACTATCTGTGCATCCTTGGTGCGGGTCGGAATTGCTTCCACCCACTTAGACACATAATCAACTGTAAGTAAAATATATAGATTGGAATGATACGACACAAATGGGCCTATGAAATCTATACCCCAAAGATCAAAAACTTCAACTTCCTAAAACACATTCAAGGGCATCTCATGTTGCTTAGAGATATTACATGCACATTGACATGTGTCACAACAACAAACAAAGTTGTGAGCATCCTTAAACAAGGTAGGCCAATAAAACCCACTGTCTAAAACTTTAGCAGTAGTCCTAGAGCTCGCATGCTATCCACTTGTGGATAGAAAATGGCAATGTGACAAGATTCTCTCTACCTCACATTCGGGTACCTGCATTGCTTAAGAAGAATTGAGTCATTCCAAATGTAAAACTTCAATGAGTGATTTTTTTTCTCTTGATACCCCCAATCTATAGGCAATTCCTTGCAAGATAGGTAATTAACAATATCTACAAACCAAGGATGATCAATTTTAATCGCAAACAATTTCTCATTTGGGAATTCCTCAATAATGGGGATGGCTATATCTTTTTCATCCGCCCTTTCCAACCTAAACAAATGATCAGCTACTACATTCTCGACCCCTGCCTTGTCTCTAATCTCAATCTCAAATTCCTGAAGTAAAAGAATCCACCTAATCAATCTAGGTTTGGCATCTTTCTTTTGTAACAAGTATTTAATCATAGCATGGTCGGTCCAAACTATCACTTTAACCCCAACTAGGTATTGACGGAAATTTTCAAAAGCAAACACTACAACCAATAATTCTTTTTCGGTAGTGGTGTAATTCAACTATACATCATTCAAAGTATTTGATGGATAATATATGACAGTTGAAGTCTTTTCCCTACGTTGACCCAACACTGCTCCTACTGCATAATCTGATGCATCATACATCGGCTCAAAGGGCAGGCTCCAGTCAGGAGCCTACACAATAGGTGCGGAAATCTATTTTTCTTTAAGAATTTCAAAAGCTTTTACACATCGCTCATCAAAGGAAAACCCGATGTCTTTTTCTAAAAGCTTAGATAAAGGTTTGTCAATTTTTGAGAAATCCTTGATAAAACGGTGGTAGAATACAATGTGTCCTAAAAAGCTCCTCACTCCTTTCACCGATTTTGGTGGAGGTAGTGCAGAGATGACTTCAATCATTAAAATCATCCATAAAAGCCTCTAAGCACCGATCTACCATATCAAAAAAATGGCAAGCATACAGATTTGAAACGTAGCAGGGGTGTTTCAAAGACCAAACGGCATCCGTCGGTATGCAAACATTCTATAAGATAAGGTGAAAGTGTATTTATCCTGATCCTTAGGCTCAATGGAAATCTAATTATAATCGGAATACCTGTCAAGAAAACAAAAATACAAACGGCCAGCCAATTGTTCCAAGATCTGATCAATAAAGGGTAAAGCGAAATGATCTTTAAGAGTGGGTGCATTTAATTGGTGATAATATATGCACCCTCGCTATCCCGTAACTAGCCTAGTAGAAATCAATTCATTAGCCACATTAGTAGTGATTGTGATCCCCCCTTTCTTAGGAACTACCTGAGTAGGACTAGCCCACATTGAGTCAGAAATTGCAGAGATTATACCTGCCGAGAGCAGCTTGACAACTTCCTTCTTTACCACCTCATTCATAATTAGATTGAAACGCCTCTACGGTTGTATGATTGACTTGGCTCCTTCTTCAATCTGGATCTTGTGTTGACAAAAAGTTGGATAGATCCCTTTAATGTCAGCTATGGACCGCCAGAATGCAGCTCGATGGTTTTTTTAGCACAGTGAGTAACTTTTCTTCCTCCTCACCACTCAAAGAAGATGATATGATCACTGGGAGATTTTCCTCTTCAGCTAAGAAGACATAGTTCAAGTGCGGTGGTAATGGCTTCTGCTCCACGTCCTGTGGGCTCAATAGAGATGGGACCAATGGTGGTGGCGGTGGTCCGAGGTCCTCAAAGCATCTTGCATAGTAGCAATGTACTACCTTCAACATCAGAATTCACTCTTTGAGATGGTGGTTGCATATGTTGTCATCCATTATGTTCATCAAGCATGCTTCTAAGGGTACCATGGGTGATGACTGTATCACAGAATCAGCTATGGCTTCTTCTTCGACAGAAGGGTCGTAGTCATCTTTCTCATCATCTGAATAACACATTGCTTGAGTCAGCAAAATCACCTTTGTATTTTCTAGTATGTCCACCACTAGAGTACCTCTTTCTACTTTAGTCATAACATGGGCCATATCTAGGAAAAACTTCCCTAGAAATAAAGAAAACTGACAATTCACATGCTGAAGCATGTTGCATTGCTCCTTATCACCCGTGGTTTTAGAGTGCTCTGACATCTTAATCTTGAACCTATCATATTGAATTCCCATAGTCAGATGTCCTCTTCCCATTTCAAGTATCATATCCATAGTAGCTTGAAACGGTCCTCCAAGTAGAATCTCATTTACATGGTCATCCTACATTTCCATCACAAAAAAATCTACAGGAAAGACGAACCTATCCACTTTCACCAGAACATCCTTGCATATACAATATGGCTTGAATACGAAATTGTTTGCTAACTAGATTGTCATGCTGCTCTTCCTGGATTCTTTGAGTCTGAGCTTCTTGAAGGTAGATAGAGGCATTCGATTTATACTTTCCCCTAAATCACATAAAGCCTCTCCAAATTTTGTCTTGCCTATGAAGCATGTGATATTAAAGCATCCTAGATCATGTCTTTTAGGAGGTAGTGTCCCCAAGATGAAGGCACTAACCTGCTCTTTCAGAACCATAACATTAGATTCCACTATCTTTCTCTTCTTTGTAATTATATTGTTTAAAAACTTTCCATAAGATGGTATCTTCTCAATGGAATCTATTAAGGGAATGCTCATAGATAACTTCTGAAAATTATCTAGAAATTTCTTGAACTATCGTTCCATCTTGGTTTCTTTCAAACTATTGGGAAAGGGAACTGGAACTACAGGTTCCCTATGGTGAGGTGGAATATATGCCTGAGTTTTATTACCCCCAACCTCATCGACTTTCTCCTCTGTCGTCTTCTCCTATGCTGCCATGTCCGATTCTTTTACATCCACTGGTATAGTTTGATTTGTAGCTTCTTCAATAACTGCCACATGTGATGCATCATTCAGTAGTTTCTTGCCACTACGTAGCAGCACAACCTTCACATGTTGGTTCTCAGAAGGTACATTGGTGTTTTTCAGAAATCCTTGTTGGGTTGGTTGCTTTAATGCACTAACATCTACCGCTATCTGAGAGACCTGTGACTCTATGCTGCGAATATGTGCCCCTTGATTTTGAAGATCTCTTGGAGTTTGTGCAATCTGTAGCTCATTCTAACTCAATAACTTACCCCACATTTCCTCAATTTTGTCAATTTTCTGTTGCTCTGGTTGATACTACGCTTGGCCATACTACTGTGGCTTAGGATGTTATTGTTGCACCTGCGATGGACCCTATTGGAAGTTGTTAGGATCCTTCCACAAAAATTTGGGGTCTTTCCTCCAGGAATAATCATTGTTTCTGTATTGCTCCTGACGCATATACTTGCACTCTTCTTCTTCCTCCTTAGCAGGAACTCTGTCTGTAGCACATATCTTCTTAGCAATGAGATCTAACTTCTCATTCAATGTAGATATCACTTTGGATTCCCCGACACTCTTGACGGTGGCCGATGCTCTCTTTCTTCTCCCCATGATTGATTTTAGACATGTTCTTGAGGATTTCATGGCAGTGAGCGGGCTTGTTGTTGAGGAAGAAGCCTCCTCATGCATTGTCAAGAGTTGTTGTCTCCCCTTTGTGTAAGACATAATATAAAATCTTGTCTTGCCCTAGTAAATCAATGCCATGATGAGGCACCTTTCTCGGCATATTCTGAAACCTTTCCCATGCCTCTAAGTATGACTCATCTACTTGTTGTCTGAAGTTGTAAATCTTCTTCACTAGATCATTAATCTTTTGCAGAGGGAAATAGCACTCGAAGAAAACATCTATCATCCAGTCCCATCTCTCAATGATTTCATCATCCACATTGTTGAACCATGATTGTACTTTATTTGCCAGTGATGACGAGAACAGCTTAAGGTATATTGTTGTTGTTGGGACCCTATCTATCTTGACCATGTTGCAGTTCTCTACGAAATTGCTGATATGTGTCATTAGATCTTCAGAGAGATGGCCATGGAATGCTTGAGATTTGACTAAGGCCACAAGTCTAGGATCTATTTTGTAACTGCCCACATTGATGGCTTGCCTTTTGATGGGCCCTTTCTGGGTCGTAGCTGACAAAGCCTTTATCCTTTCCCATACTGTTATTTCTTCCTCTCCCTCCATTTCTACTATCTCTACTTCTTCTCGTGTAGAAGGTCTATAGGGTGAAGGTGTCCATGGAGGGGTTCGGTTAAACCTATCCACAAATCTGCCGGACCCCCTTTCTCCTTGTAAGAGCTCTACTTGTCCAAAGCTTGGTGAGGACGATTCTCTATATTCTGTGGCTCTTGTACGCACCATGCACTAGTTTCCCTAAACAGTAGAAAGTAGGTATTTGTGCAAGAAATATATAATGTATCAAGAAAAGTCTTATGATTTAGCTCATACAATTTTAAGTAAAAAAATGAAAAGAAAAATTGACCTAGAGTGGCTGAGCACAACACTTGTAGTGTTGGATGTTGCGCTTCTCCGAAAACGGTACCAAAAACTTGACATGAGTTTACCGTGTATAGTACACAAGCAAACATATCAAAGTAAAAAGGCCTTGTGAGGCCTAAGTCGAACACGAGAAGCATTTCTCCAATGCACTACTACTAACTATGATCAATCAGCTAAGCCAGTTGTAATTGGTTGAATTGGATTGAACCAAAGAACAAAAGCGGAAATAAGAAAAATTAAAGGTAGAATTAATCAAAGATGGAGTAAATTCCTTAGGTTAGTGGTTTCACCACAGACAATACTAATAATCAATCTCACATACACTAACACCTATTATCTCAAACCCTGGACAAGGAGCCTATAGCCATAATTACCTACTCCCACTGTGTAATTCGCTACCTAATATAATGCCAATCCCACTTTCGCAGTTATTGGTTGATTAGTTAGATGCTTTACAGTCATTCTTTGGATTTCTCCTCCCATTTACACTCCACTTTTACCAAAGGGCATAGTAGATAGGTAAATCTATGCTCTCTGACCCTTAACCTCTCTCCCGAGAAGACTAAGCATCTGTCAATCCGCTCATGGTGATCAAACACAAGTAGAACATGAAGCTTTCATATATTTATATCTAGTAAAAGAGATAAGAACGATATTAATGCATGGAAATAAATCACAGTGTATTTCCGAACTACTCCCAAATCCTAAGGAATAAAATCTTTTAGCCTTGCATGCTTTTTATTGATGAATACATGGGAGGAAAGAAGAAAAGTGTGGGAAGCATGAAGAAACTAAAGGTAACCCCTGAATCTCCACCCATCTGGAAGATCCCCTCAGTTGTGTAAGAATTTTGCTGTCTTCCGATTGTAGAATCATCCTCCAGAGGTTCCTGGATCTCCTTAGTCAAAGCCTTTGATCCTCAGTTCTTCTTTTGTCTCTTTCCAGTCGTCATGCAATGAAAATTGTTGCTCCCCTTACTTTGGTCATCATCCCCCTAAGTCATAGGAGGCACTTAGGGTCCGACTTAACGTCAATCATTGGATTAGAGATAGATCTCTGGCTAGCCTAATCAGGCAGACTCAGTAGTACTGACTAAGTGAGTTCGTAGTACCGAGTCACTTAGGTTTGGTCTCACAATCCTGATCCCATCGGTACTATCGACTAGACTTGACAACACTGAGTTTTGTGGTTTTTGAGTTGCCTCTCTGACGTCAACTCAGTAGCACCGAGTTGGAAACTCAGTAGCACCGAGTTTTCTCGATTCATGTTGGGGCTAGCTGATGCTGACTCAGTGGCACCGACTTCAGTTGTCGGTGGCACTAACTCTGGGCGAGTTCCCGATAGATCTTTGATGTGAAGTCAGTACTACCGACTGTTTCCAGGTTGGTAGCACAGACTCTCTGGCTCTTAATTGTACCTCAAAAAACACAAAATCATCATAAGAAATGGGGATGCATAAAATATTATATAAAATAGTAAAAATCATATAATTTGATGCATTTAAGAGAAACAAGCCATCTAATTCATTTCATGCATAATAAATCAGATAAATGACTCATCTACACATGAAATCAAGGAAAAATGTGGCTGAAATAATGACTAAAAACACATGCATCAAACATAATCATATGAATGTGCATATAATGCATCATGGGGCTAATTAATATGTGAATATAAGGTAACTTGTATGTTTCATAATCCATGTGAGATTTAATAATGGATTATAATCCTTAAATGGAAAAATGATCCAAATGGAGTAATCCTCTTCCTCATATGATTACTTATGTCCTTCATCTCTCCTTTCTATGTCTTCTTAAGGAATTAAATAAGTATGTGATAAAATATAACATTGTAAGATGTATGTTGGATATGGGATATACATGTAGGTTTATGCCTTGAGTTTAATACCTTGAGTGAAATGACATGGGTTTCATCATTGGGATTATGGCAGGGACCAATGGTCTAATCCATGATAGAATGTGGATGAAATACAAGACAATTGATAAGACGGTGAAATGTTAAATTCGGAAAAATGATGATATACACCATGTTGTAACCAAGTTGGATCTTAAGGACATAATTAATGAGATTGAGTGATTTGAACTAATGTTCCTAAAGTCAATACACTGTGAAGTTCATCATTATACCCTTGAAATTGAATGATGATGATTAAGCATGTTTTATGATCATTTCATGTCCTATCTGATGCATATAAGAATTTCTATGTAATGGATAATAGTCTTTCTATTATGATATTATTTCCACACAGAAAATGAATAGTGGTGGAATATATATCCCTTGTTATGTCTTGATTAAGTTGATGTTCTATGACTTGAGATGTTGAGCCTTGTTGTTTCCGAAGATGATTACTTGTATCCTAATCTGGTGGTTTGATATATGTGGATGCATTTTATATCATTTGGATTTGTTAGACTTGATTATTGTTTGTAAATTGATACAATGAGAATACAAGTAATTATCTAAACTAATTATTATATCCCTCATCTTGTAGAGCCTTGAGTTTGTATATCTATTCCGTTAGGCAATGGGGGGTACAGTGAAATGAGTGAATCTTGTAGCAACCTAGAGTAGTGAGAAGATGCTCATAGATATATATTAATGAATATATGGGGACTCTAAGGAGAGGATATCCTCTCATATTTAAATATGTTTTATGGGGGACTTGGTTGGGAATGGTGGTCTAAATATAAGTGAGGGAGAGAGATTGTTGTCACATCTCAATTTGTTGGATTTGATTACCTATTTTTGTGGCACAGTGACCTGTGTAATTGGGGGGTTTGAGTTTGGTGGATTCACCTTTGAGCAGTTCGACAATAGATTAGTCTATGAGTGCTCTACCTTTTGTTACCCTCACTCAACATGAGGTGTGTAGAGAGATCTAATGAAGTATAGAAACCTTAGATCTTGTGCATGGTTAATTGTGACTATTATGAGTTTGTAGTGGTTAGCTACTAGCTTGAGTGGTATGCCTCAAACTATCCAGGACATAATAAAATGAGTAACTAACTCATGTAGTATATATGTTAAGGTTTAATCGATGAATCACATGGATGACCAATTATATTCGTTTATTTATTGAAAAAGTTTTCTATATGTTCCCTACATTAAATATGTAAGAGTATGACTTGGTTATATTGATAGTATAGCCCTTTTATACTGGTTGGTTATACATTCATGTAAAAAGAATAATTACTTGATGCATATATCATATGTAGATATATTTATCTATTAATTAAGTGGTAACAAATGGCTTCTGCTCTGGTCTTGCTCCCTGGTGGTGGGGGTGGTGATGTTGGAAATGTAGGTCGATTTGGCCTTCCTATACATAAAGCTAAATGCTTGAGGCCTCCAAAGAACCAATGGAAACAAAAGGTTTAAGTAACAATTAAATCAAAGAAATGGTCTGAGGTTTGTAAGGGATTTGGTGAATCAGAGAGTTTGACTCTTAACCACTATTCTATTGAACTGAACGAAGGATCTATCCGGTACTCTAGATCTATTGCCGAGAGACATCTGAAGAGATGGGAGAATACTATTGCAGCATATGTAATCGATCTAAAACAACATTGGCTCACTCTGCATCATCATCTTTCAATGCTCTAGAAGTTGAAAGCAGACTTTGAGATCATGTCTCGAGGAAATGATTTCTTCATTATCCGATTCTCAGATATGGGAGATATGTGTACCGATCTAAAACAAGGACCATGGATGGTGGCTAGGAAGCCATTGTTGCTAAAGAAGTGACAGAGAGGGGAACCTCTTTAGAAACTTTAGCTCACAGAGGTTTCGGTCTGGGTGTGAATCCATGATTTACTTCTGGAACTCTAGGATGAAGACATGTTCAACATCATTTGTATCTACATTGGTACACCTCTTAGAGATGAGAAGCCTATAAGGGAACTGAAGAGGTTGGAGTTTGCCAGAATTTAGGTATTGATTGATGTGTCCTCAACCTTCCATTCTGTTGTGAACCTTACTAGTGATGATGGAATTGTGATTTTTGTGAAGCTCGTTTATGAATGGCTCTCGTTGTGCTACAGAGAGTGTGTCACTTTTGGACACAATCAAGGGGAGTGTGCAGAGGTCATTCCTCCTATTTAGACTCAATAATAGAAAAGAAAGAGAAAGTAGGTAGCATGGATGACACCTTCTATGATTGTCAGCTAGATGAAGTCATGGTGCATGTTCAAATGACTCAGCTAGAAGCTATCTAGACTGTTAATGTAGTGGTTATTCCTTCTAACATTCCAACTATGTATGTCATTGGGAATGAGGCAATTAATCTTTCTAGTAGTTATGTTCCCGTGACTCCTATTGAAGGAAGATGGAAGACTACCCAAAAATTGAGATCTCCCCCTAGACACTTTTCTGAGAGTGTAGGGACCAATAAGAACATTCATATTACAGCGAACAAGTTTTCCTTACTTGATACTGGTATAGATGAAGTCAGTGAGGATGGCCCATAATCTAATAAAACCAAGTTTTAAATAATGGTTAGACCCTTCTAAATTTTTCTTGGAATGTTAGAGGTGCACATAATAAAACTCCTCATATTTAGGAACAAATTAGGAGGTTAGAAGTTGATATTGTTATTATTCTTGAATCTAGATTTTCTAAGAAAAAAATATTACTATATGTTATTAGCCTATAGAAGGGTGCCCATTATCTAGATAACTCTGATTACTATAAATACACCAAGATCATTATATTATGGGAAGATCTGGTTATCTCTATTAATAAACTATTTGATAGTGAGCAGTTTATCCATTGTAAAGTCTCTTTTGGTGATGATAACTTTCAATTAACTATTCTTTATGGATCAAATGATGGTCCAGAAAGAATTTCTTTATGGAATGGTCTTTGTAGTATCTATGATTCTGTCTCTAGTGACTGGTGTGTCCTATAGGACTTTAATGTTGTTAGGCACTCTTTTGCAAAGATGTGAAAAAGACCTCCTTCATTGATGAGTATGGAGGGTTTCAATGATGCTATTTGAGATATTGACTTGTATGAGAATCTTGGGAAAGGTCTGTTTTTCACTTGGGACATAAAAAGTAAAAATAGGGTGAGCACCTTTTAAAAAATCAATCATATGTTTGGAAATTTGAACTTGCTTAACTCCTTTTCTATTGTTTAGGGGGAAGTTGTATCTAACATTGTGAGTGATCATAAGATTCAGACTCTTCATCTTCATAGTAAAAAAAGATTCAGTGGACCTTTCCTTTTATTAATTCTCAGACTTCTAGGTTGGACTTTATATAAACTGTAAAGGATGCTTGGAACATGAATGTCTCTAGAGCCCCTATGTACAAAGTTTATAGGAAATTGAATGATGTTAAAATGGCACCAATTAAGTGGAACAAGGAGAGGGTTGATAACTTTTCTTCTAGAGTATGATATTAGAATTTGAGCTCATTTTCTTCAAATTTAGGCAGATAGAGATCCTAGAAATGGTTCTTTGCAGGCTGAAATCAACTCTATTAGACAGGAAGCTATTGATGCCATTAAGGCAGAGAAGTCTTATTTCAAACAAAAGTCAAGGGCACAATGGGTTATCTCTGGTGATAATAATACAAAGTTCTTTTACTCCACTCTTAAAGTTAGGAGGATTAGGAACACTATCTATCATCTTGATATTTATGGATCCTTTTTTATAAATGAAGGTATTATTTCTAATCCTATCACTAGTTATTATGAAAATGTATTCAATTCTTCAGTTTGTTGTGATGGTCAGTGGAACAATTTTTGGTCTTTGCCTCAAATTTCTGATTCCCAATTCATCTTATTGAGAATATTAGTTACTATTGAGGAGATAAAGAATACATTTAAAGGACTGGGTGTTGACAAATCCCCATGACCCGATGGATTTAATTCCATGTTTTCTAATAAAACTTGGGACATTGTTGGTGTTGATATTGTTAAAGAAATTAAAAGTTTCTTTTATATCTCTAAACTCCTGGGAGAATGCAATCACACTTTCATTGTTTTAGTCAGACCGATTTCCTTATGTAACATTTTATATAAGATGATCATAAGATCATAGAAAATGGATTTCATGACATTATGCCTGACATTATAAGTCTCAATCAAACGACTTTTGTGAAAGGAAGAAGAATTGGTGACATCATTCTATTAGAAAATGAGATCCTAAGTTCGTTCAATAATCTCAGGGTTCTTCTAGGATTTGTGTTAAAGGTGATTTGTCTAAGGTGTTTCATTCAATTATTACAAATTTCATCCTAACTATGCTTTGTAGAATGATTTTTCTTTAATGTTACATTGGATTGTTTCAACTCTGCTTCATCTCAAGTCCTTATCAATGGGACTCCTTAAAGAGCTTTTTCTACTTCTAATGGTGTAAGGCAAGGTGATCCTTTATCGCCTTTCCTTTTTGTCATTTCTATGCAAGGTCTTTCTATGTTTATTGACTACTAGGTCAAGGAAGGTGCTCTTACCCCTGTTCATTCTTCCAAAAAAATTCATGTTTCTCGTCTTGTGTTTGCTAATGACCTTATGATTTTCTTAAAGGAAGAACCTTTGAAAGGCTTTTTGGTCCACTAAGGAAGACCTTTAAGGAATTACAATAATATGCTTAGTGTTCTTTATACCTTTGAAAGGCTTTTTGGTCTTAAGTTGAACTGTAACATTAGTCAATTCTATTTGAGTGAAAATGTGATTGCTCCTAGTTCTATTTCTTAGAGTGTTCCTTTGTTAGGTTTTCCAGTAAAGTAATTGTGCATGCCATTGTTTACTGGTAGACTTACCAAGAGACTTTGTTCTCCTATTATTGATAAGCTAAAGATGAAATTAGACGATTGAAAAGGTTGTCTTCTACCTATAGCTAGAAGGGTAGAACTCACCATTTCAACTTTAGCCTCTTATCATATGTTATGGACAACAACTTTCCCTCTCCCTATTGTTATTACTGATAAATTTGAGAAAATCATGAGACGGTTTATTTGGGGTGGATTCTCTAAAGATAAAAGAAAGATGTACTTTGTTTCTTGGAATGATATTTGTAGACCATGGAAGGGGGGCTTAGAATTCGACATATTAAAGATTCTATTCAAGCCGGTTTAATTTAAAAAATGTTGGGACGTTTCTACCAAGAAGAATACTCTCTAGATGAAATGGATTCATGAAAGGTACATTTTTTATTTCTTAGTTGGGGCAGTAAATGTTAAAGCTTCTTGTTCTTGGATGTGGAGAATACTTCTAAACAAAAGATATATACTTATCTCTTTTATTGACTTGAAAGTAGGAAAAGAGTTCCTTAGTGTCCTAATAAGTCTTTGTTATTAGAAAATGTTGATCATCAGTTGATGTTCAGAGTGAAAGGTGGTTTGTTGTCCATGGTTAGTTCCTATGTGAACATTGATTTGTGGACGTTCCCTGATGTTAGAGGTTATTAGCTAGCTCAGAATTTCTCAGAAAATTTGCCTCCTCCTAATTTGAATAAGGAGGGTCTGATCTTATTCAATGGTAAATGGATTGTATCTAGAAGAGAATTTTGGGATTCTTGTAGAATGAAGTGCCCATAGGTTCCTTGGGATAATTTTATTTGGTCCAATTGCTTTCCCAAGAAGTTCTCCATTTTTTGTAGAAGTCCTTAATGAATCATTTAGTTACCATGGAAGTGTTGAAGTGCTTTGGTTATTCCTTATCGTTGAGATGATGTCTATGTGGTGATTCTTAAGAGTCTAAGACTTGTCTTTTCTATGAATGTCTATTTTCTAGAGATTTATGGGAAAGGTATAGCATGAAATATGGAGTTTTCCCCCATCATCAATTTGGAGGTCCTAGAAAGCTTTTGGCCTATTCTATTCTTTTTCATATCTGGGAAGAAAGAAATCATAGAAATTTTGATAATTTTGTTAGTAGTATATATAGGGTTTGGTTAAATATACCCCTTACTATTCAGATCTATACAAAGTAGTTTTATTTCTTCTCTACATGTTTTGTAAATAATTTGAAAATGTCAATACAAAAACAAATATGCCTTTAGTAATCTGGTCATCATATGCATGTAATCAATAAGTATGCTATATTTTGGTATATCGTAATGCTAGGACTTGGGGTATTCCCCTATAGTTATCAATATATTTTAGGTCTACTGGTTCATTTGAAAGGACATGTTGTTTAAGATGTAACAAGGAATAAAATAGTAAAGCCTGGAGTGTCTCTTTACTCTCACTTTCTTAAGTTATGGGTTGGTAGTTGATGATGTACCTATTAGGTTATTTCTCTTGGTGTTTTGTAGGATCATAAGTTGTAAATTGAGTCAGCCCTCTTATGTTTCTATATTTAATATTGATGGACTAATCTTATAATCCTTTTAATAAAAATATATAAGGAGAGGTTTCAGTTGATCTCTATCATGTCTTAGCTTTAATATCATATGAGTAGAGATACATTTTTATATATCATTTGTAAGGTTTATATTACAATTTCTGGTAGTCGGATATGTGGATCATTTTATTTGAAAAAAATTGACTCAGTTTTTTATTATTGATAGTTTTTAGTTGGGTTGTCTAATAATTATCCTAATGATCAATTAGGGTTTATTCAGTAGGATGGGTCCTTACACAAGTTATCCCTTTATCTAAAAAATGATGGTCATATGGTGTGTCTCTTGTAATTGAATATAAGGTGTTGCTCATGGTTAACATTCCTAGAGGTTGATCTCTTTAGGTGGTGGAGCTACGTCCTTGAGGCATGGAACCACTTTACATACTTTGTGCATATTTGTGAATTGTTCAATCTCTCTCTTTGTTGTTTTTCATTCTTACAATATTATCTTGGAAAACATCTTGAAGGTCTAATGAAAAAAATTTAAGTGGTTTTTATATCAATTCACCCACCGACCCTCATGAGTCCACCATAAATACAACAATTAATATCAAAGCAAGGTCTTTTCAAAGCAATACTTCCACAAGTTGGAGAAGTTGGGTGATAATAAAGAAGGGAATACTACTTCAATATACCAGTCTTTGATGGGAGAAACTTTCAATATTGAAAGAGAAGAATGTATTCTATATTCAAGGATCAAGTATTCAACTATGAAGAATGGTAGATATTTTGTATAAGAAATCGAGGACAAATCTAGAAGAACAGGATAAGTCTACTTTGAAAAAAGCGACCTTCAATGTGAAATACATAAACATCCTCTATGTCATTGTCACCCCTAACAGTTTTAACTGGGTATATTCTTGTGACACGGCCTATGAGATATGGGTAAAACTTTGTGTCACTTATGAGGGGATAGATTAAGTGAAGGAAATTAAAATCCACACACCTATCCAACTATTTGAAGGCTTCTGAATGGGAAAGTTAGAGATATGGTTGAAATGTATTCAAGTCTCAACACCATTGTCAATGATGTTGTAATACTTGGTCATACTGTGGACAAGGGAAAATTAAACTACAAGATTCTCCATTCTCTTCCTCATTAATGGGACAAGAAGGTAAAGGTTAGAGAGGAAACCAAGTCACTTTCTATGACATTCTCATTGGAAAGTTTAGATTTAATTCAATAATATGATGATGGAATCAAAATTGGCTAAGAACAAAATAATATGACCTTAGTTGATAAACTAATACCCAGGATTAGATTAAGTCTTAAACCTCACTAAGTAAAATAATACTACATGGAGCATGAGGAAAGGGTTTCTCAATGTGATAGGGTGCAATGACGATTACTGTCAGGATGGTCAAAACGATGTTGACGGACTAGTCGGTGAATGAGATAATAATGATGGAAAGGGGAACTATGTGGATGAAAGAATGCATTCAAAGCCTTTGGATTGTCTAAATGGGACTAGAGAATAGCAAACTCACCATGGACAATGTCATGGGCCTACAAAACACCCTTATCCAACAAGTTTTGCAGGAATAATAGAGTTGGTCACGATAGAGGGGAATGTCGTAATAGTGAAGGATGTCGTTGTAGAGGCGTCCAGAGAGGTCAAATTCTACCCACTCAATCTTCACTGTAAGATATTGGGTTGTATTTTATCTTGGAAGGCCTTTGTGGAATAACAATATAAGATGTTGTGGTTCCTATAGAGTTGTCCTTGCTGCACTCGAACATGAATGCTGATAGTAGTCCTGATTCAATTTTTCCGTCATTGAGATCTCCATTTTTGGTGGTTAAAACTTATCACTCATGCTCATTTAGGTATTTCATTGTTGTTGGACCTAGAATTTCAAACAATTATTTTACTGATTATCATGATCTAAGCATGGGAGATCATGATGATATATCACATGTAAGTTATTGTGGCTCTTCAAAACTATTGCTTGCATCAGAAGCACACACAGTACTACAAAAACCATGGTAGTTTGTGGTAGTAGTGAAGTTACTTGGTCATAATTTGGGGTATCTAACTTTTGGCAATTGTATTTATTTTCTATATAAGCCTATAAGATTATGGAAGGTATATGAAGTGAGTGTGAACCATTTTCTTATGTAGTTAACGTGCCATCAAGACTACCTAAATGCTCTTCCTAGAGGATCTTGGTGCATCTTTGGGTTGTGTCTCATAGTTTGGAAGTGGAATTGAGATTTTATTTCTTCACCTAACACTCCATCTTGTATTGTCTCTTTGGGTAAGGATCATAGATTTTCCCCTTCATCTATATATATTTTCAGTTTTGATAAGATTGAAGAAATTCCTGGCAAAAATGATCAAGGTTGATGAACATACTTCCAGGTGCACCTGCAAAATTTTTTCTAGAATGGAATTGTGGATAGAAACCATTATGCATGCACACTAAAAAATTATCATTGATGATCAATAATTTCATATAGAATTTGAAAATCTTCCACATAATTGTAGTAGATGCGGTAGATGGGCATGATGTTCAAACTTGTCCCTTAACAACTAATCTTGATTAGGATGATGATGCTTAGACTGAGAATGAAGCTTCTATAGTTTGATGGTATGATGATGAGGATCACTGGCAAACATTTTATGGTCATAACATCCCTCATTGTACCCACTATTTTGCTCAACAAAACTTCCAATATTGATGATTATACTACGCAAACCACTCATAACAAATTTACTATACTTCTCCAAGAGGATTATGAGTTAGCCTTGTAGACAACATAAGGGAATGTTCATGATATTTATGACAAACGTAGCCCATATCATGCTCTACCACCTAAGTAATGGACATGAAAGAGAAAACAAATGCTATCAATGTCTACAACACAACATAATTTGGCCACTAATGAAGCTCAAGACGCCAGGGTTCTGTACATGCCAAATATGAAAGTGAAAATGTAGGTTGAAGATATAGTATCATACACCACTGAGGCACATTCTATAGTTGATATGGAGGTTGACATGATTATTTCCATTAGTTGCACACTGAGGAACTAATGCATGAGACTGTTGATCTACCTACTGAGGATACACATTCATTATCTAGTCTAGGAGAGCCTCCATCTTCCTCTCCTACTTCTAGGAAGATGAGAAAAGAGGTCCAAAGTTATGGTGGAAATATAAAGTAGGCTCCTTACTTGACACAGAGTAGGAACAAAAGCAGGCAAAAGAAAAAGACTATTTCTGAATACCAGGACCTGGTTGTAAGTGGTTGAGGGCATAAGATCTAAGTAGGTGCTTCAATTTTTGAATCAATTGTAGCTAATTACATCCTTAGATATTGTTGAAGAAGACTATAAGATCATCATTGGATGATGATATGATATGTAGTATAATCTCTATGACTAGTTTACACTATTACTTTGTTCATACATATGTAGTCCATGTTTTCTATTGTAACCATTTATAAATGGTACATTTTAGTATCCTCTGTAGTAAACTTTGAGCCCCTCTCTTTTGAGTGGGTTAAATATAAGGCTAATCATTATCCAAATAAATAAAATAATATTGAGCAAATGTCTATACAAGCCTCATTTGAGGCATTATGATGAGCAAAGGCTTAATTTTGAAATTAAAGATATTGTAAAGTTTTTGGATCCACTGTATGGCCTAGGTTGGAACCATGGACTTAGGATCCAATCCAGTCTCAATTGAAATATCCTAGTAGAAAATGAGTCCACTGGATATATGTTAAAGAAATTATAAATTCTTGCACAATTATGATACCAATAATCTTGGGAGTTGATTGCTAATCTAATTATGAGATAATGAGAAAAGATCTAAAAAATTCTAAAGTAATTAATGACCTAGGTAATTAAATTAGTAATTATCTAGTCATTTCTTAGATTCCAACTTTTGGGAATTAGAAAAAACAATTATGATCTAATACTTTGTCCAACACAATATATTTGTTAAATGAGGTTAAATCCAAAATATGGAAGGAAAATATTGCTATATATGACTAGAGGAATAGATCAAGTAAATGTTTTTAGACAAAGAAAAGAGGATTTATTGTGTTCCTTTTGAGCCCAAACTTGGCCTAATACAAGTTAACTCTATTGAAAGGATAATTCTAAAGTTTGGTATTGATTGGATAATCCTATAGTACTACATGATTCTATAAGTTTTTTAATACTCTAGTATAGTGGGGAGTTGAATTGATTGATATTTGAATTATCCCTACCACACCTAAAGTCTGGATCAATTTGGAGGTAGATGTGATACTAGATATGGCGATTGATCCCAATCCCAACAGCCATGCTTAGAGCCTTGATGGGACCAAACTCACAGATCTAGGTAGAGGCACGCAAAATGAGATCACCTCTCTAGGACTAGTTAGCCTATCATTATGTGAGTACAGGAGTTTAAATCTCCTCAACATACTCTCTTACTCCCTGACCTTGATCGTCTTCAGACAAAGACACCAACATATTTGGGAGCTTAATTTGAACCCATCAACCCTTTTAGTAGCATTATCATCAAGGAATGCAATAATGCCCAATATCCTAGAACTTTTGGAATCATGGGCTGATTGGAGACATTTCTCCATATCACCTTGGGCTTATAAAAGGTTCCTTATAGCTCCATTGACTATTATAGTTCATTGCCACCCCAATTGCCTTAACAAACCCAAAACCATTCTTATATCCAATCACTATCTCCAACGGTCTTGACCTCGCCTCACCAACTTGAGGGGTCTTTGATAACATCAACTTTTATGAATATTTCACATCTCTTTCATCCTAGAAGTTAATATTCATATGCTAATAAAGATCATAAATCATTCATCATGTACTTCATTATCAATATTCTGTTCTGATTAAATTACCTTTGAAAAAAATGAACTCTAAATCATGAAGCTCGATTGACAAGAAAATAAACCCCTAGGTTGATAATCATGCAATAAGAAGGCATATAGAAAAAGAAAAAATCACTTCAATCAACCTATAATGATTAATCAAAGAATCATATTCAGAGAGCTCGATAACCAATTTATCAATTTGATTATACTACTACAACACCAATCAACCTACAAGTCAATCGACTCATCAAGTTCTAAAAGTCAGGTGAAGCTATCTACCATCAAATTGAGCGCCATCCACTATACTCAATCAAGTACAAAGTTTGATCAACCCATTGAGCTAAATATTCCAAGCCATATATTGACCTTCAAGTTGATAAACCCAAAATCTCAATTGATAGAAGACAACTAGTCGATGCCACATGGACCAATAATAGGTTGACACGAGGCCAGTTACACTTATAAATAGGACCCCTGGGAATCACTTTCAAGGCATCTTGTTTTCAGCGAATAGGTCAAGACATTGTTGCAAAGTGAAAGGACCAAGATAATAACTATTGATTATACAAGAGTCATTGTGACAGAGTGGATCGTGGCTTAATTTTGAGGACAAAATTTCTTTTAAGGTGTGTAGGATGTGATATAGTCGACTTTTGAGGTTGTTGATTATCAATTCAGGGATTGGATCAGGGATTCATAATTGGAATAATCAAATTGATACCATATTTGTATATGGTGATGTGAATAATCTTACTTGGGTTTACATATTAAAATGACATAATGATAGTCCCTGGAGTGGTTTCTGATCATATGAGAGTACTCCACTTAGTTTGACAAAAGTTTGATGTTAACATCATGAATGAAATCCCTAATTGTATGTCCCTTTGATCTAATTAACAAGTCAAATAGTGGAGTTTTGGCACCAAAATGGAATGTATTGTACCTTGAGGTAAGATAAAACTATGGTTAAAATTTCATAATGTTTGAGGTTCCTAGAGAGTTATATTTAGGTTTGAATTTTGTAAAATGTTGTGATTTAATGGCAATTTATAGAGCTAAATCATGACTTTAGCTAGTGTCACATGGCCCTTACTTGTTGGACTAAGTCTGCATGGCTAGATTGTGGCCCTAGATTTCTGATCGAATGGTCATCACCCAAGTGGATGAAAATCCACAGATTGTCTTAACTAGATGTTGGTTTTTAGCCTTTGGATACAAGATCAAAGGAAGGGGAAGTTGTCTCCCTCCTTGTGGTTACTGTTGGGAAGCCATGGAGACCACACACATCATGGTACTCTCTAGTCGTGGCTAAAGAGTGGGAAATAGACCAGAAATTTCTTTCGTATCGGTGAGAGGAGTTGAAAGACCCCTTATTTGGACTAGAGGGAGCAAATATGAGGCCAATCCACCTCCTCGTCTCTACTTCTTATCCATAGTTGAAGCAGGTTGTACGAGGAAGAGGAAGTCGATGGTAGAGTGGAGAATAGAGGAAGGTGAAGCAAGGAAAATGAGGAGGAAGGTATGAGGAGAAGATAGCATGCTCTTATAGTGTCTTTCATGGAACGTCATGGAGGTTTCCATGGCTAACAGGCTCCTCACACCCAGAGTCAAAGATGGTGTTCGGGAGAGCGTGTTGTTGGTGTCTCGATGGATTGGAGAATGCAAGCACATGAAAGTATGTCCTAGTAGTGCTTTTGGAAGCAAATCTATAAAGATTAGGCATTTGTAGGGGTTTTCCCCCTTCCCCCCTCTGTGACAGCATTTGCGTCGATGTTCTCACCGAGAGGCTGTTGTGGAGCCACACCCAGAGAACAGAGTAGCCAAGAAGAGCCAAACCATGTGTAAGAGGCTGAGGTAGCATGAGAACGGAGTGAGGACGAAGATTTGACCCTCGATTACTCGCTAGAGGTGAGTTGTGCGGAGGCGCCCTTGCATAATAGAGACAACGAGTGGTGCCAGATCAGGGAGAAAGCCAGAGCGAGATCACATCTGAGGGAGAGAGGCGTGGACCGGGTTGACTTGGCTATTCCGCCCTGCGAACTAGTTGGATCAATCCGGCTCAACCAAATAACCAGCCCACAGAAAGCAAAGAAGCATGCCCCTAGACAGGCCACGTGGCATCCATCTATTGGCCAAAAAAGGTAAATGCCCCAAATATATCTCATATCTTATATAAATCGTAGAAAATATCCCACTTATCAGAAAAATAAAAATAAGGTATCAAAATATTCAAAAAAATGAGTAGAACCACATGCAACCATAATATCATTATTTAGAAGCTTAATTAGCAGTGATATTATGTAAGTTGTTAAATGCTTATTTCATGGACAATAAATATCAAACGATGACCTAAAATTATTAAAATGTTCCAGTAACTCGTAATGTGACTTATAATCCATCTGGTGTCAGTAATTGTTATGATTGGTGCACAAAATCATGTAATTTACTTCATATGGCCATTTAGGGCTAATAACCCTAAATAAAATGCAATAAATATATACATGCTCAATAAATGATGGAATTTATAGAACACCCTAATATAAGTTATTGGAAGCTAATGTGGAACTTTGATATCAGTTAGATGTGTATAATTCATGTTATATGACAATGACCCTTAATACATGGTTTGAAACCCTCATTTTAGAGTAATACATGTAACCTAGAGTTAATATGTGCACAAAATACTATAGAAGCTAATGTTCAAATGATGAACCCTAATATGTAACATAATTGGATAATAAAATTAGTAAGATAATTCTAAGACAAGAATTCAAGTAAAAGTGGGAATATCATAAGACTAAGTGAAACCCTAATGAATCATAACTAGGGTTAAGATGATGAGAATATAATGATGGAACATATGGTCTTATCTTTATCAGGGGTTGACAAGGATATAGTTGGCATCAAGAATATGTGATTAGGTTATCTCTTTGGAAGGTACGCCATTACCTCTTACTTGGCTTATTATACAATATGCTTGCATTATATGTGCAATAAATACTTGGCACATGATATTGGGTGAAATGATTGTTCTTGTATGATATCTTGCTTGATTTTCCATACTTATTACTATGAACACATGAAACATAATATATATGTTCAATTATATCTAAGAACATTAATTCTTTGGTAGTTAAGTGCGGGATAATAAAGTACTTCAACTCTTTGGTCGTCAAGTACTTGAAAGTAATACAACTCTTTGGTAGTCTAATCACATTATGAAATGATCCAACTCTTTGGTAGTCGATCATAAAGGCCTTAATGCATTCAACTCTCAGGTAGTAAATGCATGGATGATATAATGGAAAATGTGCCTAATATGTGTTCTCTTTTGGTAACAAATATCTTTGTGCAAGTATATGCTTTTCCTATATTTGTTTATTACAGTCAAGTATTAGTTTTATCTTATTGACAAGCATAGTAATGAGAGGTATATAAAAATACACGTAGGCGTACTCAGTACAATATTATTGAAAATTGTATTGACGTGTACCACATTTAATCTTTTGTTTAGATTGTGGACATATGATCTTGAAGAGTTTGATAGTTGAGAGTTGTGTGGTGAGCTGATCTACAGGTGGACCTGTAGTCTTAAGATACTGTTGTTTAGATGTAGTACATATACATGTTAAAGTTTTTTCTTCAATATGTTATATCAAAAGTTGTAACAATTCATTATGTAATTATATGTTTAATGGTGAATATGTGTTGTATAGTTTTATTATTGTTCATGTGCATGTACTACTAATTGTTTCCTTCTGACTTCCTATGATTTTCTTCTTCTTAGCCTAGTGTGTGGTGTTTAAATTGGGATTCTAGCTAAGGTGACGTTTCAATTTGGATGTCATACATTAAATTAAGTTTTTGGAAATCCCAAGACGTCACAATTATCTGTTGGGTTTTACATGGTCGGAGTAGGCAGCGGAAACAAAAAATTTACTTGACCATAAACCCATAACCAGTAGTGTGACGCCTGCCCTTTTTTTTATTAACCACAAATACTATATGCGGAAGCATCAACTCACATATGAAAATAAAACATGGGCAAGCATCACATATCTGGCATACTAAGCATTCGAATAACCAAAGTAACTGAGTTCAACGGAACGTCTAACATGTTGAAACGAAAGATTCAGGAATAACAATCCCAACAAAAGTCTAACATAAGAAACTAAAAGTTTTGGATATACTAATCCTAATAAGAACAAAAGAAAAGAAATCCTCAAGCTGGAAGGATCACCTAAGCTAAAGTCCCACCAGTGATAGATATCCTGCTCCCTTGAATCTTAACTCCTTCACAGGCTACTCGTCACTATCTGCGGACGTCGCGTCCCCAACCATGCACAATGAAAATAATTCTAGTTAGAGTAAGTGGCATTGAGTTCTATAACATAAAAGAAATAACTACATTATAAAAACTTTCCATCTACCACTATACTAAACATCTTTATGTGCGTCTTTTATTTATACATTTTATCTTTTTGTGGCTACTATTATACAATAAGTCCTCTTCTGTGACACTATGTGCCTTCTATGGTGCAACACACCTTCTATGGCATGGAAGCCTTCTGGTGACACCGAGGTGTCTTCTGTTTTGTGGCACCAAGTGCCTTCTATGGTGTAATGCACCTTCTATGGCATAATTGCCTTCTATTCTATGTACCGCGGTACTTCTGTTCTATGAGGACTTATTATATAATATAAATTATGTTCTGGTGTCATTTTCTATTATTGTTTTACATATGATTATGATTCTATTTCTATTTCTATTCTGATTCTTCATCTCAACTACTTGAGATAAATTCCAGAGTATGGAATCTATTCTGGCATTCTAAGTTATAAATATTGTTCTAACTCAATTAGAAAAAGACTATGATAAGTTTGAATAAAATCTAGATTTTGTATCTAGATCTGGTATTCTGAAGGAGATTCTAAATTCAAAATGTTTGTAAGGAATTAACGTACTGAAATAAATTTTAATCATGTATTCTGAGTTCTAATAATTCACGTGCTAATTTCTAACAAATATGCATGAATAATAACTTGAAACTGATAATTTATATGATCTAAGCATGAGCCATTTGAGATAGAAATTTTACTATACTGAAAAATAGTAGCCTACGTATGATCATTAGACCATGCGTCTAATGGATTATTCTAGGAAGGATAATTAGATAACATGAATTCAAAGGACATGGCCCACTTACTTGTAGCAAGCCAAAATCCTCTTCACACCGCTTTCTTTGCAACTGGATCTACTTCTTTCTTGAAACCCAAAGGTTCTATCAGATTACCTATCCTCCATTTTTTTAGGTCGACATCTTTAGGGGCATTAGGGTGCTCTGATAGTTATCATTATTATATGCACTTTTCGTGTATGTCAAGTATTCATACATTAATTCATTATATTTGTTTATTGTAATATTTATAAGATTAAGAGTTATAAATCATTAGACGATCATAATACATATGCTACTTGCCCGGTTGTATTCTTACTGCATAATCATCTAAATATGTATGCATATAGCATATAACACATTCATATTACCATAGAAATTACTGACTCAGGGTAGTGTGATTGATTGAATCATCTAGGCTAATTCATTAACTTCTTAGTCTTTTTGTAGTTGATTGGTTAACATTGGTCTTCTCAATTAGATACATACATAGATTCATATTATGATATATTAGTATTATTTTGGTGGTTGACTACTTAAGCTTAAGGTGATGGGGTGGTCGATTATTTTAACTATGTTAGGACAACAACTTCTTAGTATTACCATGATCAACTAGTATTAGTTTTGATTATTCACCGTGATACGATTATTAAACATCTATGTCTACCTAGGCTGCACGATCAGACCAAAGGTAACAAGGTGGTCGTGTATAGGTATCCAAGTAACTTGAGTTATCCACAAAATTTCTGTTTTTATACCGGGTCATATTGGCCAAGGTTCAATACTGTATGTGTAGATCATTCATCTTGTTTCACATCTTACCATTCACGACAATCAAAGAGACAGATATAGATAAAGATATAATAAAAACATGTGCAGAAAATGCTGCTTGTGCACAGGTCCTCGGAATCATGGTCTGATCACTCAAGAGCAAATAGGAAAATAAACAACTAATTAATAGTTCAAGGCAGCGGGAGGGAGATGTGATACCCACAATCTAATAAAATAAAATTGGGAAGAACCAAAAATGGAAATTGTGATGCCTCTGCCTCAAGGCGGGACTCACTCGGACATTCTAGTTCAGTTCTTGCATTTACAAACCAAGCCCAGATGCGTCTCAATGTAGGAGCATGATCCGTAAGGAAGGAGGAAAAGTATTGGCTTCGTCAGGCGGGTTGCACATGTCACACGGGTAGTCACAGAGGCGAGGCAGAGGCAAAGCCCAAAGGCCGGAAGTACATGGTGCGAATTTACAGATTGAAATGAACTATGTTACCTTTCACGACGACTCAGTTAATACAAGGAGAGCTTCAGAAGGCTTCATATCGCACCCTGGTCATTCCCAGCAGTCTGCCCACACCTAGAGATGCCTGGTGGCGAAGTAGCAGTCTGCTATCGTTGAGCACTCTTGAGGGTAGGCTGCCACAGACGTTCACAGCTCGAAAGGAGGGCGGCATCCAGTTGCAGGTGTCTTTGAGATGGTGAAGTCACGAGGAATTTGTTGGAGGTGATGCAGGGGTGGAGAACGTGGTCGCATAGAAGGTACAGGCGGCGGTTCAATTGGGCATTTATAAAAGGGTAAGAACTAGGGTTCGTATAGGGGCTCATATGGTGCACGCTGCACTCCTGAATCCAAAGGCAAAAACCGTTTGGAGAAAGATTAACCACGCAATGATAAATTCGCTTTCGATCGGTCACAGGAGTCCTAGTCCCTCTTGGACTGAGGTAGAAGATGACGTGGACAGCCAGGATCGTGTCCGCATCCCTACTATAGCATCCAACGGTTCAGAAAAGTACCCAAGAACAGAAATTTGGATAAAAGTGAATATATTCACCATTATCTTGTTAATTGTAATTATCTAGTCAAATGAACTTGGATTGATCCCAAAATTTGACCAGTTAGTCGTCAAAGGGTCTAGAAAATTCCCTTGGAGTTAGTTTTCAAGTTGGGTGATCAAAATATTTAATATGATTAATAATAGATAAAGCTTTGATATTGCATAGCTAATTATTTAAAATGAATTAAATCTTGAAACTTTAGATGTCCTCTTATTTATACATTTTCTCTCCAGTACATGGTAATGACCAAAAATATTTAAAAAAATTGACACATTTATAATATGTGACTATATATGATATGATATGAGAAAGATTGTAAGCAAGTACCCAAAAATAAGGATGTTACAATTCTACCCACCTTGGATGAATTTCATCCTCGAAATTTTTATGTACTACCCACCTTAGTGTTATACTTATTCTTTGTTGGTAATTCTCGACCATCCTCAGTTCATTACTCTTGTACTAAGAAATCTAAACTATGTGAGTCATAACATACTTCTCTATAATTTAAATACTAGGGTTAGGCCATACCTTCAACTATTTGTTCATCATCTTCCTCTATTGCGTCCATGGCGAACACCCGTGCATGACGCTTCTCTCTCTGATTGTTATGGTCTTGCTTTTTCTTCTTTGGGTAATTGAACTTGAAGTGACCTTCATCACCACATAGGTAGCATACTAGCTGCCCGAACTTGCATTGTCCACCATGGGGCTTCTGACACTAGGGGCACACCTGGCCAGGTGCTTTATGGGCTCCTCCTCCTGGAACTCCTTTAATAGCTAGTGTTCCTTCTGGGGCCTTCCTCTTGTTATTTTGTGCACCGTTCTGACCTTTATGATGGTAGTTACCTCCAGAAGATCCTTCGTTCTTCCAATTTCATCCTGGGTGGTCTTGCAACTCCAGGGTTGCTTCTAGGGCTCCTTGCACTGTCTTGATGCCACATCCTACCAGAGCAAAGCCAAGATCAGGCTTCAGGCTGTGCATGAACTTCTTGGCCAGGTGGGCCTCATCTTCAGTCCCATACTTCTACAGCATATGAAACTTCATAGCGTACTGGCTGACGGTGGAGTCATATTGCTTGAGGCGCTGAAACTCCATATCCTTCTTCTCGATCATAGCTTCTGAAATGTAACGGTTCTGGAAGGCGGTAGTGAACTCCTCCCAGGTTAGCGGTGCAGTATTAGGTCCTCAGGCATTGGTGAAGTTCTCCCACCAGACACGGGCAACACTCTTTAGCAGATGGGTCCCAAAACGAACCTTGGAATGCTCAGGGCATCCCAGATCACGAAGGCAGTGCTCCACACTCAGTAACCACTCCTCAGCACTAGTGACTATGTCTGCCTCAGCTTCTCCAGAGAAAGTTTCTGGCTTGATCTTCAAGAAATCAACCAGGGTCAACTCTGGGTTCCTCGGTGGTAGATGTCCTATACGTGGACCAGTCAAGGCATCAGTCAGGGCCTTGATGAGAACATCAAGTGGATGGTTGGGTATTCCATTGGGGTTGCCTCCCCCAGACGCCTCATGATCATCTCCCACACTGTAGGAACTTTCCTCTCCATCGACGGGCTCCTTACCCTTATCAGACTTCTTCTTAGGAGCCATCTGTACAAAAGACATCTATGAGGGTTTATATATGGATATCAATCACTAATGGTTGTTTAAATGCTTTGATATACTAATCCTAATAAGAACAAAAGAAAAGAAATCCTCAAGCTGGAAGGATCGCCTAAGATAAAGTCCCCTCAGTGATAGATATCCTTCTCCCTTGAATCTGAACTCCTTCACGGGCTACTCGTCACTATCTGCGGACATCGCGTCCCCAGCCATGCACAATGAAAATAATTCTAGTAAGAGTAAGTGGCATTGAATTATATAACATAAAAGAAATAACTACATTATAAAAACTTTCCATCTACCACATACTAAACATCTTTATGTGCATCTTTTATTTATACATTTTATCTTTTTGTGGCCACTATTATACAATAAGTCCTCTTCTGTGGCACTATCTGCCTTCTATGGTGCAACACACCTTCTGTGTCATGAAAGCCTTCTGGTGACACCTAGGTGTCTTCTATTCTGTGGCACCAAGTGCCTTCTATGGTGCAATACACCTTCTATGGCATAATTGCCTTCTATTCTGTGCACCACAACAATTTTGTTCTATGAGGACTTATTATATAATATAAATTATGTTCCGGTGTCATTTTCTATTATTGTTCTATATATGATTCTGATTCTATTTCTATTTCTATTCTGATTCTACATCTCAACTACTTGAGATAAATTCTGGAGTATGAAATCTATTATGGCATCCTAAGTTATAAATATTGTTCTAACTCAATTAGTAAAAGACTGTGATAAGTTTGAATAAAATCTATATTCTGTATCTAAATCTAGTATTCTGAAGGAGATTCTAAATTCAAAATGTTTGTAAGGAATTAACGTACTAAAATAAATTTCAATCATGTATTCTGAGTTCTAATAGTTCACGTGCTGATTTCTAACAAATATGCATGAATAATAACTTGAAACTGATAATTTATATGATGTAAGCACGAGCCATTTGAGATAGAAATTTTACTATACTGAAAAATAGTAGCTTACGTATGATCATTAGACCATGCGTCTAATGGATTATTCTAGGAAGGATAATTAGATAACATGAATTCAAAGGACATGGCCCACTTACCTGTAGTAAGCCAAAATCCTCTTCACACCACTTTCTTTACAACTGGATCTACTTCTTTCCTGAAACCCAAAGGTTCTATCAGATTACCTATCCTCCATTTTTTTAGGTCGACATCTTTAGGGGCATTAGGGTGCTCTGATAGTTATCATTATTATATGCACTTTTCGTGTATGTCAAGTATTCATACGTTAATTCATTATATTTGTTTATTGTAATATTTATAAGATTAAGAGTTATAAATCATTAGACGATCATAATACATATGCTACTTTCCCGGTTGTATTCTTACTTCATAATCATCTAAATATGTATGCATATAGCATATAACACATTCATATTACCATAGCAATTACTGACTCAGGGTAGTGTGACTGATTGAATCATCTAGGCTAATTCATTAACTTCTTAGTCTTTCTATAGTTGACTGATTAACATTGGTCTTCTCAATTAGATACATACATAGATTCATATTATGATATATTAGTATTATTTTAGTGGTTGACTACTCAAGCTTAAGGTGATGGGGTGGTCGATTATTTTACCTAAGTTAGGACAACAACTTCTTAGTATTACCATGATCAACTAGTATTAGTTTTGATTATTCACCGTGATACGATTATTAAACATCTATGTCTACCTAGGCTGCACGATCAGACCAAAGGCAACAAAGTGTTCGTGTATAGGTATCCAAGTAACTTGAGTTATCCACAAAATTTCTATTTTTATACTGGGTCATATTGGCCAAGGTTCGTTACTTTATGTGTAGATCATTCATCTTGTTTCACATCTTACCATTCACGACAATCAAAGAGACATGTATAGACAAAGATATAATAAAAACATGTGCAGAAAATGTTGCTTGTGCACAGGTCCTCAGAATCATGGTCTGATCACATGAGAGAAATAGGAAAATAAACAACTAATTAATAGTTCAAGGCAGCGAGAGGGAGATGTGATACCCACAATCTAATAAAATAAAATTGGGAAGAACTGAAAACAGAAATTGCGATGCCTCTGCCTCAAGGTGGGACTCACTCGGACATTCTAGTTCAGTTCTTGCATTAACAAACCAAGCCCAGACGCATCTCAATGTAGGAGCATGATCCGTAAGGAAGGAGGAAAAGTATTGGCTTTGTCAGGCGGGTTGCACAGGTCACGCGGGTAGTCACAGAGGCGAGGCGGCGGCAAAGCCCAAAGGCCGGTAGAACAGGGTGCGAATTTACAGATTGAAATGAACTTTGTTACCTTTCACAATGACTCAGTTGATATAAGGCGAGCTTCAGAAGGCTTCGTATCATGTCCTGGTCATTCCCAACAGTCTGCCCACGCCTAGATATGACTGGTGGCGAAGCACCAGTCTGCTATCATCGAGCACTCTTGAGGGTAGGTTTCCACAGACGTTCGCAACTCGAAAGGAGGGCGGAAACCGGTTGCAGGTGTCTTAGAGATGGTGAAGTCGCGAGGAATTTATTGGAGGTGATAAGGGGGTGGGGAATGTGGTCGCACAGAAGGTACAGGCAGCAGATCAATTGGGTGTTTACAAAAGGGTAAGAACTAGGGTTCATATAGGGGCTTATATGGTGCGCGTCGCACTCCCGAATCCAAAGGCAAAAACTGTTTGGATAAAGATTAACCACGCAGTGAGAAATTCACTTTCGATTGGCCACAGGAGTCCTAGTCCCTCTTGGACTGAGGCAGAAGATGATGCGGACAGCCAGGATCGTGCCCGCGTCCCTACTGTAGCATCCATCGGTTCAGAAAAGTACCCAAGAACAGAAATTTGGATAAAATTGAATATATTCACCATTATCTTGTTAATTGTGATTATCTAGTCAAATGAACTTGGATTGATCCCAAAATTTTACCAGTTAGTCGTCATAGGGTCTAGAAAATTCCCTTGGAGTTAGTTTTCAAGTTGGGTGATCAAAATATTTAATATGATTAATAATAGATAAAGCTTTGATATTGCATAACTAATTATTTAAAATGAAATAAATCTTGAAACTTTGGATGTCCTCTTTTTTAGACATTTTCTCTCCATTACACGGTAATGACCAAAAATATTAAAAAAAATTGACACATTTATAATATGTGACTATATATGATATGGTATGAGAAAGATTGTAAGCAAGTACCCAAAAATAAGGATGTTACAAGTAGATTACATCAACATCTATGAAATGGGAAGGATGGTTTTAGTTAGTTATACCTGGTCCTGATGCTTTCTCAGCAAACATACCTCACAGCAAGTGCATCCTTCAACCACATGTCTTCAATGGTGTCTGTTCGGCTCATGGTCTTGACCCATACTGTGGTTGACTATCATCCTCCTGAGTGGCAGAAGTCTCCCACCTCTATAGATAGTCCACATAGACTACCAGGAACTCTAGTCGTCCTGAACAACAGACTAGAAGGAGTTGTCCCCTTCTATCAACGTACTAGTCACCCACACACTCTCCCACCCCCAGTTGCTTTTCTGCAGTTATCTTTCCCTTGTTGTTCCTCCCTAGATAGGTAGAACTTGCTTGGGCTCTCTTAGTTACCAAAACTAGAGAGGACAAAAACTTTATAGAGCAACTAATGTTCTGAGTTGTGTGTCTGGAGAAGTCCCATGTATCCCTCTATTTATAGTGGAGGGCAGGTTCAAGGTTCCCAGTCTGTGCGGGAGTAGAAGGGTCCGAAATTTCCATGAACAATTTCCCCTGCGGCAGGCGAACCGGTCGTTTCATAACTGAATCGGTCGTTTGGCAAGGTGAGCCGATCGGTTCACCCAGTGAACCGGTCATTTGACTTCGAGTTCTAATGAATACAAAGATTAATTCCTGTCCCAATCAAATTGAACAAGTGAAATGAAAAACTTTTCTAACAAATCGAGACAACTCAACACTGCTCGTTTGGTCCGGTTGAACTGATCGGTTCACTAGAGTGAACTGGTTGTCTCACTAACCATGAGCCGATCGGTTCACCCAGTGAACTGGTCGGTTGGTGGTCCAAATTGTGCTGAACACAATCAATTTAGTTCTCAATCAATCTGACACTCTAATTACTTGGTTCAACACTTAAACTTGATGACTCTGAGTCAAGTCTATTGATTGAATGTTTGATTGAGTACCTAAACACTTTAGTAATCAATCCAAGCATCACTCATGGATAAACTACTCTTCTAGGTTAAACCTGTGTGTGTGACCCTATAGGTCCCATTTCATGTTGGCAGTGAATGTCTATAACTAGCTTTTGATATCACAAGCAAAGAGCGGTACCTAGTCGCACATCAGTGCTACCCAAGTGAAAAGGAAAGTTGGAGAACAACTTTCAATCCTACACTTTGTGATTGGTGTTCCAGTGAATGTATAATTCTTTTGTCTCTAATATCCAAAATGAACTCAAGGCATGGAGTTGTCTTCCTTTCAACGTTCATTCATGTTTCTTGATCTAGAGCAGATTGTCTGAGATATGTGTGACATCAATATCATATATTGATTCACATGTGCATGCACATGACTTTCTCAGTCTCATCTATCAAGTGTCCTGGATGTCATACTCCCATAGGAGGGAAAAATCCCATATCTATCACTCATAGTCAATCTCATGCGTCAAAGCCACATGATCATCACGTTTATAACAACCCATGTTTCAGGACTACGTTTGATGATGTCAAAGTGTACCCAATCACATTCGACGAGTGTAGTGATTTCATGTCTAAGAATCACAATCACCACCATTACTATGAGAGATGATTCTGACTACCATGTCATGGTTTCATGTGTCACTCTAATGGTGGGTCTGTCCGATACACTGTTCTCTAACATGTATCTATGTGCTTGGTTTGATATCATATATCATGACTAATGAGACATTGTCATCAACCAACACAAACTCTAGTCTTGATGTGTCACTATTGTCTATCAACCTTCCATAATGACATCTGACTAGGGACATAACAAGAATGTACATACTCTTAGCATCTATATGATCTCATTGTTCAGGTCCTCAACCCAAAGACATACGTCATTGAGTATTATCATTCATTAGACATTCATTCCAATCCATCATTTATCTCATAATTGATTGAGCGAGAATAAATTGGAAGTTTGCCTTTGATATTTATCAAATCAATCATGATGTATGCCAATCCAATCATCATATGATTGGCTTTCAGGGCATACATACCAACATTATCGACCTAGATAGAGAAATTGACCTATGACCTTTCCATCAACACTCCTATAACAGATTGATTGATTCATCTTGACCCAAGTTCCACTAGAGAAAGAAGTGGAGGCAATCAATCTCCAAGGCCGATTGGGACATTGATCAATCTCTCCAGTGATTGACACCTCATTCAAATTCAACTGAAGGGTCAGTAGATCGACTTGTCAACTCTATTCACCTGTGAATTGACCTCTCTCCTTTTCACTTATTGTTTTTCATTGTTTTCTTTTGATAACTATGACTTGTTCAAGTTGTAACTTGTTTCTTCCTTGCTCCATGAGTGGATAAACTCATTAACTTGGGTTAGGAGTATCCATCAATACATTCCAACCATGTAACCTTTCCTTCTTCTATTTCATTACATATATTCTTGTAGTTTTGTCTCTATACTCTTGTTTAAATGCATCACTAGTTTAATTAGCGCCTTTTTTATGTCAAATTTAAATTTATTTGAGATAAAATGTTCATGAAGATCTAGACTATGGTTTAGATACAATCTAAGAGAGTGACGAGTTACTATAGAAAAAGTCACACATGTTATGATCTCGAGAGAGATGTGCCTTTCGATATAAATATACCCTGATCTCGAGAGAGGAAGGTGTTGAAATCTTTTATACTCTTCTTGTAGAATATGTCAATAATATATACAAATTAGAAGATAAAGTTTTGCATGGCTGAGGATGATTTGACTGGCTACACCCAGTCCAAGTTCACTTATCATTGACTTTGTTTCATTTGTTCTTTACAAATTAGGTTTAGTGTTTTGAGAACTTTAATTCATTCCTTGATTGGAATACCAACTTTTATCCTTTTGATTCAACTAAACTAAGCCAAGTATTTTTGTCCTTACATTGTTGTTTCTCCTTATCCTTGTCTGTGAACTTATATTACTACACTAGAATCCATATTCAGTTGTAGTTGTGTTTTAAAATTCAGGTGTAAATTTAAAGTCGAATACATTTGACCAGATAATTGTGTTCAGACTATTGACCCACATTTAAGGGAACTCAACTTTTGGTGTTGTTGTGAAGGATAAGACAAATAGTCAACCACTAAGGATCCAAAGTCTAATTAGAGTTAGACAGTGCTATTAAATTTAGCAATAGACTTAATGACACATATTTTATTCCAATCACATTATTACATTGAAATTTGGCTTGTGTGTTCGGTTATTAGCCTTGACTCATTCAATTATTTTAGGTAGTTAATGCAACTCATTCATCCTGAAGATCCTTTCTTCTTCTCCGCCTACTGAAAAACCAATAACTGCTCAAGGTGTAGCAAAATGGATGCCACAAGATGGCCCATCTCTTCATTCGTTGGCTACCACGCGTGCCAACAAAAATAGGCAGACTGTGGTGATTCCCTAAATGTCGATAAATATCAAAGGAAATGCCCTCTTTAAAAAAATGATGATGGTTATCTCATGACCAAAATCTATAATGGGCATACCCCAAGCAAGATAAATCCTATTAACATTGTATCTAGGAGTGATTGTATGGGGCATGACACCAGGCGCTATAAGGAGATTCTCAATAACACGGCAGTGTTTCAAGCAGAGTTGGACTATGAAAAGAGAATGACTCATCATGTATCAGCTGTTAGTACTATTGATGATTCATAAATTTTTGATTCTATGAATGCCAAACTTGATAAGATGGTCACACACATTCACATTCTGAAGGAAACAACTACCTATATAAGGGGTTGCACAAAGTCTATTATGAACTGCATCACATGCGAAGAAAGTGGGCCTGGAGTAAATAACTGCATATATGCTCATGAAGCAAAAGATTATCAAGATGGGTTTATCAAAAATATTTCACATGTGAATAACAAAAGACTGTACCATCATGGTTTTTATTATGGTAACACATCTATGGAATAAAATGCATACCAGTTGAACCAACTGCCTCATGCCATACGAAGAGGTCAGCTGTCGGGATAAGAAATCCTCTAGGTTTCATAAATAACAACAATCCTTCCAAGAATAGGATGGCAAACCATAATGGAAACTTCAATGGCCCATCAAGAGGGAGTTTTATCACGCAAAAATTAAATTTCATAAATCAACTAAACCTCTAACTGAACGCCTTGGGAAATGCATCTAAAGAATCAATGATCTTATGGCTAGCATGCAAAAACAAAGACAGACTGTGAAGACAAAAATTACCAATTTATGGAAACACAATAAAATGATTGAAGTTGTATTCCATAGAATCATCATGCAAAAACCCAACTGGCCAATTCCCCTCTTATACAAAACAAAATCTAAGGAATAAACTACAAGGATGGAAACACTGAGATCTGGTACTACTTTGAATACACAACCTCCTCCACCAACACAACCTATGATTGAAGATCATAATGAAATAGAAATTCCTATATAGGAAGGTGTTCCAGTGAAGAAGAAAGTGCAAGGAATGACATGAAAATTTCATCTGGTAAATCTACTGAGAACTATTCCAAAATACCTTTCCTTCACCAATTTATCAAGGCTCAACTTGAGAAAAGATATACTAAGTTTCTTGATACTATTATAATGATACGTCTTGACATTCCCCTTATGGATGCTATTGATGAAATGCCAATCTATGCTAAGTTCCCAAAGGATCTTACTACTAAGAAATAAAAAAGAGGTGAAATTGAATCTGTTTGATTAGCCAGGATGTCCACCACTTTTGTTTAGTACAATATGCCAACTAACAAGAAGGAACATGGTGCTTTAACCATCCTTTTTTTACTAGGGGTTACTATAGAAATACATGGCTTTTCCGACCTATTTGTAAGAATTCTTATGTCTCACTCTCTAATGATTTCTCTAGGATTGACTGATATAGTTTTATCTCATATGAGGATACAAGTGGCTAATAATTCTTATACCAGACCAGTTGGAATGGTTAAAGATATTCTGATTTGAACCAAAAATTTCTTTATCCATGTGACATCCTTATCATCAATGCTAGTGAAGATCCTAACTGTTAATGATTTTTGTTTGACCCTTCCTTTAAAATCATCAATGATGTGATTGAGGTTTTAAATGGGCTTATTACTACTCAAGTAGGAAATGAGTGTATCAATTTAAATGTTATGAATCATGTCAAAGAGCCATCCTCTATGGAGATGAGCTACTTTGTAGATTGGTGTGGACAACTATGTGTAGAGATCCAAGAGCACAATGCTACAAAAGATACCCTAATAAGAGCTCTTACTAACCCATCATTTGGGATCACTGATCTGGAAATAGAGGAAATTTTAGCTTATCTTCATGCAACATAAGAAGAATATGCTTCTTAGAAAGGGATGACAAAACAACATCAGTGAGGGACAAAAGATATATCAACATTGAACCTCTGCCTAAGTTGAATCCCATTCTTGAAGGGCTTATGTATTTTTAGATGATGAAATGAGGAACCTTGTTATTATTAAATATGAACTTCCATCCAACCAACAAGAATGACTTCTTACCAAGATACAGCTAAGAAGTAAATCTCTTGGGTATTGTGTTGATGCTATCAAAGGGCTTAGTCCCACAATATGCATGCATCACCATTAATCTCAGAGAATGAAAGGACTCATGCCGAAGGACAAAACAATTGAATCATAAGATGTTTGAAGTTGTGCACAAGGAAGTCATCAAGCTCTATGATTCTAAAATTATCTATGACATTAGAGACAACATTTGGGTTATCCTGGCTCACTTCATACCCAAGAAGGGAGGAATGATGGTTACTTAGGGGGTGATGATAAAGAATTGGAGACTCGCACTATTACAGGATGGTGAATGTGCATAGATTATAGGATGTTGAATGCTACCATGAAGGGAGATCATTTTGCATTGTCATTAATCGACCAAGTTCTTGAGATTCAAGCTCACCACTATCATTTCTGTTACTTAGATGGATATTCCAATTTCTATCAAGTCCCTATTCACCATGATAACCAGGAGAAGACAACATTTACATGTCTATATGGAGTATACGCCTTTATGAGAATGTTGATTGGACTATGTCATACTCTCAACATTTTCAAAGGAGTATGTATTCTATTAATTCTGACTTCTTTGATGAGATTATGAAAGTCTTCATGAAAAATTTCTCCATACGCAAATCTACCTTTAATGATTGTTTGATGAACCTATATTGAATGCTACAAATATATAAAGAGTAAAAGTTAGTTTTAGAATGTGAGAAGTGTCAATTCATAGTACGTGAAGGCATTGTACTAGGACATAAGGTTTCTAAAGCTGGAATAGTGGTGGATAAAAAAATTAAAGCAATTTCCAAGTTTCCCCTCCCTTCCTTAGTCACCTCCATGAGAAGTTTTCTCGTCCATGTTGATTACTACTAATGGTTTATGAAAAATTTCTCTAAAATCTCTGAGACACGGTCAAGACTAGTGGTCAAATACACTCTTTTTATTTTTGATATTTTTGATAGAGATTTTTGAAGGCTTCTCACACCTTGAAAAATGCTCATACGTCAGCACCCATTCTGCAAGATTTTGATTTGTATGTTCCATTTGAGATCATGTGTGAAGCTAATGACTTTTCTATTAGAGTAGTTTTGGTTGAAAGAAAGTTGAAAAGCACACATCATTTACTATGCAAGAAAAACACTTGATGAAGCCCAAGTGAATTATACGACAACATAAAAATAAATGTTTGCAATTATCTATGCCTTTGACAAATTCCGCTAATATTTACTTGGAGGAGAATTTATTATTTATGTCGGACACGGTTCTGTGAAATAATCGATGCAAAAGAAAGATACCATGGATGTATCTCATGATTGGCTCTATCGCTTCAAGAATTTGACCATGAAATTGTGGATAAAAAAGGGTCATAAAATATTTTACCAGACCATCTCTCTAGGATTCATGTCGAGGATAATGTCTCTATGTCGAGAAACTACTCATATGGAGAAAGTCCATGATGGTTGTAAGGGAGATTGATATCATAATGCCATGGTATGTATAATTTTGTAATAACTAGAATGCCAGTAAGCTACCACCTGATATGACATACAACCAAAAGAAGAACTTTTTTGCTGACCTAAAGAATTTTTATTGGGATGATCTAGTTCTTTTTTGGAAGTACGTAGATAATGTACATATAAGATGTATTCTATAAGATGGGACTCATTCTATTATTGAGAAGTGATATTTTTAACCTTATGGAGGGCATTTGGGAGAGGAGAAAACAACAATGAAGTTCCTACATTCTGATTTATATTGGCCATCTATTTTCAAAGACTAAAAAGCTTATGTGAAGGCTTGTGATGCATGCCAGAGAATAGGAAATATAAGCAAAAGAAACAAGATGCCTCTTTTTGAAAAGATTGAGGTTAAAATTGTTGTTGTTTGGGGATAGACTTTATGTGATCCTTTCTCTAATCCTTTGGAAATTAGTAAATTATGGTCACTTTCAACTATGTATTACAATGGGTCAAAGCTATGGATTCACCCACTTGCGACACAAAGATTGTCATGTGCCTTTTCAATAATATCACATTCTTGTGGTTCGGGTTTCTTAAAACATGATTAGTGATGGAGGCTTCCACTTCATCAAAAACAATTTGAAGCCTTTTTGAAAAGATGTGGGGTATGAACAAGATTTTAACCCTATACTATCATCAAACCTTTAGTCAAGTGAAAGTTTCAAATTGCCTAATAAAATAGATTTTGGAAAAAATGTTAGAAAATCTAGGAAGGATTGGTCTAAAAACTCAATGATGCTCTCTAGGAATATCGAACTGCGTATAAAGATCCCACTAGAACAATGCATTGTTGACTAATTTATGGAAATTTGTGCCATATTCCCTTGGAATTAGATCATAAGGCATACTAGTATGTAAAGAACCTTGATATGGACCACGATCAAGGAAGAGGTTCCTTCAGTTCAAATATTTAGAAGAACTACATTTGTATGCTTATGAGAACACTAGAATTTACAAAGAAAGAACTAAAAACTGGCATGATTCTCACATCAACCACAAGGATATATCTGAACGATTTAATGTTTTGCTTTTCAATTCCTCCATTTGTCTTTTTACATAAATATATGGTCATGTTGGTTCAGACCATTCACTATCATTACAATATATTCAACTGTTATGATGAATATTTATGTTGAAATGTGTGGACTTTTTCTATCAACGGACATAGAATGAAGAGATATTAGGAAGTTGAGGAATTCACAAGAAGAGTGACATGGACCTCTCTAAGTGATGATGTAGAATTAACAAGACTGGATGGTCAAGATAAATAACTCTAAAAAAGTGTTTCTTGGGAGTCAACCTAAGACCTATCTTTTCCTTTGTTTTGTTTTTATTTCTTCTAGTTTTCCTTAGTTTTATTTATCTATATGAAGCTCGATCGACCGATCTATCAACCTCTAATTTTATTTTCTATCAACCTTGATAGGTCGATTCTTTTAAGATGATGATAGAACGATAGTCCTCTTCAAAGAACCTATCGACCTAAATATTGATCCACCAAGCTTGATACACACTTTATCGACCTTCCAATTGATCTTCAGTTTCAAAAACTATTGATCTCTACCAATCGACCTGACATAGACTTATCGAGCATTGTTTCTTAGAGTCCATCAACCTCCATCAATTTAACTTCGTCGATTGATCTCCAATCTTAATAAGACGTGTGTTTGTTGCAAGCCCACCCCACCCACTAACGATCCTTGGGATATAAAAGGGGAATGAGGGTAGTAATTTATATTCACTCTCTTCAGTTTTACCATAGACATCTACTAAAATTTTCTTCTTTCTATCAACCTCTTTCTTTCTCAACAATCAATTGGACTTTGTATCTTGATAGCTACAGAGTTGATAGTTTTAGTTTGATCCATATCTCAAACGTTAAGGTATATATATACATATATCTATGTATATATTTAAGGACTCGAGCCCTACCTATGGACCTTTATAGTAGGTGGATTTAAAAATTGATGTGCAAAAGTCTAAAAATTAGAAAGGTTGAAAGACAATCTTGATTCTTATTTCCAATTTACCTTGAACAATCGATTGCATTGTTTTTTACATGCTAACTCTTAACCTCAATAGATTAATACCCCTTTTATGTGACCCTATCAACCTTAGAGATTGATATCTTCATGGGTATTGTTTTCTGATTTCTGTAACGACCGTCTCGTGAAAACATGATTAACTAATGCGGAAGCGAATTATTTGCAGCGGATTACTGAAAATCACTGAAAATTTAAAACTTTTTGCAAAGAGATCCATTCATAGGAAAACTCTTTAACCATGAACCAAAGTATTCCAAATTCATCATGGTTCACAAGTACACAACATGTACCATTCCTTTTCAAGGATTACAACATTGACTGCCCTGTTAACAAATATACACAGACAGTATAAAAACTTCGAGGCACTAAGCCAAAACTCAGATTGATACATTTAAAACTTCGAGGACCTGAGAGTACAGAGACGACACATAAGACTACTATCTATATGACTAGACAGACAATATTTCCACCTGAGATCTTATTGCTGTCCCTGCTGTTGCTGCTGCTCTTTCCCTGTTCTAGGGTTTCTGCTCTGCCTTCCATGCATACCTAAAAATGTTTCCCACGGGGGTGAGACAATTGAAAATTGCCCCAGCGAGAGATATAACTCTCCGCCAAAAACATTATTATTGCAATTTATCAAATTAAAACTGAGCAGGGGTTACTTTTACATTATCAGGTAGAATTATTCATCATAGAATAGAATAAGATAATCTCCATTCTCAAGGAGGCCATTGCATCTACCCATGGTAGATAAGTAATTCATCTGTCTATTTTGTAGAGAATATAAAGAAACATAATTAACATTTATCTACTAAGGAATGCACAAAGAAATGCAACATCAGCCAATGAATCTCCGTATTCAATCCTTAAGCAAACATGCTATACGGCTGATTACATTTTACAATCACACTTATGCCCTGAGGAGATGAGGTATACCGCTCATACTCCAACCGACCACGGTTACGTAAAGCATCGGTACCACACATAGGTCAATGGAAGAGCCAGATTCCCATGACCTCAACTATCTCGGTCAGTACGAGATAACATGCAAGACATCTTGTGTCTCTGCTAGATAGCTTTCCAGGGTATACTGGCAACATCGCTATTAGAGTTATAGCCCATAGCATATACTCTCTTCAGGATATGGCCTGTAGCCAATGCCCGATATTATTTTGTGGAGTCATGGCCCGTAGCCATGCTCTTATTGGGGTATGGTCCGTAACCAATCCCGTTCATAGGACATAGCCCATAGCAATGCCTATGGGGCATAAGGATATAATTGCCCAATTACCCCCACATATTCAAAAATATGCGTTCTGAGTAAACTCGTTTCACCATTCAGCTAATTCTGACGCTGATGGATCTGTGATCAGGGCAACTACATTATGTGGTATCACTTAATTAATTAAGTACATTATCATATTCTTTTAGCATCAGCCAAGTTTCCAAACATAACTTAATAAGACAAATGCTATAAAGAAAACATGTACTATTTCCATTAATCACTTCTCAGTCTTTATATGACATGGGGATCTCAGTCCCTCATTTCAATACTGGGAATTTTCATTCCTTTGCAACTCAATGCCATAATCATATGGTTCTGGGTATTCAAACCCTTAGCTCATCATTGAGCATTATTACCACTTTTTCAGGTAATTATCACCTTCAGGTCACCTGACCAAGGTAAATATGATGCTTATTACATAAACATCTTCTCATGGCACTTAAGGCCCATTACTTCTCTTATTACCTCATACTAGGCAATAAGGTATAGCATGGCACATAAGGCCCAATAAACAATGTCAATACATAAAATGTCATAGCTCATACCTGGCTATGTTCATCATCACATCATACCTGCATGGTTAGTACAGATGATAATACATCAATTTCATATCAGCACCATGCAAAACAATATATAACATCATTATTCAAGGGTAATACCACTATTCCCTTACCAGGGTTAGGGTTTCCCATTTCCCATTAATTCAGACCCTCTTGAGTTAACCAACTTTATCTTGTATTAAGGTATTTCCCCTCTTAATACATTCCATCACAGAATACTCACCCTTAGCATATAATGCATAGGCCACACATTAGAATTGTCCAGCTATCTCACATGACATGGACTTATCATAGTTTAAGGCATAACTTTATTATAAAGTTGCCTATAAACAATCGCAATGATACACCCTCAACTAGGGTTTCACAAGGATACACCCTCAACTAGGGTTCACAATGATACACCCTCCACTAGGGTTTCACAAGGTTACACCCTCAACCAGGGTTCACAATGATACACCCTCCACTTGGGTTTTACAAGGATACACCCTCAACTAGGGTTTACTAACATCCTAATTAGTGATTTCACATGTAGACAACCTCTTATTAAGATTATACATTGAATCAGCCTCAATTAGGGTTTACATCATGTATTGGGTCCATGCATTTGTTATGCATTAATGACTAGTACCATTAAAGGTATCTCCCACCTAATCACATTAGGTTTTCAAAAAGGTTTGATCAATTAGACCTTCAATAACATGAGGTATCCAATTGAATTAACCAAATTGAACCACACTCAATTCTAATCAATGGAACTTCAACCAATTGGATCATCAACTCAATCGTCATTTGAATCATGGCTCACCCCTCAATTGGGACTTCAATTATGGTCTTATCTCAATGGGATTAGGGTTTATAAACACCAATTAGAGCTTTGAAGTTGATCATCAATCATGCTACTAATTGTGTTTCAATTGATTGCATTGGACCTTCAACCATTGAATTCATGGAACCAATCATCAATTGGACCTATGCTCATACTTCAATTGAGTTTAATAGGTCAACCTTCAACTAATTTGACCCTCAATTGGTCATCAATTAGGGCTTGATTCAATTGAATTAGGGTTTGGAATCGAAGATCCAACAACACTCATCAATGCAAGATTGGTTACTTTGAAACTATTGAACCATTATCCAAATTGGGTATGACCTGACCCCAAACGGTCTTGAGGTCGTTTGGATGACCTCCAAACGGTCTTGAGACCGTTTGCCCATCATATCACTCAAATACAAGCCATCCAATTAAGGTTTGGATCATTGGATTGATCACCAAATCAGCATTGCATTGTATAACAGCTTGGTACCTTTAGACCTTCAAACACCTAACCATACTCAACCCTAGACCTCCAAACGGTCTTGGGTGACCACCAAACGGTCTTGAGGTCGTTTGGATGACCTCCAAACAGTCTTTATACCGTTTTCCCATCATATCACTCAAATCCAAGCCATCCAATTAAGGTTTGGATCATTGGATTGATCACCAAATCAGCATTGCATTGTATGACAGCTTGGTACCTTTAGACCTTCAAACACCTAACCATACTCAACCCTAGACCTCCAAACGGCCTTGGGTGACCACCAAACGGTCTTGAGACCGTTTGGATGAGCTCCAAACGGTCTTGAGACCGTTTGGCCCATACAACCTTTGGATTCTAGTGAAAAATCATCATGAGTTGGTCTATCGAGTTGATCAACAGATCAGCACTACATTGCAATATGATTAGTACCTTTGGACCTTTAATTGGTCAACTATACTTGACCCCAGACCTCCAAACGGTCTTGGGGTGATCCCCAAATGGTCTTGAGACCGTTTGGGTGATCCCCAAATGGTCTTGAAACCGTTTGGGCTAATCAACCCAAAATCTCAACTTAACTCATTGGAATTTCAGCACTATTTGCAATTAGGGTTTGCCTAATTGAATAGCCTTCAACTCGTGATTCCTTGGGATTTAATCCACCAAATTCGGTGATTCATTAGATCACATCATTAGGAACAGTAATCCCAAACAGTCAATGCTTGGTCAACACACTCAAACGGTCTTGAGACCGTTTGCCCAAAAAGTTCAATTAAATCAGATTGAAAATCAGCACTTAATCCAATTAGGTTTCCCTAATTGATTAGGCTTCAACTCACGATTGCTTTGGAGTTAACCCCTCAAATTTGGAGGGTTATTAATAAACATAATTATAAACAGAACAGGAATCCCAAACGGTCAACGCTTGGTAAACCATCTCAAATGGTCTTGAAACCGTTTGCTCAACCAGGTCAAGTTAATCAGGTTGAAAATCAGCACATAATTCAATCTGATTGCCTAATTGATTGGCCTTCAACTCTCGATTCCTTTGGAGTTAATCCCTCAAATTTGGAGGGTTATCATCCTACATAATTAGGAACAAAATTCCCAAACGGTCAACACTTGGTCAACCATCTCAAACGGTCTTGAAACCGTTTTCTCCCAAACAGTTTCAAACCGTTTGCTGAAACCAAATAGCCAATCAAATTAAAACGATTTGGAGTAGCTATAAAAACGGTTTTGCTTGGTAATTTTATTTGGATAAGCATCTAGTATTATGTCATCATCCCCTTCCTTCGAACAACCAAGAACAGCAACCGTTCTTGATGGAAATCGCAGCAAAGAAACAAGAGTGTATAAAATTGAAGAAATCAATCAACAAAGCATAGAGAATTGATGCAATAGCAATGTTTAAGGGTTTGAGTTATAAAACCCGCCTCCAATTGAGCTCCAAAGCTCCAATCTCACGCAATTAATGGTGGATGAAGCTCTTGCAACTCCCCCTAGGCTCGTCCTCAAGCTTTTGATTGCAAAAGTTGGCTAGGGTTGAAGAGGAGATCGAAATAAGAAGGAATCCATAATTTATTTTCGATTTCCACCATGAAATCATGGAGAACGAAGGTCAAGGGCTTACCCACAGGTTGGGGACGTGCTCCCTGCTCCTCCCTAGCTCCTTGGTCGGTTTTGCAAGCAAGGGGAAGAAGAAAATCTGAAAAACGCCTTGGTTTGGGCTTAGAAATGGCACTTTTATAAGGAAATTGATGAGAGAGAAAATGCCTTATAAAAATCCAATTAATCCCAATAAAGTGGCCCCTCTTCCCCCTCAACTACCTTGGGTACGAGGAACCTTCCTTGCCTTTAATTCTCCTTCATTATCCTCAATTTAAAGAAAAGCAAAGTAAGCACCTTAATGCTTATAATATAATATCCCACATGTGAGTGGATATTACTTTTCTTTATAAAAAGGTGAGTGGAATTTCACCTACTTAAGATATTTTCGTTCCTTATCTTGTTAAAGGAACGTCCATCATTATTCAAAATCAACCCAAAACATTTTGGTTGAAAGTCCTTCAATTATTTTTATTCATTTTTGCCCTAAATCGAATTAGGGTTTCAAATAGGCATTATTCTTGATTATTTTAATGTCAAGATTCTCTCTCCTACAACTTAATTCAAATGAGGAGTCCCTCTCATTTTATTTGCTCTACATGATGCCAACAAACATTAAGGACCATATTGAAGTGGTATTTTGCATATTGAACCCTAGATTTTGGGTAAATTGCACATTACACCAAAACTAGGTTTTAATGCACAAGGATTGCTTTACAAGCTTAATCTTGGTGTCCAAGCTTGTGGAAACCATACCACTACATCATATTCATTATTATGATGTCTCAACATCAGAGGAATATCTTATCATGCAACATTTGCAATTTAACCCCTCAACTTGGGTAATTTGCACTTTAGTCCAAAATAAGCAAACATTGCCTCAACATTGTTCAAACAGGACCAAAATTGAAACATAGGTTCCTTTTGAGCCTTATTTACTTTTCACAATATGAGATTAAGCATATAATCATCTTTCTTAATCAAAACACCTAGGGTTAAAGCATAACCCAGGTCAGGGATGTTACAAATTATAAACCCCTAACAAGGATTTCGTCCCCGAAATCCTAGATAAAGGGAATAGATATTATTCATTCATCATATCATCATGTCTCTTCATAACACCTCATTGTTATGTAGACATCATAGAACTTTGATCAGCACAAAGTTCCTTCACACAATATTCTCATAGAGTCAAATGAGAACTTATCTTAAAGACATATTTAGTTGTTATGTTTATGCAAAGCATAAACCCCTAACATATGATGTTCATATCATTTTATATAATCAGACTGATTTCATAGTTGACCATTCCAGGTAGCCAATCTAAACCATCTGATAATTCTCAGATACTAGAATCTCTTACCTTAGTATCAGTCGCATGTGTTGAAAACACATTATATTCTCATATTTCTTTTATCATATTTACAACTTTATAGAACAGGGATCACCTCCCTTGTTCTCTTTCTCATCATATGAGGGTCATACTTTTAATTCCTCATATACACATACTGATCTGAATTCCTATCAGATCCTTCTTTCTTGTTCTTAAGATATGATACATTTATCCATATCATATTTCCAATTTCATGATACTCTTTAGATTGTATCAGAATGATTGCTTGATCAGGGCAATCAAAAAGATATCAATATAAGAGTTTCCATACTCACTTTATCATCAATAGTTGTACACCTGATCAGGGTTTACAAGTACTGAGATCAAGTAGTATGCACTTACATGCTATCATATTCCTTTCTTTTCATATTACCATAACATAAGATTTAACATCCCTGGATTTTATCCAGGCATCTCTTCTATACCTCTTCCTCTTTCATGGAGGTAAGATCAATATAGAGCATTTAAAAGAATACTGAACAAAATTCAAATTCTAGTTCTCATCATTTCATCCCTATATAGCAACCAATGGGGAAAACAATATCAACAATCCTCCTTTTTATAACAAAAAGGGTTTAGTGTACTCAACATGTACACATTTATAACATACCTTGTACTCATATCATGGTCTTACTAGTCTTATTACTGAAGCAAAAACTAAGCCATAGAATCTTACAGGTGAAAGGTTAAGACCTTTGCACTTACTTAGTGGCTACTTCCCTGGTACACTAGGCATTTATTGCACTATTAGTACCAAAAACTTGGTTTTTTAAAACCATTAGGCAAATGTCTCTAGAATTATAGAGACCATTCCCTACTTCTCATCTTATTGCCCCTTCTTGGGCACTACTATCACATATTTATTATCTGTCTTAACTCATAGCAGAGTCCACTTTCTTGCTATAAGTTAATCTTTTCCATATTTTCCCTTGTTCCAACATGACTAAGTCATTTAGGAACTCATTTTAAGATCAAGCTTTCTGTATTAAGGATTGATTACCTAGGTTATAATCCTAGCATCCAGTCCACGCATATGCATTACTGTTGCCCTAATCTACCCAACAAGAGCATGATCATAGGATTTTCTATCCTGATCAGGTCTTAATGGGGATTCTCAGGCACTCATTCTATTCTTGCATGATCCCTTGCACCTCTTCTTGGTGCAACAACATTGCCCTTAGCAATGTGTTCATTGTGCTCCCCAGTCATTTTAAACTTTACCCTTTCTCTGCACAAGCAGAAATCATTATAGGGTATACTGGAGGACACTAACACAGACTCAACAACTTAGTCCTATGTCTCTGTAGACTCAATGAACCTAGAGCTCTCATACCACTAATTGTAACGACCGTCTCGTGAAAACATGATTAACTAATGCGGAAGTGAATTATTTGCAGCGGATTACTGAAAATCACTGAAAATTTAAAACTTTTTGCAAAGAGATCCATTCATAGGAAAACTCTTTAACCATGAACCAAAGTATTCCAAATTCATCATGGTTCACAAGTACACAACATGTACCATTCCTTTTCAAGGATTACAACATTGACTGCCCTGTTAACAAATATACACAGACAGTATAAAAACTTCGAGGCACTAAGCCAAAACTCAGATTGATACATTTAAAACTTTGAGGACCTGAGAGTACAGAGACGACACATAAGACTACTATATATATGACTAGACAGACAATATTTCCACCTGAGATCTTATTGCTGTCCCTGCTGTTGCTGCTGCTCTTTCCCTATTCTAGGGTTTCTGCTCTGCCTTCCATGCATACCTAAAAATGTTTCCCACGGGGGTGAGACAATCGAAAATTGCCCCAGCGAGAGATATAACTCTCTGCCAAAAACATTATTATTGCAGTTTATCAAATTAAAACTGAGCAGGGGTTACTTTTACATTATCAGGTAGAATTATTCATCATAGAACAGAATAAGATAATCTCCATTCTCAAGGAGGTCATTGCATCTACCCATGGTAGATAAGTAATTCATCTGTCTATTTTGCAGAGAATATAAAGAAACATAATTAACATTTATCTACTAAGGAATGCACAAAGAAATGCAACATCAGCCAATGAATCTCCGTATTAAATCCTTAAGCAAACATGCTATACGGCTGATTACATTTTACAATCACACTTATGCCCTGAGGAGATGAGCTACACCTCTCATACTCCAACCGACCACGGTTACGTAAAGCATCGGTACCACACATAGGTCAATGGAAGAGCCGGATTCCCATGACCTCAACTATCTCGGTCAGTACGAGATAACATGCAGGACATCTTGTGTCTCTGCTAGATAGCTTTCAAGGGTATACTGGAAACATCGCTATTAGAGTTATAGCCCATAGCATATACTCTCTTCAGGATATGGCCTGCAGCCAATGCCCGGTATTATTTTGTGGAGTCATAGCCCGTAGCCATGCTCTTATTGGGGTATGGTCCATAACCAATCCCGTTCATAGGACATAGCCCGTAGCAATGCCTATGGGGCATAAGGATATAATTGCCCAATTACCCCCACATATTAAAAAATATGCGTTCTGAGTAAACTCGTTTCACCATTCAGCTAATTCTGACGCTGATGGATCTGTGATCAGGGCAACTACATTATGTGGTATCACTTGATTAATTAAGTACATTATCATATTCTTTTAGAATCAGCCAAGTTTCCAAACATAACTTAATAAGACAAATGCTATAAAGAAAACATGTACTATTTCCATTAATCACTTCTCAGTCTTTATAAGACATGGGGATCTCAGTCCCTCATTTCAATACTGGGAATTTTCATTCCTTTGCAACTCAATGCCATAATCATATGGTTCTGGGTATTCAAACCCTTAGCTCATCATTGAGCATTATTACCACTTTTTCAGGTAATTATCACCTTCAGGTCACCTGACCAAGGTAAATATGATGCTTATTACATAAACATCTTCTCATGGCACTTAAGGCCCATTACTTCTCTTATTACCTCATACTAGGCAATAAGGTATAGCATGGCACATAAGGCCCAATAAACAATGTCAATACATAAAATGTCATAGCTCATACCTGGCTATGTTCATCATCACATCATACCTGCATGGTTAGTACAGATGATAATACATCAATTTCATATCAGCACCATGCAAAACAATATATAACATCATTATTGAAGGGTAATACCACTATTCCCTTACCAGGGTTAGGGTTTCCCATTTCCCATTAATTCAGACCCTCTTGAGTTAACCAACTTTATCTTGTATTAATGTATTTCCCCTCTTAATACATTCCATCACAGAATACTCACCCTTAGCATATAATGCATAGGCCACACATTATAATTGTCCAGCTATCTCACATGATATGGACTTATCTTAGTTTAAGGCATAACTTTATTATAAAGTTGCCTATAAACAATCGCAATGATACACCCTCAACTAGGGTTTCACAAGGATACACCCTCAACCAGGGTTCACAATGATACACCCTTCACTAGGGTTTCACAAGGTTACACCCTCAACCAGGGTTCAGAATGATACACCCTCCACTAGGGTTTCACAAGGATACACCCTCAACTAGGGTTTACTAACATCCTAATTAGTGATTTCACATGTAGACAACCTCTTATTAAGGTTATACATTGAATCAGCCTCAATTAGGGTTTACATCATGTATTGGGTCCATGCATTTGTTATGCATTAATGACTAGTACCATTAAAGGTATCTCCCACCTAATCACATTAGGTTTTCAAAAAGGTTTGATCAATTAGACCTTCAATAACATGAGGTATCCAATTGAATTAACCAAATTGAACCACACTCAATTCTAATCAATGGAACTTCAACCAATTGGATCATCAACTCAATCGTCATTTGAATCATGGCTCACCCCTCAATTGGGACTTCAATTATGGTCTTATCTCAATGGGATTAGGGTTTATAAACACCAATTAGAGCTTTGAAGTTGATCATCAATCATGCTACTAATTGTGTTTCAATTGATTGCATTGGACCTTCAACCATTGAATTCATGGAACCAATCATCAATTGGACCTATGCTCATACTTAAATTGAGTTTAATAGGTCAACCTTCAACTAATTTGACCCTCAATTGACCCTCAATTGGTCATCAATTAGGGCTTGATTCAATTGAATTAGGGTTTGGAATCGAAGATCCAACAACACTCATCAATGCAAGATTGGTTACTTTGAAACTATTGAACCATTATCCAAATTGGGTATGACCTGACCCCAAACGGTCTTGAGGTCGTTTGGATGACCTCCATACGGTCTTGAGACCGTTTGCCCATCATATCACTCAAATCCAAGCCATCCAATTAAGGTTTGGATCATTGGATTGATCACCAAATCAACATTGCATTGTATAACAGCTTGGTACCTTTAGACCTTCAAACACCTAACCATACTCAAACCTAGACCTCCAAACGGTCTTGGGTGACCACCAAACGGTATTGAGGTCGTTTGGATGACCTCCAAACGGTCTTGAGACCATTTTCCCATCATATCACTCAAATCCAAGCCATCCAATTAAGGTTTGGATCATTGGATTGATCACCAAATCAGCATTGCATTGTATGACAGCTTGGTACCTTTAGACCTTCAAACACCTAACCATACTCAACCCTAGACCTCCAAACGGCCTTGGGTGACCACCAAACGGTCTTGAGACCGTTTGGATGAGCTCCAAACGGTCTTGAGACCGTTTGGCCCATCCAACCTTTGGATTCTAGTGAAAAATCATCATGGATTGATCTATCGAGTTGATCAACAGATCAGCACTACATTGCAATATGATTAGTACCTTTGGACCTTCAATTGGTCAACTATACTTGACCCCAGACCTCCAAACGGTCTTGGGGTGATCCCCAAACGGTCTTGAGACCGTTTGGGTGATCCCCAAACGGTCGTGAAACCGTTTGGGCTAATCAACCCAAAATCTCAACTTAACTCATTGGAATTTCAGCACTGTTTTCAATTAGGGTTTGCCTAATTGAATAGCCTTCAACTCATGATTCCTTGGGAGTTAATCCCTCAAATTCGGTGAGTCATTATATCACATCATTAGGAACAGTAATCCCAAACGGTCAATGCTTGGTCAACGCACTCAAACGGTCTTGAGACCGTTTTCCCAAAAAGTTCAATTAAATCAGATTGAAAATCAGCACTTAATCCAATTAGGTTTCCCTAATTGATTAGGCTTCAACGCACGATTACTTTGGAGTTAACCCCTCAAATTTGGAGGGTTATTAATAAACATAATTATAAACAGTAATCCCAAACGGTAAACGCTTGGTCAACCATATCAAACGGTATTGAAACCGTTTGCTCAACCAGGTCAAGTTAATCAGGTTGAAAATCAGGACATAATTCAATCCGATTGCCTAATTGATTGGCCTTCAACTCTCGATTCCTTTGGAGTTAATCCCTCAAATTTGGAGGGTTATCATCCTACATAATTAGGAACAAAATTTCCAAACGGTCAACGCTTGGTCAACCAAATCAAACGGTCTTGAAACCGTTTTCTCCCAAACGGTTTCAAACCGTTTGCCCTTAAACGGTTTGCTGAAACCACATAGCCAATCAAATTAAAACGATTTGGAGTAGCTATAAAAACGGTTTTGCTTGGTAATTTTCTTTGGATAAGCATATAGTATGATGTCATCATCCCCTTCCTTCGAACAACCAAGAACAGAAACCGTTCTTGATGGAAATTGCAGCAAAGAAACAAGAGTGTATCAAATTGAAGAAATCAATCAACAAAGCATAGAGAATTGATGCAATAGCAATGTTTAAGGGTTTGAGTTATAAAACCTGCCTCCAATTGAGCTCCAAAGCTCCAAGATCACGCCATTAATGGTGGATGAAGCTCTTGCAACTCCCCCTAGGCTCTTCCTCAAGCTTTTGATTGCAAAAGTTGGCTAGGGTTGAAGAGGAGATCGAAATAAGAAGGAATCCATAATTTATTTTCAATTTCCACCATGAAATCATGGAGAACGAAGGTCAAGGGCTTACCCACAGATTGGGGACGTTCTCCCTGATCCTCCCTAGCTCCTTGGTAGGTTTTTCAAGCAAGGGGAAGAAGAAAATCCGAAAAAGGCCTTGGTTTGGGCTTAGAAATGGCACTTTTATAAGGAAATTGATGAGAGAGAAAATGCCTTATAAAAATCCAATTAATCCCAATAAAGTGGCCGCCTCTTCCCCCTCAACTACCTTGGGTACGAGGCACCTTCCTTGCCTTTAATTCTCCTTCATTATCCTCAATTTAAAGAAAAGCAAAGTAAGCACCTTAATGCTTATAATATAATATCCCACATGTGAGTGGATATTACTTTTCTTTATAAAAAGGTGAGTGGAATTTCACCTACTTAAGATATTTTCGTTCCTTATCTTGTTAAAGGAACGTCCATCATTATTCAAAATCAACCCAAAACATTTTGGTTGAAAGCCCTTCAATTATTTTTATTCATTTTTGCCCTAAATCGAATTAGGGTTTCAAATAGGCATTATTCTTGATTATTTTAATGTCAAGATTCTCTCTCCTACAACTTAATTCAAATGAGGAGTCCCTCTCATTTTATTTGCTCTACATGATGCCAACAAACATTAAGGACCATATTGAAGTGGTAATTTACATATTGAACCCTATATTTTGGGTAAATTGCACATTACACCAAAACTAGGTTTTAATGCACAAGGATTGCTTTACAAGCTTAATCTTGGTGTCCAAGCTTGTGGAAACCATACCACTACATCATATTCATTATTATGATGTCTCAACATCAGAGGAACATCTTATCATGCAACATTTTCAATTTAACCCCTCAACTTGGGTAATTTGCACTTTAGTCCAAAATAAGCAAACATTGCTTCAACATTGTTCAAACAGGACCAAAATTGAAACATAGGTTCCTTTTGAGCCTTATTTACTTTTCACAATATGAGATTAAGCATATAATCATCTTTATTAATCAAAACACCTAGGGTTAAAGCATAACCCAGGTCAGGGATGTTACAATTTCAATGCTCAATAGTTTGTTTTTAACTCAATACTTTGCCTATCAACCTTCCTTTGGCAGCTATGAACTTGTTGACCTTTAGCTTGATATCTCTCATATTGACCTATGATACGTTGATTGATTTTTATTTTCCCATATCAAATAGCTTACTCTAATTTTACCCTATGTTCTTTGAATATAACTCTAACTATGACTACTATCCTAGTGATAATTTTAGAATTAATGATGGCCTGAACCAAACTCATTGCCCAAATGGTTGGCCACAAAGAAAACCAGGAGGCCACTACTATCATCACTGATGTGGTTTCCAATGAAAAGGAGCCTGACCATTCAAATGGAAACACCATTGAAACAACAAAGCAATAGGGAGTGAATAGGACTCACCCAGAGTCCACGATTGTTTAACAAAGAAAAAGGCCACATACTATAGATTTGGCTACCAAAGTATCCTGAGCAGCAAGGGGGGACAACCCATGCCAGGAAGTCCAACAAGGTATTTTCTGCCCTAGATGAGCGTATGCCACAATGGTGGAAAAATCTTCAATGTAGCTCACTTTTCAAAGAATAAAAACCTTCATGAACTAGGCACTTGTAATGGGTATATATATCGTTGAACGGTTCTAACCTATGAATCTCCATTTTGAGTCACCACATTCTTATTATCTCACACATGAGTTCATGTTTTCTATAAGGGAGATTTCCTTCACACCAATGGACTAGGAATCATAAGGCAAAACTCACAAAATCCAAGTGTGCCTCTTCAACCAAGAGCAATTTCTTACTGAGACGATGTTCAAATTTTTTTTACCAATGACGAAGAAATATCATCAGAAACCACCAAAAAGTTTGATAAATACAACCCTACTTTAAGGAAAACAAATTATGGGTGAAGCTCACTAGCTAGACTAGATACAGGTCAAATGCTACTAGAGCAAGCAATGTCCATTATGGAATGTGGCGTATTATTTATAGAATCATCGCCAACATCCTTTCCACCAAATCAGAGACAGGTAGAATATACCCCAAAGAGCTATATATTCTTTCTTGTATAATTGATGGGTCACCAGTCAACATTGGCATATTATTGATCGCCAGATGGATTTCCTTAGCACCAGTGCCTCAAGAAGACTGCATGGGCATCCTTATTATAATTATCTATCGGGCATTTGGGCACACGAAAGTTCTCAGAGAGCTTCATTGAAACCAAATGTGAATGACTTATTGATATAAAGTATCTGGTGTTCTACTCTGATAACTCGGTATGAAAAAGTGGTAAACTCTACTACCACTTTATGAGGATTGAAATTCTCATTCCACTACCAACATTCACCGATCATGGAGCACATAAGCTTGTCTATGCATAAGATGAACTCTATCAATTGCATATACAACCTCAAGGGTCTACTTCAGTCATAGGAAGAACTAGCCATACATAACATTCTCGGTGTCATCCTATGCCTATTGCACCTAAATAGCCTCCCTCTATTTTCGTAGAAGATTCTGAGGAGAGTTGATAAGATGAATCCATGGACTACATTCCCGGGGTTCTTTTACCTTCAACTAATCCAAGGAATCCTCCGATGAGGCAGTAGGATATTGCTACACAGTAGAAAGTACTTATGGATGAATCATTGGGCAAGAGCTTTGTTTCAAAGAAGGATCCCCCTCCTTTACATGATTCTACATTTGTTACATTAATGACTATCCTATTATAGTCATATCACCATCCTTTACCCCACATCATCCATGAATTTCATGACATCCCCCCAGTCTATTAGGAAAACAATGGAAACATCAAGTGGGACCTTCTGTGGAAAGAGTTATTCTATGTGAAGAACCATCTTCTCGACCTTCATATTCCCATCACTGCTCTAATGATCACTATCTCATCACTCTTGATAGAGTTGTTGGTCTTGATTTTGATCATCTACGTGAGGTAACTACACAAAACACTGATGATATATCTAACTTCAAGACAAATGTGCATGGTTTATATGCATAGATGGTCAAGCTCACTGACACCATACATGAGTTGTGACACCTCCCATGCTAAGTAGAGGCCTTAGATAACAATGTATATGCCTTGGCTACTCTCCCCTAGTAGATTGCAAAGATGTTGGCATTACCAAGGGAGATGTAAAATTTTTAGAAAGCCAAGGACGACGATGTTCAATAGAATAAGGAAAATGTGTTTCCAATCAACAACATAGGTGGGAGAGATTGGCCCAAGGAAAAAGTAGAGGTCAATCTCAACCATCTTCATCTTTTCTTGGAACTTATTATATTCCAATTAATTTGAGCGAAGAATAGGAGGATCAACACCGCTTTCATCCAGAAGACTCAGAAGAATCTTCTTGACCTTTTTCACATTCATGTGTACTAGAGACTATCCCTACCCATAATGGTTTGAATGCCACATCTTTGACTGTGACCGTTCAAAATGATATGTAGGAGAGCCTACCCCCATGGATCCTTCCCAAGTCCCTATAGTGAACATTACCATATGGATTTATGGGTATGTGTAACCACCGCATATTAGTCCATCTGAAGACAATGATGCAAATCATTTTGACAATGTGCCACTTTCTTAGCTAAAACCAAATGATAGTATAGTCCCAATTATCCATAGTATAATATAAACTACAGTCGTACGAAAATCCGATCCAATTTCTCTACAATCAACATATTGATCCTGAAGAGTTTGTTTCCTTGGAAAAGAAGGAGGAGGTTTGTGCAATTATTTTCATGCAGATAGTCCGGTAGATTAGGGGCACAACTCCTATAATGAATAAAATGGTGATCTGACATCTATTCTATCCAACTTTAGTCCAAGGCCTCCTAATCATGTATTTCCCAAACAAATGTTGCCCCTTCGTCTGTAGATCTTTCAAAAGATGAAGGATATAGATCTCGGTTGCCTACACAACCTATAAGTATGGGATATTTGTGTCCTACATTCTATTCTAGATGACAGTCTACATGGAAACTAGGTCATTTACAACAATGGGATCCAGTCTCTTACACGACATGCATTGTGCAACATTTTACACACTGTAGCAAGTATCCATAAATGTCTTTTCACTATGTTTGCATCCAAAATCCTGGACGATATGATGTCGAGTGACATGTAGTGTCCATACTACAATGAAACACCATACCTTGTAGATGGTTTGTTCCAGAATCATTTGACCATGCCAAATGTCACCACCCTAATATGAAAAACCAGTGAGGGAAAGACAAGGGTCAACCATCTCCCTTTTCACTATAAGGGTTATTATCTCTTATGCATTTCTAATCTAGTCAAGTGGAATATTCTTTTATTCAACCACATGTTGAACAGTATTGCACAATACCAATATCCAATTATGAGAACCAGGAGAAGAAAAGAGCATTCATATCCCTACTCGTATGCAATGCTTGATTCAATAAGGCTGACCTTTTTCTAGGACCAACTAGACCAATTATGTTATAGAGTCTTTAGTCCATCAACCAAATCTAGAAAAGCACAAAAATTATTGTATAGTCCTCTGAGACATTGAGGCCCTCAACCAAAGTGTATCGGTTGCTATTCTGGATACCAACAACTTCGATGCATTAATTGGGGAAATATGAAATGGGGTTGATCCATGACTTTTGCTTATTTCAATATCACGAGCTTCCTAAAAATCTACAAGATCCTTACCCTCTTATCCCTCAACTAGCCAAGGTTCCCTTAAAGAAAGTTCCTCGTGAAGAAGTAGCACAACCTCAACATCCAAGATCAAAGATACCTCAACATAAGTAGGGTCATGGCTCACACCAAAACTCATAGATTCTTGAAGCCATACCTTCCTCAGTACATGCTCCTGAGGCAATGGAAATTTATGCTATGCTAGGCAAGTCTCCCATGTTTCCTATTTATGGGCCACCTTCTATTGTCGCACCTAGTTTTGCTAACTTTGATAGGAGTACCTACAATGACCTCTCCTAGGATAACTTGAATATTATTATGATGACATTCATAGATGGAGAAACTTATTATGTTATATTCCTCCTTAATCACCTGGTAGTTATGAAAGATAATATTTAGGACACCCTCAAACTAGGCTATTTTTTGCACACAACCTAATGGATGCTTATCAATCACTTATGGGATATGACTTAGATGAAGTCTATATGGCCAGATAAAATTTAATGAATGACCTCTATGCAAAAACCAACTCTGGAAAGAGATTTCCTAATTTAGCATCTATAGACTGATATTCTAAGATACATTTTCTTAGCTCTACTACATGATAATCGATGGATGCCTCTTGTAGTTTTCACTCAAGATCATCGAGTTGCTTCTATAATAGCTTGGTTTACCTTTTTATATGTTTGGGTCTTCAATATTCTACACAATTGCAGAGTGAAATCTAACACCTACTCTATACTATATAGCTTGTTCATATTGTTCACCAACATGGAAAAGTCTATAACTCTGAGGGGAAGAAAAAATAGTTCAAGCCCCAATTTCCTACTACAATCCTCAACAATAGACTTTATCGAGGGATTGTGTGTTTTACATCCTTTAGTGGATGTATTCTCTTTATGTTTTACACTTCATAGTAGAAGAATGCCAGGCTGAGAACTACCATTGATTGTGCGGCAAGTATGTGATGATGCTTCTCCAATATGAATGGGATGATGAAGAACACTGTTGCCAAGCTTGAATGACAATCTCACCTAATTCCAATTTTCTTTCTTACTTTTTCCACTCTAGGGACGGATTTTGTACTAAGTTTGAAGAGGGTTTTATTCTAGTGAGATAGATATCAATCATATCAAACATTTTTTATTTTGTTCTTTCTTCATTTATGTTCTCAATTTTCTTCAAAATTTTTGAACTTTTTCACATGTACATAATGGAGAAGATCATTATCTTCCTCCCTAGAACATAGTACATGTGTTCCACATAGCTACATCTAGACAAACAATGTGAAGAAATAGTGAGTCAGGACAATTTCTGAACTTCCAAATTTGATGGTGATATTGCTTTTATATCATTTTCATAGCAAAATGTTATGAATTCTACTAACTTGATTCCAAATCCTAGAACATCATCAAAGGATTCTTTCTTAATCCATTTAAAATAAAATATATACATGTATTCAGTCAATGATGCAATCTCATGGAAAAAGAAATAAATACCTCATCATCGACTCCACATCTGGAACACATAAAATCCCAAATGGAGTGAGAAACAAAAGGTAGTGTGTGAATAAAAATAGAGAGTTGTGCCTTGATTTATGACAAAGAGTCTATCTGAGTGGTGTATTGTTGTACTCACGAATGTTGATATGTGGCTCTCAATAGTTTCTAATACTAAGAAAAAATCACACCCCAATTATAATGGTGTTCATTAAAGGTATAGTAATCCTGGGCAGTGGTATTTAGGATGTGCAATCACTACTCTAAAATCATCCAGTTTGGAATGTAGGAACCACTTTCCCACTAAATGGACTTATATCTGAATGATACAAAAAGAAAGAAGGGGACACCCATACGCCTTTCAGCCTACTCATTCATCCCTCCTCCCTATAAACAAAAAGGAAGAGAGTGAACACTACTTTGAAAGAGATTTGTGTGTTGAAGATAGTTCATGAATAATAATATATGGTAATAGATTCATGAACTTTGTAATCATGCATGAAGAAGGAATCGAGAAAAAGAAGCATCTACTCCAGTTGTCTTTTATATATCAATTAAAGAAGAACATTTGGAAAGCTCGATAGAAAATCTATCTAGCTATTAATACCAAAACAACACAAATCAACCTCAAGGTCAATTAACTCACCAAGTTCAAGAAGTCGGGTGAATCTATTGACCACCAGTTCAAACAACCCATCAATTTGATAATTCCAAGCCATATATCAACCTTCACATTGATAAACCCCAAAGATTTATTGATAAAATCCACATGGTCGATGCCATGATGACCAACCACGGATCAACATAAGAGCATTCAACCCTTATAAATAGGACCCTGAGGCATCACTTTTAAGGCACCATTTTTTATACAAACATACAGAAACAATGTTGTAGAACACAATGACCAAGGTCACACCTCACAAGAGTTATAGACCCATCGATATTGATCGACCTATGACCATGCTATCAACACTTCAATCATAAATGGATTATTTTACTTGAGCCAAATTCCACCATAAAATAAGTGAAGGAAATTGACCTCAAAGGTCGATTGGGATACCGATCGGTCTCTCCAATGATTGACCTCTTAGTTAGATTCAACTAAATGGTGGGTAGATCAACCTCCTAGCTCGATTTGCTTATGTATCAACCTCTCTCCTTTTCTCTTGCTTTATTTCATTATTTTCTTTTGAGAACTATGTCTTGTTCAAGTTGTAATTGTTTCTTTCATGTACTATGAGTGTCTAAACTCATTAACTTTGGTTGGGAGTAGCTTAGGACCTCCCAACCATTTAACTTTTTCTTTTTCTATTTAAATACATATATTCTTGTATGTTTGTTTTTGTACTCCTATTTAAACACAATATTGTTTGATTAGCTACCTTTTGTGATGTCTAACTTGAATTAATTAGAGAAAACAAATTTAGGAAGAACTAGAGTATGGATTAAAAGACGACCCTCAAGAGTGAAGAGTTACTAAGAAAGGAATACTTGTATGCCTGATATATTAGTATCATCTTGAGAGAGATGTTCATTTAGATAGGAATCTACCCTGATCTCGAGAAAAGGAAGGTTTTATATCTTTTATGACTACATGCAGAATATATCAAGAATATATATAAATAGAAAAGAAGGTTTTGGGTGGTCTTATTGGTGAAACACAATCCTAGTTTCATTATCATTATCATTATTTCATGTGTTCTTTAATAAATTAGGTTTATTATTTAAATAGATTAATTCATTCCTTCACTAGAATACCAATTTATTTTTTTATTTGACAAAACCAAGATAAGACTTTTTGTTCTTACATTGTTATTTCTCCTTATCCCTTTATTTAACCTTGTATTACTACAATGACTCTGTATTGAGTTGTGGGCGTCTCTTGAAGTTGGGTATAAAATTAAAATATGATACCTTTGACCAGAAAATTGTGTTCACACTTTTCACCCACTTTCAAGAGAGACCAGTCTCCGACCAATGTTTGGACCTAAAGATCCATGGAGACATGAATGGATACCCATATTCAAACAGCTACGAGAAAGGAAAGGACTAATAACCCATGAGCCATTCATGCTTCCTAGAGATCCTAATCAGATTCATATCCTAGACCACCACAAGACTTTATGAGTGGCAGGATAGACTCTATGGGACTCCAAAAACCTTCTGTGCTCATCAATGCACCAATAATGGAGGTAAATTCCCCCCTCTTGATCTCTAGGCACTACTAGGTATATCTACTCATGAAACCACTAGTTTCAATTGTCTTCACTTGAGACAAAAGTCTTGTTTGTTTTAACTAGTATTGTGAGACTCGATCCGAAGTCCATCCATGGCTGCCAAAGTCTCTAACCCAGAGTCAACCATGGTGTTCACTCCACGGATCTTGGCTTATGTGTGTGAGTTGGAAGGGAAGAATCCTCCTTGGGATTGATGCTTGTGCCATCAAATTGTGTGACAAGTATGCCACCATGTATGGGTAGGGTAGCCACTTTCCCTATATAACTCTTGGTCTCAAGATAATTAAAAGTGTATTCTTTTTCTAGCATGACAATCAATTATTGTTCCATATATGTTAAACTTGCAATGGTTCTAGAAATTATTTGTAGATCAGATTATCATAGAAAAATATGTCAAAATGAAAAAAACAAATGTGTAGATTATGAATAAAGGGTTTCAATTCCTAATTATGTCTATAGTTTAAATTGTACTGGTAAGACATGAATATAAAGTGATGAATACATGTAAACCATATATTTTGATGAATATCATGTTGAATTCCTTAAATACATTCATTTTGTGATATAATCTGATATTTTTGAAAGATAACAACATCTCAAAATATAGATAATATTAGGATGATAATGATGTTCAATTAGGGTTCCTAATTGATTAAACTATATACATGAGAATTAGGTTTTCAAGACCAAATCCTAATATCAACCCTAGACCTAAATCCTAGACTCAACCTTGACTAGTATCATGTGGATACATGATGACACTTTAGGTTTATGTATAATTTTGGACCATGTTGAATTCTTGGATCTACATTTTATTTATTGCTTGGAGATGAAACTTATATCAAATTGATGACATTGCATGAGTTCATCAATGAATATATGTGGTAAAATTATAAACACTCATTGACATCGAATTTTTAAGATCTTTATGGTTTCTAGATGGTTATTTGATGAATAAAATGTTTGGATGTTTATTTAATACCAATTTTATATATTGTGTATTTGTATTGTATAAGGAAACAATAAGATAATTTGAATCCGACCTTCTAAGGGGTAGTTCACCTAAGTCCAATGATGGACAGAGAAGTGATTTCACCTAAGGTATCATGACAAGCATGAGTTAGATTATTAGAATGAATATACAAGTTCATATGTGAAATTATTTGATTGTGAAATGTATCATTGATGTATGTACATGTACACGTATGTATGCACCCACGTACATAATGTAAAAATATACTAATCCATGTTTGTTTATTAGTGTTTAAGGTAACTTGCTTATATAAAGATATGAAGACATGAATATTTAAAATATTGTATTCAAGATCATAAAGATAATCACACAAGCAGGATTAGATGATAAAAATCTCTTTCCATGCATTATTTTTCTTCATATGGTCTCTGTTTACTTAGAAAATCATGTACATTCCTTTGAGGGGAAATCAACATCCTTTTGTATTAGACCATGTTAATGAATGCAATTATTTGTTATTTCTTAAGTCTGAATCCTAGAAAAATGAGATCATAATCCTTATCCTTATGGTTTTCCTTCAACGTGGGTAACTTGAGAAGAGGTTTGTAACAATTGGTAGTAGAACATAGACCTATTAAATAACCTATAAGAATTTATAGTTCCAATTATTCCATAGATCCATAAGGGAATTATTAGGGCATTATCCAAAGAAAATGGTCACAACCTGGGGATTCAAAAAAATTTCCTTTGCACCACTAGTTGGTAAACGAGGACTCTTGGTCCCCTATGAGTCCCAGATGGCCAAAGTTCAAGGTTTTTTTATTGACGTAAAAGAAACCTAAGCCTTCTCATATATTTTATTTCTAAATCAAAGACTTCACTTCTCTCCCCATCTTGAGTTAAGGTTTTAGGAGGAAGTAGGATTAAGGCATCCTCCACCAATTCAAGTATATATAATGTTATTTTGAGATATGGGTATAAAGGTGTTTCATGTTAACATGTTTAACTTATGTAAGTGAACCCTAAAAAGTTGTAGGACTTGGGTTGGAATAACCCAGACGGATATGTAAACGTTTTCTTTGGGAAGGTAAAGTATTACTAGCCAGTTGGATATCAAAATTTGAGTGGTTAAGAGAGAGTTAAAACCATGTGATGAAGAGGTTAACCCACTAACCCTAATAAAAAACCCTACTATTGGTTATATACATGGGAGTATAATAATCATGCCCAAAAAACCCTAAATGTAGATAAAGGAAGGAGAAAATCCAAATTAGATAACAATGTTTTCCCATGCATGCAAGTTCATAGGCTACAAGAAATTATGCATGTATGATACACATATAAGAGTTTTGTGTATACATGAAGCATAGGACATCAGTAATTACATAAGGAAAAATATGATATCCTCAATTCACCTTTTAGGGATGGTGTTCTAACTTGGGGTGGGTCAACTCAATAATGGGAATAGACTGATAAAAGAGGGACAACCCAAAATCTAAGGTGTCATGTTGTGGATAGAAAGCATGAATGCCTATTAAAAGCCAAGAAGCCTCCCTAGGTTAGGACCCTCCCTAGAAGGGTGAGTTGAATAACCTTGTTTGGAAATTGATGTAGCCTTCGACATCCTAAAATGGTCTGAAAGCTAAAGGATTAGGTGGGTGTGTGATATAGGGCATGAATGCACTTACTCCTAGTGAGTCAACATAATTTGTCCTTAATAAGTGAAAATAATTATAGTATATGTTGTTGGTATGATGCCCATAGAGCCAGTCATATGGTGATATTAATGACATACTTTGTAAATGATTTGAATCATAATAAAGGCAATTTCCATCTATATGTTTAATTTGTTTTGAGATAATGATATAACATGTTAGATATCTAAAGAATTTTATTACTCAATGACGAATGTCTTTAGGTTAAGGACCTGAACAATGAGATCATACAAATGTTAAGAGTATACATTCTTATTATGTCCCTAGTCGGTTATTATTGTGGAAATATCCATAGACAACAATAATACATAAGACTAGAGTGTGTGTTGGTTGATGACAGAATCTCATCAGTCATGATATATGATATCAAACCAAGCACATAGATACATGTTAGAGAACAGTGTATCAGACAGACCCACTATAATAGTGATGCATGGAAACCACACTTGGTTAGTCAGGATCATCTCTTGTTGTATTGGTGGTGACTGTGGTTCTTAGACCTGAAATAACTGCACTCATCACATGTCAATGGGTACACTTTGACATAATCAAACACAGTCCTAAAATATGGGTTGTTATAAAGGTGATGATTTGGTGACTTTGACACATGGGGTTTTGACTGTGAGGGATAGATATGGAATTTGTCCCTCCTGAGGGAGTATGATATCCTAGCTACTTGATAAGTGATACTGAGAAATACATGGCCATGTACATGTGAGTCAATATATGATATTGAGCTTGCATATATATCTGATAGTCTATTTTAGTTCAAGAAACATGGATTGATGTTTGTAGAGGATGACAAGTCCATGCCTCAAGTTCAATCTGGATATCAGCGACAAAGGAACTATAGATTCATTATAACACCAATAATAGATTGTAGGTTGAAAGTTGTTCTCCAACTTTCCTTTTCACTTAGGTAGCACTGATGTGTGGCTAGGCACTGCTCTTTGCTTGTGAAGTCATAAGTTAGTTATGAACATTCACTGCCAACATGAAATGGGACCTATAGGGTCACACATAGGATTAATCTGGAAGAAGATTTTATCCATGAATGATGTTTAGATTGATTACTAAAGTGTTTAGGTACTTAGTTAAACATTCAATCAATAGACTTGGCTCAGAATCATCAAGTTCAAGTATTGAACCAATTGATTAGAGTGTCAGATTGATTGAAAACTGCATTGATTGAGTTATGAACAAACTGGATTGCCAATCGAGTAGTTCAGTGGGTGAACCGATTAGCTCATGGTCAGTGAGATGACTGGTCCACTCTAGTGAACCAATCGGTTCACTTGAACCAAACGAGCAAGTGTTGGGTTTCCTAGTTCATGAGAAAAGATCCTCTCACTTGTTCAATTTGATTGGGATAAGAATTAATCTTTGCATTAATTAGAAATGAATAAGGAAAGTCAATTGCAGGCATGTCTGGGAAGTAAAATGACCAGTTCACTTGGTGAACTGATCGGCTAACCTGCCCAAATGACTGGCTCAGTTATGAATCGTCTGATTTGCCTGCCGCAGTATAATCAATTCATGGAAAATCAGGACCCTTCTACTCCCGCACAGATTGGGAACCCCGACCCTACCCTCTACTATAAATAGAGGGGTACAGGGGGCTTCTCAGAACACACAACTCAGAACATCATTTGCTCTGATAGAAGGTGATGACTCCTTCTAGTCAATCCTTCAAGATTACTAGAGTTCCCAATGGTTCATGTGGACTATCTATAGAGGCAGGAGATTTCTGCCACTCAGGAGGGCGACCATCAACTGCAGTCCGGGTCAAGACCAGGAGCTGCACAGACATCGTAGAAGACTAGGTGGTTGAAGGCTGCACTAATTGTGATGTATTATTGCTGAGCAAGCCTTGGGACCAGGTATATCTTGCTAAACCATCATTCCTGTTGCATTGTTGTTGATGCGATCTGCTGGTTATGGGTTTGTGGTTAGATAAAATTTTTGTTTCCACTGCCTGTTCTGTCCCACAAAACCCAACAGTGGTATCAGATCCATGTCAACATACTATGTTTTAGTAATTGATATGATCATATTTTGGTTTTTCACCATTTATTTATTACATGCGATGTGAATACTTTAATTGGCTAATGTGCATATCTGATTAAACACCACAAATCCCTATATACATATATGATATGGTATATATATGCAATCGATACGCGTTGCCCTAAAATGGTTTTGATGGTGGATGTGTAGCGTGTTATGGCCTATAAACCCCTATGAGTGTGCTTGGTTGGTTGTGGTTGTTTGCATCTCGGTCTGCATACCAAGTCCTTTCTTATATTCCGGATGTAACTCGAGATAACTCGATCCTTCTCTTCTACCTTTTCTCCCCCCGAATGTAACCTGAGGTTTCCCAAAGAAATATGTAAAAGTAGGATAGTTTTATTTACTGTTATGTCGAAGACTGGTGAGCGCTCAGATGGATAGCTGAAGGACTAAGACGACCAAATGATGGTGCGATATGATCAGCTGGTAGCCTAACGGGGAGCATGTTGATCTAACAAATTGACCGTCTAGAGGTTCCAGACAATAGGTTGGTGACAACCAACTAACTGGCTAGGAGGCGAGCCGATCAGTCATAGGATGAGTTGATCAACCCAGAACGGCCCAAGCACATATCTTCATAAATAATAGGTTGTTGCATGTGATGTAGGCCTAGATGACCATAATTCCATGTGGCTCAAGGAATTACAAATAGGATGGCCATAATCATGACTTTATCGCTTCACATGTTTTCTCATTGAATACAACATGTATATGATATGTACTATATATATGTGGTGATTAAATATGTGATAACCTAGATTTTTGAGTTTTAATAACTAATACAATATTTGTCCATTTACTTGGGTAGTAATGATGTGTGACTAGGCACCTCTCTTTGCTTCTAATGTCATAAACCAATTATGGACATTCACCGCCAACGTAACATGGAACCTATAGGGTCACACACATAGGATACACCTACAAGAGGAGTTTAATAATGAATGATAATTGAATTGGCTACAAAAGAGACTAGGTACTTAACTTCAGAAATGAATTAACTGATTGGACTCCCAACCTATTGTTTAAAGTGTTGAACCAATCGATTGAAGTGTCAAGTTTATTGGAAATTGCATTAGCTGAATTCTGGTTGAACCAAGGTGCAAGACGACCAGTTCACTTAGTGAATTGATCGGTTTGAGTTCGCGAGATGACCTCTTCAAAAAGAGATATGTCCAATTCATTGTTCAATTTTATTGAATCAAGGATTAGTGTTGAGGCCATGTTGTTCATTAATTGGATTAGAATTACCAATACAATTACAATTGGGTAACATGACAAAATGATTGGTTCACTTGGTGAACTGATCACCTGGCATGTCTACTAATCAGTTCTCCAAGCAACTAACCATTTTTCCTGTTGCAGGTTGTAAATTTTCATGAAATTATGGTCCCTTCCACTCCCACATAGATTGGGAACCCTGACTCTAACCCCTTATAAAAAGAGGGGCATTGAGGAATTCTCAGACACAACTCAATTACCTCTGACAATTGTTTGTATTCTCTAGTTGTGGTAACCAAGAGAACCCGACAAAGTCCTACCCAATAAAGGGAGTGATAGCAAGTGAGAACAATTGTGGGAGAGCAAGTTGGTGACTAGTACACCAATGGGAGGGACAAATCTTTCTTGTCTATTCTAGTAGAATGACAAGAGTTCTAGGTGGTCCATGTGGACTTCTCTGGAGGTGTGGATACTTTTCTTGCTAGGAGGACAATGTCAACCTTTTGTCCATGGTGAAGACCATAAGCTGTTGTAGATGTCGTCCCAGTGCAACTAGAAGAAAGTTGCACAACTACACTGAGGAATGAGTCATTGGACTTTCTCTAGGACGACGCATGACCTTGTTAAACCATCCTTCCCATTACATAGTTGCTGATATGATCTTATTATTATGGGGAATATGGATAGAAATTTTTTTTGTTTCTACTACCTAACTGATCCCATATTTCCCAACAGAATAAGCATTCATCAATTTGCATAAGAGTTTTTTCATTCTGACTACGTTGCCTATATTCTCTCTCTATTATGTGCTTCTGCACATTGATTACTATTTACTTGTGACCCAACACACTTTGGACCAACTTGTGACCCATCACCCTGTGGACTACTTGACGATGCTAGCGATTGAGATTCATTTCAACTATGTCACCACTACTCTATCTCTTATTTAAGTTTGTACACATTCAATACTACTTTGCATGTGCTCTGACATTTGTAGGCTTGTCCATGCCTTTTTACATCCACTACTACTCGTAACCCAACACTCTATGTACTTTTTGATGGTGTTAGAGACTGAGGTGATGCGACTTGCTCTAACTTACTATGATATGATCCAAATGACACCTTTTTTATCAATAAGCTCCTATAACCTTCTTGTGATATGCTTGATATTTATCTACCTAAATTGAGGAGAGTTACAAAGTTGATTGTTTCTACATATGTTATACTTTTTGCCTCATTTTGTACTTAAAGATTAATCACATAGTTCAGAATATATATTCAATGATAGGGTATTTGACTGTTTGGTTGAAATATTAAGGGGGAGCAATCTTAGTGTATGGTTGTCATTTTATCTTTTTATTCTAGTATGTATGTTTGTAAGATGACTTGGGATTCTCCCAACATCTAGCTTGAGGGTACGTGTTATATGTTATTCATAATTTATTTTATTCTGTAAATGGTTCTAAGTGTCTTAGCCCATATGGTTTTCTTGAATACCAAGCATGCTTGAGTTCCAAACATGCTTATATCACAAGCATGCTTGAGTCCCTATCATGCTTAAGTCTCAAGCATGCTTGATTCCCAATAATGCTTAAATCACAAGTCTGTAAGTATCAACCTTTAATTTATATAAGAATGGGGAATTTTTGTAATGAAACAAACAAACTAATTTACATTTCTTCATATTTTGATACATACAATATTGGAGCATATGGCTCCTATATGCCTTCTTATAACATATATGTCTATAATAAAAGATTTTCACTACCAATGTTATAGAACCTCACCCTACCTAACCTATAATATTTCTTCAATTGATAGGGCTTCAATTTTGTCCCACTCTTACATGTGAATAATTACGTATAGAGTAAATACAACTTTGGCAATAAAAATGTAAACTTTAGTTTATGATATATATGTATACATTAATATATTTACATAATTTAGTTATTTTTCAAATTTTATTATGTTTTGTTGTTTTAATAATAACATAAACTTATCCAAGTGGGTCAAAATAAATTTCATATAGAAATATATTTTGATCCACTTATATATATTTACATTATTACCTCTAGTAGGAGTTAAATAACCCATAGTTAGTATCATACATTTAAATATTCTACAATGTTGTCTTATATTAAATTTCAAATAGTATTCATGTTTCTACACTTGCTTATTTTTTGGATTTCAATTATTATGAATAATTTTGAATTAACTTATTCCATTTTGATAAACTAAGGAGTTAAAGCTTGGAGACAAAGTTGTTATGGTTTAGATTTCCCTCTATTTAGATCCTTATGTTCTATTATACATGTAACCCTTATGGTATATTATGATGTACTTTTGTAATCTTTTGTGAAAATTGAATATAGTCATTATTTTTATCCCACTGCTATACTTTGGTTGTTTTGAATACCATTTCTTGAAGTTTGAAAATTTTGCACCTATACTAGCATACATTTGAGTGTGTTTGGAATGGATGTTTTATTCTTCAATTTTTTTTAGTAAGGGGGTGATCCCACCTCTGTAAAACATGGTATCAGATCCCATGGTAGTCGGAATATGACTATTTCAATTTTGTCTCCCTAGTTAGAATACTTACCTTACCTTTAAGTGACTTGTTTTCCCTAGATTTGATCAATAGATGATGAAGGGTTGATTTAGGATCCTATAGTTTCACATTAGAATAATGATGAATAGATCCCTAAAATACTTACAACTAAAAGATGCATAAGTAACCATAGTAACTTGGGGTTGTTTAGTTTGGCCTTTAGGCAACTACTAATACATGAAGTTGAAAGCAAAGGTGTCTAGAAAGGATCACGGTTTGTGGACTGGCATGGTTTTCCTCTGTATCACTAGCTCAATTTACGTGGACTCTCGAATCCATATGATACTGGCCTAGCCTGAGCTGATATGAATTGTTCAAAATAGCCTGCTTTTAGGCAATGCCTTATACATCTATATGATTTATCTTTAGGGACCCTAATATGTTGAACTAGTCTTCCATGTGTAATGACTTGTTTGAGGATGGATACCCAATATAGTTCCCTTATGACCCATAGAACCACATGTTTGGATAGTTATCCCTAGAACATAGACTTTAAAGTTTGGTGTTTAGTAGCAATCAAAGTGCACAGTAAAGCGTGATGGATCTTGTATATGGTTTAGTTAGACTACCCTTTTACCTCTAGATTAGTTGTCTTGGTAGGTTAAATCCTTTAAGGGGTGGTGAATAAGTTTTTTTCTTATATGTGGATGTTTTGATTTTGAGGACGAAATTCCTTTAAGGGGTGGTGTGTTGTAACATACTAGATCTCGAACCCTATCTTGGAAGTTGACATTTTAGAAAGCCAAACAAGGTTAAAGGTTACACCTAAATAGATGTTTAGTATAAACCCAATGAGCTAATGCATGTATAGATCACCTTAATGTAACCTAGTGTTCTAACATTAATCTTAGGTTAATAGTGGATACATAAAATATGCCACATAACTCATTTTGGTGGTAATATGAAGATAATGAACTTAATTTGATGAATAATTTAGATAATGGGACGTTAATGGTCCATATGTCATACCTCATAAAAAGAAGTCTCAAAAGTGGAAACAAACTTCAAATTCAAAATCTACATATCAAAATTAGCCTACATGTCAAATTTCATCTAATTTGGACAACCTTGAAATATTAGGATAAGTTTAGGAGAGAGAAAATGAGTAAAAGGCATAAGTAATAAATAATGACATTATATAACTTCAAAAGATAATAATAATGTCAAATTCATATTCAATACATCAAAGAAAACTTGTGGATGAAGTTTGGTCCAATTTGGATGTTTTTTGTGGAAGTTATACAATTTTAGGTACATTTTGGACTTTTCTGCAATTTACCTAATTGGGAGGTTTTCCTTGCAAATTATCACATTCATTATAATCCTTATATATTCCCTTACCATTATAGAGTTTTTGAACCATAGGGAGCCTAGTTTCACCTTGGTTTGAAGGTGTTTCTTTCCAAGGGCATTTTAGGGATTACTCTCTTTATAAATGAGCTTATCTTTAGAAGCTATCAACCAATGGGGTTATTTATTTGATTGGAGGTCGGTTGGGATGTCCTATAAGTGTCCATAAACCAACATTTGATATTCAATAATCCTCTATGAGCTATCCTCTTGCATGGACATGAAATCCCTAGGCTAAGGACACATGGAAAGCTCCATGGACACCTCATGCTTGACTTCTTGCTTATCCATAAAGGTTTGCATGTCCATAGGCACCCTTAGCATCAGACACATGGAAAGTAACTTGACACATCATGCTTGACTTCTTCCTTATACATAAAGACTTGCACGTCCATGGACACCCTTATACATGACACATGGAAAGTCTCATAGACACCTCATACTTGACCTCTTTCTTTATATAGCCATATCCACCCCTTCCCAACTCCCAATTCAAAACTGCTTGCTCTCTTTTATTCACTCTAGCTTAGAGCATCATTCCTACTCTTTGTTTCCATGAATGTGTTGTCCCAAGGTAAAAGGAGGTTCCTACCTTGGTGAAGAAGGCTCTTAGGGTTCCAAATTTCTCTGTTTAGGATTTCTTAAGCTCCTCCTTGGTGATTTTGACCAAAACTAGTAAGTATCCTCATTTCCTTCCCTACTTTCATGTTTTTAGTCTTCCTTCTACTTTTCTCTAGGTCAGAACCATGTCCTTCCATAGTGAAACCCCACCTAGAACCCATAAACACCTCATATCCATGTTCTTTTGTTAGGGTTTTTCAACTCTAAAGTGGAGAAGGTGCTTCTTGCTTGAGATAGGAGCTTTGTTGGAGAAACCAACCTCTCTAAGCTCAGTAACCTTATTTATTGGACCTATACACCTTCCCTATAGGTTCTTTGGAGGCCTATTCTTGACTTGGATTGTTTAGACTCTGAGGTTGAGGTATGATGTATCACTTATTCTTCTATGTTGAGCAATTCACCTATGCTTATTCATTTTCTTTGTCCTATGGACATTATCCTATACACAATGTCTTTTCTTTTGAAAATCATGGTTCATGTGAACTACCTTATTTGATATTGATCATGTGATCATGGATATTCTTTTGAACTCTTATCTTATGCTTTGTTCATGATGGAACTCTAAAAGATGACATGTGATGTCTTTTGCCCACTTATGAGGTGGATGTATATGTTGGTCACTTATGTGGTGACTAGTTTATATATTTTGACTATACTTTCTACTTACCTCTATATTTAACATGCTATGTGATTCAGTAGCACTAGAATAGTGTAATTGGATTGGTTTTTATGGCAGATGTGTTATTTCCTGCCGAGCAGATGTGATATTTCCTGCTCTTTTGGAATGGAAAGGAACCTCATACCCAGGGAAAGATGTGTGATTATTGGCCCATGTTTTATATATTTGGGAGATTGGAAAGTATTCTTTTCTCTATCAGGTTTCAAGTTTATGAGACTTGGCAACCTTTGTGTTTATACTATTCTAGGGCTCTGCTTATCTCACATGCATGCAGGTTGATGATGATTGTAGGGGTGTGTGCCCTACTTTCTTTACATGTGCTAGTATGGAAAAACTTTATTGTTTTAATTATGGAAAGTATATCTTTTTTATTGCAAATCACTTCTCTTGATTCCCACTTGGGTTGTCCTTATCTTTTTCATGGGACACTTTGATGTCCTTTATTCCATATATTGCTCAATTTCCTATTTCGTATTTACATACCAGCCTTTGTTGATGTCATCTATTTTCTCTTCTTGTTGGTGTATGCTTCCAACCCTAGGTGAAGGACTTAGATGATAAGGCATGAAGGTTTGTACTATCTTAAGGAGTTAAAGCTTGGAGACAAAGTTGTTATGGTTGATATTTCCCTCTACTTAGATCCTTATGTTGTATCATACATGTAAACCCTTATGGGATATTATGATGTACTTTTGTAATCTTTTGTGAAAATTGAATATAGTCATTATTTTTATTCTGCTTCTATACTTTGGTTGTTTTGAATACCATTTATTGAAGTTTAAAAATTTTGTACCTATTCTAGCATACCTTTGAGTGTGTTTGGAATGGATGTTTTATTCTTCAAATTTTTAGTAAGGGGGTGATCTCACCTCCTTACAATAGGTTCCATTGAGTGAACATGATGGTTGACTCTGCGTTTGAGACCCTTACAACCATGGCTAGATTTTGGGTCAAGTCTATAAGGACTCCCTAAAACTAACGAGCCTTTTGGATCAAGTAGAAACTGCTAAAATTGGTGGTTTCATAGTTATCTATACCCAATAGTGCCCAAAGATCAAGAGAAGGGAATTCACCTCCATTATTGGTGCATTGATGAGTGGAGAAGGTTTATGGAGTCCCATGGTGTCTATCCCATGACTCGTGAAGACCTATGGTGGTATGAGATATGAATCTGATGAGGAGAACTAGGCAACACAAATAGCTTATGGGGTATGGGTACGATTTATGGCCTTCCTTGTTGCTTTCTAAATATTGGTATCCATTCATCTACACTCCATGGAGCTTTAGGCCCTAGGAATTGGAATGAGACCCCTCCATTGGGTGAGGTCAGGTCAAGATCGTTGGAGATAGTTATGGAGCTTGGCGGTTGGTCATAGGATAATTTGACACAGTTGGGGATGGTGATAAATTATCTCTATCCCATCAAATTTATAGCGATCCTTTTATAGGGCTACGACGATGAGGAGAAATGTCTTTAGTCATCTATAGATTCCCAAAGTTTTAGGATATTGGGCATTATCACATTTCTAGATGATAATGCCAATCCATGGGTGGTTTGGGTTTGGATTAAGTTCCTAAAGATGTTAGCATAATCATCAGGAGATAATCAAGGTTATGGAGTAAGAGAGGATCCTAAGGAGATCCTACCTTTTGCACTCACATAATAATAATGTAACTAGGTAAGAGAGGTGATCTCACTACACGTGCCTCTTCCCTCGATCTACAAGTCATGGTCCATCAGTGCTCTGAGTGTGGCCACTAGATCCTCATTTCATGGCTCAAATCAAGTGCCATATCATGCATCACACCAAAGTCCAAATTGATCCAGACATTAGGTGTGACAAGGATAACTAAAATCTTAGTTGAATTTATCTTCTCATGATACTAGAATATTGTAAACTTATAAAAACCATATAGGCCTATAGTATTATCCAATTAACACCATCCTTTAGGATTATCCCCCAATAGGGCCAAATCATATAATTCCATGTTTGGGCTCAACACAAACATTTTAAATCCTCTTCTCTTACCGTTCAAGAAATTACTTGGTTTAATCATATAGGTCATATAAATCATATTTTCCTCTCATAATTTGAATTTATCCTCATATAACCAATAACTCATGTTGGACCAAGTATTAGATCACATTAGTTTTATCTAATACCCAAAAAATGGAATTTAAGAAAGGTACTAGATAGTTACTTGTTTAATTATTTAGTACATTAATTACTTTACAATCTATTAAAAAATTTCTCATCTCATAATGAGTTTACCAATCAACTCAAAATATTTTTGTTATCATTATTATGTTGGAACCTATAATTTCTTTAACATATATCCCATGGACCTATTTGCCACTCTAGATAGTCCGATTGGGCTTGAATTGGATCCTCAGGCCCATGGTTCCAACCTAATCCACATGATGGATCAACAAGATTTATAATATCTTTAATTACAAAATTAAGTCTTTTCTCATCATAGTATCTAAAATGAGGCATCATATATACATTTTTTCAATATTATTTTACTTAGTGAGGTTGAAAACACAATCTAAGACTAGGGCTAAACTTATCAACCAAGATCATAATGTCTCATTCTAAACTTTCCAAATTTGAGAATGCTACATTCACAAGACCTTAAAAGGAATTTTGTCTGCAAAATTTGAACCTAAACATATTAAGGTGGATGGAAATTCATTTTAGCCTCATGCATCTAAAGGAAAGAAATGTATCCTAGAAATAGTTTTGGCTAGGTCATCATTGATAAGTTTCACTGAAATGAAAAGTTCTCATATTACTGAGGTTGGAACCCAAATTTATTCTAAGAGTAGTTCCACATCCTCATTACATGACATGATGCTATCACTTGGTGATTGCAAGTTCATCTAGGTATCAAACCTACTAATCATTACTCTCATGAGATGGTTAAGTAACATCTCTTACCCCTTAGATTATGTCGTAAAATTTAAACTTTGGGTATTCATTCTCATATATCAATTGTATGTGTCGCATGTGTCTACCCAATCTCTCACACCTATACTAAGGTGAAATAAGTATTTAGCCAAATATAATGATTCATCTTGTTTTTGTGTGTAAAGATGGTGCATCCACATAGTATATACAATTAAAATTTTAGGTTGAGTCATCCCCATAAGTGACTCCAACCCATGAATATAGTTTAACTTAAAATTTTCAGTAATTTTCATGAACCGAAGGGGAAAGTGCTTTTCTGAGAATTATCAAGTGTAACCACATCTCCCTTTAATATTTTCTACATGTGTTCTTGTATTATTTATGTACATATCATGTATTGTTAGCCTTATCCATTCCCTTAAGATCTCCAAGATTGTAGGTACCTTTGGAGAGATCTCCTCTTGACCCCAAAGGCCTTATGTACTTATGGAGTACCTTTAATGTGACATGTCAGGCCTCATGTACTTGTGGAGTGGACTTTCTATTAAATTCATGGGCCATATGTACTCATGGATGGTTTTCGCCTGACCCCATGAGCCTTATATACTCAGGGCATGATAACATCTTGATCCCTTAGATCTTCAATACTTTTAAGGATCCCTAATTGACCTTAGGGTTGACTTAGGGACCTACCATACCTATCATTTACTGAGATGTTACAATTATATTTCATCTCTCTCATTAATTACACATTGCTTTGGAATAAAATTCTCCAATATCATTATATTTCTATGTCTCATGGCTCATCTTGAACCAAGAGGGTCTATAACTTAAATTCATGTCATTGTATTCCTTTTAATGCATTAACTTCCATTACACTTTTTACTTCATATTTCTCTAATATTTCCATACTTATATATCTATGCACCTAGAGAATTAAGACAAACACACACCTTTGTTATTCAGACTTGGTGGCAGTAGTTACATAGCTTGAATGCATCACCATTGTAATATACTTGTCATTACCTATTTACCCTGGGAGTTTGCTCACTTAGGTTTTCATATTTACATATGCTGGGTTTAGTGGGACAAAATAGGCAGTGGAAACAAATTTTTTTATCTAACCACAAACCCATAACCAGTAGATCACATCAAAAACTATGCAATAGGAAGGATGTTTTAGCGAGATATACCTAGTCCCGAGGCTTGATCAGCGATAATACCTCGCAACTAGTGCCGCTTACAATCACCTATTCTTTGACAGTGTCTGTGCAGCTCCTTCTCTTAACCCAGACTACTGTTGACGGTCATCCTCCTGAGCGGAAGATATCTCCCACGTCTATATATAGCCCACATAGACCACCGGGAACTCTAGTCATCCTAAAGGGCAAACTAGAAGGAGTCTTCCCCTTCTATCGGTGTACTAGTCACTGACACACTCTCCCACCACCAGTCACTTTTCTATAGTTGTATATCCCTCGTTGTTCCTCCCTGAATTGGTAGAACTTGCTTAGGCTCTCTCAGTTACCAAAACCAGAGAGGACAACAACTTTGCAGAGAAAATGATGTTTTGAGTTGTGTGTTTTGAGAAGGCCCCTGTACCCCTCTATTTACAGTAGAGGGCAGGGTCAGGGTTCCCAATCTATGCGGGAGTAGAAGGGTCCAGATATTCCACGAACTGATTGTACTCCAACACGCGAACCGGTTGGTCCATAACTGAACTGGTCATTTGGGCAGGTGAGCTGATCGATTCACCAAGTGAATAGGTCGTTTTACTTCCCAGACATGCCTGCAATTGACTTTCCTTATTCGTTTCTCATTAATGCAAAGATTAATTCTTGTCCCAATTGAATTGAACAAGTGAAACACAGATCTTTTCTCACAAATTGGGAAACCCAACACTTGCTCATTTGGTTCAAGTAAACCGATCGGTTCACTAGAGTGAACCAACTGTATTGCTAACCATGAGCTGATCGGTTCACCCAGTAAACCAGTCGGTTGATGATCCAATTTTTGTAAAACTCAGTCAATGTAGTTCTCAATCAATCTGACACTCTAATCAATTGGTTCAACACTTGAAATTGATGATTCTGAGTCAAATCTATTGATTGAATGTTTAATTGAGTATCTAAAGACTTTAGTAATCAATCTAAACATCATTCATGGATAAAATCCTCTTCTAGGTTAATCTTATGTGTGTTACCCTATAGGTCCCATTTCAAATTGGAAGTGAATGTCCATAACTAACTTATGAATTCACAAGCAAAGAGTGGTGTCTAGTCGCACATCAGTGCTACCCAAGTGAAAAGGAAAGTTGGAGAACAACTTCCAACCTACAATCTATTATTGGTGTTATAGTGAATGTATAGTTCCTTTGTCGTTGATATCCAGATTGAACTTTGAGGCATGTACTTGTCATCCTCTACAAGTGTTCAATCCATGTTTATTGAACCAGAGCAGACTGTATGAGATATATGCAAGCTTAATATCATATATTGACTCGCATGTACATGGCCATGTATTTCTCAGTCTCGCTTATCAAGTGACTAGGATATCATACTCCCTTAGGAGGGACAAATTCCATATCTATCACTCACAGTCAAAACCCATGTGTCAAATTCACCCAATCATCACCTTTATAACAACCCATATTTCAAGACTATGTTTGATGATGTTAAAGTGTACTCAAGTCAAAACCCATCCGTATGATCTCATTGTTCAGGTCCTTAACCTGTAGACATACTTCATTGAGTAATACAATTCTTTAGACATATAACATGTCATATCATTATCTCAAAACAAATTAAACATATAAATGCAAATTACCTTTATTATTATTCAAATAATTTGCAAAGTATGCCATTACAATCATCATATGACCGGGTCTATGTGCATACATACCAACAAACTCCTACTTGCACTTAGAGCCAATCACCCATGAATTTCAATCCTTGTGATCTAGCATGACCATCATGCTTCTGTTGTGAAAGTGCCTTAGTCAAGGGATCAACAATATTATCGTCAGTTGGTACTCTACAAATCTTCACATCTCCTCATTGTATGATCTCTTGTATGAGATGGATGCACCTCTGTATGTTCTTGGATCACTGATGTGATGTGGGCTCTTTAGCTTGTACAATATCTCCATTGTTGTCACAATAAAGCTCAACTACATCACAGATGCTAGGAACCACCCCAAGTTTAGATATGAACTTCTTGATCCACACAAACTCCTTTGCTACATTGGATGCGGCAATATACTCAGCCTTTGTTGTAGAATCCACAACTATCTCTTGCTTGGAACTCTTCCATCTCAGAACTCTTTTGTTGAGATAAAACACAAATCCTAACTGCGATCTGTAATAATCTTTATCAGTTTGGAAGCTTGCATCGGTGTAACCCTTTACCACCAACTCTTCCTCACCGCCGTAAATGGGGAACTGGTCCTTAGTCCTTCTCAAGTACTTTAGGATGTTCTTCACGGCTGTCCAGTGAACATCTCCGGGACCTGACTAGTATCTGCTCATCACGGTGAGTGCATACGAGACATTGGGATGAGTGCACAACATTCTGTACATGATGGATCCAATTTCTGGTGCATGTGAAATCCCATTCATGCATTCCCTCTCTTCCCAAGAATTGGGACATTGAGCTCTAGAGATGGGAACTCCATGTAACATGGGTATGTTTCCTCTCTTTGAGTTCCCCATGTTGAACCTCTTCAACACTTTGTAAATATATGTGCTTTGACTTAGTCCATGATGCCTTGTAGATCTATCTCTATAGATCTTGATTCCTAAGATATAGGATACTTCTCTCAAGTCTTTCATTGAGAATGTATTTCCAAGCCATGTCTTTACCTTTTGTAAAGCAGGGATGTCATTCCCCATCAATAGTATGTCATCTATATCCAATATGAGGAATATAGGCATGCTCCCACTAACCTTCTTGTACACACAAGGTTCATCTTCATTTTGACTAAACCCAAACTCTTTGATTGCTTCATCAAATTGAAGATTCTAGCTCCGAGATGCTTGCTTCAATCCATAGATTGACCTTTGTAGCTTACAAACTTTATTTACATCCTTTGGATTTATAAAACCTTCAAGTTGTGTCATGTACACATCCTTGACAAGATTCCCATTAAGGAATGCATTTTTAAAATCCATCTACCAAATCTCATAGTCATAGTAGGATGCAATAGCAAGCTTGATCCTGATGGACTTAATCATGACATCTGGAGAAAAAGTTTCGTCATAGTCAATGCCTTGAACTTGTTTGAAACACTTTGCAAGCAATTTGCCTTTTTAAGTTTGCACATTGCCATCCATTTTGGTCTTCTTCTTGAAGACCCACTTGCACCCTATGAGTTTTACCCCTTCAGGTGGATCCACCAAGGTCCATACCTTATTGGTATACATGGATTCCATCTTAGATCTCATGGCCTCAAGCCATTTATCAGAATATGGTCCCTCCATATCTTCTAGATAGGTAGTTGGCTCATCATTTGTGACCAACTCACCGCCTTCTTGAGTTACAAGCTATCTAAATCTTTCAGGTTCAAGGTGTGTCTTACTATATCTACGAGGTTTCTATGTTACTTGAGGAATTCGAAATTCCACAACAATTTTTTATTCTCTATGTTCCTCTTATTCATCTATTGGTTCAATGTTTTCTTATTAGTCTCAAACCTCTTCGAGTTTCACTTTCCTCCCACGTCTTCCTTTAGAAATAAATTCCTTTTCTAGAATACAACATTCTTGGCAACAAAAACTTTGTTGTCGGTTGGGTGGTATAAGTAGTATACCCTTGTTTCTTTGGGATATCCAACGAAATAACACTTATCGGATTTGGGTCCAAGCTTTTCAGGAAACATTTTCTTGACATAAGCTTCACACCCCAAAACCTTCATAAAAGACACATCGGGACGCTTCCCGTACCATATCTCATATGGTGTCTTTTGAACCGATTTAGATGGTACACAGTTAAGTGTAAGCATGGCGATTGTTAGAGCATGTCCCCAAAAAGAAGTTGGAAGATCAACAAAACTCATCGTAGATCGTACCATGTCCAGTAATGTGATTCCTTCTTTTTGATACACCATTATGCTTTGATGTTCCAGATGGAGTCCATTGTGATACGATACCACGGGCTCTGAGAAGGTCCTCAAACTCTTGGCTTAAGTATTCTCCACCTCAACCAGATCAAAGTACCTTAATACTTTTACCAAGTTGGTTTTGTACTTCATTCATGAAATCCTTGAACCTTTCAAGAGTCTCTAACTTATGTTTCATCAAGTAAACATAGCCATACCTACTGAAGTCATTAGTAAAGGTAATGAAGTAATGATACCCATCTCTAGCATTTGTTCTAAAAGGCCCACATACATCAGTATGTGTGAGTCCTAATAGATCACTCACTCTCTCACCTTTTCCTAAAAAGGGAGCCTTGGTCATCTTGCCCAATAAACAAGATTCACATGTCTCTAATGATCCAAGATCAAAAGAGTCCAGATAATCATCTTTATGGAGTCTAGATATGCGATTCTCATTTATGTGCCCTAGACGACAATGCCAAAGGTATGTTTTGTTTGAGTCATTGAGTTTTTGTCTTTTGGTGTTTACGTTGTATACACTTGTCTGTAGATCTATCAAATATAGACCATAAGACATTGGGGCACTACCATAAAAGATCCCATCTTTAGAAATTGAACATTTTCCATTCTTAGTAAGAAATTCAAATCCATCCTTGTCCAAACAAGATACAGAAATGATATTCCTATTAATGGAAGGTACATAATAGTAGAAATGTAACTCTATTATCAACCCACTTGGTAGACATAACTTGTAGGTTTCTGCTGCACTGGCAGCAACTCTTGCTCCATAAGAAACATATAGTTCAACCTCGCCTTTTGCTAAGGCCTACTTCTTTTTAGATCCTTCACATTTGAACAAATGTGTGATCCACATCCAGTATCCAGTACCCATGATGAAGAAGTAGTAAAGTTAATCTCAATTACATATACACCGGAAGTAGAGATCTCTATCTCTTACTTCATCTTCCTTGTTTCCCTTAATCCTCTTAGTATTTTGAGTGCAGAAGATTTGTACTTCACCTTGGCGGGAGAATCCTTCTCTGCCTTGCCTATGTCCTTAGACTCCTCACTTATCACATCATGGAACTATCCTTCTTCATTTATGATTCAACGTTTGTCAAAATGTCAAGCAACTTTGACAGTGGTTTAGCCATGTTACACAAGTAGTATTTGATAAACATGCTATATGATTTAGGCAAAGATTTCAAAATCATATATGTGGCCAACTCTTGACCCAAAGGAAATCCCAGTTTCTCTAGAAGTTCTAAATGCCCAATCATATTGTGTACATAGGGTCTAATTGGATCATCTTTTCTCAATTTGCATTCAAACAACACCTTAGGCATACATAGAGAGGATTCTACAGCCACTGGTATCTTAGGAATATACATAACACTTCTCATAGTCCTTAACCAGTTATGGAAACATATCTCAATTAAATTGTTTAATTTTAATGATGATTTCTTCGCCATTAGATTCTACAAGAGAAAACATTTGCACTTTGTCAAAACTCTTTTCGATTTAATTTGATTTGAATAAAGTTGACGATATTTAATTAGGCCTTTAATTAATTATCACTCCCACTATTTTGTTCAAACTGATAGCCCTCACCATCAATTTGGAAGATTGCAGCGTACAACCTTCTAGTGAGCAAGATCCTGATTTCCTCTAAGTCATGGACCAGCTAGGGCTATCACCCATAACTAGGTTCTTTCAGGTAGGTAACTTTTACCAATTGCATCTTATGCAACTCTTGATACATGTCATGCACAACTCTTTGTCATGTACATCTCCATTCCTCAAGGTGCTTGATCCGATCAAGGTCACCTAGTTAAGTCCAACCCAAATGCCAACACAATGAATATGCACCCTACTAGGACAGACCCACATATTCACCATCACACTTCCATGAGATAGAAAGTGCACCATGCTAGGGCGTTCCCACACTTAGTGGATCAAGTTTTTCATGTGTGTTTCTTTTGGAAGGCATCTTAAACTTAATATTTATATTGAGGGGCTTGGTATTTATATACATATACATATCCTATAATGTCCTCGGATTTTCACCTTCTCAAAACCCCATGGACATAAGACAAAATCCGAAAACATTAAGCAATTGTATCAAAGTGCATTGCATAAGCAATATGTGCATGCATGAACATAAAACCTTAACAAACACCATAACATTTCTCAACATTCAACATGTATATTTATACAACATGAATTATTACACAATGATTTACAATTACATATTGAATGAAGATTCTACAATCTATGAACATGTATGCTAATAGGATCTTTGACAATAGGTACAACCTGTGCAACTTGCTCTCATCCTATTACTTTATCCCATTCTAGCTATGGACCTATAAAATACAAGAAACAAAGTCATTAACAAAAGTTAGTATGTGGAATTAAAGATCTATCCTATGCTGCATATTGAAAATACTTGAAAAAGAAGAAAGAGAGAAAGAAACATTATTTAATGGTGGAAAATTAGGTAATCCCAAGTTATTAATCACATTTCAAATGAATATGCATTACTATGGTGGACTTAGCACAAACATAAATTAATTGGGCCCTATCCCTGCATACCTTGTACCATTAGGGATCTCCTTGCGTACCTTGTACCATTAGGGAGGTGCTAGACAACATTAATTCTTTCCCTCTCTAATAGGGAGATTAATGAGCACCACTAGTAACTATATTTCGTTTTCGTATTCATTTATGTTCTTAAATGTTCAAGGCAGAAATTGTCAATACACATACATGTACATCCAACAATGTACTTCAAATACATGCAAGCAAGTACATATATTTAACATCCAGCAAAATCTAGTCATATAATTATATCCACGTACCTTAATTTTAGATATGAATTTCCACAAGTCTTAGATTAAGAGAGAGAGTAGATCACCCTAAAATATAAACAAGGACCTAATGTCATCATGGGTTCTCATCCTTCCATATTAGGGTTTCTTATTAGGGTTTAGGTCATTAGGGGTATCTCTTTAGGGTTCACATGATTTAAACTAATTAGATTTGGATGTTAGGGTTTTATGGTCGTTCAATATCATATAGTGTCATTAAATAATTATGATTCAACATATTGTTGCATAAGGTATACACATGTAGAGAGAAAACTAGAATTTAGGGTCTTTCATAACTATTGAGTCAAGTATCTCTCTTTGATTAGGGTTTTGAACCATAGGATATCAGGGACCCAAATAGAGTTTTAGATGTCAACAAATCAAATCTTAATCATGGATCGCTAATATTACACAATATATATTATATTAAAAGGTCATTAGGGCTTGTAGGCCATATTTTCTAAAAAAGGATCAGATCTAGGTCCTAATTATATTTTATTTTTCTAGGTCGTATTTTTATAATGAAAATGGTATATTGGTTCACTATATTCTAATATTCCTAGCATTTTCTAGGATTTTTTTAAGATAATCATTTTCTTGAATAAAAGAAATAAAAAGAAAATAATTTTACCTTGATCAACGACCGGATCCGACTGGATCGACGGCTCTCGTTGACCCCAGGATTTGCAAGGGATGGATTGGGTTGCTGACTTGGCACCTGAGGATTGGTCCACCTAAGTTTCTACTAGCACCCTCCCCTCCCTTTCTCTTCTTCTCTTCTTGCTGCTAGCCGAGCAGCTCGATCAAACTCTGATGAGCTCCTGCTAGCTCCTGGGTGGCATTGTTGTGGGGATGAAGGCGCCTTAACCTTCGCGAGGCTGCCCCAGCCAGAGGAGTGGGGGTTTCTGGCTGTGGCTCACTCTAGAACTCAACACTGCCGCAGGATAGGTGAGATCATCGACGTGAGAGGAGTTTAGGGTAGAGAGGGGTTCTCGGATCCTATTTTCTAGCCACACACACTCGTGGAGGGTTGGCAAAAGTGTTGGAGGGGTAGGATTTGGCAAGGGGTGTTATGGTGGTATGACAGTAAAGGGGATAGAGGTTGAAGAAGGTGGATTGGGGGAGCGGTGCTCAAGGTGGTTGTGCTCGCAATCGATGGTGGGGAAAGAGAAAAGGAGGGATGGCGGAGTTGATGGTGTCCTTAAATAGGTATGAGGAGGCATGGAAGGGAAAGCCCTAAAATGAGTCCCGCCGCAAGTGAGAGGCGCGAGATGGTGGAGGTTTGTTCTCTCTGCTCTGGGCATAGTAGAGGACATGGCAGGGTTTGTTGAGTTCGATTTGAGGAGATAAGGTTATCTAGAGGGATGAATCTTCAATATTTGAAGTGAGGTGGCAACTCACTGATGATCGGCCTTGTTCTCACCTCCCCTCCCTTTGCGGGAGGTTGAAGACAGATTCCCGGCCCTTGGATCGCCGCACAAAACAAATGGGTAGAATCCTATGGTCAGAAATGCACAGACCAACCATAGAAGATGCGTGACACATTTATGTGTCATGACCTGGTCATTTAAACCAGAACTTAGGTCCTAGGGTCCAATGAGCATGAATATATGCACCAAATTTCAACTGCTATATCTCCTAATTGGATAATCCATTTGCAATGTAATTTTAGGTGTAGCTTTATAATGTCATGATGTAGCTGTGGCATAAGTTTGGGAATAAAATTCGAAGGTAAGGCATGGTTATTGACTAAGCACATTAATACCTAAAGTTCACCTTCATGTGACACTTAGGGTTTTACGTTATGTGAATTTGGTAGGACATTTAGTCAAGCTTGACACCAGAACTTCAACATTGGTTCATATGTATATAATTCCTCAAAATAATTTATTTCTCTACTCAACAGATCACTAAATGAATGATTGGTCTCATGAGGACTTAATCAATCAGTAAGGGTATTCATTCACAATTGAATTCAATTAGGCATCATAATTCTCTATCGTATCTCAAAACACCTAACTTTGGTGAAGGAATCCATGATTGTATTACCAATTCCTCAATTTGGTATTTGTCATCTACATACAATGCTTGTTGGAGAACAACTTCAACCTACAATCTATGATAGTTGTTACAATGATTGTATAGTTCCTTTGTCTCTAATATATGAAATGAACTCAAGGCATGGAATTTCCATTCTCTCAATGTTCAATCCATGTTCCTTGAATTAGAGCAGACTATCTGAGAGATATGTGACCTTAATATCATATATTGATTCACATGTGTACGTACATGCTTTTCTCAGTCTCACTTATCAAGTAGATAGGATATCGAACTCCTATAGGAGGGACAAATTCCATGTACATCACTCACAATCACCCCCATGTGTCACAATGCACCTGATCATCACCTTTATGGCAACCCTTATTCGTAGTCACAGTGGATGATGTCAAAGTACATCAAATGACATGTGATGAGTGTAGTGATTTTAGGTCTAAGAACCACAATCACCACCTTTGCTATGAGAGATGACTAATACTACCAAGTATGCATGTATCACTCTCAAGGTGGGTCTGTCTGATACACTATTCTCTAACAAGTAATTATGTGCTTGGTTTGATATCACATATCATGACAGATGAGATTCTGTCATCAACCAACACACACTCTAGTATTATGTGTTATTTCTTTCTATCAACCTTCCACAATAACATCCGACTAGGGACATAACAAGAATGTACATACTCTTAACATCTGTATGATCTCATAGTTTAGGTTATCAACCTGAAGACATACGTCATTGAGTAATGTCATTCTTTAGACATTTGGCATGTCTCATAATTGTCTCATAAGTGATTGAAACATAAAAAATTGGAAGATTGCCTTTATGAATACTAATCAAATCCTTTATATAATATGCCATCACAATCATTATATGATTGGATCTTTGGTATACATACCAATAGACTACCACTTGCACTTAGGGTCTATCACCCATGAATCTCATTCTCAGTGATCTAAACATGTCCATCATGTTTCTGCTATGCAAGTGCTAATCCAGCGAGTTAGCAAGATTTTTCTTTAGTTAGTGTATTGTATGTTTCACATCTCTTTGTTGTACAACATCTCGTATGAGATAAAATTGCCGTAATATTTTATCTTTGTTGTCATCAATGGTTGGAACATATTTAAGTTCATCCATATGAACTTCTAGATCCATATAGTATCCACTCCCATGTTCATAACACTAGGATACTTCTATTGTAGAATTGCATCAATGGTTTGTAGTTCAGAAGCCTTCCAACTCACAACCTTTTTTTTCTTTAAATTAAATACATTTATACTGCAATCACTTTCTATCATTTTAGAAGCTTGCATCAGTGTAACACTTTACACCCAACTCTTCCTTGTTGCCACAGTGCAACAACTGATTCTTTAGTGCTTCACAAGTACTAATGGATGTTTTCCATGGTATTCCAATGACCTTCATTGGTTCTGAATAAAATCATCTTGCCATGTCTAATAAAAAATATAGGACTATGGGATGAGTAATTTATATAGCATACATTATAGATCCAATTGTTGGCATCTTACTCATGTTTTTCCCTTCTTCATAAGAATCAGAACATAGGGTTCTTTGAGAGAATAATCCCAAGAATCATGGTTAGATTCTATCTCGTTGCATCCTTAATGCTAAACTCTTTCAACATCTTGCTATTGTATGCACTCATACTTAGGTTATGAAACTTTCCAGAACTATCTCATATAGATCTCAATTCCAATCACAAAAGATTTTTCACGTAATCCTTCATTTTTTAAAGTGTTTTGCATGCCAGGTCTCAATACTTACAGTATTGAGAGGTTATTCCCCATCAATATGTGGAATATTCATATATTCTCTCATTATATATTTTGTAATCATAGATTTCATCTTTTACCTTGGCTCAAGTCAAACTCGTTGACTATCTTGTCAAGGCCAAAGATCCCATCTTTGAGATGCTTGTTTCAATCATAAGATTGAATATTGTATCTTATAGACTTTATTTGCATTAATGAAGTTATACGGCCGTTAGGATGTGTTACGCACACATATTCCTATTAAGAAATGTGGTTTTATTCTTGATATGCCAAATCTCATAATTTATGTAAACTGCAATAACGAGCATGACAATTGGAAAGAGGAATTTCTTCATGTTCAACACTTCGAACTTGTTTGAGAAAATCTTTATAACCAATTTTTTCTTTTATGTTATCCATGTTGATTATCACTCTTGAAAACCCAACTACACCCTATGGATTTTACCCCCTTTGGGTGGTACTAGAAAGGTCATACCTTGTTAGCGTACATGCACTCCATAATGGCCTTCAAGCCATTTCTCAAATTTTGGTTCTCAATAGATTGTGGTTGTTTTTTTTTGGCTCATCATCTTATGACCAAGCTATCCAAATTGTTGCATTCACAATCATTCAATATCAGATGTATTCTACAAGAACTATGAGATTCTATGTTACATAAGGAACTTGAGATTCCACAAAAAATTGTGATTCCCAATTGCTCCCATTGTACCTTCTTATCAACCTCAAACTTTTTGAGTCCTCCTTTTACTCCCACTGATTCTTTTAGAAATCAACTATCCTAGAAACAAACATTTTGTTGTTGGATTAAGATTAAAGGTAGTATTTAGTATTTATGGTTTATAGATAAACTTTTCAAGAAATTGTTTTCTTTATATAAGTTTTAACCCTTATAACATATTAGGACATTCCCATATCATATGATGTTCATTTTATACGGTACTTTGTTTTATTGCAAAGTATGTATCTATGAGGAGAATATTTAAAAGATAATCATATAATGACTCATAATAATGTGATTCCTTATTTCTGATGCATCATCATGTTTCATGTGGAGCTGATTGTGATACACTATCACAATCTCTCCAGAAGGACCTCAAACTTTCTTGTAAAGTATTTCAACATTGATCATGTCAAAGTATTTTAATACTTTTAAGGAAGTTTTGTACTTAAAACATGTAATATCCTTGAAAACTTTAAGAGATTTGTATTTTATTAAATACATATTATCATATATCATCAGTAAATATAATGAAGTACATCTATCTACCTTTAGGATTTTTCCTATATATCTATATACATCATTATGTATAAGTCCTGCTATAATGCTTATCCTCCCACTCCATCTAGTGAAGGTTATTTTTCCATGTTGTTCATAAGTAGGATTTGCATGTCTCTTATTGATTCAATAACTAAAAGAGTCTAGATAAACATCAATATGTGTTCTAGATATGCATATCTCATATATGTTCTATAGACATTAATTATATAGATATTGATTGTTTGAGTTATCTATTTTAATCCTTTAGGTATTGATGTTATAAATATTCATCTTTTGATCCTTTCATATAAAGATCACAAGACATTTTGGGACATTTCCATACAAAAACATGTCTTTGAAATAGAATCATTAACACCTCTTTATTTATAATCATCTGTGTCCATACAAGATGCATAAAGTAACATGTTTTTATTATAGGCGTAATGAAATAGAAGCTCAACTAACTCTATTACATGCCAAATGGGCTAAGGTAAATTCTAGATGTAGATTGAAGTTGCAGCAAATCTTTCTCTGCACAGTCCATCCTTGCCCTTTCATAAAGTCTTAACTTCTTATCAGATCCTGCACATCAACGCATGTCAGATATACCTCTGGTATCATATACCCTAGATGAAGAAGTCATCAAAGTTATCTTATAATGTTTATACCTAAAGTATAGGTATCTACCTCTTCCTTCTTCTTCTTTAATTCCTCTAGGAAGAGAGGGTGATTCCTTTTTCCAATATCAATGCTAGTGACAATGGTGACAATTGCCTCCCTTTTTACTCCTCCCTTTGCTTTGAGTGTTGAAGAATTGGGCTTTTGCCCAGCTTTAGAACTCTTCTTATATTTTCCTTTGCCTTTAGACTTTCCCTTTGTCTTGCTTACTATCATCGCATACTTGAGCTTGTCTTTCTTCATTTGTGCCTCAGTTGTTCTCAACATGCCTTGTAGCTCTGTCAATGGCTTGTCAAAGTTATTCATGTTGTAGTTCATGACAAACTAATTGTATGATTCTGGAAGAGACTATAGAATCACATTAGTGGTCAACTCTTGACCCAATGGGAATCCTAGTCTGGAAAGGTTTTCCACATACCCAATGAGCTTGAGCGCATGAGGACCTACTGAATCTCCTTCTTCCAGGTTATATTTTGAACAACATCTTAGATACATCAAATTTTTCCTGGATTGCATGATCTGGGAACATGTTCTTAAGATGTGTGACCATATCAATAACATACATGTTCTCATGCTATCTTTGCAACTCATAGTTCATTAGGCACTTCAAATCAATGTCATCTTCAATATGCTTCTTTAAGCATCCCTGTCAGCCTTTGGTGCAGTGGGATGAGGTTCATCTGGTTCTGGTGTCTCCAGGACATAAAACTTGCGCTCTTATGTGAGAACAATCCTCATCGTCCTAAACCAGTCATGGAAGTTGTTCCCATTTAATTTTTCATGCTCAAGGAGTGAACCTAGAGAAAAATGTTGTTGTGTGTTTCCATTTAATTCTATAAGAGAAATTTGCAATTTTATCAAAAACTCATTTTGATTTGATATGATTTTAGAAACCTAATACTTAATTAGACCTTTAATTAATTATCACTTCCAATATTTTATTCAAATTTATAACCCTCACATATCAATTTGGAAGATTGCAACGTACAACCTTCTAGTGAGCCAAGATCCAAAATAATTCAATTACTACCCCACCAACACCAGCGTCCATAATCAATCATTTAGAGAGACAACATCTGTCAATCACATATTATGAAATTCTTGGATAAATGGTATGTGTAGCTACTTTCCATAATTTTTTTAGCATGCTTCTCGATTCGTAATCCTATTAAGATCACCCAGTTAAGCCTGGCCCAAAATCCAACACGATAATAATGCATCCCACTTGAGTTGATCTACATTACTACCATCACACTTCCATAGGATGGACAACACATCATTCTAGGGCATAACCTAGCTTAGTTGATCAAGCTTTTCATGTGTGTTGCTAATGAAAAGCACCATATACTTAATATATTTGATTAAGGGATTATATATATATATATATATATATATATATATCCAATCACCACATACTAGTATGCATTATATACATGCTATATCCCACACATGTAAACATGAAACATAAAACATTAGCAATGTTTATGACCATATATATTGTAATTCATTAGATCCACAAGGAATTAACACCACCTAGGTCTACATCACATGCATGAACATGTTGGTGTATATCTGTGTCTGTCAATTTGGGTTGATCGGTTCAACCCTTGAATTGGTCGGCTCACCTCCTGGCCAGTCAGTTGGTCGTCTGAAATGATCATTTGGCCTTCAGTGCAACCAATGTCTGGACACCTCCAAATGGTCAGTTGGATCCATCATCCAGTCAGTTCACTCCTCTTGGGGTCTTCCCTCCCCAGTCCCCCATCCAGTCGACTCGTCACATGAAAGGGCCAGCTAGTCCGACATTGATCGTCATCTTCGTTGTTGCAAGAAAAGAAACTATCCTATTTCTATTAAGCTTATTAAATGGTAATGAGAAACCTCAAGTTACATTTGAGAGGAGAAAAGGCATGAAAGAATAATATGTTTACATTGGGAAGAAGAAGGTGGAGGCTCGGTATGTAAATTGAGATATAACAGGAATAAAACAAACCATTCAACCACTCATATTTATTTGGATTATTGGCCATAACCATGCTATACATCCACCATCAAAACTCACTTATATATATATATATATATATATATATACACTTTGGGATCATATGTGGTATTTAATCAGATATGCACATTAATTAGTTTAAGTATTCGTATCGTATGCAATAAATAAATGTTGAAAACAAAAAATCTGATCATATCAATTATCCCAAAACATAGTAAATTCATGTGTCTCTAATACCACTATAAGAAATATGGCATTAGATAGACAACGGAAACAAAAAAAATTCTATCCATATTTCCCATAACAGAAAGATCATGTCAACAACTATGAATGGGAAGGATGGTTTAATGAGGTCATACCTAGTCTTGGAGCAAGTCCAATGACTAATCCCTCATTGCAGTTGTGCAACTCTCTTTTAGTAGCACTGGGACAACGTCTGCAATAGCTCCTAGTCTTCGCCACAAACAACAGGCTGACATTGTCCTCCTAGCAGGAAAAGTATCCACGCCTTTAGAGAATTCCACATAGACCACATAGAACTAATGTCGTTCTACTAGAATATACATGAAGGAGTTGTCCCTCCCATTTGTGTACAAGTCACCAACTTGCTCTCCTACAATCATTATCCCTTAATATACCTCCCTTTATTGGGAAGGACTTGCTCAGGTTCTCTTGGTTACCACAACTAGAGAAGACAAACAATTTTCAGAGGCAATTGAGTTGTGTCAAAGAAGCCCCCATATCCCTCTATTTATAGAGGGTTAGGGTTAGGGTTCCCAATCTGTATGGGAGTGGAAGGGAGAAGAATTTCATAAAGTTTGCAACCTGTAATAGGAGAAATGGTCGGTTCGCTTGGCTAACTGATATGTTGACATGCGAGCCAATCGGTTCACCAAGTGAACCGGTCATTTTTTCATGTTTCCCAATTGCAATTGTATTCACAATTCTAATCCAATTAATGCACTACATGACATCAACAATAATCCTTGATTCAATCAAATTGAACCACAAAGCAGGTGTCTTGCTTTGTGAAACAGTTGTCCCACAAACTCGAATTGATCGGTTCACTAAGTGAACCAGTCATCTCACACCCTGGTTCAACTAGAATTCAACTAATGCAATTTCCAATCAACCTGACACTCCAACCGGTCGATTCAACACTTGAAATGGTTGGTTGGGGGTCCAGTCATTTTATTAGTTTCTTAAATTGAGTACCTAAACTCTGTAGTAATCAATTAAATTATCATTCATGATTAAACTCCTCTTCTAGGTGTATCCTATGTGTGTGACCATATAGGTTCCATGTTACATTGGCAGTGAATGTCCATATCTAGTTTATGACATCACAAGCAAAGAGTGGTGCCTAGTCACACATCATTGCTACCCAAGTAAATGGAAAGTTGGAGAACAACTTCAACCTAAAACTTGTGATTGGTGTTACAATGATTTTATAATTCCTTAGTTTTTTATATTCAAAATAAACTTGAGGCATGGAATTATCATCCTCTTAATGTTTAATCCATGTTCCTTGAACTAGAGCAGACTGTCTAAGATATATCTGACCTCAATATCATATATTGATTCACATGTGCATGCACATGTTTTTCTCAGTGTCGCTTTCAAGTGGCCTGGATATCAAACTCCTGTAGGAGGAACAAATCCCATCTATATCACTCACAGTCACCCCCATATGTCATAGTGCACTCGATCATCACCTTTATGTCAACCCTTATTCAAGTTCACAATGGATGACGTCAAAGTACATCGAATGACATGTGATGAGTGTAGTGATTTTAGGTCTAAAAACCACAATCACTGCCTTCACTATGAGAGATGACTATGACTACCAAGTATGGTTTCCATGTGTCACTCTCAATGTGGGTGTGTATGATACACTGTTATTTAACAATTATCTATGTGTTGGGTTTAATATCTCATATCATGACTGATGAAATTCTATCATCAACCAACACACACTCTAGTCTTATGTGTTATTGTTATTTATCAACCTTCCACAATAACATCTGATGAGGGACATAACACGAATCTACATACTATTAACATCTATATGATCTAATGTTTCAGGTAATCAACCTAAAGACATACGCCATTAAGTAATGTCATATTTTAGACATTTGTCATGTTTCATCATTTGTTCATAACTGATTGAAATAGAACAAATTGGAATATTTCCTTTATTATTAATCAAATCTTTTGTATAATATATCGTCCCAATAATTATATGATTGGCTCTATAAGCATACATACCAACATATTCATCCTAGTTTTAGTTGCATTTTTGTATAATTTTGCATTCATTTCCATCATTTTACTATAGAACTAGCTTGCATCTAGGCTTTCTTAATTTTGAAATCATTTGTAGGTTTTTGATCAAATTATTTGGTTTCCATGTCAAGCTCGAGTCTCATACCATCTGCATCAACATAGGAACATGGTTCTTCTAGCTTATTTGAAGCTTTTGAGAAAAAAGACCAGATTTTCAATTATCTAAACCTTCATCGGGCAACATTTCATCGGTCAGAATCTTCATTAGAACAACACATCAACCATACAACATTAGCCCCCTCTACTGGGTTTGCATCTTTAAGGAATCTCAATAACCCATTCACTTAGATTTTCCATCATACTATCGAGAAGTTGTTAGATATAGGCCACTGATGCTCAACCTCCCCTTGATGACAAGTCTTGCATTCAAAATAGGTAATTGTTCAACCTTTTTTCCGATCGACCTCCAATGAAAGCCAATAAAGGGACCCATGACTTTCCATAGACCCACCTCTGATGACCAATCTCTCCATTCTGATGGTTGATCAAATCATCACATATGATGGTCATGAAGACTTGAACTCCAATGGTTGACTTGAACCCAACCTCTACCAAAATATCTGCTCCCCAACACTTATATGAATTTGGATGGTCACAAGAACCTTCACCTACCACCCTTTGTTATCCCTTTTCCTTCGTGGAAGACAAGGAGCAGACAAGGCCTAATTGTAAGCAGTTGAGAAGGGTTCCAAACCCTAGCCTCTATGTATAAACACAAAGACACAACCATCAAGAAGGGGGTTCATGATCTACGACACCATGCTGCCAATTTCATTCCAAAACATCCACCTCAAACTTCCTTTGATGCCTTCCATGGTTGCCTTCATCGGTCAATAGGACAACAACATTACAAGCTCCACCAAACTCCATAGTTCCAAATTATAAGGAAGTTAGAACCAATATATCCTTCAACCCTATGACCATCACCCTCAACCTAGTTCGCCCATATAACAATATATCTAATCCCAAAGGAAGAGAGATTGACAACTTCCAGTCCATATGTATCGAACCTCAAGGAGGTGTTCTTGTTGTTTGTTTGACGGCTTTGTTTTGAGTTTAAAGAACTTCTCTTTGATATCATGGCTATGATTTCTGCTTCTTTAATGATGATGAACTCTTCTCTCTTCTTCCTTGTTGTATTTTCTATTGTGAGTGAGTAGTCCCCTCGCTAGGGTGCAGGGAGTATCCCTGCTACCTGATTTTATTCTCTTTGTTGCATCTTTTATTGTATAGACCATTATATGTTTGGAATGAATCATTTCAATGCTTGTAATCTTGCTTGATCATCAAGATTACATATTTATAAGAATAAGGGTGTAAAGCACTTTGAACCTAGAATCTAAGATATTGATTGATTTATGTAAAACCCTTATTGATAATTTTAGATAGTTGTTTTCTTGAGGTAATATATTTATGATCTCTAGGTAATGCAACATCAATCTTAGAGTGATATATATCTGGGTCTTAATCCTAACACCAAAAGTGGGATATATTTTTGACAAGAAATTCTCACAATAATGAGGTAAGCCTAGTGGATATTTGATCCCATGGGATATTCTTGTTTTAGTATTTACTCATCACTATATCCATCCATATATGTTGTTCATTATGACATAAGGAATTTGTGAGTTTATGTAGAAGTCATAGTATATCGATTAATATGTCAATGATACCCCAACCACCATATTGTTTAGTATGCATATGGTTTCCTGACTGACTAAGTGTGTGTGATCCCAGAGAAATTTCTTCCTATTTTTTATGTGTTTGATGACTACTTTGTGGGGGTGGCATGCAACTCAGATAATATATGAGTATAGGGGTGGGTGAGTGTGAAACCCCAAACCATGCTTTTTGGTTAAACATGATTAATTATCATGATTGAGTTTTTGAAACCTTAATTAAACCTTTTTATTTGTTTTTATATAATGTGAAAAGCTTTAGTTTCAAATTTGGTCCAGTTTGGACATTGTTTGTGCAAGTTATGCAATTTTGTGCATGTTTTGGGCGTTTCTAAAATTTACTCAAATATGAGTTTTTTCTTGCAATTTGTCACATGTATTATGTTTATTATGTGTTATATTATCATTCTTGAGCTTTTTGATCCATGGGGGACTTTCTTGAATCTTGTTTTGGTGGTGATTCACTTCTATGTTGAATTAGGGTTTTACCCCTTCATGGATGATGGAGTTGCTAAGTGTGCAACCAAGAAGACCGAAGGTTTTTCCTGGTAGGGGTGCCAACTGATGGTTCCCTTGGATGTAGGGAGGCTGACAGTTCACCCCACAAGTGGTGCAAATGATGGTTTAGGTGAGTGAAGGCTCTCAACCGATGGTGGGGCAGAATGTATTTTTTTTTGCCCTTTTGTAGTAGTATGTGATGGACGATGGTCCTTTTAGGGCTGGATACTGATAACTAGCCTGTTTTGGATGACCTATGGTCCTCCTAGAATCAACGACTGATGGTTAGATAGAAGGGGGACTGATGGACCTGTTGTGTTACATGCAAAATAGAATTTGACACATAGCAAACTATAATGGACACCTCAAGCTTCCTTTCTCCCTTATCCATGAGCTTTATATAACCCTCCTTTTGCACACAACCAAAACCTTCTAGGCCCTTATCTCTCCCTTTATGTTACATCTTTGTTCTCCCTGCTAGGGCAGTGAAGTAGGAGCACATGGAAGAAGATGATGGTTGAACTTCTTGCATGTATGGCTCCCCTCTTTTAGGGTTTGTAAAGCATCCTTTGTTGTTTCCAACCTAATATAGTAAGTTTCTCCCTATCTCTTTCATTTCTTTGGCTATTCTTCTTTCTCCTTCCTTCTTCCTGGATGGAACCATGATTTTCTGTGGTAGAGCTTGTTCTAAAGCTTGAAGAGCTCACTTTTCTTGCTCTCTTCACCTAGGGTTTACTCCCTTTCTTGGAGAAGAAGTTTTCTTGGTCAAGTTCATATTTGGAACTAGGGTTTCCTACCCTCCTTTCTCGAGTTTCTTTGCTTTTTAGAGCTGCACCATCTTCCTAGAGGCAAGTTATATAACTTGATCCACGTTTATTTTTCACTACTGCATGCATGTTCATGCTTCTACTCTAAAAATGAAGTTCTAAGCTAAAAGAAGCTACCTTACCTAGGGTTTTGATTTATATTTTGATCCTTAAGTAGTTTTTCTTCATTAATGGATCTTAATCCTTTTTTAGGTACTCTATTTGGTAGAATAAACCCTAGATCTTGCTTTTATGTGAGAAAATGATGGTTTTTGGTATAACATATATGGCCATGATTAGGGTTTTGGAGTTTTTTTCCTCCTTTTCTATGGAAAATCGATGGTTTATATCCTATGTTGTTTGGTTTGTCCTTGAGGTTCCAACTGATGGTAGTTACCCTAATGCTATTTTAGCTTTATTTTGGTGCTTAAAAATAATGTCCTTAGTGCCTAGTGATGACCTTATCAAATGGTGACTAAGTGGTGATAAATGGTGGTTCCTTCTATGTGCTAATGAACTAATTTCCTTCTTTTCCTTGGTGACCGATGGTTTGGTACCTATGCAAGACCTATGGTCCATGTCTTAGTGTTGTCTTGATGATTTAAGCCAACTCTAGAACCTATTATTATGTTATTTTGGTCACCTATGGTCGATGGTTATCCTAAACCTAGTAAATGATGCTCTAAGCTTGAAGAAAACTATCCTCATTTAGGGTTTGAGTTTTAAGTGCAATTCTTGAGTATTTTACAACCATAAACCAACCTAACATATTGCACACTACCTACCTAAGTTGTTACCTAGGTCTTGGTTATATACTAAAGGTGGTCCATGGTGATCCTTAAATGATGGGTTATATCTAGGGTTTTAGTGTTATTTTAGCTTTTCTAAACCCTAACCCGATGGTTCATCTTCTTGTTGTTTGGTTGGATTTATATTTGCAACTGATGGTACCATCTAGGTTGTTGTTTAGATTCTTTTTTGACCTTTAAGAAATGGGTATGTTTGGCATGATGAACTTATGGCTAGAATTTAAATGGTGTGATGTCCACCACATAGGGTTTCCTGGGTTGCATCTTGGTTAGGCCGATGGTGTGGTCCTTTGATGTTGTTTTGTTGACCATGGATGGTTACAATTGATGGTTATACCTTGGTTCTATTTTGGACTCTTTTAGAAGCTCATCAATCGTTGGTTTAATGCTCTACTCATGGTATAAACCAGTGGTGACAAACCGATGGTAATGACGATCCTACCAACCGATGGTGACACATAGTATCACAACCGATGGTGGTCTTGGACACCACAACTGATGGTAGTTTAGGGTACCATAACCGATGATGAAACTAATTCCCATATGTTTATTCTCTTAAACCTTAAACTGATGGTTCATTAAATAATTGATTCAAGGGTTGAACCTATGTTTCAACCAAGAGTTTTGAATAGAGCACATGATCCAACGATTATGATTTGATGTTTCAACATCAATGATTGGGGTGAAGCCTAAAGTGTATAATTATGACTCTAATGATATGAATCCAATGGTTTAATAACCTCAAACTTGTGATTTTACCTTTTTTGTCAAATGTATATAATTGATAATTATCATAATGGGAATGTCTAACCCTAATGATGTATAGCTTGTGGAACCTAACCCTAATACAAGTAGGTGATGGTGAATGATCATAATAAGCCCTCTTGAATGATTAATATGATAATGGAATCACTCTCATTTTTACTAAAACCCTAGTATTCTATAGTGTGAGGGTTAAACCTTGTGTTATATGGATCCATACTTGAGGACAATATAGGATTTAATGGTAAAATTTTACCCTATGACCTCATGATCTGATGAGGATCCTATGAGTTAGGGTTTGTGTATGAGTTTTGTTTATAAACTCAATATAACTTTATATTGATGTACTTAACTCTAATGCAGACATATAAAGATGGCTATTCATGTTTAACTTCCTTATATGATAGTATGATGATGGGATAATCTCCCTATTGTGACTATAACCTTAATATGTTAACTGTTAATTATCATAGACTTATAATTGATGCTCTCTTTTGTTAAACATGTGCACTATAAGTGTTATGATGGCCGATCATACCTAGATTCTTTATATGTTAATAAAATAAAGGAATGATCTTAAATGTTAAGATAACCCTGCTATGCTATTGTGTGAACAACTTTTAATTCTTTAATGCAATATCATGTTGAGCCTGTGTATCACATGTATGGTGGTGATTGCTGAGCCTTGTTATAAGGCATGGAAAGATAATGATGATCTTGAAAGGAATAGTGTGATGGTCTTAATGACCTTCGAACATGGTTGATCCCTGAATGAGGTGTAATCCTCTTCATTATGTGATAAGAGTTAGAACCCTAGAATAACGTGATAAGAAATTGTGTATTGTGATGATGTGATGACAAGTATGGTCTCATTAATGGCAAGTGAATACTAACATGCGATGATGAGATGATAAAAAATATGTCTCATATGTTTTATATCTTTTAAAGTTGTTACACATATATGCTTTCTAAAAGTGAATTAGGGTTTGTATGTCCACTTGTTTGATGCAACCTTAATTCACCCAATTGACAACAAATAATCAAGAGAAACTCTAATCATGTAGAGCCATATGCCATAGATCCATCTGAGTGTCACAACTTTCCAGATGGTGAAATGAGTATTCCTAAGGGAAACTCAGAGCACACACTATTGAGTATGTGAGCTGCAAGTGATTGTGTGTCCTTGTCATCTTAACTTTAAGGTTTTGAGGATGGCTTCAGTCATACCTTAGTAGAAGAATGGCTTCGGTCGTGTCTCAGATATGTGTCTATGATGTGATTGAGGATAGTTGTGGTTGTACCTCAAATGGTAGGGTTTGCATACCCACATCCTTTCACTAGTGATGTGACCTGTACCAAGGATAGACTAGGCTATTAGTAGCTTGACCTTATGTGACTCTGTGGTAGACCTATACTGACCAGGGGCAGAGAAGATCTTAGGAGTTTGTCTCTTCCTAGATCTTGTATGGAATTGATTTTGACTTAGTAGTGGTCAGTATGAATTTGAGTGGTATCCTCAAATTCCTCAAGGATTAATAAAACATATAATACATCCGTGTACCATATCTATTTAGGATTATAGATAACACTTTACATTGGATGATAACCATTGTTTGTTCTCTTTTTATTAAGATCATGTATAGTACAATAAAAGATGCTTGATATTGCCACGTTGTAGAGATGTCATGCTGTAGACATTCTTATGTTGTTAGTATATCATAGTTAAGATTGTGATGATAGTTATGCTTACATTATTAAGCTATGCCTCCGTTATTAGAGATGCTTAAATTGCTAATCAATCTTATACAAGTAGTTGTGCTTTTGACGATTAGCTCTAATTATGATGTAGATATGTTCAACTTGATAGACATGCTAATGTCGATAGCTATGATTATGCTGCCAAACTTATTCATGATAATAGAGATGTTTCACTAGACTACTTATACTGTTAGCAGAACATGTGTTAATAATCAGGCTAATGATGATAGTTGTTATTAGTTCCTTCATGTACTTTGTTAAACATCATTGCTGCGAAGCTTATCTACTATACATGCTTAGTCTTCATAAAATATTTAATTACTTAATCTTCTATAAATAATAAGTGTTGTTGGAGATTATATCTCTTGTTGGGAAATGGGTCTCACCCATGTGGTTTGCCACATCCTTTTAGGTAATAGGCAGCGACGACAGTAGATCCGCTGCAGCAAGGAAGAGTTGCAGTGATAAACCTTTGAGAAGGTTCTTATATGTTTAGTGTGTCCTAGAGTCATTCCTATACACTTAGGTCCATGAAAAAAAGTTTGTAAATGGTGTTTTAATCAAATCAAGTTTTAGTAGCATTCTGATGCTTGTACATGTGGCATATATGGATAATGTTTCTGTGTATATATAAATATATGTATTAAGGTTGAGGCCATGAAATAAATTGTAAAAGATTCTTGATATCATATGAATACAAGAAAGATGTTGGGCTCTTATGCAATGTTTCAGAGCATAATGGTGATGTTGAAATCAATTTTAATTTACCCATATTTCTAAGTATGTGAATAATTAATGATCGATTGTGTTTTATGTTTTGAGCAATATCATTTAGTGTAACAGGTTCTCACAAGTTGGTATCAGAGCTTTAGGTTCGGTAAGTCTACAGGGACACTAGGACTTAGGACTAGGGTGATGTCTAAGTAAGGCACATGACACAAAAACATGGTGCATGCTACCTAATTTCAGTACTTGGATGCCCTGGCTAGGTATTCAATTATTGAAGAAAAGGTAAGTATGGAACTCTTAAATTGTTATCTCTCTGATTACTCTGATCAAGTAGTCATTTTGAAATAATCTAAAGAGCATAATAAATAAGAAATCATGGTGAAAATATCTCAAACTTACCTTAAAAAGAGAGACGAGCCTATGATAACAAAATGATTCAAGGTCTGAATCTATATGAGGAGAAGAGAACTCCTAAAGTGAATTTCATATGAGGAGATGAATAAGAACAATAATGAAGGAAATTAGGTGGAACTTGAGTAAAACTCAGACCAGCCTCTGTGTGTAAGAAAGTATTAAAGTAAACACTATCATGACATATAAAAGAAATCATTGAGGAAAATGTGAAATATGATGAGTTACCCCTTAATACGTGGTTGAAAAACATGATAAAGTGTGAGAATGTGCACTAGAATGATGAACAGTTAACAAGGAAAGAACAATGAGATATGATAATTTTGATAATTTTAATTCTTATGGCAAGGAATCTAAGCTGAAATGGGTAAAATGTTAAAGAAAAGGAGTAACCTACATGATAAAGATAGAATCGCTTAACTATCTTGCTAGTAACCATGGGCAGTGCAGTGATGTCTCGGGAAGTGTGTTCCCTTTGTGTTCTCTCTTTTTGAGGTGTAATTTTCAAGTGGATCTTATACCACTTGGTAAGAATGGATTCACTATAATCCTAGGAATGGATATCTTGATATAGTATGTGGTTACTTGGACTATGGTTCTAAGATCTTAAAGTCTGTGATGCTTTTTAAACCTTCCAATAATTAGGAAGTATCCTCTTATATGCTTTGAGATTTGTTATGCGGGTGAAAGTAGGTGATATATGTTGGTATGTATACCCATAGAGCTAATCATATGATAGTTGGAATGTGGCATTAAATAATTGATTTAATTGTTGGTATGTATATCCATAAAGCCAATCATATCCTCTTATAAGTAATTGTATACACATAGAGGACTCTATAACCAAAAGACTAGCAACACATCCAACCTTATCATCTACTGCTAGTATTGTTGCTCTTCCTCAGTTGCACGGTCTCTATCTCTTTGTGAACGACCACCTAAAAAATGTGGAAACACACAGGGTAAGACCAAACATCCCAACGAGAGACATAACTCTCTGTCAATGTTATTAAAGCACATATATAAGGTAAAGAAGAGCTAAAAGTAAAGCTATAACATGATAAGAAGGTAACACTAATGAAGCAGTTAAGAGTAATTGCAACTGAATTGGAGAACATCTTATAAGCTAAGAAAGAATATGAAGAACATGTACATCTCATATCAACTAAACTATACAAAAGCAAGGCAAAGAATCATCCAATGTCATTCACATTTTGTCCCTACGAAAATATGCTACACGGCTATATTAGATCTTTTATTATGCCCTGGGGAGATGAGGTCACTCTACAGAAATGGCTTATAACGTCACTTTTAAAGGCGTCGGTTGTATAAACAAACCGACGCCTAAAACATAAAGCGTCGGTTAAATAAAAAAACTGACATCTATCTGTGAAGGGTGACCAGACACAGGCATCACTTTTATTTAGCGCTGGTTCCTTAATAAGCAACCAACGCCTAAAATTAACCGCCAAATCCAAATTTTCCAGGAAAAAAATTCCTCCAAAATTTAACATACAACGTCGGTTGTTAAAATAGAAACCGACGACTAAAGTTTTTCCATGAGACAACAAATTTGACCAATTTTATCATCGGTTGGCTTACAATAACCGACGTCGTTGTGTTTTCCTGTGCTTAACAGTGAAAATTTTCACCTCCCTTTAGCGTCGATTTTTATATAGAAACCGATGACTATAGTGTTTAGCGTCAGTTGTTTTAAATAACCGACGCCTATTGTTAACTTAACAACACCCGTGTGAGCCATTCCCCTTCTATTTCATTCATTCCGCGATTGAGGGTTTTAGGTCTGATGATTCCTCTGCTCACCGGCCACCGCTCACTGCTCCTCTGCCGCCGCTTGCTGGTCCGCTTCTCGCCGCCGCCACTCGCTGCTAGCTCTGGTCGCTGCTCTCCAGCTCGATCACTGCTCCAGCCGGCCATTTCTCTCTTGCTAGCTCAACTCCCTGCTCTCTTCTTCCTCCACGTCATTGACAGGTAAGCTGCTACCCTTCTTCTTCCTCTACCTCTTCTTCCTCCACCTCTTCTTCTTCCTGCTCCCTCCTTACCAAATGTATGGATAAAAGCAAGGCACGGTCTGCATGTGGGCTGCAGACAACGGCCATGGTTATGTTGGTCGACCACGGCTAGCACGGCCATGGTCGGCCAACACAGCCACGGCCGTCGTGTCCAACCCACATGCAGGTTGTGCCTTGCTTTTATCCATTTGGTAAGGAGGGAGCAGGAAGAAGAAGATACATTTTCAATTGAATACTAATGCTTGACCTAATTCTGTAAATTTTGATGCATGTTGAATTAAGATATTAAAACCCTAATACACATTTCACCATAATCTTGAATTAACTATATTTCTGAAATCTTGTGATCAATCTATGTAAGATATTAAAACCCTAATGTTAAATCTCTGATTTTGTAGTGATGTGTCGCCCTAACACCTACATGAATCCCTATTGTATGATGTAGATTGATGATAATGCATAAGCTAGTTTGAAATTTTGAAATCAATTATGAATTATCTCTCCATCCCTAGGTCATAATAATTTATGTGTAATCTTTATCTTGATGATGAACATGCATGGACACTCGAAATGTTGAAATCAATGTTATAGAATGACAACACATGTATTTGTTGGCCTAGAAACCCATCCAAGATTTACTCATTAGGAGTAAATCTTGGATAGTCCCCGGTTTGGGACTGTTCTTGAACACCTAATCTCACTTAGGATGTAAGTGTATAATGTGTATTGGGTTTTCAAGAAAATTTCAGTAGCATTTCCCCGTTTGTTCTCTAAGTACATATGTACTTAGAGAACATCGGGGAAATGCTGCCGAAATTTTCTTGAAAACCCAATACACATTATACACTTAGTAGTGAGATTAGGTGTTCAATAATGGGATAGGTGGTGTGCATTTATTATATATAAGAATGACAACACATGTATTTGTTGGCCTAGAAACCCATCCAAGATTTACTCATTAGAAGTAAATCTTGGATAGTCCCCAGTTTGGGACTATTCTTGAACACCTAATCTCACTTAGGATGTTTTAACCATTAATTATATATAAGACATTAAACCCTAAAGTTTAACCATAAACCCTAATCTTTTAACCCTAGACCCTAATCTTGTTCTAATATATACTTGTTTTCTCTTTGATCATAGAATGGATAGATCATGGATGTCCATTCCAAATCGTTGCACCCCCGAGTTTATTTCTGGTCTTGACCAATTTATTAGATTTGTCAAGGAACATAGGAAACAACCTGGAGATAGGTTCTACTGTCCATGTAGGCATTGCGGTAACAACTTAAAAGTCAGCACTGGTGACGAAATCAAAAGTCATGTCATGTGCAACGAGATTGTACAAGACTATACAGAATGTCACTGACATGGAGAGATTTCAAACCTGAAATTAGTGGATGTTGATAGTAGTGCTTGTGTGGAAGAAGAAATTGCCTTCGATGATGTAGATGTAAACGAACCAGTTCCAGTAGACATCGTTGATGTGATGCTGGATAGTTGTGGGGTAGAACACACCGATCCACCTCCCATAATTAGAAACATTGTGCATGATGTTGATATACTTTATACACAGGTTCTAAGTTTACAAAGCTTAGCACTGTGTTGAGATTGTATAAACTGAAAGCTAACAATCGATTGAGCGACAAAAGCTTCACATCATTGTTGTCTTTGTTGAAAGAAATTCCTCCTGAAGGAAACGAGCTGCCAATCTCAACATACCAGTTAAATAAATTGTTGTGCCCAATGGGAATGGAGGCCAAGAAGATACACGCATGCCTAAATGATTGTGTATTATTTCAAAAGGACTATGTGGATTTGAAAGATTGTCCGAAATGTGGTGCGTCAAGGTATAAATTGATGACTTCAGGGGAGTCCAAAACTGGTTCTCCATTCAAGGTGATGTGGTATCTACCTATAATACCACGGTTTCAACGCTTGTTTTCCAATCCTATAGATGTGAAGAATTTGAGGTGGCATGCAATGTTAATACAGCAAAGGGGCAATGGACCCAAATTGGCTGTGGATTTTGATCATGCAGGAAATCCATATGGGGTGAACTGCAACTCTTTTGTTTCATATCTTGGGGTTCTTACTCGCAGCCATTGCAATCCTATCCTAGAATCCTGGCATAAAGTTCCTAAGGGGAATAAAGACCACATATGGAAAGAACTATGCATGAGTTATTATTATTTGTAATTCTATTTGTGTAGATTACTAATTTTTAGGATACTAGTTAATAGCAATTCTATTTAATTTGTAGAGCATATTTGATCTGGATGAAAAGTTGCATCGTAAATGTGTGATACAACGTTGTGCGAGGGTCCTAAGGAACTATAGGACTAATCTCACCCAAGATTTCATACGCGATGCTGAGAAGAGGTTCTTGATTGATTTCCAATTCTAGACATTGATCACTATTTCACTAACTCTACGCTAATAATTTTTGTTTGTATTCTCTTTAAAAAATAAATTTACGCATAAGGAAGCCACAAAAAAATGGAACTACCTAGACCCCAAAGACTGAGAGGCATTTGTTACCCAAAGAAAAATAGATGAATTCAAGGTATTAAGCGCCACTCCCAATTTAATTAATATACATTTTTATGTATTCACCTATTCAAGATTAACCTTCAGTGTTACTAACCAAATCAATGTGCTAACTAACTAGGCCCTCCGTGAGGTGCAAAGAGCAAGGCGTGCACTGAATGTGCACGACCACACAATGGGTCCAAGAGGATATGCAGGCATTCGCCAAAGACTACAAGCTGAGTCTACTCATCCTACTGCTACTCAGGAGACTACAGAGTCCTCTACTACTGCTCTTGTAGCTCTGCCTCGCCATTCTATGTGGATAGATGGGAGGCAAAACAAGAAGGGAGACATACTGAAGCCTACAACTACTTAGGCGGCTGCAAAAATGGTAAAAATCAACTCTTAGAGCAATCGATCAATATTGATTATTGTTATGTTTACTTACGAATGTTTTTTGATGGTGATTAGCGGGAGCTGCATGAGCAGAGGAAGGAAGGCAAGTTCATCCCTCAGGGCACAAGGGATGAACTGACAGTTGCTCTGGGTAACCCAGAGCATCCTGGGTGTGTTCGGGGTGCAGGCGCTGGTGTGGGAATCAAAGTGTTCTTTGGGCCATTCCAGCACAAACCTGTCCCAAAAGTGGGACTTTCACAAGTTGAGGTAACCTATTCTTATTTTAGAATTTTATTGCAAAAGGGAATTCAATAATCAGAAGCTCATGTTTCTTTTATCCATGTATAGGTAGATTCGTTAATTGAGAAGAGAATCCAAGAAGCAATGGCGAAGTGGTAGGCGTCTCAACCTGCCACTCAGATAGTACCTGTGGCGGGCCGCTCTTCTCCTATTGTAGAAGTGGTTGGGAGTAATCTTGTAGACCCACCACCTAACACGTCCTCTATAAGTATTTTTATGACATAATAGCTAGTCTGTTCAAGATGATATGTTTGTGTATATATGTATATAATATTCTTTATGTAAATTTGTAGGGGTTGAAGCCATACCGACTAAAAAGTCAAGAATATATCGTTGCAGAGGCGTCGGCTTACCCACCCCTTAAAGGGTGCATGTTTCATGGGTATCCAGTACCAGATGGTGTGGTACGTGTGAGCCTAATACATGTATTCCTTGACTGTACGGATCTTGCACTGCCTCATGTACACCCATATGCTGAAACACTTGGTGAGGCAGTAGGTGGAGTGATATTGTGGCCTGAAGCGGATGTCCTCTATATTGATATTATATGATAAATTTACATTACTTTAATTTGTTAGTGTGTATATATGAGTCAATTTATCTGAAATTATATATATAAGTCAAAAAGATGAGACCCACTACATCTCGGCATCCACCTTCTCGATTACCAAGTTGGCTTCCAAGGGACCTACACACCTCGATAGGTCCTAATTGTAGGGGTGTGGTAGTATGGATAGGAGAACATGATACAATTTGCCCTATAATTGTTACTATTCCGGAGGATGTTGTAGGTAAATCATACGATAACAATCTATTTATACAAGTTTAGCATACATATCAATGCATATGTAATACACATTCTTCATACGTACGTATTAATGCATAGGTATTAATGTAGGTCAATCATACTAAAACAAGATATTTATACAAGATATTTTGGAGTTGTTTAGTTATGAATGGCTGAACACATCTATGATAGAGTTGTGGATATAGTGAGATCTTGTTTATACATCCATATACCTTGTTTTATATACGATGGTTTGGTTTCTTATATATTAATGCATACGCAATACATATTTTGTAGCCACTTACACAAGATATGTACAGATTTTGGGTTTTCCCATGTGTGATTTTTGGTTCCATCTTTGATTAGTCTTGTAGATGTAGACCCATATTCAATTACTTCATATTGATGTGATGCTTTTCAATATTTTGGTAAAAATAATAAGACGGTGATAGTAGCTCCATTCAATGTCGAGTAAGTTTAATTTACTTATAATTTGGACTTAAGCAAATTACATTTTTATTGTGGATTTTGAGTTATTAATTTTCTACTTTCTTACCTGTAGTGGTAAGCATTGGGAGTTACTAGTTATTGTGCCCAAGGCATTCACGGTCTATTATCTAGATCCTGTGGGGAATGAACTGGATACATTATATGGACATGCAATTAAAAGGCCATTATTCTCGTGAGAATTATTTCATGTTTTTATATCTATTAACATCTATTACTACATTACTATTTAATTATGCAATTTAATGGGTTACATTAACATATGTAGGGCTTTACAAGAGTACAAAAAAACTGGAGGAAAGGTCCCCAGGAAAAAGGATCTATCACTAATTTGGGAGAATGTGAAAGTAATTTCCTGACTCTAATGTATATATTATTTATGTGAACTATGCTTATTTGTATTTTTGAATATTTTGTATGTTTCAATTTATAGTGTGCTACACAAGACAGCGGTTGGGCATGTGCCTACTATGTGATGCTATTTATGGACCTAATCATCAAACATGTCGTAATGGAAATCGATAAGATACACCATGTATTATACATAGTCTGATTAGATAATATGAAATATATCAGTCTTATTATATATTATTAATTATATATATATCATTCTCTTTGTAGGTCTTTAAAACTACTGACTTCAGTACAAGTGGAAAGCATTTTGATGTACATGCTCCCTATACGAGAGATGAATTAGATGTTATAAGAGAAGAATGGGCAAAAGCCCTACAAAGAGTGGGAATTTTTAGATATAATTTTACTGACAATGATGACAATGATGAATAAAGAATAACTTTGTTCTCATAATTATTTTTGTGTGAATGTGAATGAATTTGTATGAATTGTCATATGTGTGTGAAGATGATCAATACATAAATGTTTCTACATGTGTCTGAATGTGAAAAGAGATGAAATGAATGGAACTGTAGGTTTCTACTGGTTTCTACATGTGTGTGATGAAAAAATAATATGAATTAAATGTGCTTATACATGTGTGTGAATCACATATATAATATTGTCCATCTTGTTAATTTTGCAAGTTTGTGGCCTGTTGTTGGCTGATATCAATGGATGTCATAAACCTGTAGTTCAAAACTGAACTACAGGTTCTCATCCTACTGACCAGCCATACAGTAGGCCTACAAACTGATAAGAAAAAAAAATCTTAACATAGGCGTCGGTTATTTGAACAAAACCGACACCAAAGACATACGGCAATAGTTTTTACTAAAAAACCGATGTCTATGTGGCCAGGAACCACGACCGTGCTGGGAAGTACGGTCGTGGTGGTGGGCAAGGGACATGGCATCGGTTATTTGCACAAAACCGATATCAGTTCAGCTGATATGGCCAGGAACTACAACCATGTTGGGAAGCACGGTTGTGGTGGCAGGGGAGATGGCGTCGATTATCTTACAAAACTGACGCCTATAGGCCCTTTGCTGGTGTGTTTTCAGTGGCGGGAAGCATTGTGATGTCGGTTCTTTTAATAACCGACGTCTGTAACCATTCTATAGTGTCGGTCTTCTTAAAAAAACGATGCCTATAGTCCCTTTGCTGGCGCGTTTTCGGTGGCGGGAAGCTTTTTGGCATCGGTTGGGAACCGACGGCGAAGGGGTCCACCTTTAGCGGCGCCCACTTGGGTGTCACTTGGAAACTGACACTAAAGCCCTTAATTAACTGACACTAAAGGCATGTTCTGTAGTAGTGGTTCTAGGGTTTTTGGTGACTGATTATGTGAGAAGTTTTCCTCCTATTTGATGATGATTTTCTTTGAGGATCATCTCTTGTTTTGGTTGTGATTTACTTTCTTTTATCAAAGTTCATCTTTGTTTGATGATGGTTAAGTGTCTCTAAGGTGGCTTGACCTTGGTGGTTGTAACCCCTTTACTTGGTTTTGGGTATCTACCCTTGGTTTTGTATTTGGGTTGAGATACATGGGTTTGTCTTGGTTGACACCTTTGTTCTGGTTTGATGGTCGAGATGTTTCCTTTAGTTTTGGTTGAGGTGTTGTTGTTTTTTTGGGTTGAGACATGTGCCCTAGTTTCGATTGAGACATCCTTTGGTTTTGAGGTCGAGGCATCCTTTGTTTTGGGTCGAGACATATGCTTTGATGGGTGGTTGAAACCTTAATCCATGAGGGGTAGAGACATGTGATGTTGTTACGGTTGAGATACATAGTTGTCGCGGTCGAGACACATTACTTGAAGGGTGGTGGAGACACATACATGATCATATAATCAATACTTGTACATGAGTAAGTAATTAATGACCCATGTATAATGTTGTTTGGATGATTTTTAAATTAACCCTAATCATCTTCTTAACTCTAATATGCTTCAAGAAGTGGGAGGTGGTGTACCTATGGTTTGGCAATTGAATATAGCTATAAAACCCTAACCAAACAAATAAGGAACCCTAACCCTAGTGTTGGTTGATGTGATATGTTTGCTTCTCTCTCCTGAAGTGGTTATTACATTAGGATGTTTTTCTCTCTTATGTCTATAAATGCCTAACCTTGTAGGTGATGTGAACTTGAATGACATAGCTATGTGAATGCTATGGTAAATTTTATATTATATAGGATGGTGACTATGCACATTGTGGAGGCATAATGTGATGGTATACATGCAGAGATTTTGTGATTGGGTCTTATGACCTGGAAGAGGATTTATGCCTAGTATGAGGTGTTAACCTTGAGTGATGTGATAAGGGATTGGTATCCCATGGCAGTGTGAATATGATGATGGCCTTGTGGTGTAGAAATATCAAGTAATGACGACGTGAAAAGTTCACACCTTATACATTTTATATCTTCTGAAGTTCTACTATGCCTTTATCTTTGTAGAGTTTGTTTATGGTTTATACATTGTAACTTGATTGATTCTTAAAGACACTTAATTGGAACAACTAATCAAGTAGAACCTTAGTCATGTAGTTTCCCTGTGCCATAAATCCATTCCAGTGTCATTCTTAGTGTTGGATGGTGAAATGGGTTCTCCCTTAGTTGAAGCTCAAATCTCATGCTCCAATTAACCACTACTAAGTCAAAACCAGTGCCATACGAGGTCAATGGAAGATCCGAAATCCACAACCTCTCCAACACCTCTTGTTCAACAAAAAAGAGAAAACACCACAGATACATATCAAGTTTAACTACAAAACAACCCAGCCTACCTTGGTATATAAGCAAGTACTAGTGAAACTGAGTTATGACCGCAGCCTCACTCCTTTCGAGGTATAACCACAACCATCCTAAAATGACATCATATATGTACTCTACATTACATCATTAAGATGAGGCCTTGACTGTTCTCCTTCCAGGGTATGACCGCAGCCAATCTTGTGAAATGCATATACTCAAAAGTATACGACTCCGGGGTATAACATGTATCTTGAAACCACCATGAAAGAGCCTTATGCTAGAGATAACCACATTTAACACATCCAAAACAAATCCTAAACTCCATGATACATCAAGGTACACGATCCTCATGCATGTGACCAAAAATAAGGTTAAAGGATAGGGAAAAAAACATCATCACACCACCATCTCTAAAATCGTGTACCTCACATTAGGGTTTCAGATTCTAAGCAAACCAAGCATGATAATCACAGTCATTCAAATTCTATAGCATGGCATTATCTATATCATGTTATGATTATGATGTAGGGTGAGAAATAGCAACATACAAGCAAAGAAAAGTGCTATAATAGAGAGGGTAGAGTTTTATATAACCCGCTTTAAGGAAGATCAACTCCAAGGATCACAAGATCCAAGCACATGATCACCAAGAGTGATGAAGCTCCACTAAAAGCTCCACACTAAGACACAAGATCTCCTCAAGAAGAAGAAGATTCCAAGGTCAAAGATATCTCAAGAAAAGAGGGCAAGAAACCCTAGGTCGAACCAAAAGAAGAAGGGGGAAAAGAGAGAAGAAACTTCCTCTCACTTGGGTACCACCTTATCAAAACATGGTCTATAAACTTTGTGATAAGGAGTTTCTCTCCAAAAAGACCACCATGGATGGTCCATGATATAAGGCCAAAAAAAGAGAATAAGATGGGGTAGAATATCCAAGGAAACGTCACAAAATAAAGACATACACTTACCAAGGTTGAGGATGAGCAAGAGTCACCACATGCAAGGGATCTCGGCCACCAAGAGATCTAAGATCAGTCCTCCTTTCTCCACCAAGCCCCAAGGATGAGAAAAAGAGGAGGAAGAAGGTTGAAAGGTCCACTTGCATGGATAGAAGAGGGTTTATATATCAAAGGAAGAGAGAAGGAGGGTGTAGATGAGGTGTCAACACCTAAAGACACCAAAGGGACACTTGTCCACTCAAGAAACCAACATGCAACCACTATATGCATGAATGCATAAGAAGGTGACATAACCAATGCTGGGTCGACCACTTAGGTCCCCAATATGTTGGTTTTGGTTGTAAAACCTCAAGGAGGTCAAAACAAAAGTAACACATACATCCTGGTCGAGACAAAATGGTCACCAAGACACCAAGGTCAAAACACAACACAAAGGGAAACTATCTTGACCTAAAACACTCCAAGGTCATCGTAGTCGAGACAAAACACACCCAAGGGAGATGTCTTGGTCGAGACACTCACAAAACACACCAAATGGTTGAGACCCTCAAACCAAGCACACATGGTCGAGACACTGAAAACCCTAGAAACCCTAATTATCTCTAATGATGTCACCAGTCATCTAAGGCCCAACTAAGGTGCCCTAAAGCATCAAACTCTCTTTCATGAAGCTAAGAAAGAGAAGGTACACCATAAGAATGGAAAATTACAAGATAACCCTCTCAAATAGATAAATTGCAATTTGACCCAAAACAAGCACATAAAGCACAAACATCATCCAAACAAGCTCAAACTAGAAACGTAAGCTCTCCACAAACTATATAAGCATCTCAAGGGATTAGAGCAAGGTTTTATGAACTTAATCAATCCAAAACAAATAGGGTTATCCCCAAACCTATTTCAATGATCTTACAAGAGGGGTACCGGGGGCTTCCCAAGACACACAATTGAGAATCAGTTGCTCTGATAATTGTTGTCCTATCTAGTTGTGGTAACCAATAGAGAGCCCAAGAAAGTACCATTAAAGGGACTGATAGTGAGTGAAACATAAATGCACTCAACGTCAGGGCAAGCAAGTTGGTTGATGTAATTGAGGAATATCTTTCTAGAAGTAAGGACCTTGAGCATCAATGCACATGACACAAGTATGTTAAGTGGGCAATTAATGATGGAGGGGAAAGCTTGTTGAGCCATGTCATCAGAGGGGGATGAAGCCATGTGAACTGTGATGGTCGATGGTATGGTAGAGGAAGCGGGTTGTTGTGCCATGAATGTTCCAGTCTGTGGTGGTATAAATGCTTGGTGTTGTTGAGAGAGGTGGATAAGTATGATAGAAGGATTGTTGGGAGATATCTTCAAAGATTTTTTTTATATGTGTTAAGCACAGGAATGGGGTTTAATGGCCTGTGATAGGTGGGTTTGAGAGGTTTATTCTTAGAAGAGAGAAGATTGGAGAATGGTGAAACATTTATGGAAGAGAGGATATCTACTGGATACAGGAGGCTTGATATAGGCATTAATCCTTACATGTGGCCTATCGTAGGGTCGCTTATGCATTGGTTCTGTGTGGTGGGGTTGTGTGGTTTGGGTGGGGGGCATAATGTGTTTGAAATTGAGTGGTTTATGGCCTACAGATGTTTTAGAAGATTTGAAGGATGGACATGTGTAACGACTATGACCCATACATGAATAGCAAGTCACCCGATATATGTATTGTGTGTGTACGTGTCCATGTCTAAGGCATTGCAAAAATAGTTAGTGTTTATGTGAGTGTCAATGCTTATGTTTGACAATGTACCATATGTTGATATTGTCGTGTATATCCTTATTAACAACTATGCTCATATGTATAACATAGTACAAAGGTGGAAAATCAAAATGATCAAATTGAGTGGCCACAAAAATGTGCTGCTTAGGAGGAGTATCAAATGACTGTGAATGATTGATAATTGTGTTGTACCTAAAATGCTTGTGACTCTTTGTGAAGCGGGGATGGTGGGTGGGTAGGTGTCAAAGATGTAGTCGTGTCGTATACGGATGTCTCCTTCTCTGATGTGGTCTGCATATCTTGATCTCCAGATGTGGTAATATTGTGTTGTGCTTCATCATCTAGTTGTGTGTTGCTTTGCAGTTGTTTCATTGATGCATCTGTGGAGATCGTAGAGCCCACATTAAGGTCATGAAAATGCTTGAGGATCTGGATCCACATGATGTTGTTAAAATCTCTGAACCATTTTGTGATAGCTTGGTGAGCTCTAGGTTGGAGGGTGACATGCCATCCATGGAAGAGGTCCAAAACAATCATAACCTCATACCAACCTTGGACTGATCGGAGTACACCCAACGATCCTCATGGAAAAGGACCTTGGAAACACCAAATCCCACATGGAGTTTGATCCATCATCACACATAATTGCACATAATCACACTCAGGGTGCCTCCTTGATTTGGGAATATGGATGTTCATGACCATCTTGCGATCGAGCATGAACTCATGGCATACCATGTTGAGTTCGTAACTAAGAGTGGCAACTGTTAGATGTTCCTGATAATGTGAAGTTGATAGATGTGTGTCATTCTTAGAGATGATTCTGCTAGAGTGGTGCATATGTGGTTGTCTCCTAGATTTTGTGAGTTTTAAGTATATGGAGACCACATGTCCTCATATTGTTGTTGTATGTGTGATAGGTCAGAACACCTACTCAGGGCGGTGACTATAAAATGAATCACCATAAATGTTGTGTCTATCAGAGGAGTCATAACCTGATGTTGTGGTGAATGCCAGTTGCAACATATAATGTTGCCTCCATATGCAACCAGAATGTATGTGTCTGTGTGGATCAATGCCGAGCATGCATTGTGATCTACGATGTTGTCTAGTAAACTAGTGTGGCTACCTGAATCAAATCAGAGCACACCATATCCAACTGAGCCAGGGTGATGAAGAGTAAGGGAAAGGGGAGGAGCTCAGGGGCATCATACCTGATTCTTACTAGTGAATCATGTTGTGCAGCAGTATCGTGAGGAGGTAGAACATTTCTGGAGAGAATGTGGAGCATTTCTAGAGAGAAGGTTGGACAATTTAAGTTGCCTAGAATTTTTCAGACTCTGGATAAGTGTAATGATGTCCAATAGCTACATATATTGAAATAATTTATATGAATGCCACAGTCCCAATGAGCAAATAAAACACCTATACGTACATTGAGCATTCTACATTTATTCAACTTTATAAGTCGTATTAACAAGTTGTCTAGGTCGGCTGAATTCATTAATATAGTTCAATCATAAGCAACACATATTAAATGTTGTTGATTTGAGCGATACATGTAAGTAGAATTATTTAGTGGAAAACATCTTATAAAAATAACCTTCACTCTCTTCTTCCGATTTTTCCCGCCTGTCACCGGTCAAAATCCAAAAACTACAACCTTAATTAGTAGTTTTAATCTTTTCGGTGTGGTTGGCAAAATTTGTACTTCCACCATACATAGTTATGTTCGCTGAAAAATGTGTTCATCAAATGGACATGCATATATACCAAGTTTTATGGGTGGAGTGGATGTTTTATATGGCAATCCACTGGTACATACACGGGGGACATTTTCGCCATTTGTCAAAATGGTTGTGGCTACTCCAATAATGGATGCTGACTCATCAAAGTACTGCCACTTGGCACACGGAGCAAATGGATACCACGCACTAACAACTTTGTAGTGTTTTTCCGTGCTGCTACTCTGCTCGACATTGCAAATAATAAGAAGGTACCAGTGACGATTACAACGGTTTGGGCTCTGGACCAAATAGGCCGTCTGACCCAACGCATCATTGACGAGTTCAATTATGCAATGCGCTCGTGAGTCATGAGTTTGTTTTTGCTGCAGCTCACTTCATATGGGTCAAACACAGCTCATCTTAGGTCTAACTCAGCTAGCTCAGCACCAAGACCAGAATGCTATCAGACTCGGAGAGAACACCAAGACCAGCGGTCAAGTCCCGTCGTGGGCTTCGTTTTATTGCGGTTCCCAAACTTTGGATTGAAAACTTGGTAGGATTTTGCTTTCGTAAACAGTTTGCTCATTCAAAATCTGTACATCTTTATTGACCGGTAAAATTTTCAGCGAGAGTCTTTCACGCTCTGGAATGCCCCGGTGGATGTATGGTCGAGATATATGTGTCACAGGGATTAGAACAGCATCCCGTCACAGGGAATCCCATCCCCCTATATATCACTAGTGAAACGCTGCTAAAAGGCTTCGTTCACCTTGGGGAGATCCCATTACCAACAAGGCAATCATCTTCATCAGCTTTAGCTCCACTGATCACCGCCTGATCTGTCAATTAGATTGTACTATCCGTCTGAAATGGCCATCCAAGCCATAGAAGCCCACCGTGCAAATGCTGCCATCTCTAATGGTGCCGCGGTCTGCAAGAAGAACCTGGCAGAGTTCCTCAAGGACTTGAACCTCCCATTGGGTCTCCTCCCTCTCAACGAAGTGGAGGAGTTCGGATACAACAAAGACACAGGGTTCTTCTGGATCATTCAGAAAAAGAAGAGGGAGCACACCTTCAAGAAGATCAAGGAGACTGTGTCCTACGGCACCGAGGTCAGTGGCTTTGTCGAGGCCGGCAAGCTCAAGAGCTTGACGGGGGTAAAAGTGAAGCAGTTGTTCATCTGGCTCACTATCAATGAGGTGTACATTAGCAATACGACGTCCGATAAGATCACCTTCAAGATTGGCGCGGGACTGACTGAGAGCTTCCCGGTTTCTGCTTTTGATCTCGAAGCTTGATTGCAAATGTAAACAATTTTTTACGTTTGTTAGTTGCTTAATACGTGTACTAAATAAGTATTGTTTCCTTCTGTCAGATTCACTTGGTTGTCTACATTTCATTTTTTGTTATACTTCATGTGTGTATTCGTTCAAATCATTTCATTGAACTAAGATTGCAAAAAGAGGACTGATCAAGAACATTCATTCATTGATTATTATCGGTACAGTGATAGAGCAGACGACATGCATTTCTTTAGATAGCTTCTCTCTCTTTTGTATCACAATGTATTCCACGTTTGATCTCTCATATGACTATTATTCTCAAGGTCATGCCGTTGAAACGAAGTTTTTCCATGTTAGGTTCTCCTAAAGCCATCATCAAATGGGGATTTATATAGTCTATATTAATGAAAATTCAATGTTAAACATATCGCAAAATGAGAACAATTAGTTGTGCATACATTTCTTTGAAAGAGAAACTAGTTCTGAGATTAAAAAAAATGAACAAACTTGCACACAATCAAAATGAAAATATCTTGGGCTAAATGTCCTTAGCCCGGATGTTATGTTACCTTATATATAAGTTTAGTCGTTCCCAGATTCTTCCCCTAATGTGCAACTCCATATAGCTATCTTTCATTTCGTTGACTATACATATTTCATCTAGTAGGTATATGTTGACAGACACACAGATGTAATTTATTCATCAAAGAATATTAAAATTATCTAACATTTTCATCTCGATTACTACCATGACATGTCTATGTATCATGGTCCAAGTGTCACAAACCACCCTTCATCCTTTTCTTTATATATATTTGAACTACACAATGGGCTTTCATCAAGTACAACTTCAATGATTCTAATTGAATGCCGAATCAAATGATCCATCATCTAGAATGACAATTTACTTAATAAGTTATTATAAACCAAGCCACTTAGAATTAGTTTGCAACGTCAAACTTTTGTAATGTCTTATATCACACAATGTGTGACAGAAAATCCGGTTGCTTTCTAAATGGAAAGTTGATATATAACAGTGAACAAGTAAGAAAAGATTATTCAAAGACATCCAAAATATCTAGGTTTATTGTATTCAAATGTTATTAAAGCTAGTTAGGGAACATTAACTTAGGAAGACACTATCTATCCAAATGGACATATTGGTAGATTTTTTTACAGGGGCATGTCATGCCTCTTCTTCTTCTCCTTGGAATTGCTCATGTATCTCCTCTGAAGAAAAAATGAGGTTCAAACAAATTTCTACTTTCAAATGATTAATGACAAGATAATTTCTACTCCTCAAAATGATAGTCTTGTAATAATCCCAATGATTTAATGAGACAAATGAAGACATGTTCATCCTCTCTTGACTTTGCATGTCAAGGGAGGTTGTCTTTATGAAATTATTAATTGGCACTACAAAAATATTGTAAGGAGTGGGACCCGATAGTGGGCTCACTCAATGGTACAAACATAAGCCATGAAATAAATAAGTAGTGAAAAACATAACTATTTACAAAGTTACAAAATATTTCCATGCACATAACTCTCTCACCCTATGGGTGGTACATAAAATTAAAAGGTTACATCTATATACACATAAGCCCATATGCAGAGGGTAACAAGGCTATCTCAAATTATCCTTATATTCACCAACAAGATCACGATCATCCCGAGTCTCTATCCTGTAAAGTACCTAACCTAGGTGGAGGGAGCACTCAAGAAAAATGGGAAACAAAAGATTATGGGTCAGTAAAAGCTGAGAATGTACATTAGAAAATTAATTAGGGCCTTCCTATCAAAAAAGGGGGCCAATAAAGCTAGGTAAGTTCAATGAGAAGTTACAAGAGAAGGAATTTCCAAAAGAATGAGGCAATATAAGTAAAGCATTAAACAACGATTCTTGCCATAATAAATCAATAGTATCACAACAAATATTTACATGCAGATATATTGGACTAAAGTAACTATAATAGGGCCATGATACAACTGATTCATCATCCTAAGTAAAATGGGTGGAAAAGCACACCCTAGGCGGAACAGCACGCCTTTGTATATATATAAGGGTAGAAATGCATACCCTGGGTATAAACGCATACCCTCACTACTACAGAAATAGCATTCAGTGTCGCTTTTCTTGGCGCCGGTTATTAAGGAAAACCGACGCCTATCATATAAGGCGTCGGTTGTTTAAGCAAACTGACGTCTATATTCGAAGACCAACCAGACACGAGTACCGCTTTGTATTCAGCGTCGGTTGACAATAACAAACCGACGCCTAAAAGCTCCCGCAAAATCCAATTTTCGAGCGAAAAGAAAAAGTGTCACATACTGCGTCGGTTAATTAAATAGCCACCGACGCCTATGTGTGATGAAACTTTGTGCAAAAAGTGTCACTTTCAGCGTCGGTTATCTGTTGATAACCGACGCTGAAAGTAGTTCCCGCCAAACAATTTTGTGAAAATATCGTCCACTTAAGCATCGGTTGTTTGTCACAACCGACGCTAAAGTGGTTTAGGCGTCGGTTGTGACAAACAACCGACGCTATTGGTGAACTTTATATCCTGCGATCACCCGACTCTTCCCCTTTCTTCTGTTTCATCGCCTAAACTGCTCCCGCCGCAACCACCCCTCCGCTGTCGCCCGACCCTCCACTCCGCCGCACCCCTCCACGACAGTGCCGCCGCGCCTCCTTCTCCGGCGCCGCCTTCTCCTTTGGTGCCTCCACGCCGCCTTCTCCTCCGGTGCCTCCACGCCGCCGCCAGTGCCTCCAAGCCACCGCCGCCAGGCCGACAGAAGCTGCTTCTCCACCGTCGTCGCGCCGCCGCCAGGGTTTAGGGTTGCTAGCTGCTTCTCCGCCGCGCCGCCGGTTCGACCACAGCTCCTCTCCACCGCCGTCGCCCACTTTGTGCCGCCATCTGCAGACCACAGCTCCTCTCCAGACCGGTATGCCCTCTTCTTTGTCCATTATTGAGTTCATCACTCCCGCTTGCCTTATACTATAATAAGCTGCAACTAGTAGAAACCATTATACAATGCTGGGGCATGCCCTTTTCCCTATATGTTGGGTGAGGTCTGTGCCTAAGTCGGTCCATATTTAACTCCCCCACTGCCACAATAAGTTTTCCTCATATGTGAGGTAGTATGGGGACCCCATCATCAACAAGTTCAACTTATTCCTAGTTTTATTTTTTATCAAATAACAACAGAGTTTTTAAATCAGAGTTTCACCTTTTTATTAATGCATGACTATATCAAGTAAAACAGTGCCATCCACCTTTTTATTAAGTTTTCCTCATATATAGAGTATGATGTACTATGTAGTCTCCTTTATATTATGTGTGTTATTCATCAATTCTTTTGTGTAGTTTCCTTTTTACTTTGCATTTTTCTTGTTTAGCATTTTCCTTATTTATTGTAGTTATGAAATGTGACAACAAATTGTCTAAGAAAGGTGTTTGTGATGTTTTGGACTTTGCTCATAAAATTCTTCCTCCTAACAACACCCTTCCGAAAAATTGCCATGAGTGTAAGAAGATAATGACCAACATAGGGCTGAAATGTCAAAAGATTCACTCTTGCCCTAATGATTGTTTGTTGTATTATGCACATATTGTATAGGGTTTTAAAGTTGATAAACATGTACATGCGGAAATAGGGTTATTAAACCAATATTGGTTATAACATAGTATGATCTTAATCTGATCTGGATGTTCATAATAATGTAGTATGTTAAATATGATGATTAGGGATACATATAATGTCTAGTACACAAATATTAGATGATATTCAAGAAAACCCTAGTTTGATGAGCATGTTGTTAATCATGTTAATTATGTTTCTTCTATATATTCTGATGTCATTATATAATTATGTGATCCCAACATATTAAATTGAATTAGAATGATTTCATGAATTATAGGGTTTTAAATTTGATAAACATGTACATGCGGAAATAGGGTTATTAAACCAATGGTTATAACATATAATGTCTAGTAAAGATTCCTAGACCTTTTGTTTGAAACTATTGATTTCTTGATTTATTATTTAATAATGCTCTGTTGATTAGGATTAACCATGTTGTCTGTAGTTTATAGACATTTATTATATATAAGAATGACAACACATGTATTTGTTGGCCTAGAAACCCGTCCAAGATTTACTCATTAGGAGTAAATCTTGGATAGTCCCCGGTTTGGGACTGTTCTTGAACACCTAATCTCACTTAGGATGTAAGTGTATAATGTGTATTGGGTTTTCGAGAAAATTTCGGTAGCATTTCCCCGTTTGTTCTCTAAGTATATATGTACTTAGAGAACAGCGGGGAAATGCTGCCGAAATTTTCTTGAAAACCCAATACACATTATACACTTACTAGTGAGATTAGGTGTTCAAGGATGGGATAGGTGGTACATATTTATTATATATAAGAATGACATCAAATGTGTTTGTTGGCCTAGAAACCCATCCAAGATTGACTCATTAGGAGTAAATCTTAGATAGTCCCCGGTTTGGGACTGTTCTTGAACACCTAATCTCACTTAGGATGTAAGTGTATAATGTGTATTGGGTTTTCGAGAAAATTTCAGTAGCATTTCCCCATTTGTTCTCTAAGTATATATGTACTTAGAGAACAGCGGGGAAATGCTACCGAAATTTTCTTGAAAACCCAATACACATTATACACTTACTAGTGAGATTAGGTGTTCAAGGATGGGATAGGTGGTACACATTTATTATATATAAGAATGACATCACATTATACACTTAGGTAGGATGTAAGTGTATACCCTAATCTTTTCCTAATATATACTTGTTTCCTAATATATACTTGTTTTCTCTGATCATAGAATGGATAGATCATGGATGTCCATTCGTAATCGTTGCACCCCAGAGTTTATATCTGGTCTTGATCAGTTTATTAGATTTGCCGAGGAACATAGGAAAAAACCTACAGATAGGTTCTACTGTCCATGTAGGCATTGCGGTAACAACTTGAAAGTCAACACTGGTGAGGAAATCAAAAGTCATGTCATGTGCAACGGGATTGTACAAGGCTATACAGAATGGCATTGGCATGGAGAGATTTCAAAATCGAAACCAGTAGATGTCGATAGCAGTGCTTGGGTGGAAAAAGAAATTGCCTCCGATGACGTAAATGTGAATGAACCAGTTCCAGCAGACATCGTTGATGCGATGCTGGATAGTTGTAGGGTAGAGCACACCGATCCACCTCCTATCTTTAGAAACATTGTGCATGATGGTGAGATATCGTTATACACAGGCTGTGCTAAGTTTACGAAGCTTAGCGCTGTGTTGAGATTGTATAAGTTGAAAGCTAACAATAGATGGAGCGACAAAAGCTTCACTTCATTGTTGACTTTGTTGAAAGAAATGCTTCCTGAAGGAAACGAGCTGCCAATCTCAACATACCAGGTAAAGAAAATGTTGTGCCCAGTGGGAATGGAGGCCAAGAAGATACACGCATGCCCGAATGATTGTGTATTATTTCAAAAGGACTATGTAGATTTGAAAGATTGTCCAAAATGTGGTGCGTCACGGTATAAATTGATGACTTCGGGGGAGTCCAAAACTGGTTCTCCTGCCAAGGTGTTGTGGTATCTACCTATAATATCACGGTTTCAACGCTTGTTTGCAAATCCGAAAGATGCAAAGAATTTGAGGTGGCATGCAGATGTTAAGAAAAATAATGATGGGATCCTGCGACATGCGTATGATTCCCCACAGTGGAAGAAGATTGATCTATTGTACCCCAAATTTGGTGAAGAAGATAGGAATCTAAGACTTGGGCTTTGTACAGATGGGATGAATCCGTACGGGACATTGAGCAGCCAACATAGCACTTGGTCAGTCATGCTTGTTATATACAATCTTCCTCCCTGGATGTGTATGAAAAATAAGTACGTTATGTTGTCATTGTTGATATCGGGCCCTAAACAACCCGGAAATGATATCGATGTTTATCTTGAACCTTTGATTGATGACTTAAAGAAACTTTGGGCTGAAGGTGTGATGACCTATGATGCTTCAGCAAGAGAGACATTTCGTTTGCACGCTATGTTGTTTTGCACTATTAATGACTTCCAGCATATGGGAATTTGTCTGGATATAGTGTCAAAGGAGCTAAAGCGTGTCCTATATGTGAAGAAAATACTGATTCAATAAGACTAAAACATGGCGGCAAGACTGTATATCTTGGTCATCGAAGGTTTCTTTCAAAATTCCATCCGTATCGTAGGAAGCGCAAAGCATTCAATGGATGGAATGATGAACGGAGTGCACCTAAACCTATACCAGGGGATGTTGTTTATGAAAGAGTAAAATACATTGTCAATGAATTTGGTAAGAAATCACAATGTAGTATGGCCACACGGAGTGACAATTCTTCATTCAAGAAGAAGTCAATATTTTGGGATCTTCCTTATTGGAGTTCTTTAACAGTCAGGCATTGTATCGATGTAATGCACGTTGAGAAAAATGTCTGTGATAGCATCATTGGTACTCTGTTAAATATACCAGGTAAGACTAAAGATGGGATAAAATCCAGACTGGACCTACGTGAAATGGGAATAAGGTCAGAATTAACAGAATTACGTGAAATGGGTAGTAAAAGAACATACTTACCTCCCGCTTGTTACACGTTGTCTAGAAAGGAGAAGAAAACTTTTTGTGAATGCTTGGTAAATGTTAAGGTGCCACATGGTTACTCATCCAACATTCGTAGATTGGTATCAATGAAAGATCTGAAGTTCATAGGTCTTAAATCTCATGATTGTCACACTGTAATGCAACAAATATTGCCCGTGGCAATTCAATCTATATTTCCGAAGCATGTAAGGTTTGCAATTACCAGACTTTGTTTCTTTTTCAACAGTCTATGCAGCAAAGTTATTGACCCTGATACTCTCGATAATTTGCACAGAGAAGTGGTTGTTACCCTATGTCAGCTTGAGATGTATTTCCCTCCTTCGTTCTTTGATATTATGGTACATCTTGTTGTCCACTTGACTAGGGAAGTGAAAATGTTGGGACCAGTTTTCTTGCATTGGATGTATCCCTTTGAACGATACATGAGCATTTTTAAAGGTGATGTTCGAAACCGTTATCAGCCTGAAGGGAGTATTATTGAAGGTTATGTGGCGAGAGAGGTTATGGATTTTTGCAATGACTTTCTCAGTGGTAATGACACTCCTGATAATGACAAGAATATTGAGGAGGGCAAAGAATTTTGGGATCACGGGTGAAAGTAATCAGCCGTGAGTAGTTGGAACAAGCTCACTTGTATATTTTACACAATATGGACGAAGTGAGTGTTTATATCGAGGAACATACCAATTTCATAAAGAGACAACATCCTCGAGCAAGTTCAATGTGGCTTTCTAGAGAGCATAATAAGACTTTTACTAAGTGGTTTGAAGATAAAGTCTTACATCAACTATCTCAAACACCAAATGATATTACAGAAACTATCAAATGCCTCGCCTTTAAACCAAAACCGAATGATATGTCTTATGAAGGGTTTGACATTAATGGATTCACATATTACACAAAGCACCAAGATGATAAGAGTGTCGTCAAAAATAGTGGGGTCACTCTTCAAGCGTCGACTATGTACTTTGCAAGTGCAAAGGATAAGAGTCCACGTGAAGCTAAAATGTCATATTACGGTGTCATTGAGGACATTTGGGAGTTTGACTACATAGATTTCAAAATTCTGCTCTTTAAATGTAATTGGGTTGATAACACCAAAGGAGTTATAGTGAATGAATTGGGTTTCACTTTGGTGAACTTTGAAAAGATTGGCGAGAAGGGTGAACCATTCATATTGGCATCACAGGAGAAACAAATATTCTATATCGATGATCCTGCGAATGATAAATGGTTGGTTGTTCTTCATGGTAAAAGACAATTCATTGAAGATCCTATAGATGAAGAAGAGTACTATGATAAGTATCATGACTCCAGTCCATTCTCAGCTGGGTTGCCAACTCCACAAAATATTGAAGCTAATGATGACTTATATGTGCGCGGAGATCACAATGAATGATTGTTAATTGATAAAAGATCACAATTTTAGAGACATGTATGTTTATACAAATGCTAAATGTTTGCCTTTTTCTAGTTAATACAAATGCTAAATGTTTGCCTTTTTCTAGTTAAAACAAATGCTAAATGTTTGCCTTTTTAATGACATTTTCAGATGGCTGACCATGATGAGCATGATGTCCATGATGAGCATGAAGTCCATGATGAGCATGCTGTCCATGACGAGCATGGCGAGGATACCAATGTAAGTTCTAAAAACATATCATGTATTTCTATAAAATTCATTATCTTCTAGTTATGTCATATATCCTATATTTCTATATTGGTCTAATTCAGTGTGTTTATTTTTGTCAAAATTTAGGTTGATGATGCACATGTACCCACTGAAGCACTGGAGCAACTTGATGCGCAGCACCAAACACTTAACAAGAAAAGGGGCATCACTCTGTTGAAGAAGTTAATAGCGCTAAGTGGCAGTGGATCCAAATTGGTTGTGGAGTTTGATAATGGAGTAAATGCAATTGGAGTGAACCGCAATAATTTTGTAAACTATCTTGGGTGTACCACTCGGAGCCATTGTGGTGTTAAGTATGATAATTGGCATAAAGTTCCTCAGGGGAAAAAAGACTTGATATGGAAGGATTTATGCGTGAGTTATTATTATTTGCAATTCTATTTTGTAGATTACAAATTCTATTATTTGCAATTCTATTTTGGATACTAGTTAATAACATTTCTATTTTACAGAATCTGTTTGCATTGGATGAGAAGTTGCATCGTAAAAGTGTGATGCAACACGCTGGAAAGATGCTTAGGAATTATAGGACAAATCTGAACAAAGAATACATAAAAGAGGGTGATAAGAAGAAGAATTCAGCCCTTGAACAATGGAACTTCTTGGACAAAGAAGATTGGGACAATTTTGTTGCTTCAAGAAAATCTGAAGAATTCAAGGTATTAGGCGTCACTCCCAATTTAATTAATATACATTGTATTCACCTATTCAAGATTAACATTTAGTGCTACTAACCAAATCATTAATGTGCATACTAACTAGGCCCTCAGTGACGCACAAAAAGCAAGGCGTGCACTGAATGTGCATGACCACACTATGGGTCCAAAAGGCTATGCAAGCGTTTGCCAAATACTACAGGCGGAGTCTGCGGCTACTCAGGAGTCTTCTTCTACTGAGGAGTCTGCCACACCCATGCCTCACCATGATATCTGGATAGCTGGGAGGCAAAACAAGAAGGGTGAAATAAAGAAGCCTGTAACTGTTGAGGCGACTGCGAAAATGGTAAAATACAACTCTTAGAGCAATCGTTTGAATATTGATTATTTGTTAACTTACCAATTTCTATTGATGGTGATTAGCGGGAGCTGCACGAGCAGAGGAAACAAGGCACGTTCATCCCTCAGGGCACACAGGATGAATTGACAGTTGCTCTGGGTAACCCAGAGCATCCTGGACGTGTTAGGGGTGCAAGCGTTGGTGTGGGCATCAAAGCATTCTTTGGGCCATCCCAGCGCAAACCCAGAGCGGGACTTTCACAAGAAGAGGTAACATGTACTTTTTTTAGAATGTTGCTGCAAAAGGAAATTCAATAATAAGAAGCTAATGTTTCTTTTATCCATGTATAGGAGAATAAGAGAGTCGAGGATATAGTTGCTAAGAAGGTCAACGATGTAGTTGCTGAGAAGGTCAAGGAAGAATTGTTGCGGTGGCAGGCATCTCAGGCTTCCAATCAGCCTATGGCGACCCACTCTTCTCCTGATGTACAGACTACAAGTAATCATGTAGACCCACCGCCTAACACGTCTGCTGTAAGTATTGTTTATGACATTGTAGTTAGTCTTTTCAAGTTGTTATGTTTTCAAGATGATATGTATATATGTATAATATTCTTTACGTAAATTTGTAGGCATTGAAGCCATGCCGCTTAAGAATGAAAGACTACGTTGTTGCAGAGGCGCAGGCTTACCCGTCCCTTCCTGGGACAATGTTTCATGGGACTCCAATGCCACAGGGCTACGTTCGTGTGAGCCCGATACGTGTGTTACCCGATTGGAGAGAAGCTACATTGCCATATCCCCACCCGGATATTGATACACTTGCTGTTGCAGAAGGCGGGGTGATATTGTGGCCCAAAGCAGATGTCGTCTACACTACTGAAATTGTAAGATAAATTTACATTACTTTAAATTGTTAATGTGTATATATGAGGTCAACTGATCTGAAATTATATATACAGGTTAAAAAGAAGACAACCGGATCACCTAGGCCTCCACCTCCACTTCCCGCATTACCAAGTTGGGTTCCAACTGACCTAACATACCCGTTAGGTCCTGCTTGTAGGGGAATGGCATGTTGGCTACGGGCACATAATATACATTGCCCTAAAATTGTTTCTTTAGATGCAGATTATGCAGGACAATCATACGATAGCTCTTTATTTATACAAGATATTATTGAGTTGTTTATGTATGAGTGGTTGAATACATCAATGATAGAGACATGGATAACGTGAGATCTTATTTATACATCCATATACCTTGTGTAAGATCCGGTGAGCTGGTTTCTTATATATTAATGCATACGTAATACATGTTTTGCAGCTACTTAGTTGAAGATCATTGCAAACAATTTGCATTTGATCATGTGGGATTTTTGATTCCTTCATTGATTAGTTTGGTAGCTAAAGACCCTGATACTGTTCAACAATATTGTATAGATGCTTTTACAATTTTTGGTCAGCAAAAGAAGACGATAATAATAGCTCCATTCAATGTCAAGTAAGTTTACTTTATTTATAATTTGGACTTAAGAAAATTCCATTTTTATTGTGAATTTTGAGTTATTAATTGTTAACTTTTTACCTCTAGCGGTAGACATTGGGAGTTACTAGTTATTGTCCCCGGGACGTTCACTATTTATTATCTAGATCCCGCGGGAAGTACATTAAACACTAAAATTGGACACGTAATGAGAATGCCATTATTCTGGTGAGAAATATTTCATTTTTGTATATGTTAACATCTCTTATTACATTACTATTTACTTATGCAATTTACTGTGTTATATTAACATGTAGGGGTTTAGATGCATTCAAAAAGGCTGGAGGAACGGTCCCAAGGAAAAAGAACCAGCCAATAAATTGGCAGAACATACAAGTAAGTTCCCAACTCCAATGTATATATTATTGATGTGAATTGTGCTTAGTTGTATTATTTTGTATGTTTCAATTTATAGTGCGCTACACAAGACAATGGCTGGGCATGCGCATACTATGTGATGCGATTTATGCAGATGATTATCCGATATGCCGCATTGGACATCGATACCATACATGAGGTATTATATATAGTCTCATTAGTTAGTATGAAATATATCAATCTTATTTTTATATTATTACTTATATATATACATCATTCTCTTTGCAGGTATTTAAAACTGACAACACTACAGGTAAATGATTAAAAAATATGCATGCTCCATATACGATGGAAGCATTAAATGAAATAAGAGAAGAATGGGCAAAAGCCATACAAGCAGTGGCAACTGTAAGATATAATTGGGATGTTGATAGCGATAATGAATGATACTTTGTAAATGAATATTTCTGAATGTTAATACATATATTTGAATGTTTCTATATGTGTGAATGTGAGAATTGAATTGATGTCCGAATGTATCTACTTGTGTGAATTATTTTTTGTGAATTTTGCAGGTTTGTGGCCTGTTTTTAGGCTGATATCAATGGATGTCGTAAACCTGCAGTTCAGAAAACTGAACTACAGGTTCTCATCCTGCTGACCAGCCACAGCAGGCCTGCAAACTGATATGAAAAAAAAAATAGATATAGGCGTCGGTTATTTACAGAAAACCGTCAGTAAAGACCTACAGCGTCGGTTATTGGATAAAAACCGACGCCTAATAGTACAAACAACCCGACCGTGCAGGATAGCACGGCCGTGGTGGAAAAGGCGTCAGTTATTCATATAAAACAGACGCCTATAGTACTAAACACAGCCGTGCAGGGAAGAACGGTCGTGTCATCTTGAAGTATAGGCGTCGGTCTTTTAGTAGATAACCGACGCAGAATGTGTCCTAGATGACGCCGTTTTCTGTGGCGTGAACCCTTTTGGCGTCGGTTATCTACTAAAAGACCGACGCCTATATGTTAAATAGGCGTCGGTTAAAAAACCGACGCCGAAGTGTTCGACCTTTAGCGGCGCCCACATAGGCGTCGCTCAGAAACCGACGCCAAAGGGGGTTAAACAACCGACGCCAAAGGCTGTTTCTGTAGTAGTGCCTAATGGTAACACATAAGCGTCTATGATAGTCAGACTAGTCAAATTATCAAACATGCATAAATAGAGTGGCAAGATACATATTTCACAAACATATGTGGCATGATTTAAGCACAATAGCAAGTGGGGTCATTGACCCAATTCAACATGATAATAGTAATTTCAGAAGAATAACAATAAGCCCAATTGAGAGTATATGGTTTGTCCAACAAATGGAACAAGAGAAAGTATTGCAAAAGTTTCCTTATTATGGGAAAATTTACTCATATAAATGCCCAGTTATAAATAGGGAGGAGTATGTACCTGATCTTCAATACCAACCCCATCTCTATGGATGAACTTCAAAGTTAGTCCTTCTCAACCTAGAAGTGTATTGTACACACATTAGTATACCATCTCTGGTTCATAATTAAGACCATAACTAGACATAGTATTGTTTTTCTAGTCTCAAAATTAGGGTTTAGGATTACTCATGTGTTTCATTGTTACTTATGGCTATATATTGATTTTTTTAGTTATTTCTTGACAATATTCTTGATTAAGAGTTGAGTTTCTTTCTCTAATAACCATTTATATTTGCCAATGGTCATATTCTTTTTCTAACATCATTATTAGTATGCATTTTATAACGTGTACACATTTTATTATCTACTTCTTAAGTAGGTGGTAAATATAAGTATGCACCATATTGGTAGTATGATTATAGTAGATTTTTGTATGGTCCACTAGCATGTTATCTAAAGTGGATTTTTTTAAAAGAAACAATATATCGACATATATGATCATAAAAGTGTGTCGTCATCAAAATTGTTTCTCTTTACACCCCCACTGATTACTAAAAGGACCAACGTAGATCAAGTAGTTCCAAGTATCGTCAAATAAACATGTGAATCTAGGGATTTTAGTTCATATATGGCAATATTAAGGTGATGTATCAACAAGGTTATATTTTTATTATCATGTCCATGATTACATCTAACATCTTGTCTTCATTATTTAATCATACATATGATATATGTGTGATAGATATTTCTTTTTATGATAATTACAAATCTATTGGTTACTAGTAAAAGGACTCTATTATGCATAACCACAAGATGAGTATTGGGTAGTTGATCAAAAGGTCTACATTATTATTTTAAACTAGCTTTATATCATTAAGCTTGATTACCATCCAGTCTATCTTCGATGTAATATATAATATACAAAAATACATATTCCAGGTTAATTGGTGTTAGCAAATAGGAATTTTCCATGTATACCTATGTATCGAGATGTATAGACTAATTTGATGGAGTGGATTGATAAGCTACTCGAATGGCTTTCATCATAGTCTTTCCTTTATCTGATATGATTTGAATCAGAGGTGGTGTTAGTCCTACTGTTGAATGTGGATAAAAAAATATAGGACATGGAAGTTTACCTGCTCACCAACATGGATTGAACTGGTCTTCCACGATAATTTTATGAATGGATTTTAGATGTTAAGGTTGGTATGAATCTCATTCATAGAGTCACTGGGTAAGGAGATGTCCAATTCTTGGGGGCCTGGAGTCCATGTTGTCAATGGCTATGTTCGGGTGCTACTGTTCCCATACGCCATGGTTGCTGGTGCAAGGAGGGTGAGTGACAATGACCATGGTTCTGCACTTCCCAAGGTTGGTCGAGAGACCATGAATTTGTAGTGGTGTTGGCGTGCCTCGTGTATGGTGAGAAGAAACCTGAGGGGAAGGTGGTGTTTATGCAGGTTGAGTTGTAGGTGGTTGGTAGTTGTCGTAGCAGTTGGCGTCCGTGGTCACAATGCTGACGACAGAGGGGAAAATGGTTCCTTATCCAGCGCTATCGTGATGAAGAAAGGTGGTGAGGGGTCAGAGACGATGAGGGAGTCGGATGGGCATCAAGCAAAAACTTTAGATCTGCAGTCTAATCCTACTGGATCAGGGAGTGAGATCGGTAGCATGTTACAAGAAGGCATGATGCACCACGATAGATCTGTGATGCTTGATGGAGGTAGGGAGGTCCTCTAGCAGTCCATGATGATAGGTATGTGGTGGTCAACGATGATGAGGGAGTCTGATGGTGTCAAGATGGCTTCAAGTTTGTCGAGGTGAAGGTGCGCAGGCTGGAAAGACCAAGCATGGGCAGTCGACGTCGGATCTGGTGGTGTTTTCAAATTGCAGACAGTGTCGTGATTCCTGTTATAGGTCTATCCATCACACAGATGGAGGGGCGTCTGCGACATGCTATTGTTGGCAGGCAGCGTCATGATCAAGTTAGGAATCTATGTGGTGGGGAGGCAACTAGGGTGACGGTGGTGGCTATGTAGACCATCACGATGGTCTGCCATTGGTCGGGGCAAGGGGAGAGGCAGCCTGGTAGTCGACTGCAAACGCCGACCAAGATACCTAATGTTGGCAGCACTGAGATGGAGAAGGTTGGGCACAAGAGCAGACAGAGCCTTCGGTGTCTAGGAAAACTATGGGAGCCTGAAGATGCTCGGTAGGGTATGATTCCAGTAGGTGGTGTCGATGTTACTGTTAGGATGTAATTCTGTCAAGTGGCGTCGATGTTGTTGTTGGTGGAGAGCTTTGAGATGGTGGCTACCGAAGCTTCGTCGCTAGGAGGTGACGCCGATACAGAAGTGAGAGTCATGTTGGATGGAAAGAGAAGGGTGGTGGAAGACCATGATGGTGTTGGTGACGGTGGTATCATAGAAGGGATTAATGGTGGTGTGTCTAAGTAGAGAATAGGGAGGGGCACAGGTTGAAGAAGAAGAGGATATGTTAACGACAGTCTCTTGTGAACCTGAATAGGTGCCTGGGAGAGTACCTATCCGCTATGATTTGATGGCTAGTTTGTGGATGACAAAGGAGAAGAGGAAAAGAGGTGGTCGACACCGTGTTTATTATGCATGAACGGACAACCATTTGAGGCCCTGGTCTCAGCGTCGCGTGATCACTACAAATAGGGAACAGGAAAGATGACCGCAACCTTCAATAGCTAGGGCACCGTTTGTGGTTTCAATCAGATTAATGTAGATGCTAGCGGTAGTAGATGAGCATATACAAGAGATTGGTTGTTTAATAGAACATAATAACGTAGCCAATGTGATAGTCAAACAAGGCAATTAAAGCCTAATTTAACTTAGGCCCTTTCATTTCTCTTAAATTGGGGGAATAAATAACATTCAATTGATCTAAGACTTGACATGTAGGATAATTATGATATGAGGAACCCAATTCTAATGTTAATTTTAACATTTTGAGAAATTTAGTATTTTCTTTCTTTACATGTAAGTTAAGTACTTAATTGATGTCTTAAATGTATTTCTTTAGTTATTGAAACATTAATTTATATTTATAACATTACTTTTATTAATTAAACTTAGATTTGTTTTATATTATCACATCAGATTTCAAATCAATCAATTGGTGGTTTAGAATCATTGATTCTACAGTGAACTTATTTGATTATTTTATTCTAAAAATGTTAAAATAACAATATTTATGCATTTATGATATTGTTTGGTTCCTAATTTTACCTAATTGAAGGCCAAATAACTTAATACTCATAAAACTAAGGATGGAACCAAGGAAAGGGGAATTAAATTATATATTCATATTTGAGTATGTTACAACACTCCACCCCTTAAAGAGGATTTCATCCCCGAAATCCACCCAGTCATACCTTAGAGTGCCATTATGGATAACATCAATCGTTTGGCCTCTCTCAATCTAGAAACTTAGCAAATATGATGAGTACAACTTTTTGGTTTTCCAACTAATGCCCAATTATCCATCTTAGCAAGGTTTAGTCATCCTAATAGGGGTAATTGTAGTTGTGACTTTTTTTATGATTTACCTAAAAGTACCCTAACACATTCGTCATTAAGTTTAGACATTCCTAAAGTCAAATTACTCTCTTGACACTAAGGTGCAAGACTCCACCCTTTAACAAGATTAATATATCAGAAACCTACAACTTAAAGGGTTAGAAAGGGTAGATTGACTAAGTCATACAATTCCAAAATTCTTACTCTTTCTCTGATCTTAGGTCTAGGGTTTCATGGTTAGCCTAGCTAGTTAAGGGTGTCTTGCTAAGGGGTTTCTTACTAATTCAAACTTTATGAAGTGGAAACTTGGTTCATGAATCCCTCGATGAAATGCATAAAACTTTTTCTTTTGGTATACATATAGTATAATAACCAATATATGTTTGACGATGAAAACTCTTGTGATGTGAAGCTGAAAAATTGGTGCTAAAATCAATTTGAGAACTAAGTCGACCACTTTCTACCACATACAACATATACTATCACCCTAACATCAGTTCATATTCGCAAAGGAGGCTTCTCTACTCTCCTCATCAATGAATACAACAAGCATACTCAATTTTTAGATTAGGGGAGATACATGTTTCTCCTAGGGTTCAATTAGCTTCTAGTAAATCTTACTAGGCACAATCTCCATTATCCCACCATTATCTTAATTGTGAATTAGTAAATCACATCCCAAAACATCATTAATATATACAAGATCAGATAACCATAATAAGAATAAATTAGAGTCTCTACTTTCCTAGTTGGTTTACATCCATGGTGTCATTTCAAGCCATGGTGAACTAGATAATCAAAATGCTCCTCATCTCACATAGTAGGTAAACAAATTATATAGTGGAAATGAGAGAGTGGTCAACTTTTTAAGGATAAGCCCTATATGTACCGACCTCCCATAACCTAGGTGTAGGTGTACATCCAAAGTTTCAAGAAAAAGAGTATCCACTATAGCTTCCAAACATGATGGTGCCTCTATGTCCTCGAGGAAAAATAATATGGCACAAAGTTTTATTGTGTGATCCAACTACTTGATCATTCCTTTATAGGACAAGGGAGATAAGCATCATTCCCACCTTATGGGTATGTGAGGAATGGAAACCCAAAGTTAGTTACTTGAAACCTATATCTTCCTTCAACAAATCCTCATTTATGATGTATAATAAGTTCATCTAGGATAGTATCCAACCCTTGGATGGCGAGTCTCAAGCAAAGCTATGTTGAGATAACTCTATATTGTAGGCAAGACAAGCCTAAACTTAAGGATCTAGTTCATACCATCATGTACTATTATAGAACATCTAAAAAATTAAAATTCGTGTCAATATTCTAAGTTTGTATCCATGCATGCTTATTCCACATAATTCATGTATCGTAGACATGCTAGAAAACAACAAAAGCAAAAAGTGTAATGACTTGTACTAGGGTTACACAATTATGTGAGTTCAAGTCAACCTACTCTTTATAGTAGATTAATTGTCCTCCCCTAAGGCAGGAGGCATAGGCTACTTCCTTGAAGAGTCAACCTTTACATTTAGAAATCTTTACCTATAAAGGGAGTGTACCACTGATAAGAGTTTACCCAAAACTAAGTCAACGGTATAGACTGTTTGGGGTGAATATCACCAAGTTGGATGGGGTTGAAACCCTAATTGGTAAACATGACTCAGGTTTAGATATGAAAACAACCTCTAAAGGGTCATCTACCTACTAAGTAACAATATAGGATAACTTGAAATAGTCTAGTTACCGACTACTTAGGATTTGATACCATTATGTAAGGAGTGGGACCCAATAGTGGGCCCACTCAACGGAAAACATAACTATTTAGAAAGCTACAAAATATCTCCATGTACATAACTTTCTCACCCTATGAGTGGTACATAAAATTAAAAGGTTACATCTATATACACATAAGTCCATATGCATAGGGTAACATGGCTATCTCAAGTTGTCCTTATGTTCACCAACAAGCTCACGATCATCCTGACTCTCTATCCTATAAAGTACCTACACCTGGGTGAAGGGAACACCCAAGAAAAATTGGAAACAAAAGAGTATGGCTCAACAACAACTGAGTATGTAAATTAGAAAATTAACTAGGGCATTATCTATTAAAAAAGTAAAGTAAAATGTTCCCATAAAAAGGGGGGCCATTAAAGCTAGGTAAATTCAATGAGAAGTTACAAGAGAAGGAATTTCCAAAAGAATGAGGCAATATAAGTAAAGCATTAAACAACGATTCTTGCCATAATAAATCAATAGTATCACAACAAATATTTGCATGCAGATATATTGGACTAAAGTAACTATAGTATGGCCATGATACCACTGAGTCATTGGCCTAAGTAAAATGGGTGGAAAAGCACACCCTAGGCAGAACAACACGCCTCTGTATATATAAGGGTAGAAATGCATACCTTAGGTAGAAACACATACCCTAATGGTAATGCATAAGAGTTTATGATAGTTAGACTAGTAGAATTAACATGCATACATTGAGTGGAAAGATACATATTTCACAAACATACATTTCATGATTTAAGAACAATAGGAAGTGGGGTCATTGAACCAATTCAACATGTTAATGATAATTCCATAAGAATAACAATAAGTCCAATTGAAAGTATATGGTTTGTCCAACAAATGTAACAAGAGAAAGTATTGCAAAAATTGCCTTATTATGGGAAAATTTAGTCATATAAATGCCCAATTACAAATAGGGAGGAGTACATACCTAATCTTCAAAACCAACCCTATCTGTATGGATGAACTCCAAAGTTAGTCCTTCTCAACCTAGAAGCGTATTGTACACACATTAGTATACCATCTCTGGTTCATAATTGAGACCATAATAGACCCATTATTGTTTTTCTAGTCTCAAAATTAGGGTTTAGGAGTACTCATGTGTGTCATTGTCACTTATGTCTATATATTGATATTTTTAGTTATTTCTTCTCAATATTCTTGATTAAGAGTTGAGTTTCTTTATCAAATAACCATTTCTATTTGCCAATGGTCATATTCTTTTCTAACATCATTATTAGTATGCATTTTATAATGTGTACACATTTTATTATCTACTTCTTAAATAGGTGGTAAATACAAGTATGCACCATATTGGTAGTACGATTATAGCAGATTTTTGTATGGTCCACTATCATGTTATCTAAAGTGGATTTTTTTTAAAGAAACCATATATACACATATATGATCATAAAAGTGTGTCGTCATAAAAGTTGTTTTTCTTTTACACCCCCATTGATTACTAAAAGGACCAACATAGATAAAGTAGTTCTAAGTATCATCAAATAAACATGTGAATCTAGGTTTTTTAGTTCATATATGGCAATATTAAGGTGATGTATCAACAAGGTTATATTTTTATTATAATGTCGATGATTTCATCTAACATTTTGTCTTCTTTATTTAATCATACATATGATATATATGTGATATCTATTTCTTTAAATGATAAATACAAATTAATTGGTTACTAGTAAAAGAACTCTATTATGCATAACCACAAGATGAGTATTGTGTAGTTGATCAAAAGGTCTAAATTATTATCTTATACTAGCTTTATATCATTAAGCTTGATTATCATACAGTCTATCTTCGATGTAATATATAATATACAAAGATACATATTCTAGGTTAATTGGTGTTAACAAATAGGCATTTTCCATGTATACATATGTATCGAGATGTGTAGACTAATTTGATGGAGTGGATTGATCAGTGACTCAAATGGATTTCATAATAGTCTTTCATTTATCTTATATGATTTGATTCAGAGGTGGCGTTAGTCCTACAGTTGAATGTGAATCTAAAATGCATTACATGGAATTTTACCTACTCACCAACATGGAATGAACTAGTCTTCCATGATGATTTTATGAATGGATTGTAGATGTTGAGGTAGGTATGAATCTCATTCATGGAGTCAGTGGGCAAGGAGATGTCCAATTCTTGGGGTCTTGGAGTCCACGTTGTCAGCGGCTATGTCTGGGTGCTACTGTTTCCATGCTACCATGGTTACTGGTGCAAGGAGGGTGAGTGACAATGGCCATGGTTCTACAATGCCCAAGGTTGGCCAAAAGACCATGAACTCATGGTGTGCTAGAGTACGTTGTGTATGGTGAGAAGAAACCATAGGGGAAGGTGAAGTTAATGCAGGTTGAGTTGTAGGTGGTTGGTAGTTGCTGTAGAAGTTGGTGGCCATGGTCACTATGTTGATGATAGAGGGGAAACTGGTTCCCTGCCCAACGTTGTCGATATGAAGAATGGTGGTGAGGGTTTAGAGACAATGAGGGAGTCAGATGGGCGTCAAGCAAAAACTTCAGACCTGCGGTCTAATCCTATTGGCTCAGGGAGTGAGATCGGCAGTCTGTTGCAAGAAGGCAGGATGCACCACGGTAGATATGTGATGCTTGATGGAGGCGGGGAGGTCCTCCAACGGTCCATGATGATAGGTATGTGGTGGTTGGCAATGATGAAGGAGTCTGATGGTGTTGATATGGTTGCAAGTTTGCTGAGGTGAGGGTGCGTAGGTTAGCAAGACCAAGCATGGACAGTCAATGTCTGGTCTGGTGGTGGTGTTGAATTACAGACTGCATCGTCGCTGGTGTTGTGGTGTTTGTTGCATGTCTATCCATCACACAGATGGAGGGGCGTCTACGATAGGGTGTTGCTGGCAGGAAGCATCGGGATCAGGTCGGGAATCTGTGTGGTGGTGAGGCGACCGGGGTAATGGTGGTGGCTATGTAGATCACGATGGTCTACCGTTAGTCAGGGAAAGGGGAGAGAAGGTCTGGCAGTTGGCTACTAAATCCAACCAAGGTACTTGATGTTGGCGGCAATGAGATGGAGAAGGTTGGGTGCAAGGGCATAGAAAGTCGTCAGTGGCTAGGAAAACTTTGCGAGCTTTAAGATGCTCGATAGGGCATGATTCCAATAGGTGGCGTCGATGTTGCTATTAGGGTGTGATTTCGACAGGTGGTGTCGATGTTGTTGTTGGTGGAGAGGTCCCAGACAATGGCTGCTGAAGCTTTGTCACAGGAGGCGACGCTGATATAGAAGTGAGGATCATGCTAGATGGAAAGAGAAGGGTGATGGTAGACCATGATGGTGTTGGTGATGTTGGTACCATAGATGGGATTGATGGTGGTGCGTCTGAGTAGAGAATAGGGAGGGGCATAGGTCGAAGATGCAGAGGAGATGTTGACGACAGTCTCTTATGAACCTGAATAGGCACCTAGGAGAGAACATGTCGGCTAGGGTTTGATGGGTGGTTTTTGGATGATGAAGGAGAAGAGGCGGTCGACACCACGTTTGTTATGCATGAACGGCCCACCATTTGAGGTCTTGGCCTCATCTCCATGTGATCACTACAGATAGGGAAAAGGAAAGATGACAGCAACCTTCAATGGCTTTGGCACTGTTTGTAGTTTTAGATGGATTAAGGCAGATGCTAGTGTTACTAGAGAGCATATACAAGAGCTTGGTTGATTAATAGAACATAATAACTTAGCCATTTAATTTGATAGTCAAACAAGGCAATTAAAGCCTAATTTAACTGAGGCCCTTTCATTTCTCTTAAATTGGGGGAATAAAAAACATTCAATTTATCTAAGACTTCACATGTAGGATAATTAGGATATGAGGAACCCAATTTTAGTGTTAATTTAACATTTTGAAAATGTTTAGTATTTTCTTTCTTTACATGTAATTTAAGTAATTAATTGATGTCTTAAATGTATTTCTTTAGTTATTGAAACATTAATTTATATTTCTAACATTACTTTTATCAATGAAACTTAGATTTGTTTTAGATTATTACATCAGATTTCAAACCAATCAATTGGTGGCTTAAAATAATTGATCCTACAGTGAACTTATTTGGTTATTTTATTATGGAAATGTTCAAATAACAATATTTAACATTTATGATATTATTTGGTTCCTAATTTTACCTAATTTAAGGCCAAATAACTTGATACTCATAAAAATAAGGATGGAACCAAGGAAAGGGAAATTAAATTACATATTAATATTTGAGTATGTTACAAAGATCCCCCTTTTAGTCGGGGGTTTTAACATCTTTTTAACAATGTAAGAAATGTGCATAAAATTTATCAAATAAATATATTCAATAGAAATTGCTCTTCCATTAAAATTTTCTTATGACTTAACATTTTTCTATAGAAATTTTGTTGAGGTAATTAATAGAGATATATTGATTTATCAAAAATCAACTCAACAAATAAGTAGAATGCTCATTCGCTACTGAACTTTTTATAAGCCAATATTGACATGGATTTTAGATAACGTAGTAATTTCATTTTCTAATAATGGAATTCTTGATGGGTATAAATGAATAAAATCTATTATAATTGGATTATTTATGTTCACATGGGCCCAATTTCCTAGTCTTCCTATAGATTTGACAAAAAGAAAACCTCCCCATGTATGGTGCCTCCAAAAATGTAACTATGTTTCCATTGAGATATTTTTATGATATATTGATTGCACATATATGGCATGATTATATCCTTAAATCATGTCAAATGGTATTCATAAATTTTTATATTTGTTGTGTCTAATTAATTGTACACTCAAAGCATCCAAACACGTCATGCAAACATTATCATATCAATTATAGAAAAGAGTTGTGAGGAGCTCATAGAGTTTCTCAAGGACTTGCAACACCCTTGGGCATGATCCCTATACATGGGCTAGAGGAATATATATAAATTAAGAACTAGGGTTCTATTAGATTATCTAGAAAATCTAGAGGAATACCAAGATTGTAGAGTATGGAACAATGGTCTACTTCCTATAGGAATTCAATCTTGAACATGTGACAAGCATAAAAGTGAAGTTTCCATTTGGTTCTTTGACATTTGAGGTGTACATTAATGATGATATATTGGATAATTTCACAAAAAATATTTTTACAATGTTGGCATGCAAATTTCTAGTTTCATTGATTAATATAAAGGAATTGAAGAGGTTGAAGTGATACACAAATATATCATTCTCAATATATAAATCTCTCATTCTATTCATTCTCATGTATGACTGTACTCACATAAGCGGTTCTATGTATGTTTTTTTTCTTATTATTATAGTTACATATATCAATATCACAAGGACTAGAAAGATAACTATTCACATCTACTTTTGTCTTACTCCTGTATTTGTCAATATCTTGGATTATTTCATTTAGCCATAAGAAAAAAATTTGAGTTAAAAACCCAAACTAATAAATGGAGATGTTTTGGTTAAAAGTATGAAATTTGGATGATAAGATTTATCTATCTAAGCATTCTACATCCATGTCATCTCCCCACAAAAAATATAATCCAAGAATTTGACAAATATTTTTATGATTATGTGAAATTGTTGTACTCCCTTATTCATAATGGATAGGATTTAATTTTGATTCTAGAGTTGAATTGTTTTCTAAAATCACTCTTTTTACCTGGAAAGAGAAATTCATCAAAATACATAAAGGTAACTTCCACATGTAGATAATTTTAAATTAAGCTGCTTTAGGGAAGTTGTGAAATTTGAGTATGTTGGTATTAAGTTTATCTAAAATCATGTTGAACACAACCAATATAAGTCATAGGGAAATGAAAGATAGAATTGAGTTCATTCAAGAAATGTGAATTTGCATGGGTTCATGTGCAACCCGTGTTATAATGTAACTAAAAATTAAAATATGACATAATGCCATACTAATTAAGTTCATCAAAAAATGGAATAGCGTAATTCAAAATTGTTCATAATAACTGAAAATCAAAAAATAAGCGAGTGTAGAAACATGAACACTATTTAGAACTAATTATAATACAACATTGTAGAATATGTAAAATGTGTGATACTAATTATGGGTTATTTAATTCATAATTAAAGGTGATAACATAAATATATTTCCTATAGAAATATATTTAGATCCACTTGGATATATTTATGTTATTACTAAAACAACACAACATAATAAAATTTAGAAAATAAATAAATTACATAAATATATTATTTTATACATATAAATTATAAATTTAAGTTTCCACTTTTATTGCCAAAGTTTTATTTACTCTATGCATAACTATTCACATGCAAGAGTGGGATAAAATTGAAGCCCTATCAATTGAAGAAATATTATAGGTTAGGATAGGTGAGGTTCTACAACATTAGTAGTGGAGACCTTATACTATAGAATTAAATTTTATAAGAAGGCGTATAGGAGTTGTATGCTATAATATTGTATGTATGGAAAATGAAGAAATGTTCATTAGTTTGTTTGTTTAATTACAAAAACCCCCCTTCTTATATGTATGAAAAGGTGATACTTACATACTTGTGACTCAAACATGCTTGGGACTCAAACATGCTTGAAACTCAAGCATGATAGTGACTAAAGCATGCTTGTGATTTAAACATGTTTGGGACTCAAACATGCTTGGTATTCAAGAAAATCATATGGGCTAGCACACTTAGAACCATTTACATAATGAAATAAATTATGAGTAACATATAACACATGCCCTCAAGTCATCTTGCAAATATACATACTAGAATAAAAAGATAAAACCACACCCATACACTAAGATTATCCCCCCTTAATATTACAACCAAAAAATCAAATACTGCATCCTTGAATATATATTTAGAATTATAAAATTAATCTTTGAGTAGAAAATGTGGGAGAAAGTATAACGTTAGTAGAAACAATTGACTTTGCAACTCTCCTCTTTAGGTAGATAACTTCGAGCATATCACAAGAAGGTTACAGGAGCTTCCCGATAAAAAGGTGTCATTTAGAGCATATCACAGTAAGTCAAAGCAAGTGGCATCACATCAATATCTAGCATTGTTAAAAGGTCCATGGAGTGTTGGATCATGAGTAATAGTCAATGTGAAAATTCATTGACAAACCAAAGATTGTTGGAGAACATGAAAAGTACTTATCAATGTGCACAAGCACAGATAAGAGAGAGAGTAGTAGAGACATAGTTGGAATGAGTCTCAATCGCTAGCATCATCAAGTAGTCCAAAGAGTGATGGGTTACAAGTTGGTTCAGAGAGTGTTGGGTCACAAGTAAGTACAACATGCACAAGCACATAAAAGAGAGAGAATATATGCAACATAGTCAGAATGAACAACCTCTTGTGCAAATTGATGAATGCTTATTCATCCTAGTTTTAGTTGATTTTTATATTGTTTTGCATTCATTTCCATCATTTTACTATAGAATTAGTTGGCATCTAGGCTTTCTTAATTTTGTAATAATTTGTAGGATGTTGATCTAATTATTTGGTTTTGATGTCAGGCTCGAGCCTCATATCATGTGCACCAACATAGGAGGAAATGGTTCTGCTAGCTAATTAGAAGTTTTTTAAATAGATACACAAGAATTTCAATTATGCAAATCTTCATTGGGCCACATTTCACTAGTTAGAAGCTTCATCAGTGCAAGACATCAACCATATGAAAATAGCCCCCCATGTGGGTTTGTATCTTCAAGTAATCTCATCAACCTGTTCACTCGCATTTTCTGTCATACCATCGAGAAGTTGTTGCATATAGGCCATTGATACCCGAACTCCCTTGATGAGAAGTCTTGCATTCATGACAAACAATTATTCTGCCTTTTTTCGATTGACCTCTAACAAAATCCAAGAGGGGACCCTACATTTCAATAGACCCACCTCTGAAGCCTAGTCTCTCCACACTGATGGTCAATCAGATCATCACCTCCAAAAGTCAGGCAGATTTAACCTCCAATGGGTGCTTGACACCCAACCTCTAACAAAACTTCTTCTCCCCAACACTGATAGGAATTTGAATGGTCACCTTTGCCTACAACCTGTTGTTATCCCTTCACCTTCATGGTGGTCAAGGAATAACTACAAGAAGTTGAGAAGGGTTCCAATGTGACACACTCATCACACAAAGTGAGATTACTCAAAACAAAATGTAGAATTAATACTAATCAACCAGGTTACCAAAAAACATAGGAAATTAAAAGCAAATTCACATAAGCACAGAAGTTAGAACTTATCACATCTGAGTCCACAAAATCCACTTGTATTACATATCTCGTATATCAAAATAGCATTACATGATATTGTTCACTGGCTCACTGGCCACAACCTGTTACAAGAGGTAACATGTTCACATACATACATGCCATATTCAGTGCAACAATGGCATATAGCCAAAAACCTTGTATCGATATATAAACCATGAAAACCTCCCCAAGGACCTGAGAGTACAATTACAACACATAGGACTCTACTACAAAATACTAGCAACATGTCCAACCTTTCAACATATATTTCTCCTCTTACTGCTCAGCCTCAACTGCACAATCTCTAAGTTGTTATGCACAACCACCTAAAAGATGTGGAAACCCACGAGGTAAGACAAAATGTCCCAATGAGAGATATAACTCTTCGCCAACGTCTATTATAAGCATAGGTAAACTTAAAGAAAATAGATAACATTATAATCAGGTTGAGTAGATTCAACTAAATGATATATATTAAATTGATAATATAGATTAAGTAAATTCGGCAGTTACCATAGAGTAGTAGAACAATTTAAACTTTAAGAAGGAATATGAAGAACATGTATAACATTTGATTTCTCTTACCGCATTATAATTCAAGAAATAAGTACCAAGATAAGGAAAGAGTCATCTAATGTGAATTGTATTTGACCCTCAACAAATATTATACATTGTTGTATTACGTCATTATGCCCTGACGATTTGAGGTGTACCACTCACATCCAACCTACCATGCGAAGTTGAAATTAGTGCCATACAAGATCAATGGAAGAGCCAAAATCCATGATCTTCTATTGCACTATTCGGTCAGTTTGAGTTTGCACTGCAGTGATATATAGTCAAACTACAAAGACAGCAACATATAGTCAAGGCTATAGTCCTGTAAAGATAGAAACTCATAGTAAAAGATATGATCTTGTTGAGACAACAAACCATAGTCAAAGCTATGCTCCAGTAAAAACCTAGCCCACCTTGGTATAGGTCGCGATGCTAGAAATTAGGGTATATAACCTAATTACTAAGGTACAACTACAATTGTACTCTATCACATCATATCACATGCTCATCACCCAGACCCGAGCGTAGTCATCCTCGAAACACTTGAGGTTAAGATGTCAAGGACACATAGTCACTTGCACCTTGCATTCTCAATAGTATGCACTCCGAGTTTCCCTTGGGAATAGTCGTTTCACCATCCAACAAAGTACTGACACTGAAGATGGATCTATGGCACATGGAAGCTACATGATCAGGGTTTCACTTGATTAATTAGTCCAATTGAGTATCTTTCAGCATCAATCAAGTTACAATGTATAAACCATAAACAAACTCTACAAGGATAAGGGGACAGTACAACTCACGTAGATATAAAATGTATGAAGTGTAGATTTGTCACAATATCACTTGATGTCACTGCCAATTCAAGGCCATCAACATATCACACATCCATACAAGATGATCACCATAATTTCACTACTATGGGATATAAATCCCTCATCACATCACTAGAGGATAACTCCTCACACTAGGCATTAAGCCTCTACCAGGTCATAAGACCCATCACATCATTATGATCTCAACATGTCTCATCAAGGCCCATAGCCATCATCCTATATCATATGATTACCACCATAGCACTAACAGTCTATGACACTCAGTCAACCCGCAAGGTTAGAATCATACAAGTAGGAGAGAGAAAGTATAATTGCACACCATACATCAAGTCAAGCTCAAGAAGTATATCACACCCTGGAATTAGAGTTAGGGTTTCTCACATATAGCCGATTAGGGTTTTCATTTCATTACTTGTTGCCAAACCCTAGATACCTCATCTCCTTCATGTTTGAAACATATTAGAGTTAAGAAACATGATTAATATTAATCAAACAACCATCCAAACATCACTATGTATTAACCATCAATCACATGTACATGTGTAGAAACCTTACTATGTTACACATATGTAGCGACCAAGTATCCAAGTATGTATGTTGACCATCCATCTAGACATGTGTTGCAAGTGATACACATCATCATCCAATACCCAAATTCCTTCGATCTCAATAGATACAAACAAGTGTATCGACTAGACAAACAAACCAAGTGCTTTGACTACAAGGGACTATGCATAGAGACCAAAGGGGTTAACCCACTAAGGGTAGCAACCATCAAGCCATAACACAAGTTGCGACCGAAGTACACACCAATTGTAGCTACCAACCAAGGAAAATATGTGTTGCGACCAACACATCAATTCAAGAGTATCGATCGAAACAAAGTCACATGAGTGTCGACCAAAAGAGAACCAACTTGAAGCTCTTAGACCGAATCAAAAGCAACCCAAGACAAGGGCATGTTGACCAAAATAGACCAACCCCACTTGTATTAGCCAAAAACATTAGTGTGGGTGTAGAGACCACCAAGGTCAAACTACCTCAAGCACACATAACCATCAGATGGTCATTAAAACCCTAAAAACAATCTCCCACATGATCCACCAAGAAACACCACTAGGAGAGGGAAGACAAAGCTTCAACCTCATGAAAAATTGATTCAAAATCTCATGAAAACATAAGGGTCTAAGCATAGCATGGTGATAAATCAAGATTCACGGTGTATGTAAGAACATCACTTAAACATCACTTAGAAATCTGATACATGAAATTAGGGTTAAGAATGAGAGAAATATTCATGAGAATAATACAAATTCATAAACCATAGATCATAACAACCTCATCTATCATATTAAGATTACATTTTAAAGGTTAAACAGTAGCATGCAAGCATGATAATGGTGCAAATAATAGAATAGGGAAAAGAGTTATATAACCCGCCTTGAAGAGAACTAAGCTCCAAAGCCACAAGCTCCAAAGAGAGAGAATGAAGCTCCAAAAATGATGAACTCCTCATCTATAAGATCACCTCAAAGGGGAAGAACACCAAAATCAAAGGAAATCTCAAGAAAATAGGGTGAAAACCCTAGTCCAGACAAGAAGAAGAAAGAAGAGAGATTCTTCTCACATAGGTACCACCATGCTCAAACCATAGTTTCCAACCTTTATGAGGAGAATATCTTCAAGAAAGCCATCATGGTTGCACCATAGTCTCATGGCCGAGAAGTAGAAAGAAAGGTAGGGTTCAAGGAAAAATGAAATCTAGGATTCAAAACCACTTACAAAGAGAGAGGATCACCAAGAACCACCACCAAGGAGAATGATCAAGCTCGAAAGCACTACATGCAAGGATGATCGACCACCAAAGCACCTAGATCAGTCCTTCTTTACTCCAGAAAGTTTCAAGGACGAGCACAAGATAGGAGGAAAGAAGGAGGGCCAAAAAGGATACTTTCATGAAGAAGGATGAGGTTATATACACAAGGTTGGAGGGAGGTAAGGTGGGTATGAGGTGTCAACATAAGAGAGCACCAAAAGGAAACTTGTCCACCAAGAAAACAACCCTGCAACCACTAAACACTTACATTAAATGAAGGTTGATACAACCAAGGTAGGGTATCGACCATTTAGGTCACCAACACCCTTGTTGCGGTCGAAGCACACCAAGCTCATGTAGCGACTGCAACACTAGGTCACCACATCACCACATGGTCGAAACACATCACAAAAGGAGAAACCATGTCGACCAAACCACATAAAGATCACCAAGGTCAAACCAAGCCAAACCTAGGGCATGTGTTGCGGTCACAACATTCATCCAAGAGTGATGTTGTGATCACAACACACCAAACCCTAGTAAGGTCAACACCCAACAATAAGGCTACTCAAGAAAACCCTAAAATCATCATGTGATGTCACATCATCCACCATGGTCCAAGCAAGGTGCCCCATAGCATCATACTCTCTCTCTCATGATACTAAGGCATAAGAAACACACTCTACATGTAACAGATTGCAAGATAACCCCTCAACATGGGTAAACTACAACTTGATCCAAAACAAGCAAACATAGCTTGAATGGTATTCAAAAATGATTAAATTGAAAACATACGCTTGTCACATGTTATAAAAGCATCTCAAAGGGTTAAATTAAGCTTTAAGCATCTTATTAAGAAAAAGCAATCACATTCAAGCACTACGCTAGGTCATGGGCCTTACAACCATAAACCCCTAATAAGGATTTAATCCTCAAAATCCTACATGAAAAGAGATGGGTACTTCCTATGCATCTCTTCCTCAAGCTTTGATGTGGCTTCCTCTATGCTAGGATGATGCCAAAAAACCTTAACTAAAATGATGTCCTTCTTATTCAACTTCTTGATCCTCTTCTCTAGGTTCAGCACATGACCTTCCACATAAGATATATCCTCATCTAGCTCAACCCCCACCAACTACAACACCAACTCTGCATCAGGGTGCACTTCCTCAACATAGACACATGGAACACTAGATGTAACCTAAGCAACTTAGGTGGCAACCCCAACTTATAGGACACCTTTCCAACACGTGCTACCACTGGGTAAGGTCCCATGTATCTAGGATCCAACTTACCCTTCTTCCCAAATGTGACACCCCACACCACACAAGCGAGATTACTCAAAACTTAATCGTGAAAGAAAGATTAAACAAACAGATTATTGGAAAATATTGACAATTAAAACCATTTTCATAAAACTGCCAGATAGCAAAAGTCTTTATATATGAGTCCTTTCATGTCACAAGCACATACTATGAGTGTCATCAACCTGATATGAGAAAACTTGTCTGAACCATATATACATATATCCACCACAGCTATGCACAAAAGGGCACACAAGCAACCACATGTCAAAAGCACGTCTAAAAAACATCCCCAAATCCCCGAGTGTACATGGACGACTCTAGGACTCTAACAACAAAATACATCCAACACCACTCCCAAACTTGTCAGATACTGTCTTACTTGCTACTCCTCAACCTCTTCTACATGATCTTTGTCTCCTCGTGCATGTCTACCTAAAAAGGATGCGGGAAACCCACGGGGTGAGCTTCCAAATCTTAGTGGGAGATATTACTCTCCACCAACTCTTTTATTATCATAGGTAAGATGATTAAAGCAAGCAGTAAAGTTACAACCATGATAAGTAGGTAATAATTACTAACATGATAAGCAATTACTATTGGACTATGAAACATCTTAACATTATAAAAGGAATATAAAGAACATTGTATATTTCCTACCAGCAATATTGTACAAAAGCAAGAAAGGCCTCATCCAATGTTTCATATTTGATCATATACATATATACTACATAGATGATTACATATTTTATTTTGCCCCAAGAATTTGAGTTGTACCACCCAAATCCAATAGACCACTTCTAAGTTGAAATCAGTACCATTAAAGGTCTAGTGGAAGAGTTGGAATCCACGACATCACCCCCTCGATCAGTATGAGTGAACCTATAATGACATCATCATTCAGACTGCTATCGGTGACATATAGTCCAACTATACAAAGCTAGCCCGCCTTGGTACAGGTCAGAATGCTAGTGAAACTGAGCTACGACCCACAGTCACACTCTTATCAGGGTATGGTCCACAACCAATCATGTATCACATATCACTGAGGTACGGACTGAAGCCACACTCTTATAAGGGTATGGCTCGCAACCAATCATGTATCACATAACCTGGACATAAGGGGATATTTGTCCTCAACCCCGCATATTCAAAAATATGCTCTCTAAGTAAACTCGTTTCACCATCCAACAAATGCTGACACTAAATGGATCTATGGAACAGGGCAAGCTACATGGCTAGGTTCCACTTGATTAGTTAGGTTATTTAAGTGACTTTTAGCATCAATCAACTTTAAACAAGTTTTACAAGGATAAGGGCATAATGCATCACCAAAACATGTTTGAGCATATAAGGTGTAATCTCATCACATCATCACTTGATGCTTGTCATTCACCATATTTTTCATCACAAGGAACATATACTTTGAGGTAACAACCCCTCATCTCACTACTAATAAAATTATCATCTCATATTAGACAGTGAACCATCATTAGGTCATAAAACCCATTTACCTCCTCTTTCTATGATACAAACATCTCACATGCCTCATAAGGCCCATTCAATCACATCAGAAACACCATAGATCTTATCTAGATATGCTTAACAACTTGTGACAACTACATGGCTAAAGACTTATAATAGGAAAGATAATACTTCATTCCTACTACCATTTCATAGAGATTCATATCATTCATACTACATCATTAGGGTTAGGGTTCTCTTTAACCAATTAGGGTTAACAGGATTGGATCAACAACCACCATCAATTCTTCACTTCCATCATCACTATAGGGTATATTATGAGGTTAGAGGTGATAGAAAACAACACTTCATGATTTCTCATACAAACACCTCATATGGTAGCATATCATACCATGTAACCCTATAATTAACATGATGTAACATGTCTATCATCACAAGGTATTGGTTTAGACTATCTTTGTAACATCCCTGAACTGGGTTATGCCTTAACCCTAGGAGTTTTTCTTAAGCAAGTTAATTATATCCTTAATTTTATCTTGTGAAAAATAGTTAAGGCTCAAGAGGAACTTATGTTTCAATTTCAGTCCCTTTTGAATAATGTTGAAACATTATTTTGTTAAAATAGGACTAAAGTGTAAATTACCCAAGTTGACGGGTTTAATTGAAAATTTCACATTATAAGATGTTCCTATGATGATTGATACATCATAAGAATGAATATGATGTAGTGGTATGGTTTCCACAAGCTTGGGCACCAAGATAAAGCTTGTAGAGCAATGCTTGTGCATTAAAACCTAGTTTTGGTGTAAAGTGCAATTTACCCAAAACCTAAGGTTCAATATGCAAATTACCACTTCAAAAAGGTCCCTAATGTTTCTTGACATCCTTTAGAGCAAATAAAATGAGAGGGGCGCCTCATTTGAATTAAGTTGGAGGAGAGAGAATCTTGATATTAAAATAATCAAGATTTAAGCCTAGTTGGAACCCTAATTCAATTTAATGCAAAAATAAATAAAATAATTTGAAGGACCTTCAACCAAAATTAATATGGATGGATTTATATGTTTTTGGACATACTTAAGCCTTGCAAAGGCACGAGCATATCCTAAGGAGGTGAGGACTCCACTCACCATTATTATAAGAAAAAGAATTTCCACTCAAATAAGGAAATTACTATTATAAGGGTTAAGGTGCTTAATTTCTTTTCTCTTTATTCTTGGATAATGGAAGGGAGTTCGGTGGGGATAGATATTCCTTTGCATACAAGAAACCAAGGGGAATAAGGTGGCAACAATTTTGGAATTAAAAGACTTTTATAAAACATTTTCTCTCTCATGGAATTTCTTATAAAAAGACCCTTTCCAAGCCAAATGAAAGGCTTTTCCGTTTCCACTTCTTCTTCTTGCTTGGAAATGACCAAGGGAGCGTGGGAGGACCAGGAGGACGACCCCCAACCTGTTGGTAAGGTTCTTGACCCTTTTCACCTTGATTCCATGGTGGAAATCGAAAATAAATTATGAATTTCTTCTTAATTCGATCTCCTCTTCAACCCTAGCCAAACTTTTCAACCAAAAGCTTGAGGACGAGCCTAGGGGGAGTTGCAAAAGTGTCATCCACCATTTTTTCCGTGAGCTTGGAGCTTTGGAGCTCAATTGGAGGCGGGTTTTATAACTTGAAACCCTAATTTTGTTATTGCATTCAATTCCCCATCAAATAATGATCATTTCTCTATTCATAATAATTGATTTGGTTGATTGATGCAATCTCCATGGAAATCACATAAAGTTTCGTGGGTTTAGAGATTGATTATGATGACATCATCATAAGCACACACCTCCCCAAATATCTAGACCAAATGATTTCAATCAAATGTCCAAACGGTTTCACAAACGGTTTGGAATGAAACGGTTTCACCAAACCACATGAAGGCAAATGGTTTCAAACCGTTTGGAGGTGTTGACCAGGGTAGACTGTTTGGGGATTTGTTTCTAATAATGTTGGTTAATGTTCCACTAAATATAATTGATTACTTCTAATTGGTTCATGAGTTGAAGGTCCACCAATCACCAAAACCCTAATCGGGTTGAGTGCTGATTTCATAATTGATTGAGTTTGAAACTTGGGTTGATTGACCCAAATGGTTTCAAAACCATTTGGGGATCAACCAAACGGTCTTAAGACCGTTTGGTGATCACCCAAGACCGTTTGGAGGTCTAGGGTTAGGTATGGTTGAGCAATTGAAGGTCCAAGGATATTAAGTTGAAGTGCAATCAAATGTTGATTTGGTGATCAATCCAATGATCCAAACCCTAATGGATTGACTTGGATTTTGATGTTGACATGGGAAAACGGTATCAAGACCGTTTGGAGGTCATCCAAATGACCTCAAGACCGTTTGGGGTCAGGTCATGCCCAATTTGGATGAAGGTTCAATGGTTTCAAAGTAACCAATCTCACATTGATTAATGTTGAAGGACCAACGATTCCAAACCCTAAACCAATTGAATCATACCCTAATTGATGATCAATTTAGGGTCAAATAAGTTGAAGGTTGACCTAATTAACTCAATTGAGGTATGGTGATAGGTCCATTTTATGAATGATAACATGATTACAATCAATGAAGGAATCGATCTTGGAAACCCTAATTTAATTGGAATGAATGAGACCGTTTTTGGTTCTTGCGGTTTTGAGGAGGTTTGGACCAAACGGTCTCAAGACCATTTAGGACCAAATGATCCCAAACCGTTTAGGTGCATGCAGTTTCAAAACCGGTTGAGTTCATGCGGTTTTAAAAGTCAACTTTGGGCAAACAGTCTTCACCACCTACTTTACTAAACAATTTCAACCCCAGCTTTGGAAAATGGTCTTAGTGGTTTGTGCAAGACCGTTTGGAGGTCTAAATGGTCTTAGACCATTTGGAGGTTTTTGTGCAAGACCGTTTGGAGGTTTTTGTGCAAGACCGTTTGGGGTCTATGTACCCAAGACCGTTTGGTGGATAATCAACCAAAACTGCATGAGTACTTAAAGAGGTCAAAGGAAAAGTTGATCAATTGACTAATAAATGATGTAATCAAAGATGATTATAATGTTTGTATCCTAATAAGATAGGGTGATTAGTACCCTTTAAATAATCAAGCATTAATGATCATGGTGATGATGACATAACCCATGATGTCAATTCTTCTTCAAGATTGAGCTGACTTAGCCTTATGAATGCTGAAGCTTATATCATCTTATAGAAGATGAAAGAGAAGACTTCCTACGTGAATAATAATCAAGTAGTGGACTTCCATTATGAATTAATGTTTGATTAGGGTATGATCCTTAATAATGAGATCATGAAACCCTAATTATGAAGGTTCATGAACCACAACCCTAATTGAGAGCATTGATAGGTGAAATCCTAATACATGATGATGATATGATCTTAATTCATAATGATGACATGATAAACCTTAATTCAAGGTATCTTGATGGTCACTCCTACTTGGGATAAATAGTAAACCCTAATCTAGGGTGATGTTATTTATATAGTAAACCCTAATCTAGGGTAATATCAGATGCAACCCAAATCAAGAGTAATGTAGTGACTCTAAACCAGGATGACAATATATGAAACCCTAATTGAGGGAGAATCTATGAGAAACCCTAAATGAAGGTGATGGCATGAACAACTCTAGTTGGGGATGAATAGTAAACCCTAATTATGGTAATGTGATGTGAAAGTCTAATAGAAGGAGATGCTTTATGCAATCCTAACCCTAATGAAATATGATTCAATGTGAGACCCTAATCTAGAATAATGCCATGAGAATCCCTAAATTTGAATGATGTTAGGTAATACCTTGATGTGATGATATTATGAGAGACTCAAATCAAGGGTAATGCCATGTAAGGTTATATGAAACCTAGTGAGGGCATGATGGCCAATACACTAAAATAGGGTGTGGCTAATATAATCAAGTAAGATGAGAAGTTATACCATGAGGAGTGGAAGTGATAAACCATATGACTGGTAATATTGATATTTTGATGAGTAAGGGTAAGAAAGGACAATATAATGCTTAGATCATTATATATTTAAATTTCATGTGTATTAATCCTATACACCTTATAATGATGAGAACATAAAACTCTTAGGAATGATGTATGTTATACTAAATAGTGATATGGATAACATCCTAAGAGTTGAATTCCTAAAGTGGTGCATAACGGTTTATCCTATATTCTACAATACCTAACCATTGGATAAGTCCATATCCTTAAAGTTAGCTGGACAATTTTAATGTGTAACCTATACACTATATGATGAAAGTGATAAGTTAGTGAATAAAGTATTAAGAGGGAAATACCTTAATACAAGGTTAGTTGATTAATTTAAGTAAGATGGAAATGAGAAGAAAGTGATACATCATGACATGATAGATATCACATTCAACATTTCAGGATAGACATTCCTTGCTGAACCCCTAATCCAATATTCTTGGATAAGAAACACATGGAGTGTGTGATATGTAATTGTTACAATAAAGATGTAATGAACTCAATGTACCTTTATAAATGTTGATTAATAAACCTTGAGAATGGGACTAAGCCAAATCAATGAGTATGGTATAATCATACCATGATAAGGATGAGAGATGAACTCTTACCTTGATCGATGATCATTAATGATATATGATGAGGTAATCATAAGAATACTTATGATATCTTTGAATACTCCTAGAGGTGTGGAGCAATACATTAGGGTTGAACCAATAATATGAGCATGAAACCCTAATTAACAAAAAATGGGAAACCCTAACCCTAATTTTGGGTAAAGGGAATGAAAATCCCTATTTGACAGATAACCCTAATCCTGATAAAGGATGGTGGTGTTATTAATGTTTCACATGATGTGACAAATGACTTACATAATTGTTATCATGACTATTAATCATGTAGACATCATGAGATGATGAACATAGCCAGACTTGAGCTATGACATTCATATAATAAATATGTTGAATGGCCTTATGTGCATGATGTTGTTGTTGCTTAGCAAGAGTAACAAAAGGTATATGGACCTTATGAGTTCCATGAACATGTTGTTTACTAGTGAAAGGTGATAAAATATTTAATAGGACTCGTGAGCCATGTGAGATACTTGTATATCAAGTATTATGTACACCTCGGTCTGAGGACCTGAAGGTAATAGTTACCTAACAAGTGGTAGCAGTGATAGTGATGAATTGAGGGTATGAATACCCAACTTGATAAGTAAAATAATGATGTTGCTATGAGATGTGAACTTTCAAGTAAGGAGATAAGGGATTCAGATTCCAATGCATTATAAGTTTTGGTATAGTTATAGATAAGAGCCTGCATGTTTCTTTGTAGCAATTGTCATAATAATTCCTATTTGAGAACTTGACTGATTCTAAAATAATATGCTAATGTATTTAATTAATCATGTGAAATCATATCATGTAGAGCCCGAGTCATATAGCCATCAGTGTCAGAACTTGCTGGATGGTGAAACGGGTGCTCCGCGGTAAAACCTGGAATGCATATTTTGAATATGTGGGGGCAATGGGTGAATGTATCCTGATGTCCTAATGAGGGAATTGAGGAATGGTAAACATTAAACCTCTCAATCCTTCATTACTTATACTGGGATGATGTGTCACGAATCTCCCGATGATTGGGACATATGCAGTACACATCTCCCAATAATTTTAATGTTGGATCGATGGAGATAAACAAGAAATCTCACGATCGTGAAGAGAGTACAACACACCACTATAACTCTAATAGTGAAGTTGCCAGTATACCCTGGAAAGCTATTTAGCAGAGATACAAGACGTCCTGCATTTGATCTCGTACTGATTGAGACAAGGGAGGTCTTAGTAGCCGGCTCTACCATTGACCTTGTATGGCACCGATTTCGACTTCACAATGGTCGGTTGGAATATGAGCGGTATACCTCATCTCCTCAGGGCGTAAGTGTGATTGTAAAAGGTAATCATCCGTATAGCATGTTTGCTTAAGGACTGAATATGGAAATTCATTGGTTGAAGTTACATTTCTTTTATGCATCTCTAGTTGATAGATGTTATTCATATCTCTTTATACTCTTTACAAGAAGAAGGATGAATTATGATTCTATCATGAATAAATGCAATGCTCTCCTTAGAAAAGGAGATTACGTTACTTTGTTCATTCAATGATTAATACTGTTGTTAATATATAAGATCTCCTGCTCAGTTTTATTATAATAAACTGCTATAACAATGTTTTAGCAGAGAGTTATATCTCCCGCTGGGGAAATTTACAATTGTCTCACCCCCATGGGATCTAATGTTTTTATGTGGACACAGACGAAGAGTCAGAAACCCTATATCAAAAAAGGATGAACAGCAGCATCAGAGACAACCGTAATGTCTCAGTTGGAGACACTGTCTGTCAAGTTATAGTTAGTAGTCCTATGTGTCATCTCTGTACTCTCAGGTCCTCAGAGTTTATAGTTAGTGTTTTTAATGAATCGATCTAAGATTTTGGCTTGATGCCTCGAGGTTTCTTATGTTGTCTGTATATATTGTTACTAGGGCAGCTGACATTGTAATCCTCGAGAAGAGATGATACAAGTTATGTACTTTTGAATCAGGATGTAATTTTATACTTTGGTCCTTGATGAAAGAGTTTTCCTTTGTTGGATCTCTTTGCAAAAAGTTTTAATTTTTTGTGATTTTCAGTAATCCGCTGCAAATGATTCGCTTCCACTTAAGTAAATATTGTTTTTGTAAGTTGGATGCGACAATTTAGTGGTATCAGAGCTCTAGGTTCGCTGAGTATACAGAGACATAGGACTACGGTAGTAGAGTATGTTTTAGTGTCTTCCAGTGTATCTAATAGTGTCTTCTTCTCATATAGGAGAAGAAGAACTTGAAGATGACTGGGTCTCATGAGGAGTTTGCTGCAGAAAGCAGCAATGTTGCACTAAGAGAGGATGCAGGGAATCAGAGCAGAGAAGAACATACACATGCACCTCCCTAGTTTTATCAAGCCATGATAGAGAGCCCAGCTTTCCCTGCGCTGCTTGAGAAATTTAGTACAACTATGATACACATAGTAGATCGTGCATTAGCATTGCAACCTAGACCACCATCCCCCAATGATGAAATTTTGAACTCTAATAGGTTTCATGCTCAACAACAGCCTGTTGGAGCAATGAATAATGATGGAAGGAATAGGATACAATCTGAAACTAGGATCTGCCATAGGTGTAGGAAGCCTGGACATATCAGACCTAATTGTCTAGAAAAGGAATATAAAGGAAGAATCGAGAAAAGGCATATCCAAATCCAGGAACAGAGGCCTAGCAGTTCTAAAAAGAGGAAGTTTTTGGTACCATCAGTACAACCATGGCCTAGTACACCAAGGCAATGGCTATCCAGAAGGGTAAAGAACCCTCTAGACCACACCTGGCACCCAGAATTTGCTACCAATGTAGACAGGTAGGACATCTGGCAAGAAATTATCCATCCAGGAACATTTTAATAAATCAACCCCTAAGACAGAATCAGCCTAAGGCAGTGAACTATCAACGAATCATGATAGGTTAGACAAAATAATGTCATTCTTATGTGTCTTTTTATGATTTCTTGAGTTAATCGAGAAAGTAATTGATTGAACTTTCCTTGATTAGTCCTATGAGGACTCATATTTTTGCATAATAAACATTATAGATGTTTCATGTTGCTCTTACCTCTATGAGAAAGATGAGGTATTGAAGAGATGCCTGGATGAAATCCAGTAATGTCAAGTTTTATACTTGTGATAATATGAAAAGGAAGGAATATGACAGTATACAAGTGCATACTATCTTATCTTAGTATTTATATACCCTGGCCAGGTATACAACTATTGACGATAAAGTAAGTATGGAAACTCTTAGATTGTTATCTTTTTTATTGCCCTGATCAAGTAGTCATTCTGAGACAATCTAATGAGTGTCATGAAATAAGAAATATGGAATAAATAAATGTGTCATGTCCTAGGCATAAGAAAGAGAAATCTAAGATAACCTCAGATGAACATGTTTGTATGAGGAATTAAAAATATAATCCTCTTAAGATAAGAATGAGAATAAGGGAGATGAATCGTATCCAATAAAGTTGTAAGTACTATAAAGATCCTTTCCATAATGTGGAAATGGAAAATGTGATGAGACCCTAAGATGATCATAAACATGTTAGATAATAATAAAGAAAGGAATAATGTCATGTAATCATCCTTATAAGATTCCTATGCTAGGGCAAGGAACCTAGGATGAGATAAAGAGTAAATATTTCATGAATAGTTAAAAATACCTGAAATAATAATAAGAGGAATATGATTCCTTGTTTTCTTCCTTTTCAGGGACATGGCAATCAAGTGGGTCTTAGGACACTTGATGTGCATAAAATAAAAATGTTTAAGTGATGAATACTTAGAAAAATATATCAGTTTATCTTGGAATCTGGTTCCAAGGTGAAGATGTGATGTGTTTTCAACTCATGTGATAGGTATCAAGGTAAGAAATCCTGGTATCTAAAGAAATATCAGATGATTTATGTTGACTATCTAGAATGGTCAACCATGAAATCAGATTAATCATGCAAATAATATGAACATCACATGTTAGGGGTTTATGTTTAGCATAAACATAACAGTTGAAGATATCTTTAAGATAAGTTCTTGATTGATAAGTAACCTTTCCTTATGATAAGATAATGTACAACTAATGAGATAGTTAGTGCAAGTAATCAAGAAAGCTAGTATGGTGTTATCAGGTGAGATGACACAATCAAGGTATGAAAGGACTTATAGCCCCAAGAGGATGACAGAACATAATGGTAATCTTGAAAGAGAAATGTTGAATCAACTAAGGAGCATGGGAGTATGTGTCCCATGTGAATCATTCTATGGTAACTTGTGTAAAATAACTTTGAAAAGAAATGTTATGTGAAGACATGATGATATGATGCATGAATAACATCTATCTTCCTTTATCTGGGATTTCGGGGACGAAATCCTTATAAGGGGTGGATAATTTGTAACATCCCTGACCTGGGTTATGCCTTAACCCTAGGAGTTTTGCTTAAGCAAGTTAATTAGATCCTTAATTTTATCTTATGAAAAGTATTTAAGTCTCAAGAGGAACTTATGTTTCAATTTTAGTCCCTTTTGAATAATGTTGAAACATTGTTTTGTTAAAATAGGACTAAAGTGCAAATTACCCAAGTTGAGGGGTTTAATTGCAAATTTCACATGATAATATGTTCCTCTGATGATTGAGACATCATAAGAATGAATATGATGCAGTGGTATGGTTTCCACAAGCTTGGGCACCAAGATAAAGCTTGTAGAACAATGCTTGTGCATTAAAACCTAGTTTTGGTGTAAAGTGCAATTTACCCAAAACCTAAGGTTCAATATGAAAATTACCACTTCAATAAGGTCCCTAATGTTTCTTGACATCATTTAGAGCAAAGAAAATGAGAGGGGCGCCTCATTTGAATTAATTTGGAGGAGAGAGAATCTTGATATTAAAATAATCAAAATTTAAGACTAGTTGGAACCCTAATTCAATTTAATGCAAAAATAAATAAAATAATTTGAAGGACCTTAAACAAAAATTAATATGGTTGGATTCAGATGTGTTTGGACATACTTAAGCCTTGCAAAGGCACGAGCATATCCTAAGGAGGTGAGGACTCCACTCACCATTATTATAAGAAAAAGAATTTCCACTCAAATATGGAAATTACTATTATAAGGGTTAACGTGCTTAATTTCTTTTCTCTTTATTCTTGGATAATGGAAGGGAGTTCGGTGGGTATAGATATGCCTTTGAATACAAGAAACCAAGGGGAAGAAGGCAGCAACAATTTTGGAATTAAAAGACTTTTATAAAACATTTTCTCTCTCATGGAATTTCTTATAAAAAGACTCTTTCCAAGCCAAATGAAAGGCTTTTCCGTTTCCACTTCTTCTTGCTTGGAAAACGACCAAGGGAGCATGGGAGGACCAGGAGGACGACCCCCATCCTGTTGGTAAGGTTCTTGACCCTTTTCACCTTGATTCCGTGGTGGAAATCGAAAATACATTATGGATTTCTTCTTAATTTGATCTCCTCTTCAACCCTAGCCAAACTTTTCAACCAAAAGCTTGAGGACGAGCCTAGGGGGAGTTGCAAAAGCTTCATCCACCATTGTTGCTGTGATCTTGGAACTTTGGAGCTCAATTGGAGGTGGGTTTTATAACTTGAAACCCTAATTTTGTTATTGCATTCAATTCCCCATCAAATAATGATAATTTCTCTATTCATAATAATTGATTTAGTTGATTGATGCAATCTCCATGGAAATCACAGCATGTTTCGTGGGTTTAGAGCTTGATGATGATGACATCATCATTAGAACACACCTCCCCAAATATCTAGACCAAACGGTTTCAATCAAATGTCCAAACAGTTTCACAAACCGTTTGGGAGCAAACAGTTTCAAACCATTTGGAATGAAACGGTTTCACCAAACCTCATGAAGGAAAATGGTTTCAGACCGTTTGGAGGTGTTGACCAGGGTTGACCGTTTGGGTATTTTTTTGCTAATAATTTTGGTTAATTTTCCACTAAATATAATTGATTATTTCTAATTGGTTCATGAGTTGAAGGTCCACCAATCACCAAAACCCTAATCGGGTTGAGTGCTGATTTCATAATTGATTGAGTTTGAAACTTGGGTTGATTGACCCAAACAGTTTCAAAACCATTTGGGGATCACCCAAACGGTCTCAAGACCGTTTGGTTATCACCCAAGACCTTTTGGAGGTCTAGGGTTAGGTATGGTTGAGCAATTGAAGGTCCAAAGATATTAAGTTGAAGTGCAATCAAATGCTGATTTGGTGATCAATCCAATGATCCAAACCCTAATGGATTGACTTGGATTTTGATGTTGACATGGGCAAACGGTCTCAATACCATTTGGAGGTCATCCAAACGACCTCAAGACCGTTTGGGGTCAGGTCATGCCCAATTTGGATGAAGGTTCAATGGTTTCAAAGTAACCAATCTCACATTGATTAATGTTGAAGGACCAACGATTCCAAACCCTAAACCAATTGAATCATACCCTAATTGATGATCAATTGAGGGTCAATTTAGGGTCAAATAAGTTGAAGGTTGACCTAATTAACTCAATTGAGGTATGGTGATAGGTCCATTTGATGAATGATAAGATAATTACAATCAATGAAGGAATCGATCTTGGAAACCCTAATTTAATTGGAATGAATGAGACCCTTTTTGGTTCTTGCGGTTTTGAGGAGGTTTGGACCAAACGGTCTCAAGACCGATTGGGAACAAATGATCCCAAACCGTTTATGTGCATGCGGTTTCAAAACCGGTTGAGTTAATGTGGTTTCAAAAGTCAACTTTGGGCAAACGGTCTTCACCACCTACTTTACTAAACGGTTTCAACCCCAGCTTTAGCAAATGGTCTCAGTGGTTTGTGTAAGACCATTTGGAGGTCTAAATGGTCTTAGACCGTTTGGAGGTTTTTCTACAATATCGTTTGGTGTCTATGTACCCAAGACCATTTGGTGGATAATCAACCAAAACCGTATGAGTACTTAAAGAGGTCAAAGGACAAGTTGATCAATTGACTAATACATGATGTAATCAAAGATGATTATAGTGTTTGTATCCTAATAAGATAGGGTGATTAGTACCATTTAAATAATCAATCATTAATGATCATGGTGATGATGTCATAACCCATGATGTCAATTCTTCTTCAAGATTGAGCTGACTTAGCCTTATGAAGGCTGAAGCTTATATCATCTTATAGCAGATAAAAGAGAAGACTTCCTACGTGAATAATAATCAAGTAGTGGACTTCCATTATGCATGAATGTCTAATTAGGGTATGATCCTTAATAATGAGAGCATGAAACCCTAATTATGAAGGTTAATGAACCACAACCCTAATTGAGAGCATTGATAGGTGAAATCCTAATACATGATGATGATATGATCTTAATTCATAATGATGACATGATAAACCTTAATTCAAGGTATCTTGATGGTCACTCCTACTTGGGATAAATAGTAAACCCTAATCTAGGGTGATGTGATGTATATAGTAAACCCTAATCTAGGGTAATATCAGATGCAACCCAAATCAAGAGTAATGTTGTGACTCTAAACTAGGATGATAATATATGAAACGCTAATTGAGGGAGAATCTATGAGAAACCCTAATTGAAGGTGATGCCATGAACAACTCTAGTTGGGGATGAATAGTAAACCCTAATTATGGTAATGCGATGTGAAAGTCTAATAGAAGGAGATGCTTTATGCAATCCTAACCCTAATGAAATAGGATTCAATGTGAGACCCTCATCTAGAATAATGCCATGAGAATCCCTAAATTTGAATGATGTTAGGTAATACCTTGATGTGATGATATTATGAGAGACTCAAATCAAGGGTAATGCCATGTAAGTTTATATGAAATCTAGTGAGGGCATGATGGCCAATACACTAAAATAGAGTGTGGCTAATATAATCAAGTAAGATGAGAATGTTATACCATGAGGAGTGTAAGTGATAAACCATATGAATGGTAATATTGATATTTTGATGAGTAAGGGCAAGAAAGGACAAGATAATGCTTAGATCATTATATATTTAAATTTCATGTGTATTAATCCTATACACCTTATAATGATGAGAACATAAAACTCTTATGAATGATGTATGTTATACTAAATAGTGATATGCATAACATCCTAAGAGTTTAATTACCTAAAGTGGTGGATAATGGTTTATCCTATATTCTACAATGCCTAACCATTGGATAAATCCATATCCTTAAAGATAGCTGGACAATTCTAATGTGTAACCTATACACTATATGATGAAAGTGATAAGTTAGTGAATAAAGTATTAAGATGGAAATACCTTAATACAAGGTTAGTTGATTAATTTAAGTAAGATGGAAATGAGAAGAAAGTGATACATCATGACATGATAGATATCACATTCAGCATTTCAGGATTGACATTCCTTGCTGAACCCCTAATCCAATATTCTTGGATAAGAAACACATGGAGTGTGTGATATGTAATTGTTACAATAAAGATGTAATGAACTCAATGTACCTTTATAAATGTTGATTAATAAACCTTGAGAATGGGACTAAGCCAAATCAATGAGTATGGTATAATCATACCATGACAAGGATGCGAAATGAACTCTTACCTTGATTGATGATCATTAATGATATATGATGATAATAGTAATCATAAGAAAATACTTATGATATCTTTGAATACTGCTAGAGGTGTGGAGAAATACATTAGGGTTGAACCAATAATATGAGCATGAAACCCTAATTAACAAAAGATGGGAAACCATAACCCTAATTTTTAGTAAAGGGAATGAAAAGCCCTATTTGATAGATAACCCTAATCCTGATAAAGGATGGTGGTGTTACTGATGTTTCACATGATGTGACAAATGACTTACATGATTTTTATCATGACTATTAATCATGTAGACATCATGAGATGATGAACATAGCCAGACCTAAGCTATGACATTCATATAATAAATATGTTGAATGGTCTTATGTGCCTGATGTTGTTGTTTCTTAGCAAGAGTAACAAAATGTATATGGACCTTATGAGTTCCATGAATAGGTTGTTTCCTAGTGAAAGGTGATAAAATATTTAATAGGCCTCGTGATCCATGTGAGATACTTGTATATCAAGTATTATGTACACCTCGGTCTGAGGACCTGAAGGTAATAGTTACCTAACAAGTGGTAGCAGTGATAGTGATGAATTGAGGGTATGAATACCCAGCTTGATAAGTAAAATAATGATGTTTCTATGAGATGTGAACTTTCAAGTAAGGAGATAAGGGATTAAGATTCCAATGCATTATAAGTTTTGGTATAGTTAAAGATAGGAGCCTGCATGTTTCTTTGTAGCAATTGTCATAATAATTCCTGTTTGAGAACTTGACTGATGCTAAAAGAATATGCTAATGTATTTAATTAATCAAGTGAAATCATATCTTGTAGAGCCCTGGCCATATAGACATCAGTGTTAGAACTTGTTGGATGGTGAACGCATATTTTGAATATGTGGGGGCAATGGGTGAATGTATCCTGACGTCCTAATCAGGGAATTGAGGAATGGTAAACATTAAACCTCTCAATCCTTCATTACTTATACCGGGATGATGTATCACGAATCTCCCGATGATTGGGACAGATGCAGTACACATCTCCCAATAATTTTAATGCCATATCGATGGAGATAAATAAGAAATCTCATGATTGCAAAGAGAGTACAACACGCCAATGTGACTCTAATAGAGAAGTTGCTAGTATACCCTACAAAGATATTTAGTAGAGACATAAGATGTCCTGCATTTGATCTCGTACTGACCTAGACAAGGGAGGTCTTGGTAGTCGGCTCTACCATTGACCTTGTATGGCACCGATTTTGACTTCACAATGGTCGGTTGGAATATGAGCGGTATACCTCATCTCCTCAGGGCGTAAGTGTGATTGTAAAAGGTAAGCAGTCGTATAGCATGTTTGCTTAAGGGCTGAATACGGAAATTCATTGGCTGAAGTTACATTTCTTTTATGCATCTCTAGTTGATAGATGTTATTCATATATCTTTATACTCATTGCAAGAAGAAGGATGAATTATGATTCTATCATGAATAAATGCAATGCTCTCCTTAGAAAAGGAGATTACGTTATTTTGTTCATTCAATGATTAATACTGTTGTTAATATATAAGATCTCCTGCTCAGTTTTATTATAATAAATTGCTATAACAATGTTTTGGCGGAGAGTTATATCTCCCGCTGGGGCAATTTACAATTGTCTCACCCTCGTGGGATCCAATGTTTTTAGGTGGACGCAGACAAAGAGTCAGAAACCCTATAGCAAAGAAGGATCAACAGCAGCATCAGGGACAGCAGTAATGTCTCAGGTGGAGACACTTTCTGTCAAGTTATAGTTAGTAGTCCTATGTGTCATATCTGTACTCTCAGGTCCTCGGAGTTTATAGTTAGTGTTTTTAATGAATCGATCTGAGATTTTGGCTTGATGCCTCGAGGTTTCTTATGCTGTCTATATATATTATTACTAGGGCAGCTGACGTTGTAATCCTCGAGAAGAGATAATACAAGTTATGTACTTTTGAATCAAGATGTAATGTTATACTTTGGTCCTTGATGGAAGAGTTTTCCTTTGTTGGATCTCTTTGCAAAAAGTTTTAATTTTTAGTGATTTTTAGTAATCCTCTACAAATGATTTGCTTCCGCTTAAGTAAATATTGTTTTTGTAAGTTGGATGCGACAATCTTGTCATGTATCGGTTAACCACACATGATGTGTACCAGTTTAGAACTCATGAGGTGTATCGGTTTAGTACTCATGGTGTCGGGTTAGCTGCACATGAGGTATATCGGTTTAGCCCTTCTTGAAAGTGTGATAGGAAACCCTACTTGAAGTGTGACAGGTTGTTGCGGTTAGAGTTTTGCCATGTTGACCTCTTACTCAACCAAGGAATCACGGTTTGGCACTCTAATATATCATCCTAGTCATGATGGGCTAACACCCTCAAAGCATGTTGGTTTAGAAAACATATTGGGTTAGCTCCTCTAGGGCATGACGGGTTAGCCCAATCAAACCTATAGGTTTAGCACTCCCAAGTGAATCGACATGTTACAAGATGTGTCTGTTTAAACACCACAAGTCATGATGACCACTCACATCTTGGTGTATGTTCCGACTTGTCATATTCAACCTTAGGAAGATCGGCCACTAATCCATCTACTATCATGGCAAGAAGGTGCAAGATATGGATAGAAAACTAACGAGATTCCCTCTCTAAAATAGTTCTCAATACCACCAATAACTACTAGCATGCATGAGATAAACAATCTAGAGATGAGAAACAACATAAACACATGAAAGAGTGAAAATAAAAAAGGAGGTTAAGAGTTATATAACCCGCCTCAAAGATCACCCCCAAGATCCAAACTCCTAGGTCAAGCTTCAAGCTCACAAGCTCAATGTTGAAGATGACCCACTAACTTGATCACCACTACAACTCTAAGGAAGAAGATGAGACCAAGGTTAATATGGATCAACATGAAAAGGAGATATTCATGATCCATGTACAAGAAGAAGAAGAGAGAGCTAGGAAACATAGCTTACCAAGGTAGAAGATGGAAGATGATCAAGAAACACCACAATTTGAGACTCGTCCTCCAAACTTTAAGAGAACCTCTTTGACTCCTAAATCTTCTCAAGGTCGTCCACTAAGGAGGGAAAACAAAGATGGCTAAAAGTATCCTCTTGCATGGAGAGAAAGAAGAGTATATACTAGGGGAATGAGAGAGGGATCATGGGAGAAGTGTCATCACTTTAGGAGCTTAGGTGATAGTTGTCCACAAAAAAGGAGCCACATGCAACAACATTCAAGACGTGGTGATATGGTCTAGGCTAGATGTCACCCTCTTGGTATCCTACCAAGGTCATGGACTCACTAACCTGATATGCCAAAACCCTACCGACTCACAAATCGATATGCCATAACCCTACAAACTCACAAACTGATATGGCATAACCCTACACACTCACAAACCAATATGCCTTAACCCTACACACTCACAAACCAATACGGCATAAGCCTACACCCTCACGAACTGATACACAACCTCTCCAAGGCTCTCTAACCTGAGACAACACATCTAAGAGAAAAACACATCTCACTCATGTGTTCAAAACATCACCAAGGATGTCACCACACAACCAAGACCCAAACAAGGCACCCATCTCTCTCTCTCCTCTAGATTATGCCAAGAGAAAGAAGGAACACTATATTGGTGGCAAACTTGTACATCAACCCCTACTCTGGGTGAATTGCAATTTGCACCAAAACAACCCCACAAAACACAAGGATCATCCAAACAAGCTCAAACAAGAAACTTAAGCTTTCTATATGCCCTAATTATACCTCAGGTGATTAGAACAAGGTTCTAATCAACATACTTAGGCAAAGAAAATAGGGTTATCCTAAAATTTGGGTCAGGGTCATTACAAGCCATAAACCCCTAACATGGATTTTGCCCCCAAAATCCTAAGAGAAAAGAGAGGGGTACTTCCTCCTCATCTCTTCTTTGAGCTCCCACATGGCTTCTTAAACACCATGATGATGCCAAAGAACCTTCACAAGAACTAGGTCCTTCCTCTTCAGCTTCTTCACTCTCCAATCAAGGATCAACACTAGACCTTACACATAGGTCATATCCTCCTCAAGCTCCACCTCCATAGGCTGCAACACTAGCTCTATATCTGGATGGCACTTCATCAACATACTCACATGAAAAACTAGATGAAACCTATGCAACTCGGGTGGCAACACCAACCTATAGGACACCTTCCCAACATGTGCCATCACTGGGTAAGGTCCTATAAACCTGGGAGCCAACTTACCCTTCTTCCCAAACCTCAGAACACCTTTCCAAGGAGAGAATTTCAAAAATACCTTGTCTGCCACCTGGAACTCCAAGGGTCTATGATGGTTATCTACATACAACTTATGTATGTCATGTGTTGCCTTCAACTATTATTGAATTACCTTGATTTTGTTTGTCATTTGCTGTACAAGCTCAAGACCAAGAAGCTGATACTCACCTATATCGTACCAACACAACAAAGACATGCAACACCTCCCATACAATGCCCCGTAAGGTGCCATGTCGATGCTACTCTGATAGCTGTTGTTGTAGGTGAACTCTATCAAACTGAGGTGTATGTCCCAACTTCCTGAAAATTGAAGAACACAAGCTCCCAACAGATCATCCAAGGTCTGAATTGTTGGGTTTTAGGGAGGTAGAGAAGGCAGCGGAAACAAAAAAATTTCTCCCCCAAACCCGGAACAAGGAAATGCGTCAACGTCTATATAATAGGAAAGGATGGTTTGTGGAATCATACCTTGTCCCGAGTTTTGCTCGGCGAGAATACCTCGCGCCTTGCGCGGTCTTCAAATCCGGTCTTTGACGGTGTCTGTGCAGCTCCTGGTCGCACCGGGACTGACGACTCCTACTCGTACTGGACTGTCAGATGACAGTTGTCCTCCTGAGCGACAGTGACCTCCCGCCTCTGAAGTAGTCCACACGGACCACCTGGAACTCCACACTCCTTGTCCCACAAGGAAGTGGAAGGAGTCTCACCCTCCTATTGACGTACTAGTCGCCAACACACTCTCCTACCTCCAGTTGCAACTGCAGTTGTCCTTCCCTTGCTGCACCTCCCTTTTGCGGGAAGCACTTGCTTGGGCTCTCTCTCAATCACCAAAACCAGAGAGAACGACAACTTTGCAGAGCAACTAGTTACACTGAATTGTTCTTTGAGAAGCCCCCAATACCCCTATATATATAGGAGAGTCATGGGACAGGGTTCTCTATCCCGAGCAATGCGGGACTAAAAGCAGGAGTAGAAGGGTTCAAGATTTTCCACAAAAGCAACCAACTCGCAACCTGAACCGATCGGTTCATAAGTGAACCGGTCGGTTGACACCTCAACTGATCGGTTGGGACCCTTGAACTGGTCGGTTCATAAGTGAACCGGTCGGTTGGTGGTCTTGGTCGGTTCCCGATTGACTTTCCTTCTTTTGTTTCTAATTGGTATCGAATACCAATCCTTGTTCCAATCAAATTGGGCAAGTGAAATGCAAGGAAAATTCTCACCAATCCTACTTTCCCAAGTTGCTCAGTTGCACCAGTTGAATCGATTGTTTCAACACTTGAAGCAATCGGTTCACCCTGGGCTTGAGCCGATCGGCTCAACACTTGAGCCGACCGGTTCAGCAACCTCAACCGACTGGTTCATCATATGAACCGATCGGTTGGGAGTACAGGTTGTGTAGAATCAGTCAATTGCGATTTCAATCAATCTGATACTCCAATCAATGTTTCCAACACCTTGAACATTATGATATTGAGCTATCAATTGATTGTGTGTTTAATTGAACTACTAAACTCCTTTAGTAATCAATCTAAACATTACTTGTGGACAAAACTCCTCTTCCAGGTTAAATCCTATGTGTGTGACCCTGTAGGTCCATTTCACGTTGGCAGTGAAAGTCCATAACACTTATGACTTCACAAGCAAAGAGTGGTGCCTAGTCACACATCAGTGCTACCCAAGTGAAAATAGAAAGTTGGAGAACAACTTTCATCCTACAATCCGTGAATGGTGTTATAGTGAATGTATAATTCCTTTGTCACTGATATCCCGAATGAACTCGAGGCATGAAACAGTCATCCTGTCAACGTTCATTCACTTTCTTGATCTCAGAGTAGATTGGAAGAGATATGTATGACATCAGTATCATATACTGACTCACACATGCATGCACGCCTTTCTCAATCCTACTCATCAAGTGGCCATGGACATCAAACTCCCTCAGGAGGGACAAATCCCATATCTATCACTCACCCCTCAAAAGCCCCATGAGTCAAAGCCACCCAATCATCACCTTTATAACAACCCATGTTTCAGGACTGTGTTTGATGATGTCAAAGTGTGCCCAACGACATGTGTTGAGTGTAGTGATTTCATGTCTAAGAATCACACTCACCACCATCACTGTGAGTACTGACTGTGACTACCATGTCATGGTTCCATGTGTCAAACTCACGGTGGGTCTGTCCGGTACACTTGTTCTCTAACAAGTACCTATGTGTTTGGTTTGATAACTCTATATCATGACTAATGAGATTCTATCATCAACCAACACCACAATCTAGTCTTGCGTGTCATTGATGTCTATCTACCTTCCACAATGACATCCGACTAGGGACATAACAAGAATGTACAAACTCTTAGAATCTGTATGATCTCATCGTTCAGGTCATGAACCTGAAGGCATACGTCATTGAGTACTGTCATTCTCTAGACATTCAATCTGTTCTATCACTATCTCATATGACTGAACCAGAAAGAATTGGAAGCTTGCCTTTGTTGTTTATCAAATCAATCTTAATGTATCCCACCAATCATCCCATGATTGGATCTCGGGGCATACATACCAACAGACTCCCACTTGCACTGTGAGCCAATCACCATTGAATCATATTCATAGTGATCTTCAAACATGTCCCACATGTTACTGTGCTCTAGTGCGATCATAGTGAGTAATGGCAACACCTTGCCAAAGTCAGTATAAATTGCATGTCTCTCATCTCTTTGCTGTACGTCATACATATGAGATGGAGTTGTCGTAATATGTGATCTAGTATTCCTTTGCTAACCTTTAGCCACATTGCATGATCAAGGATTCCATACTTGTCATCAATGAGCGGAATATCTATAACTTCATCTCATGAACTTTCAGATCCATATATTATCTACTGTTGTTCTCTAACGCATAGATACTCGACATTTCCTTTTAAATGATTTTATTGGAACACTTCCAATCATCAGCAAACTTTCACTTTTATACATCCTATGTATAACTTGCGATTAATTTTCTGTCCTTTCGGAAGTTCGCATCAATGTAACTCTTTACATTGAACTCTTCCTTATTTCCATAGAACTAGTACTTCTCAAGTACTTATCAAGTTCTTATGGTATTCCAGTAACCCTTACTGGAAGCAGACAGACATCCACTCATCATGTCCCACATACGAGTTATCAGGATGAGCACATCATATTGTCATGTCGTACATACAAGATGATGAATGCATTTTATTCTTGCCATGTCGATACATGCAAGATAATGGGATGATTACGTACATGATAGATCCATATCTATTCTTAGTGTTCTCATTCTTCATAAGAATTGGACACTTGGCCTTGGGATACTAACTCCATGTAGCATGGACAAGTTTTCTCCCACTGAGTCTGTGTACACTGAACACTTCAGTACAAATTGCCAATGTATGCTCTCTCTTTTCAGGTCAAGAGATTTTTGAGAACTATCTCTATAGATCTCTATTCCTATCACATAGGAAACATCTCTATCTTCCTTAAAGATAATTTCCACTTTTGGATTTCCATTCTAGAACATTTCCATTTCACATCAACATGTGGAATGTGGATACGCTCCCACTAAATCACAGATCCCTTCTTTATCTTTGACATATCAGTCAAACCCTTTGACTATATCATCAAAGTAAAGATCCAATTCCGAGTTGCTTGTACTCAATCAATCACATTGATTAGTCCATTGTGACTTATAGACTTCATTTGCATTAATGGATTCATAAACCTTATAGATTGTGTCACGTACACATCCTTGTTTTATTCCTCATAGGAATGCAGTTTTAGTATCCATATGCCAAATGCCTTAGTCCTTAAGTTACAATCAACAAGCATCATCCTTCTCAAAATGTTATCCATGTGTCTTAACACTTAAGACTCATTTGCACTTATGGATTTCATCCAATGAGTGTTACCATCAAGGTCATACCTTATGGTTGACATGGATGTCATTTAGGATGTCATGGTCATAAACCATAATTCAGAATTCAATTCCTCATATTCATCTAGATAGTTGACTCATCACATGAACAACTTATCACATAGATAATTGAGGTGTATCTGTTAAGGATATAAGAACTCACAACCCTTCTGATTCTTAATTTCTTTTATTAGTGTGGGGTATTCTTTTATTAAGAAGAATTCAGTTATTCGATAATCATTCTCTAACTCCTTAGAGTATGATTCCTTCTTGATTTAGACATCACCATGCCTTAATCATCAGTTCACTATGATACACTATCATAATCACTCAAAAGGATCTCAAACATTTGGTTCAAGTATTTCATTCATTGATCTCATCAAGAATTAACACTTTACCAAATTTTCACTTCAATTGTGATAATCTTGAACACTTCAAGATATTCATATTGGTATTTCTCTAAACACCATTAGAAGTATTAGCATTTATTCCAATAGGTATGTAAATACATCACATGTATTATACCTAATAGGATAATCATTCTCCCACTACCATTAGTGAAGATTGATTAATCATGTCCAAGATATTCATATCTCTTACTGGTTCTCTAACCAAAAGAGTCTAGATTTATCCATCATATGGAAACTAGAAATAAATATCTCATGATTGATGCTAATTTGATTGTTTGAGTTATCTATAACTTTTAGGTATCATTTTATCTCATGCATATCAAATACCACAACATAAACAAGGCATTGCCACAAAGATCATATCTTTTAATATTGAAACATCAACTTTATTGATTGCCATCATTGTCATACAATATGCAAAAATAAAGTGTTTCTATCTATTGGAAAATATGAAATAGCAGTTCATAACTGTATTACATGCCTTATAGGTTGAAAATAAACTAAAGTACTCCTATCTATAGCGGCAACACTTGCCCCAATTATGAGTGCTTTACACTTTACATCTTGGTATCATATACCTCAAAAAGTGTTACAAGTTTACTTTCATGACACCTTTTAAGTAGAGACGTCTGTAGCCTCCTTCTTCTTTTGTTCTTCCAGATAGAGAGGACAATTCCTTTTCCAATGTCCTGGCTTTTGATAATGGTGGCAATTTCCTTTCTTGGTCACACCTCCCTTGGCCTTGAGAGCTGAAGACGGCTTGGACTCCTGGCTAGCATCAGAACCTTTCTTAGCTTTGCCCTTGCCCTTGCGCTTGGACTTGCCTTTCTTGATCGTGATCACCATCACAGCCTTAGGCTTGTCCTTCTTCATCTGTATCTCGGTTGTCCTCAACATGCCCAACAACTCTGACAGTGGCCTATCAAAGTTGTTCATGTTGTAGTTCATCACAAACTGATTGTATGATTCTGGCAACGATTGCAGTATCACGTCAGTAGCCAACTCTTGGCACAGTGGAAATCCCAGTCTTTGCAGGTTCTCCACATACCCAATCATCTTGAGTGTGTGAGGACCAACTGGATCTCCTTCTGTCATGATGCACTTGAACAGCACCCTAGAAACATTGTATCTCTCTTGCCGTGTCTAATCTTCATACATGTTCCTGAGATGTTGAATCATCTCAATGACACCCATGTTCTCATGCTGTCTCTGCAAATCATGGTTCATAGAACATAACATCAAGCATTTTGCATCAATGGCATCATCAGCATGCTTCTTGTAAGCATCCCTTTCTGCCTTTGGTGCATTAGGAGTGGGTTCCTCTGGAATTGGAGTATCCAGGACATAGAGCTTTCGCTCTTGAGTGAGAACAATTCTCAATGTCCGATACGAGTCGTGGAAGTTTGTCCCATTAAGCTTGTCCTTGTCAAGGACCGATCGCAAAGAAAAGTTGTTGTTGTTTGTTGCCATTTGAACTACAAAAGGAAATATGCAATTTTAGTCCAAAAACTCATTTTTGACTTGTTTGATTGATTTGAAAATTTGACGATATAATTAGGCCTTTAATTAATTATCGCTCCCACTATTTTACTTTAAATTGATAGCCCTCACCATCAATTCGGAAGATTGTAGCGTACAACCTTCTAGTGGGCAAGATCCTGAAATCCTCTAAGTCATGGACCAGCTAGGGCTGTCACCCAAAACATAGATCTCTCAGGTAGGCAACTTTTGCCAATTGCATCATATGCAACTCTTGATAAGATGTCATATGCAACTCTTTTCCACGATCATCTCCATGCCTCAAGGTACTATATCCCATCTAGATCTCCTTGTTAAGTCCGACCCAAAGCAAACACGATGAATATGCACCCTACTAGGGCAGACCCACACATTCATCCTTCACGCTTCCACGAGATAGACGGTGCACCACGCTAGGGCGTTCCCACACTTGGTCGATCAAGCTTTTCACATGTGTCGCATTTGGAAGGCATCTAAAACTTAATATTTTAATGAGGGATTTGGTTTTTATATACATATACATATCCAATCACCACAATACATAGTACGTATCATATACATGCTATATCCCACAGAAAACATGCACAAATGATAAAAACCGATGATTATGGCCATCCTAATGTGATTCCTCGAGCCAAGAGGAATCAAGGTCATCTAGGTCTACATCACATGCAACCTGTATAAGATGAACTATGTGCCTTGCCATCCGAGTTGATCAACTCATCTCATGAATGATTTGCTCTCTCTGGCCAGTCGTCTGGTGCCACCAGCCGATCGGTTGGCTCCTCCAACTGATCAGTTCACCTGGTCGTCGTGCATCTCTTCATGGCCGCCACCCGCTCATCTCACTTCTCGAACCAATCATCAACCGATCGGTTCACTCCTTGAACCGATCGTCTAGAACGTCAACCGATCAGTTCATGCCTTGAACCGATCGTCTCAGCTATCATCTTGATGTCCTCCGATCTTTTGACATAACAGGAAATAAAATCTATCCTAATATTACATTTCTTTAAAAGGGAAACCCCGAGTTACATTCGGGGGGAGCAAAGATAGGAAAGAATCTTGAATTATTTCGAGTTACATCAGGAATAGGAGATGTAAGATCGGTGTGTAGACCGAGATGCAAGCAACCACACACAACCAATCATAGATAGGGTTTATTGGCCATAACCACGCTATACATTCACCACAAAACTCGTTTAAGGACGACGTGTATCGAGTGCATTAATAATACATATCATATATGTAATTGGGATTTGTGGATTTAGGATTGGACATGCATAAAGCCAATTTTATTCGCATCGTATGCAATAAATAAAGGTGACAAACCAAAATCGATCATATCGATATTCCTAAAATATAGAACAGTTGACGTGGCTCTGATACCACTATTGGGTTTTAGGGGAGGCAGCGGAAACAAAAAAATTTCTCCCCCAAACCCGGAACAAGGAAATGCGTCAACATCTATATAATAGGAAAGGATGGTTTGTGGAATCATACCTTGTCCCGAGGTTTGTTCGGTGACAATACCTCGCGCCTTGTGCGGTCTTCAAATCCGGTCTTCGACGGTGTCTGTGCAGCTCCTGGTCACACCGGGACTGACGACTCCTACTCGTACCGGACTGTCGGATGACAGTTGTCCTCCTGAGTGGCAGTGACCTCCCGCCTCTGAAGTAGTCCACACGGACCACCTGGAACTCCACACTCCTTGTCCCACAAGGAAGTGGAAGGAGTCGCACCCTCCTGTTGACGTACTAGTCACCAACACACTCTCCTGCCTCCAGTTGCAAATGCAGTTGTCCTTCCCTTGTTGCAACTCCCTTTTGCGGGAAGCACTTGCTCGGGCTCTCTCTCGGTCACCAAAACCAGAGAGAACGATAACTTTTCAGAGCAATTGGTTGCACTGAGTTGTTCTTTGAGAAGCCCCCAATACCCCTATATATATAGAAGAGTCATGGGACAGGGTTCTCTATCCCCGGCAATGTGGGACTAAAAGAAGGAGTAGAAGGGTTCGAGATTTTCCACAAAAGCAACCAACTCGCAACCTGAACCGATCGGTTCATAAGTGAACCGGTCGATTGGGTACCTAAACCGGTCGGTTGACACCTCAACTGATCGGTTGGGACCCTTGAACCGGTCGGTTCACAAGTGAACCGGTCAATTGGTGGTCCTGGTCGGTTCCCGATTGACTTTCCTTCTTTTGTTTCTAATTGGTATCGAATACCAATCCTTGTTCCAATCAAATTGGGCAAGTGAAACGCAAGGAAAATTCTCACCAATCCTACTTTCCCAAGTTGCTCGGTTGCACCAGTTGAATCGATCGTTTCAACACTTGAAGCAATCGGTTCACCCTGGGATTGAGCCGATCAGCTCAACACTTGAGCCGATCGGTTCAGCAACCTCAGCCGACCAGTTCATCATATGAACCGATCGGTTGGGAGTACAGGTTGTGCAGAATCAGTCAATTGCGATTTCAATCAATCCGATACTCCAATCAATGTGTCCAACACCTTGAACATTATGATATTGAGTTATCAATTGATTGTGTGTTTAATTGAACTACTAAACTCCTTTAGTAATCAATCTAAACATTACTTGTGGACAAAACTCCTCTTCCAGGTTAAATCCTATGTGTGTGACCCTACAGGTCCATTTCACGTTGGCAGTGAAAGTCCATAACACTTATGACTTCACAAGAAAAGAGTGGTGCCTAGTCACACATCAGTGCTACCCAAGTGAAAATAGAAAGTTGGAGAACAACTTTCATCCTACAATCCGTGAATGGTGTTACAGTGAATGTATAATTCCTTTTTCACTGATATCCCGAATGAACTCGAGGCATGGAACAGTCATCCTGTCAACGTTCATTCACTTTCTTGATCTCAGAGTAGACTGGAAGAGATATGTATGACATCAGTATCATATACTGACTCACACATGTGTGCACGCCTTTCTCAATCCTACTCATCAAGTGGCCATGGACATCAAACTCCCTCAGGAGGGACAAATCCCATATCTATCACTCACCCCTCAAAAGCCCCATGTGTCAAAGCCACCCAATCATCACCCTTTATAACAACCCATGTTTCAGGACTGCGTTTGATGATGTCAAAGTGTGCCCAACGACATGTGTTGAGTGTAGTGATTTCAGGTCTAAGAATCACACTCACCACCATCACTATGAGTACTGACTGTGACTACCATGTCATGGTTCCATGTGTCAAACTCACGGTGGGTCCGTCTGGTACACTTGTTCTCTAACAAGTACCTATGTGTTTGGTTTGATATCTCTATATCATGACTAATGAGATTCTATGATCAACCAACACCACAATCTAGTCTTGCGTGTCATTGCTGTCTATCTACCTTCCACAATGACATCTGACTAGGGACATAACAAGAATGTACAAACTCTTAGCATCCGTATGATCTCATCGTTCAGGTCATGAACCTGAAGGCATACATCATTGAGTACTGTCATTTTCTAGACATTCAATATGTTCTATCACTATCTCATATGACTGAACCAGAAAGAATTGGAAGCTTGCCTTTGTTGTTTATCAAATCAATCTTAATGTATCCCACCAATCATCCCATGATTGGCTCTCAGGGCATACATACCAACATGAATGGTCCTCTCAGATTAACCATCTATCTACGGGTGGAAATCAATGCTAAACTTTAACTGTGTACCCAAAGTTGTGTGCAGTCACTCCCAAAAGTGACTCGTGAACTAAGGACCTCTATCTGACACAATAGTTGTTGGAACACCATGCAAACACACTATCTCATCCACATAGATTTGGGCAAGCTTCTCTACTATGAACGTCGTCTTCATAGGAAGAAAATGTGTTGATTTGGTTAATCTGTCAACGATCACCCAGATGGAATCATGACCTTTGTCTGTCCTAGGCATAACAACCATACAGTCCATAGTCACGTGATCCCATTTCCATTGTGGTATAGGCAACCGTTGTAACATCCCTATAGGATTATGATGCTCAACCTTAACCTGCTGACATACAACACATCTCACAACGAACTCAACCACATCCTTCTTCAAGCCTGGCCACCAATACATATCCTTCGTATTATGATACATCTTGGTACTAACTAGGTGCATAGTGTATATGGATGAGTGAGCCTCTTCCAGAACCATCTTTCTTAGGTTATCAACATCAAGAACCACAAAACTTCTGTGGTAACAAATTGTCCCATCATCCGACTCAAGGAAACCATCATTCTTCTCATGGACAAACTCTAATCTAATCTATTGTATCACAATATCAATCTGTTCTACCTCTTTGATCTATTGTCTTAGTGTGGGCTTCACCTGTAAATGTGCCAACAGACCTGCTCGCAAAGAAACTTCCAAATTAACATTCATCTGCCGCAAGGAAATGAACATGTCTCGTTTATGGCACATCAAAGAACTCAAATGGGCTCTATCCATAGGTGAAGACAAAGACTTCCTAATCAAAGCATCTGTCATGACATTCGCCTTTCCTGGATGATAATCAATCATGCAGTCATAGTCTTTGATGAACTCCATCCAACAATGATGTCTCATATTCAACTCCTGATGTGAAATGATGTACTTCAGGTTCTTGTAATCCATGAAGATTTGACACTTCTCCCCATACAGGTTGTGCCTCCAAATCTTCAAAGCATGAACTACAACAGCTAACTCCAGATTGTGGGTCGGGTGATTCTCCTTGTGTGTCTTAAGCTGTCAGGAAGCAAAAGAAACTGCTTACTTGTCCTGCATCAGTACACAACCCAAGGCATTCCTGGACGCATCACAGAAGACTATGTATCCCTTTCCTTGCTCAGGAAAGACCAGAATCGGTACACTTGTCAACTTATTCTTCAATGTTTAAAAAGTATGCTGGCATCAGTCATTAAAGATGAGTGGCACGTCCTTCCTCGTTAACTTTATTAGAGGTAAAGCAATAGCACCGAAGTCCATGATGAACCTTCTGTAATAGCCTAATAAACCTAGAAAATTGTGCATTTTTATTGAAATTTTTGGCTGTTCCCACTATATCACAGACTCCACCTTCTTAAGATCCACACGTACTCCCTCGGCAAATATGACATGCCCCAAGAAATCTACCTTCTTCAACCAAAACATATACTTGCTAAACTTGTCATGAAGCTGATGATGTCTCATCATGGTCAACACCTGACGAAGATGTTGTTCATGTTGTTGATTGTCACGACTGTATATCAAGATGTCATCAATAAATACCACCACAAACTGATCAAGAAATGATCAAAACACTTTGTTTATCATATCCATGAATGTTTCTAGTGCATTGGTCAATCCAAACGACATAACCACGAACTCTTAGTGACCATATCTCATCCTAAAAGATGACTTAGGTATGTCATCCTCCTTGATCCTCAAGTGGTGATATCCTGACCTCAGGTTTATATTCAAGAGCACTGTTGTGCCACACAACTAATAAAATAGGTCATCTATCCTAAAAAAGGGATGCTTATTTTTTATCATCGCCTTATTCAGCTGTCTGTAGTATATGCACAGTCTCCTAGACCTGTCCTTCTTTTCCATGAACAACACTAGAGCACCCCATGGAGATGTACTAGGTCTAATAAAACCTTTGTCAAGAAATTCTTACAACTGTCTCTCCAACTATGTTGTCTTTGTCGGATCCATAGTGTACAATGTATGAGATATCGGTTGTGTATCGAGAACCATATTGATATCAAAATCAATCTCTCAGGGTGGGAGAACACCCAGAAACACTTTAGGAAACATGTCCTCAAACTCTCTGACAGCTGGTACCTCATGAATACTAGGACTCCTTACCTCAATATCTAACACATGTGCCAAGAATGCCTCACATCCCTGTCTCAAAAGCTTCCATGCCACCATGGCTATTACCAAACATGTCAGAAGAATCTTCCTATCTTCTTGGAAGATCCACATCTTGCCATTGTCTATAAATGTCGCCTACTTGGATCTACAATCCAATACCAATATATACTTCTCCAAGGTATCCATTCCAAGGATTACATCGAATCCATGCATATGAAGACGTATGAGATCCACTTGAATGATGTGTCTTGAAAAGGAGAGGACATAGGAAGGACACACCTTCTGCAACACTATAAAACTAACTAATGTGGTTTCTAACAACAAGCTATTCTTCTTACGACTAATAGGCAAAAGACAACTATCAACACTTTTCCAGTGACAAAAGAGTGTCTTGCACCTGAGTCAACTAAATAGATACAAAGCAAGAAGAAGACAAATCAGAACAAAATAACTCCATTTGACTTATCACTACTCGCGGGTTGACCATCGCCTCCGGCTGACTCATAGCGTAGAATCTAGCAGTTGCATGTTGTCACCCTCGTCCTTTTCTTCCCTGAGCATACAATCTGACTTGTGACGCTTGGCCACATCCTCATCCTCCTACACTGTTGTTCTGCTGCCTATGCGAGACTTATTGGCCCTGCCTCTATTGCTGGGTTACCTCATCATCCCTGAATGGACACTCTTACCTCATATGTCCTATCTGCCCACACTTATGACAAGCTCATGTCTCAAAATGCATCCTGGACAGCCCCGTCACCGACACTGATGTGGTGCTATAAGCTCCAAAAGGTGGAAGACTATGACCTTTTCCCTTACTAGGTGACCACTGCATCAGAGCATTGTACCTCTACGGTGATGGTGGTGCTGAAAACCTCAACTTCTTAGTGCCTCCTGACGACTGCCCTGAGAACGGTGCAAACCTCTTTCTTGCACTCATCTCCCACTTCTCTATCACAGATCACTCTATCTACTAAACACACTCCACAAACATGACAAACCTTTCTCGATTCTCCAAAGCAACTATCGAGGTAGACAACTCAGTGTTCAACCCTTTCTCAAAACGTCAAATATACTTGTCCTCCATATCATCCATGTGAGGATATAACCTCAACAACTCCATAAACCTTGATTCATACTCATTGATTGTCATGGGTCCATGCTTGATCCTCTGAAACTGGTTGATCTTCTCATCAAAGTACATCTGAGGAAAGTACCGACTAACAAACTCATGTCAGAACTCCTCCCAACCGATCACAACACTTGGCCTCTTATGCTCCTCTATGTCCTACTAGTGACCAACACTCTCCTTCAGAAGGTACACCGCATACATCACCTTATCAACTTCAGGGATACTAAGGATTTTAAAGGCTCTCAAGATCAGTAAGTCACAAATCTATATCCATCAGATCAGCCGTCCCAACATATTCTACCACCCCAACATGGTGAAGCCGCTCAAAAGTCTTCCTAGTACCCAAAGATTGACTATGGGGAAATTGGCACCCTAGGCTGAGGTGCAGACATCATGTCTGCCATATGATTCATAGTAGCCATAAACTTCCCAAAAAGGGATTGAAATGTAGAATTTTCAATCATGGTTGGTCAAACTGGGGGACTTTCGGCACTTGATGTTCTTGTTCCTAGTTCCTTGCACCACCAACTAGTGTAGCAACACTGCTCTCAGCAATGTGTTCTTTGTGTTCTCCAGACATTGTTAAGGTTTCTCTTCTTCTTCTACATAAGCAGAAGTCACTATAAGACAGACTGGAGAACATAAGAACAAACACAAACCCTAGTCCTAGGTCTCTATAGACTCAATGAACCTAAAGCTCTAATACCAACTTGACTGTGACACCCCGTGTCACACAAGCGAGATTACTCAAAACTTAACCATGAAAGAAAGATTAAACAAACATATTATTGGAAAATATTGAAAATTAAAACCATTTTCATAAAACTACCAGATAGAAAAAGTATTTATATAGAAGTCCTTTCACGTTACAAGCACATAATGTGAGTGTCATCAACATGCTATGAGAAAACCTATCTAAATCATATATACATATATCCACCATAGATATGCACAAAAGGGAGTACAAGCCAGCCACATGTCGAAAGCACGTTTACAAAACATCCCCAAAGACTCAAGTGTATAGGGACGACTCTAGGACTCTAATAACAAAAGACATCCAACACCACTCCCAACCTTATCAGATACTATCTTTCTTGCTGCTCCTCAACCTCTACTGTACGATCTCTTCCTCCTCATGCACGTCCACCTAAAAAGGATGTGGGAAACCCACGGGGTGAGATTCCAAATCTTGGCATGAGATATAACTCTCCACCAACTCCATTATTATCACAAATAATACGATTAAAGCAAGCTAGTAAAGTTACAACCATGATAAGAAGGTAATCATTACTAACATGATAAGCAATTACTATTGGATTATGAAACATTTTAACATTATATAAGGAATATGAAGAACATGTATATTTCCTACCAACAATACTATACAAAAGCAAGCAAGGCCTCATCAATGTTTTGTATTTGATCCTATACAGGTATACTACATAGCTGATTATGTATTTTATTTTGCCCCAAGGACTTGAGTCATACCATCCAAATACAACTGACCACTGCTAAGTCAAAATCGGTGCCATACAAGGTCTAGTGGAAGAATCAAAATCCATGATCTCAGCCTCTTGGTCCATACGAGTGAACCTGGAGTGACATCATTAGTCAGAATACTATAAATGACATATAGTATAGTTGTACAAACCTACCCCACCTTGGCACACATCACAGTGCTAGTGAAACTGAGCTACGGCCTGCAACCGCACTCTTATAAAGGTATGACCCACAACCAATTATGTATCACATATCACTGAGCTACGACCCAAAGTCAGACTCTTATCAGGGTATGGCCCACAACCAATCTTATATCAGATAACTTGGACATAAGGGGATATTCGTCCTCACCCCTACATATTCAAAAATATGTGCTCCGAGTTAAACTCATTTCACCATCCAACAAATTTTGACACTGAATGGATCTAAGGCACATGGCAAGCTACATGGATAGGTTCCACTTGATTAGTTAGGTTATTTAAGTGCCTTTTAGCATCAACTAAGTGACAACGTATAAACTTTAAACAAGTTCTACAAGGATAAGGGAATAATACATTACCAGAACATGTTTGAGCATATAAGGTGTGATCTCATCACATCATCAATTGATGCTTGTCATTCACCATATTTTTCATCATAAGGACCATATACTTCGAAGTAACAACCCCTCATCACATTACTGAGAAAATTATCATCTCATATTAGACAATAAACCATCATCAGGTAATAAGACCCATTTACCTCCTCTTTTTGTGATACTAACACCTCGCATGCCTCACAAGGCCCATTCAATCACATCAGAAACATTATAGCTCTTATCTAGATATGCTAACAACTTGTGACACCTTCATGGCTAGAGACTTATAACAGGAAAGATAATACTTTATTAACACTACCATTTCATAGAGATTCATATCATTCACACTACATCATTAGGGTTAGAGTTCTCTTTAACCAATTAGGGTTTACAGGGTTGGATCAACAACTACCCTCAATTCCTCACTTCCGTCATCACTATAGGGTATATTATGAGGTTAGAGGTTATAGAAAACAAAACTTCTTGATTGCTCATACAAACACCTCATAGGGTATCATATCATACCATGTAACCCAATCATTAACATGATGTAACATGGCTACCGTCAAAAGGTATTGGTTTAGGCTATCTTGTGGTGTATCAGTTAACCAAACACGAGGTGTATCAATTTAGCACTCATGAGGTGTATCAGTTAATCACTCATGGTGTTGGGTTAGCCACACATGAGGTATATTGCTTTAGCCCTTCTTGAAAGTGTGACGGTCAACCCTACTTGAAGTGTGATGGGTTGTTAAGGTTAGAGTTTTGCCATGTTGTCCTATTACTCAACCAAGGTGTCACAGTTTGGTATTCCAATATATCATCCTGGTCATAATGGGCTAGCACCCTTAAAGCATGTTAGTTTAGAAAACATATCGGTTTATATTCTCTAGGGCATTAAGGGTTAGCCCCATCAAACCTATCAGTTTAGCACTCCCAAGTGTGTCGACTTGTTATAAGATGTGTCGGTTTAAACACCACAAGTCATAACAACCACTCACATCTTGGTGTATGTGCTGACTTGTCATCTTCAACCTTAGGAAGATCGACCACTAGTCCATCTACTATCATGGAAATAAGGTGCAAGATATGGATAGCAAACTAACGAGATTCCTTCACCAAAATAGTTCTTGAAACCACTTATAACTACTAGCATGCATGAGATAAATGATGTAGAGATGAGAAACAACATAAACACATGAAAGAGTGAAAATAACAAATGAGGTTAAGAGTTATATAACCCGCCTTAATGATCACAACCAAGATCCAAGCTCCAAGGTCAAGCTTGAAGATGACCCACCAACTTGATCACCACTACACCTCCAAGGAAGAATAGGAGACCAAGGTTAAGATGTCTTAAGATGAAAAGGATATATCCATGATCCATGGCCGACATGAAGAAGAGAGATAGGAAACATAGCTTACCAAGGTAGAATATGGAAGATGGGCAAGAAACACCACAACTTGTGACTCATCCTCTAAGCTCCAAGAGAACCTCTTTAGCTCCTAAATCTTCTCAATGTCGTCCACCAAGAAGGAGAGAAAGTGAAGATGGAAAAAAGGATTCTCTTGAATGGAGAGAGAAGATTATATACTAGAGGAATGAGAGAGGGATCATGGGAGAGGTGTCACCACCTTAGGAGCTTAGGTGACACTTGTCCACCAAAAAGAGCCACATGCAACATACATGTAAGATGTGGTGATACGGTCTAGGCTAGATCTCGCCCTCTTGGTCTCCTACCAAGGTCATGGCCTCACTAACCCAATATGCCAAAACCATAGACACTCACAAACTGATATGCCGTAACGCTATACACTCACAAACTGATATAGCATAACCCTACACACTCACAAATCGATATGGCATAACCCTACACACTCACAAACCCATATTCCATAACCCTACACACTCACAAACCAATATGGCATAACCCTACATGCTCACAAACCAATACACATCCTCTCCAAGGCTCTCTAACCCAAGACAACACATCTAAGAGCAAAATACATCTCACTCATGTGTTCAAAACATCACCAGGGATGTCACCACACAACCAACACCCAAACAAGGCACTCATCTCTCTCTCTTCTCTAGATGATGCCAAGAGAGAGAAGGAACACTAAAGAGGTGGAAAACTTGCACATCAGTCCCTACTTTGGGTGAATTGCAATTTGCACCAAAACCACACTACAAAACACAAGCATCGTTCAAACAAGCTCAAACAATAAACTTAATCTTTCTACATGCCCTAATTATACCTCAGGTGATTAGAGTAAGGTTCTAAGCAACATACTTAGGAAAAAAAAGGGTTATCCCAAAATGATGGTCAGGTTCCTTACACCAAACTTCAAAACTCCCTTCCAAGGAGAGACCTTGAGTTGCACCTTGTCTCCCACTTGGAACTCTAAGGGTCTACACTGATTATCTACATATGACTTTTGCTTGTCTTGTGCTGCCTTCAGTTGGTGTTGAATAACTATGATATTCTCAGTTGTCTGTTGAACAAGCTTAGGACCCAAAATATGATATTCACTGGTCTCGTACCAACACAATGGAGATCTACAATGTCTCCCATACAATGCCTCATAAGGTGTCATATCAATTCTCCTATGATAGTTGTTATTGTATGCAAATTCTATCAAACTGAGGTGCACATTCCAACTTCCCAAAAACTACAAAACATGGACTCTCAATAGATCTTCTAGAATCTAGATCATCCTTTCTAATTGTCCATCTGTCTATGGGTGAAACATTGTACTAAACTTCAACTACGTACCCATCGTAGTGTGCATATGTTCCCAAAAATGATTGGTGAACTGAGGACCTCTGCCAGACACAATGGTATCTAGGATACTGTGCGACCACTCTATCTCATCAACATATATCTATGCAAGCTTCTCTATTGTGTATGTCGACTTCACTGGAAAATAGTGAGCTATCTTTTTCAACCAGCCAACAATTATCCATATGGATTCATGACCTTTTGACTATCCTAGGTAGACCAAACACAAAGTCCATAGTGACATGATCTCACTTCCACTTTGGAATAGGCAACTATTACAAAGTTTCTATAGGTTTTTGATGCTCTGCTCTAACCTGTTGACACACATGATATCTAGTAACAAACTTAGCCATGTCACACTTCAAAATGGGCCACCAATACAAATATTTTAGATTGTAATACATCTTGGTACTTCCTAGGTGCATAACATACATTGAGGAGTGAGTCTCCTCTAAAACCAACTTCCTCAGATCATCAACATCAGGAACCACAAAATTGTCGTGGTAACATAATGTCCCATCTTCTATCTCATGGAAACCATCACACTTCTCGCTGCCAAACTCTGCTTGAATTTGTTGTATCATAGTATCATCCTATTGAGCATCCCTGATCTGCTATTGCAATGTGGGCTTTACTTGTAACTGATCCAACAAGCCTGCCAACAAGGAGACTTCCAAATTTACGTTCATCTCAAGAAAGGATACTAACATGTCTCTCTTGTGGCACACCAAGGATCATAATTGCACCTTGTCAGCAGATGATGATGATGAAGACTTCCTGCTCAGAGCATCTTCCACCACTTTTTCCTTCCATGGATGTTAATATATAGTGTGATTAGAATCCTTGATTAACTCCATCCAGCGATGTTGCCTCATATTCAACTCTTACTTTGAGAAGATGTATTGTAGGTTCCTGTGATCTATAAAGATCTAAAACTTCTCGACATAAAGGTAATGTCTCCATATCTTCAAGGCGTGGACCACCATTACAGGCTCCAAATTATGAGTGGGATAGTTCTCCTCATGCTTCTTGAACTGTCATGATGCAAAAGAAATCACATTCTTGTCTTGCATGAGCAAACAACCCAGAACATTCTTTGATGCATCACAAAAGACAATGTAACCTTTTACCTACTCTAGCAGCACTAGCATTGGTACATTGGTTATCTTCTCCTTCAAATATTGGAAAGAACGTTGGCACTTGTCATCCCACACAAAAGGTACATATTTCCTTGTCAACTTAGTTAGGGGTAACACCACTGGACTGAAGTTCTTGATGAACCTCCAGTAGTATCTTCCAAACCCAAAAAACTACAAACTTATTTTGGTGTCTTCAGTTGTTCCCACTCTATTAGAGACTCTACCTTCTTGGGGTCAACACGAACACCTTCAGCGGATATGATGTATCCAAGAAAAGACACCTCCTTCAGCTAAAACTCACATTTGCTGAACATTGCATACAATCAGTGTTGTCTCAATAGAGTCAATGTCTAACACAAATGTTGCTCGTGTTGCTGACTATATCAACTGTATATCAAGATTTCATCCATGAATACCACCACAAACTGATCAAAATAAGGTTTGAACACCCTATTCATCATGTCCATAAAATCTGCTGGTGCATTGGTTAGCCTGAATGAAATAACCACAAACTCATAGTGACCATACCTCATCCTAAAGGCTGACTTTGGTATGTCAACTACCTTGATTCACAACTGGTAATGTCCCAACCTCAGGTCTATCTTGGAAAACATGACAACACCTCATAACTGGTCAAATAGATCATCAATAGATGATGAAAGATGCTTGTTCTTTATTGTTACTTTGTTCAACTGTTTATAATCAATGCATAGACTCGTGGATCCATCCTTCTTCTTGACAAAAAAAATGGGGGCACCCCACGGTGATGTACTCAGCCTAATAAAACCTTTCTCAAGCAACTCTTGCAACTGTTTCATTAACTCCTACATCTTAGCTGGTGCCATCCTATATAGTGTCTGAGCTATCAGCTGGGTACCAGGAACTAGATTGATCTCAAAATCAATCTCTCTGACTGGGGGAACACTTGGAAACTCATTTGGTAGCACGTCTTCAAACTCATAGACAATTGTAACCTCCTAGATACTTAGACTCCTCACCTTGGTATCCACCACATGCACCAACATTGCATCACAACCTGCCTTATCTACTTATCTGCCACCATCACTGGCACCAAACAGGTTGAAAGAATCTTCCTATTTCCTTGGAAGACCCACTTCTCATCGCCATCGACAAATGTTTCCACCTTAGAACCACAATCCAAGATCACATGATACTTCTCCAAATTATCCATTCCAAGGATCACATTGAATTCATGCATATCAAGTGGTATGAGATCCACTAGAATTATACATCCTAAAATAAAAGGACATAGGAAGGACACACTTCCCGCAACTCAGTGGAACCAACCAAAGGGGTTTCTAAATGAAGACTATCATGTCTACAACTAATAGACAAAGAACAACTATCAATCACTTCTCTAGTGAAAAAAGAGGGAATTTCACTTGGGTCTACCAAAACAAATATAAAGTAAGAAGAAGAAGATAAATCAGAATGAAATAATTCCATCTGATTTGTCACAACTTATGGGTTGACCACTCCTTTCGGGTGTCTCATCACGTAGAATTGAGCTATTTCTTGTTGTCATCCCCTTCCTTTGTGGGCCTACCTAGAAGAACCAACCTGTTACGCTTGTCCACATCCTCTACCAGTACCACTATTGAATTGTTGTCACTGTTGTGACCTTTGCTGACTTTGTCTCAGTTGTTGGGTGACTTCTTAATCCTTCATTGGGAAAAGCCACTTCATTTGTACTTGTAGCAAGTCTTTCTCTCATACCATTACATGGACAACCCTCAAACAGACACTTATGCAACACTATGGGCTCCTTTAGGTGTAAAGGTTCGACCTCTACCTTTGCTCGGCGACCACTATGACTAACTTGCCGATCTTTGTTGTGATGGAAGTGATGAAAACCTAGGCTTCTAAAATCCTCTTGACGACTATCATTGATACTGTACATGCCTCTTCTTGGCCTTCGTCTCACACTTCTCCACCATTGATCACTCCACCCTCCTGACTGATTCCACAAACATGGCAAACTTCTCTTTATTCTCTAAAGATGACATTGGAGTCGTCAAATCTATACTCAAACCTTTCTCAAACTGTCTGATTCTCTCCTTGTCTGTAGCATCCATATGGGGACAAAATCTTAGAAGCTCCATGAACTTAGTTTCTTACTCATTGACTGTCATATATCCCTATTGAATCTTCTCAAACTATGTGATCTTCTCGTCTAGATAGGTCTCCAGAAAGTACCAATTCACAAACTTTTGTCGAAACTCTTCCCAAATGATTACAACACCAGGCCTTTTCTCCACCTCAATATCCCACCAATGGCTAGATCTCCCCTTCAATACATACATTGCATGTTTCACTTTATCCTCTTTGGGGATGTTAAGGATTTTGAAGGCCTTCTCCATCTCGGTTAACAACAAATTTGCATATTTTGGGTCTACCGTACCCACATACTCAACTGCCCCTACACACCTCAACTTTTGAAAGGTCTGCCTAGAACTCGAGGGTTCCACATTGGGGATTGTTGCTCTTGCTTGAGGAACGGGCATTCTATCTACCATATGTATCATCATGGCCATAAACTATCCAAACATGAACTGGAAAGATGGCTTGGCCATCGCTACCGGGTCAAACTAGGGCGTCTCAGGCACATCATCAACCCTCTCCTACTTCTTGGCACCACCACCTGGTGTAGCAACACTGCTCTCAGCAGCATGTTCTTTGGATTCTCTGTCCATCTTCTCTTCTCTTCCTCTCTTCTACATAAGTAGAAGTTACCATAAGATAGAATGGAGGACACTAGCACAAACACGAACCCTAGTCTTATGTCCTTGTAGACTCAGTGAACCTAGACCTCTAATACCAATCTAACCGTGATACACTCATCACACAAAGTGAGATTACTCTAAACAAAACATGGAATTAATACCAATCAACCAGGTTACCAGAAAATGCAGGAAATTAAAACTAAATTCAAATAAGCACAAAAGTTTGAACTTATCACATTTGAGTCCACAAAGGCCACTTGTATTACATATCTCATATGAAAAGATAATTACATGATATAGTTTACTGGCTCATTGGGCACAACCTGTTATAAGAGGTAACTTGTTCACATAAATACATGCCACATCTGTGCAACAATGACATATAGACAAAAACCTCATATCGATATATAAACCACAAAAACCTCCTCAAGGACCTAAAAGTACATAGACGACACATAGGACCCTACTACAAAACATTAGCAACATGTCCAACCTTTCAACAACTGCTGCTCTTCTTACTGCTCAGCTCAATTGCACAATCTCTACCTCATTGTGTAGTACCACCTAAAAGATGTGGAAACCCACGAGGTGTGACCAAACATCCTTACAAGAGATATAAATTTCCACCAAAGTCTACTATAAGCACATGAAAACTTAAAGTAGATAAATAACATTATAATCAGGTTGAGCATATTCAGCTAAACGATATGTGTTAAACTAATGATACACACTAAGCAAATTAGGTAGTTACCATAGAGCAATAGAATAATTTAAACTTTTAGAAGGAATATGAAGAACATGTATAAAATTGATTTCTCTTACCGTAGTATAATTCAGGAAAATAGTACAAAGATAAGGCAAGTGGTCATCCAATGTGAATCATGTTTGACCCTAAGAAAATATACTACACGGTTGTATTATGTCTTTTATAATTCCCTGGGGATTTGAGGCGTACCACTCAAATCCAATCGACCATTGTGAAGTCCAAATCAGTGCCATACAAGATCAATGGAAGAGTCAGAATCCATGATCTTCTCCTGTACTACGCGGTCAGTTCGGGTCTGGAACACAGTGACATATAGTGAAACTACAAAGACAACAACTATAGTCAATGCTATAGTCCTGTAAAGATAGCAAATCATATTCAAATCTATGGTCCTATAGAGACAACAACTCATAGTCAAAGCTATGGTCTTGTAAAACACCTAGCCACCTTGGTACATGTCACAACGCTAGAAACCAGGGTATATAGCCTAATTACTGAGGTGCGGCCACAGTTGTCCTCTATCACATCATATCACATGCTCATCATTGAGACCCATCAGTAGTCATCCTTAAAACACTTGGGGTCAAGATGTCAAGGACACATAGTCACTTGCACCTCACATACTCAACAATATATGCTCCGGGTTTCCATTGGGAATACTTGTTTCACCACCCAGATGATGTTTCAAGAAGTAAGGACCTTGAGCATCTGCTCACATGACACATGTATGCTAAGTAGGCATTAAATGGTGGAGGGGAAAGCTTGTTGAGCCATGTCATCAGAGGGGTATGAATCCATGTGAACTGTGATGATCGATGGTGTAGAGGAATGATAGAAGGAATCTTCTAGTCTGTGGTGGTATCAATGTTTGGTGTTGTTGAAAGAACTAGATAGGAATGATAGAAGGAATTTCGGGGGATATCTTTAGAGATTTTTTGTGCGTCTATGTTGAGCCTAGGAGTAGGGTTCAATGGCATGTGATGGGTGGGTTTGAAAGGTTCATCCTTAGAAGGGTGAAGATCTTGGAGAGGGGTGAAACACATATGGAAGAGAGGATGTATTTTGGATACATGAGGCTTGATATAGGAACAATCCTTGCATGTGGCCTACCGTAGCGTAGCTTGTGCATTGGTTCCATGTGGGTGTGTTGTGCTGATTGGGTGTGGATCATAATGTGTTTGAAATTGAGTGGTTTAAGGCATGTGGATGTTTTAGAAGATTTGAAGGATGTGCATGTGAATGGTATGTGGCCATGACTCCTACATGAATAGCAAGTCACTGAGAATCTATATTTTGTACATATGTGTCCATGTCTAAGGCAGTGCAAAAATAGTTAGTGTTTATGTGAGTGCCTATGCTTACGTTTGACAGTGTACCATATGTAAGTTTTCTCGTGTATATCCTTATTAACAACTATGATCATATGTAAAGCATAGTTCAGTGGTGAAAAATCAAAATTATCGAATTGAGGGACCATAAGAATGTGATCCTTAGGAGGAGTATCAAATGACTGTGACTGATTGATAATTGTGTAGTACCTGAAATGCTTGTGACTTTCCATGAAGCCTGGAGGGTGGGTAGGTTTTAAAGATGTAGTTGTGTCATGTAAGGATGTCTCCTTCTCCTGTGTGGTCTACATATATTGATCTCCTGATGTGGTAGTATTTTGTTGTGCTTCATCATCTAGTTGTGTGTTGCTTTGTAGTGATTCCATTGACGTATCGTTGGAGCTCATAGAGCCTGCATTAGGGTCACGAAAATGCCTGAGGATGTGGATTGACGTGATGTAGTTAAAATCTCTGAGTCACATGGTGATATCTTAGTGAGCTCTAGGTTGGAGGGTGATATGACATCCCTAGAAGAGGTCCAAAACAATCATAACCTCATACCAGCCCTGGACTGATCAGAGTCCACCCAACGATCCTCATGGAAAAGGACCATGAAAACACTAAATCCCACACGGAGTTTGATCCATCATTGCGCATAATCACACTGAAAGTGCCTCTGTGATTTCATAATATGGATGTCCTGACTGTCTTGCGATCGAGCGTGAAGTCATGGCAGAACATGTTGAGTTCTCGACAAAGAGTGGCATTTGTTGGATGTTCTTGATAATGTGAAGTTGATAGATGTGTGTAATCTTTATAGATGATTCTGATTTAGTGGTGGATATGTGGTTGTCTCCTAGATTTTGTGAGTTTAAGTACATGGAGACCGCATGTCCTCATATTGTAGCTGTTGGCTGCTATGATGTATGCGTGATAGGTGAGAACACCTACTCAAGGCGGTGAGTAGAACATGAATCGCTGTAAAATATTGTGTATATCGGGAGGAGTCATAACCCGATGTTGTGGTGAATGTCGGTGGTAACGGATTATGTTGCCTCAATATGCAACCATAATGTATGTGTCTGTGTGGATCAGTGTGGAGCATTTGCTCTGATCTATGATGTTGTCTAGTAAACTAGTATGGCTACCTGAATCAATCAGAGCACACCAGATGAAGAGTAAGGAAAATGGGAGGAGATCAGGGGTATCGTACCTGATTCTTACAAGTGAATCATGTTGTGCAGCAGTACGGCCGTGAGGAGGTGGAGCATTTCTGAAGAGAAGGTGGAGCGTTTCGAAAGAGAAGGTTGGGCAACTTTAGTTACCTAGAATTTTTTAAGTGTACTGTTGTCCAGTAACTACATACATTTAAATAATTTATATGAATCACACAGTCCCAATGAGCAAATGAAACACCTATACGTACATTGAACATTCTACGTTTATTCAACTTTACAAGTCATATTAACAAGTTGTCTAGACCGGCTGAATTCAACAATATACTTCAATCATAAACAACACGTATTAAATGTTGTCGATCTAAGCGATATGTGTAAGTAGAATTGTTTAATCGAAAAGATCTTATAAAAATAATCTTCATTGTCTTCTTCTTTTAGTTTTTCCTGCTTGTCACCGGTCAAAATCCAAAAACTACAACCTTAGTTGGTAGTTTTGGTCTTTTCGGTGTGGCTGGCAAAATTTGTACATCCACCGCACATAATTATATTCGCTAAAAAATTTCATCAAATGGACATTCATAAATACCAAGTTTGATGGGTGGAGTGGATGTTTTATATATATGGCAATCCGCAGGTACATACATCCATCCACGGGGGACATTTTGCCATTTGTCAAAATGGTAGTGGCTACTTCAATAACGGCAGCTGATTCGTCAAAGTACGGCCAGTTGGCACACAGTGCAAATGGATATTGCGCACTAACAACTTTGTAGTGTTTTTCCGTGTTGCTACTCAGCCTAATCGGCGTTCTCGACATTGCAAACAATAAGAAGGTACCAATGACGATTACAGCGGTTCTGGTAATAGTTAACATTCACATAGCATGGTTGTCCATTGGTATATGGGTGGTTATCGTTTTCCCTAGCATGGCGTTTCTTTCGAGTAAACACTAGCGACTACAGCATTATCAGCCCCAAAGGGCTTCGTGCCTTCGCCAAGTTTGGGCTTGACCAATTAGGCCGTCTGACCTTTGTTAGTCCCGTGTAAATATAGAACATGCTATACTTTTGTTTATCTTTTGATATATGCGCAATGCAATTAAATTCGTTAATTATGTTTAAATGGATGTGGGATTAGCAAATTCTAAAGCGTCTGACCCAACGTATCGTTGATGAGCTCAATTACGCAGTAGCAGTTCACTTCACACTTCCGTGATGTCTCCCAGCTTTTACCTTTTCAATGCATGTGGCGTTTCATATGGGTCCAACACAGCTCGTCTTACGTCCAACTCAGCTAGCTCAACACGAAGAACAGACTATCAGACTCGGAGAGTACACCAAGACCAGCGGTCAAGTCCCATCGTGGGCTGCGTTTTGTTGCGGCTCCCAAACATTGAATTGAAAACTTGCTAGGATTTTGCTTTCGTAAACAGTTTGCTTATTTAAAATCTGCACATCTTTATTGACCGGTAAAATTGTTCGAGTATTCTGATCAATCCCGTATTCTCACCACTTTCAGCGAGAGTCTTTCACGCTCTAGAATGCCTTTCACACCTATATATCACTGCTGAAACGCTACTATAAAAGGCTTCGTTCACCTTGGGGAGATCTCATTACTAACAAGGCAATCATCTTCGTCAGCTTTAGCTCCACTGATCACCTCCTGATCTATCAATTAGATTGTACTATCCGTCTGAAATGGCCATCCAAGCCATAGAAGCCCACCGTGCAAACGCAGCCGTCTCCAGCGGTGCTGCGGTCTGCAAGAAGAACCTGACAGAGTTCCTCAAGGAATTGAACCTCCCAATGGGTCTCCTCCCACTCGACGAAGTGGAGGAGTTCGGATACAACAAAGATACAGGGTTCTTCTGGATCATCCAGAAAAGGAAGAGGGAGCACACCTTCAAGAAGATAAAGGAGACCGTGTCTTACGCCACCGAGCTCTGTGGCCTTGTCGAGGCTCGAAAGCTCAAGAGCTTGACGGGGGTAAAAGTGAAGGAGTTGTTTATCTGGCTCACTATCAATGAGGTGTACATTAGCAATACGACGTCCGATAAGATCACCTTCAAGATTGGTGCGGGACTGGCCGAGAGCTTCCCGGTTTCAGCTTTTGATCTCGAAGCTTGATTGCAAATGTAAACAATTTTTTAGATTTGTTAGTTGCTTAATACGTCATACTAAATAAGTGATGTTCGCTGCTGTCAGATTCACTCGGTTGTCTACATTTCATTTTTTGTTATACTTCGTATGTGTATTCGTCCAAATCATTTTATTAACAAAGATTGCACAAAAAAGGATTAAACAAGAACAATAATTCATCTTATTAGAGCAGACGAAATGCATTTCTTTAGATAGCTTCTCGCTTTTGTATCACAGTGTATCCCACGTTTGATTTCTCCAGTGACTTCTATTCTCAAGGTCATGCCGTTAAAATGAAGTTTTTCCATGTTAAGTTTTCCTAAAGCCATCATCAAATGGGGATTTGTATAGTCTATATGTTTGTGAAAATTTGCTGTTAAACATCTCCCAAAATGAGAACAATTAGTTATGCATACGTTTATTGGAAAGAGAAGCTAGTTCTGAGAAAAAAATAAATGAACAAACTTGCACACAATCAAAATGTAAATATCTTAGCATAAATGTCCTTCGCCTGGATGTTATGTTACCTTATATATAAGTTTAGACGTTCCTAGACACTTCCCTAATGTGCAACTCTCAACATATAGCTATCTAATTCGTTGAATATACATGTTTCATCTAGTAGGTATTTTTTGAGAGATGCATTAGGTGTAATTTATTCATCAAAGAATATGAGAATTATCTACATTTTTCATCTCGATTACTATCATGAGATGTCTACGTATGATAATCCAAGTGTCATATACCACCTTTCATCCTTTTCTTCATATTTATTTGAACCACACAATTGGCTTTCATCAAGCACAACTTCAATTATTCTAATAGAATGCCTAATCAAATGATCCATCATCTAGAACGACAATTTACTTAATAAGTTTTTAAAAAACCAAACCACTTAGAATTAGTTTGCAACATCAAATTTTGTAATGCCTTATATCACACAATGTGTGCTGGAAAAACTGGTTGCTTTCTAAATAGAAAGTTCATATATAACAACGAACAAGTAAGAAAAATTTATTCCAATATATCCAAAATATCTAGCTGGACTGTTATTTAAATTTTATTAAATCTAGTTAGGGAACAGTAACTTAGGATGACACTATCTATGCTATTGGACATATTGGTAGATTGTTTGACGGGAGCATGTCATGCCTCGTCTTCTTCTCCTTGGAATTGCTCCGTCTTCTCTGTAGAAAAAATGAGGTTCTAACAAATTTCTATTTTCAAATGATTAATGACAAGATAATTGCTATTCCTCAAAATGATAGTCTTGTAATCATCCCAATGATATAAGGAGACAAAAGGAGACATGTTCATCCTCTCTTGCTTCATTTACGGAGGGGTGATTGACTAAGGAATGAGGAGACAAAAGGAGACATGTTCATCCTCTCTTGCTTCATTTATGGAGGTGTGATTGACTAAGTAAAACCTTGAAGTTTTGGTTGGGGACATTTTAGCTTTGCATGTCATGGGAGGTTGTCTTTATGAAATTATTAATTGACACTACAAAAAGATCCCCCTTTTAGTCGGGGGTTTTAGCATCTTTTAAACTTCGTAAGAAATGCACATAAACTTTATCAAACAAATATATTCAATACAAATTGTTCTTCCATTTAAATTTTCTCATGACTTAACATTTTTCTATGGAAATTTTTATGGCAATTAATAGAGAGATATGGGCTTGTCAAAAATAAACTTAACAAATAATTCAAACGCTCATTCGTTATTCAACTTTTTTATAAGCCAAAATTGACATGGGTTTTAGATAATGTAGTAGTTTCATTTGCTAATAATGGATTTATTGATGGTTAGAAATGATTAAACTATATTATGATTGGATTATTTGTGTTGACTTGGGTCCAACTTTCTGGCATGCCTATAGATTTGACAAAAAAACCTCCCCATGTATGATGCCTCCAAAAACGTAACTATGTTATCATTGAGATATTTATAGGATATATTGATTTGCACGTAGATTCCATGATTATATCCTTCAATCACGTCTCATAAATTTTTATATTTGTCTTTTTGTTGTGTCTAATTAATTATCCACTCAAAGCTTCCAAACACATCATGTAAACATGATCATATCCATTATAGAAAAGAGTTGTGAGGAGCTCATAGATTTTCTTGAGGACTTGAAACATCCATGGGCATGCTCCCTATACATGGACTAGAGAAATACATATAATATAAAGAATTGGGGTTCTACTAGATCATCTAGAAAATCTAGAGGAATAACAAGACCATAGCTTCTGGAATGGTGGTCTACTTCCTGTAGGAATTCGATCTTGAAAATGTGACAAGCATAAAAGTGGAGTTTCCGTATGGTTCTTTGTCATTTGAGGTGTACATTAGTGATGCTATATTGGAGAATTTCACTAAAAATATTTTCACAAAGTTGCTATGCAAAATTCTAGTTTTATCTTTTGATCTTGACTGTTGATTAATATAAAGGAATCAAAGAGGCTGAAGTGATACACAAATCGATGGTTCTCAATATATAAAGCTCTCATCCTTTTTCACTCTCATATATGACATTGTACTTGCATAAGCGGTTCTATGCATGCTTTTTTCATATTATTACAGTTACATATATCAATATTAAAAGGATCAGATAGATAACTATTCACATCTAATTTTGTCTTATTCCTGTAGATGTCAACAACTTAAATTATTTCATTTGTAAGACTTAAGAGAAAAATATTGAGTTAAAAAACCAAAATAACAAATTGAGATGCTTTTGTTAAAAGTATTAGATCTGAATAATGAAATTTCATCTATCTAATCATTCTACATCCATATCATCTCTCCATAGAAAAATTAATCCAAGAATTTGACAAATATTGTTATGATTATGTGAAAGTATTGTACTCCCTTATTCATAATGGATAGGACTTAATTTTGATTCTAGAGTTGATTTCATTTACAAAACACTCTTTTTACCTAGAAAGAGAAATTAGTCAGGATACATAAAGGTAACTTCTACATGTAGATAATTTTAAATTAAGTTGCTTCAGGGTAGGTGTGAAATTTGAGTATGTTGGTAATAAGTTTATCTAAAACTATGTTGAACCCAACTAATATTGTAATATCCTCAAATTTTGGTAAAATTGAATTACAAAATATGATGCATGAATTAATTTGATAATTCCTCAATAATATTATTGGTGGAATAATAATGTTAATCACCTTTGTGGCACGAGTGCTTTTGGTACAAGATAAATAGATAAAATGAATTCATGCACGAATACTTAGTAATAACTTTTAATATGATAATTGTTTTCCAAAAGAGAATAAAGTATATGACGTGTTAGATAATTAAAAGAATAATTATCAAGCCATTCTTGGAAACAAAATGTTTGACACACTAAATAACATTATCTCGACTTGACCTTCGTATATTTGAAAATAATAATAAGAAAGAGAATTCTAGAAGTTAGAATTAAAGGACATTCCATAATATAACTATTTTTATGAGATGACTAATGGAACAAGTTTGGTATAAAAAAGACACCTCAATTAAATGAATATGACTTGAGAAAGGTTTTGATGACTTGCCATAGAATGAGGATAATTGGCTTAAGGAATATTTTAAACTGAGAGAATAATTACATTATAATTATACCTTCTTGTGACCTTTGGGTCGATACCTTTTATCCTAAGAAAAGGAAGGAGAGATATAATTTAAGTCTTTGCCTTTTTATTCTTTGGCAATCACATATGGAAACACCTTCTCATATTAGGTAGATTGTGACTCATGTAGGCTTTCACTCGAGTATATATGAGGAAGGTTTCCTCTTCTAGATCATTAGGTCTTTCTCTCTCCCATCTGTGAGTGTATAAGAAAGGAACTTGGCTCTCCCTATTTCCCCTCATCCTCCCTTAATCGGGACACCTAGGGTGGCAAATAGATCAGGTATATATAGATAGGGACCCCGGGGCCTCGTCTCCAAGGTGACACCCTCTACCATCATCTTTCACGGCCTCTGCCATAGGTTAGAAGGAGTTTTCCCGATGAGATGTAGTGCTCTGCCACGCCAAGAGCGAGAGGAGAAGGCTATGTAAGTGATGTTGTTGTTCTACTCATCTGATCCATGGCTGAGAAGCAGCCGCCACACCAAACTACCGACAAAAATAGAGGTGAGTGGGATGGAGAAAGCCACATGTGAAGCCTCGCTGGAGTAGGCTTGGGTGGAGGTGCCTTGTTCTCTAGAGAATAGGATGATGCGAGAAGGGGAGACCAAGATGTTAGCACCCTTGGCCAATCTCAGCCAACCCGGGAGGCACAAGGTTATGACCCCGTTCATAGACCTGCCAGCATGAAGGAGGCTTTCCCTTGCAACCATTTCTCTAGGGTAGAGGTGAGAGTAGATGGGGACAAGGTGGCAGGGGAACGCCTTGTGTGTGGCTACTCGATGTGGGTGGCAGGTGAGGCAGGCGTCGACGGTAGCGTCGTGACCCACACAGAGGACCGGTGTTGGCGGTGTACAAAGGTGAAGATGATGGTGCGGTGCCAAGGGGTCACACAGAGAAACGCCGATGATGAAGGGGTGGCATACTTGCTAGGCTGCATCTGTACTAAGACACCCCGCCTAGAGCGGCCGGTTTTCTTCAGAGGTATGGCTGGGGGACAAAGCTCCTCCTCAATGTCTACAATGTGCCCCTACACACGACGGATGAAGGATGGACAAGGAAGGTGGAACCAACCTGTGAGTAGGTGGACGCTGGTCTGTTTCGACGTCCGTGTGGTGTGACCTGTGCGCGTAGGGTCTCGAGGGGGCTCGTCAGCGTTGATATGCGTGCGGAAACCCAACGCAACGAGAGGTTAGGGATGGCTAATAGCCATGGGACAATAATGCCCCTAGACACACATCAACCTAGAGTCACTACGAGTGGGACAAAAAGGTACTTTCATTATAAACTTAACCTGATTCACATGAATAGATAAAAGAGAGTTAGTTGCTTATGGGGTGCTTGCTGATTGGTCCAAACATGCTAATTTTACAAAAATAATAATTAATAATTGGTAACTCATATTCCAATAAGTTATATATGAAATTTTCTCAAAAAAATGAGAGGAATGCAAAGAAAATATAATCAGAGTCTAAATAGGCTTCCCATTGTAAGAGTATATGCAATACATGTTTAGATGTGTTTAATGTAAAGGAAAATCTAGATTTGCTTTATAAAGATGCTTAATTGAGTAGATTTGGTTATGTTGAGTTAATACATGATCTTGACATGTCTAATAAGAAAGTCCTTGATAATGATGAATAATTGATGATGCTAGATTAATAATCTTATACATATTGTTTTAGGGTTTTAAAACCAATGTCGACATCTTGATATGATCTAATGTTGATAATGTGATCTAGATACTATGAATAGTCTAATATGTTTAAGATGATAATTAGGGTTTAATCTAATATGCATAACTGGGTTTGTAATCTTAGAAACCATAATATGATGGAATTAGGGTTTGTAACCCTAATCCTTAGCCCAAACATGAGTAACCCTAAACCCTAGTTTAAGACATGGCCTAGATCTGATTAATGTAATGTGAATACATAGTGACACATATGTAGTATGTATATTTCAGATTGAATGCTTTGTTGCTTGGATGCTTGGATGCACTCTTAAAGTATATGAAATAATCTGCATGGTTTCTGCGATGGCATAAGGTACGTGGTTACACTTATGAATACATGTATCGAATTCTAAGTTTGTCGAGATTTCTCAATGAGATTGAATGAAAGATAAACTGCTTGCTTATTTATTTACTTCTTACAAATTATAAAGTTCCTATGAGTATCATGTAAAGTAAATAAAAATGTTCTGAAGCCAGGGTTAGACTGATCTTAAATGTTATGCACACGAGCCCTGGAGGGATAGTAATTACACCTAAGGTAGTAGACCAGATATGGGTTAGAATATGAAAACAAGTTTATGTTCTTATTTGTAAGATAAAGATGTTTGCTTAAATGTGTACTTGTGATTATTGTTTGAACCCACGTACCAATATAGAAATATACTGACCACATATTTGTTTGTCGGCATTTTAGGTATTAGATATACTTGATTTGTGTACATGAGGTTTCAGATTAAAGATGTTAAAGATACTAAAGTTATTCCAGGAGGTTTAGTCATAATGGTATATCATCATACATGTACACGTTAACTCATTCTAAAATTTATATAACTCCTTAGAAGAGATTTTTATAAAAACATGCAACTATTTGTTCATTAATAGAAATTGTTTACTATTCTGTATTATTTCTTGAATCTGATTCTAGAATTTATGAGTAATGATCCCGACTTTAAGGTCTTTTAGACACTCAAAAGTGTGGGTCATTACATTTGGTAACAGAGCACAGATTTGTCAACTAATAGTTAATAGTTTATAATTTCAACTAATCCTTAGAAATTTAAGAGGAAAAAATTAGTAAAGCCTAATGTATCTTTAGAGTTTCTCATCTCACATTTCATCTACTTCTCATCTCTTTACTTAATAAACTATGAAAAGAAACTGTTAATTAGAGAAGTAAAATGAGAAAAGATGTAACCTTTTGTGTAAGTCCCTCTAGAGAGGGTAGATACTAGAAAGATAAAAGTTTGGGTAATCCCTTTCCTAAGAAAAGAATATATATATATATATATATATATATATATATATATATATATAGTCAGGCTAGTGTACACTCGAGTGTACCGGAGACACCGTACACCTCAGTCATTTTTGAAGATGCAATAATTTTTTGAAAAATCTAAACCGTTGATCTTCTTAATTATCATAAGAACATACTATATAATAAATATTATCTCATTTGGACACTTATAGGTCATGCATCTAAAGGAGGAAAAAACCATGTACTTCAAATTAGTTTTGTACGTCGATTTTGTTGTCCTTGGATGAATGACTTACACTCATCCAAATGAGTTCAAATTTTGCATGTGGCATATTATTATTGTAACCATGAAGATCAATGGATTAGATTTTGGAAAAACATGGTCTATATGTGCAAACACCATTGAGGTGTACGGTGTGATCTGTACACTCGAGTGTATTCTAGCCCGACTCTCTCTCTCTCTCTCTCTCTCTCTCTCTCTCTCTCTCTCTCTCTATATATATATATATATATATATATATATATATATATATATATATATATATATATATATATATATATATATATATATATATATATATATATATACGTATATATACGTATATATACGTATATATACGTATATATATAAATATATATATATATGTATATATATATCTATATGTATATATATATACGTATATATATATATATATATATATATATATATATATATATATATATATATATACCTATATACATATATATATATATATATATATATATATATATACGTATGTATATATATATATGTATATATATACGTATATATAGATATATACGTGTGTGTATATATATATATAAATATATATATACGTATATATATAGATATATACGTATATATATAGATATATACGTATATATATATATATATATATATATATATATATATATATATATATATATATATATACACGTATATATATATGTATATATATATATACGTATATATATATATATATATATATATATATATATATGTATATATATACGTATATATATATATATATATATATATATATATATATATATATATATATATATATATGTATATATATACGTATATATATATATATATATACGTATATATATAGGTATATATATATATATATATACATATATATATATGTATGTATATATATACGTATATATATACGTATATATATACGTGTATATATATATATATATATATATATATATATATTGTATATATATCTATATATATATGTATATATATATGTATATATATATGTATATATATATATATATATATATATATATATAGAGAGAGAGAGAGAGAGTCAGGCTAGAATACACTCGGGTGTATGGATCGCATGAATACACTCAATTGTGTTTGCATATCAAGACTATTTTTTGTAAAATGTAAACAATTGATCTTCACTGTCATACTATAAATAGAATACATACAAATTTTGAGCCCATTTGGATGAGTACAAGTCACTCATCCAAGGGCAACAAAATCGACGCACAAAACTAATTTGAAATGTATAATTTTTGTGGTCTTCATAACATGAGCTATACATATCCAAATGTGCTCAAATTGTGTGTATGAGTTGTTCACAAGATGTTTAAGAAGATCAATGGATTAGATTTTCAAAAAAAATATTGCATCATGAAAAACTACTTGAGTGTATTCCGCTCCGGATACACTCGAGTGTATTCTAGCCTGACTATATATATATATATATATATATATATATATATATATATATATATATATATATATATATATATACGTATATATGTATATATATGTATATATATACGTATATATATATATATGTATATATACGTATATATACGTATATATACGTATATATATAGATATATATATATACATATATATGTATATATATACATATATATACGTATATATATATATATATATATATATATATATATATATATATATATATATATATATATATATATATATATGTTGGTATGTATGCCCATAGAGTAAGTCATATGATGATTGTAATGGGATACTTTGTAAATGATTTGAATAATGATAAAGGCAATTTCCAATCTATATGTTTAAACTGTTTCTGAGATGACGGTGTAACATGATAGATTTCTAAAGATTGTTTTATTCAATGACATATGCTTTTAGGTTCATGACCTAAACGATGAGATCATATGAATGTTAAGAGTATACATTCTTGTATAGTCCCTAGTCGGTTGTTATTGTGGAAATAACCATAGACATCAATAACACTAAAGACTAGATTGTGTGTTGGTTGATGACAGAATCTCATTAGTCATGATATAGTGATATCAAACCAAGCACATATGTACTTGTTAGAGAACAAGGTACCGGACAGACCCACCGTGAGAGTGACACATGGAACCATGACTTGGTAGTCACAGTCAGCTCTCACAGTGATGGTGGTGAGTGTGATTCTTAGACCTGAAATCAATGCACTCAACACATGTCGTTGGGTACACTTTGACATCATCAAATGCAGTCCTGAAACATGGGTTGTTATAAAGGTGATGATTGGGTGGCTTTGACACATGGGGCTTTTGAGGGGTGAGTGATAGATATGGGATTTGTCCCTCCTGAGGGAGTTTTTTATCCTTGGCCACTTGATGAGTAGGATTGAGAAAGGCATGCACATGCACGTGTGAATCAATATGTGATATTGATGTCATACACATCTCACTCGGTCTACTTTGAGATCAAGGAAATGAATGAACATTGACAGGATGACTGTTCCATGCCTCGAGTTCATTCTGGATATCAGTGACAAAGGAATTATACATTCATTGTAACACCATTCACGGATTGTAGGTTGAAATTTGTTCTCCAACTTTCTACTTTCACTTGGGTAGCAATGATGTGTGACTAGGCACCGCTCTTTGCTTGTGAAGTCATAAGTGTTATGGACTTTCACTGCCAATGTGAAATGGACCTGCAGGGTCACACACATAGGATTTAACCTGAAAGAGGAGTTTTGTCCACAAGCAATGTTTAGATTGATTACTAAGGGAGTTTAGTAGTTCAATTAAACACTCAATCAGTCGATGGCTCAATATCGTATGGTTCAAAGTGTTGGACGCATTGATTGGAGTATCGGATTGATTGAAATCGCAATTGACTGATAATGCCCAACCTGTGCTCCCAACCGATCGGTTCATGTGATGAACCGGTCGGCTGAGGATGCTGAACCGGTCAGCTGGAGTGTCCAGGCCGATCGGCTCATGCCCAGGTTGAAACGACCGGTTCAAGGGTTGAACCGATCGGCTCAACTGGTGCAACCAACCAGTTGGGAAAAGTCATGTCGGCAAGAATTTTCCTTTGGTTTCAAATTGCCCAATTCGATTGGGAATAACATTGGTATTCGATACCAATTGGGAACGAAACAAGGAAAGTCTTTTTGAGCCGGATTAGGACTATGAACCGATCGGTTCAGGGCACCAACCGATCGGTTGGAGTGCCCCAAACGATCGGCTCAGGTCCAACCGATCGGCTCAATGGCCGAACCGATCGGTTCAGTTGTGAACCGATCATTTCAAGTTGCGAACCGGTTGCTTTTTGTGGAAAATTCTCGAACCCTTCTACTCCTGCTTTAGTCCCGTATTGTCGGGCACAGAGAACCCTGTCCCATGACCCGCCTATATATATAGGGGTATTGGGGGCTTCTCAGAGTACAACTCAGTGCAAGTTGATTGCTCTGCAAAGTTGTCGTTCTCTCTAGTTTTGGTAACCGAGAGAGAGCCCGAGCAAGTGCTTCCCATAAAGGGAGGTGCAGCAAGGGAAGGACAACTGCAGTTGCAATTGACAGCAGGAGAGTGTGTTGGCAACTAGTACGTCAACAGGAGGGTGCGACTCCTTCCACTTCCTTGTGGGACAAGGAGAGTGGAGTTCCGGGTGGTCCGTGTGGACTACTTCAGAGGTGGGAGGTCACTGCCGCTCAGGAGGACAACTGTCATCCGACATTCCGGTAGGAGGAGGAGTCTTCAGTCCTGGTGCGACCAGGAGCTGCATAGACACCGTCCAAGACCGGAGGTGAAGACCGCACAAGGCGTGTGGTATTGTCGCCGAGCAAGCCTCGGGACAAGGTATGTTTCACAAACCATCTTTCCTATTATATAGATGTTGACGTGATTCCTTTTGTTCCGGGTTTTGGGAGAAAATTTTTGTTTCCGCTGCTTCTCTGCCTCCTATAAAACCCAACAGTGGTATCAGAGCCACATCAACCTCTCTATATTTTAGGATTATCGATATGATCGATTTTAGTTTGTCGCCTTTATTTATTGCATGCGATGCGAATAATATCAGCTTTATACATGTCCAATCCACAAATCCCTAATATACATATATGATATGTAATATTAATGCACTCGATACGCGTCGCCCTTAAACGAGTTTTGTGGTGGATGTGTAGCATGATTATGGCCTATAAACCCCTATATCTGTGTATGGTTGTTTGTTTGGTTTCTTGCATCTCGGTCTGCGCACCGATTCCCTTTCTCATATTCCTGATGTAACTCGAAATAATTCGAGAATTCTTTTCCTACCTTTGCTCCCCCCGAATGTAACTCGGGGTTTCACAATTCAATTGTAAATAGGATAGATTTTATTTCCTTTTATGTCAAAGAACGGAGGACAACCTGAAGACGATCGGTTCAAGGAGTGAACCGATCGGTTGGTGATCCAGATGACCGGTTCGAGGAACAAGATGAGCAGGTGGTGACCTGAGGAGATGCACGATGACCGGTGAACCGATCGGCTGGAGGCGCCAGTCGATCGGCTGGTGGCACCCGAACAACCTACCTGATGGCGAGCCGATCAGTCATGGAGATGAGCTGATCAAACCCAGAAAGGCAGGCACAGATTTCATCTTGTACAGGTTGCATATGATGTAGACCTAGATGATCGTGATTCCTCTTGGCTCAAGGAATCACAAATAGGATGTCCATAATCATTGCTTTTTTTATCGTTTATGCATGTTTTCTGTGGGATATAGCATGTATATGATACATACTATATATTGTGGTGATTGGATATGTATATGTATATAAAACCAAATCCCTCATTAAATATTAAGTCTTATATGCCTTCCATTAGTGACACACATGGCAAACTTGATCGACCAAGCGTAGGTTACGCCAAAGCGTGGTGCACCATCTATCTTGTGGAAGTGTGAAGGGTCGACATGTAGGTTCTTCCAAAGCAGGGTGCATGTTTACCGTGTCGGCTTTTGGGTTAGACTTAACTGGTGATTCTTAGAGCGTCTAAGCCCAGAGGCACGGAATGTTCATGGCAAGGTGTTGCGCATGTTCATTCATCAAGAGTTGCATATGATGCAATTGGCAAGAGTTGCCTACCCGGAAGATCTGAGTTGTGGGTGACAGCCAAAGCTGGTCCATGGCTTAGAGGATTCTAGGATCTTGACCCACTAGAAGATTGTACGCTGCAATCTTCCGAATTGATGGTGAGGGCTATCAATTTGAGTCAAAATAGTGGGAGCGGTAATTAATTAAAGGCCTAATTAACTATCGTCAAATTTTATTCAAATCAAATCAAAAAGGTTTTGACAAATGCAAATTTTCTCTTGTAGAATGGTAAAAGAATCATCTTTTAAAATGGGCAAATTAATTGAGAATAAATTCCATGACTGGTTGAGGACTGTGAGAAATGTTCTGCACAATCCAGATATACCAGGAGCCTTAGAATCCACTCTATGTACGCTTAATGCGTTGGTGAAAAAGAAAGTAGGTAAGGGAGAGAAGTGTTCTCTCCCCAAACCAATTTCTTCTACATGGAGAGGATGGAAGGAACAATGGAAGAAGAAGTTGGAGATAGAGATCTCTACTTCTGGTGTATATGTAATAGAGATTAACTTTACTACTTCTTCGTCATGGGTACTTGGTACCGGATGCGGATCTCACATTTGTTCAAATGTGAAGGATCTTAAGAGAAGTAGGCCTTTGGGGAAAGGCGAGGTTGAACTACGTGTTGCTAATGGGGCAAGAGTTGCCGCCAGTGCCGTAGGAACCTATGAGTTAACTCTACCTAGTGGGCTAATAATAGAGTTGAAGAACTGCTATTATGTACCTACCATAAATAGGAATATCATTTCCGTCTCTTGTTTGGACAAAGATGGATTTGAATTTATTATTAAGAATGGAAAGTGTTCCATTTCTAAAGATGGGATCTTTTATGGCAGTGCCCCTATGTCTTATGGTCTATACTTGATAGACTTAGAGACAAGTGTATACAACGTAAACACCAAAAGGCAAAAACTCAACGGCTCAAACAAAACATATCTTTGGCATTGTCGTCTAGGGCACATAAATGAGAAGCGCATTTCTAGACTCCATAAAGATGGTTATCTAGACTCTTTTGATTATGAATCAATAGAGACATGTGAATCTTGTTTGTTGGGCAAGATGACCAAGACTCCCTTTTCAGGTAAAGGTGAGAGAGCTAGTGATCTATTAGGACTCATACATACTGATGTATGTGGGCCTTTTAGAACTAATGCCAGAAATGGGTGTCAGTACTTCATTACCTTCACTGATGATTTCAGTAGGTATGGCTATGTGTACCTGATGAAACATAAGTCAGAAACCCTTGAAAGGTTCAAGGATTTCATGAATGAAGTACAGAACCAGCTTGGTAAAAGTATTAAGGCACTTCGTTCCGATCGAGGTGGAGAATACTTGAGCCAGGAGTTTGAGGACCTTCTGCGAGCCCGTGGTATTGTATCACAATGGACTCCGTCTGGAACACCACAACATAATGGTGTGTCTGAAAGAAGGAATCGCACATTGTTAGATATGGTGTGATCTATGATGAGTTTTGCTGATCTTCCAATTTCTTTCTGGGGTCATTCTCTTGAAACCGCCGCGTTTACACTCAACCGTGTACCATCTAAATCGGTTCAAAAGACACCATATGAGATATGGACTGGGAAGCATCCCAATTTACCTTTTATGAAGATTTGGGGTTGTGAGGCTTACGTCAAGAAAACGTTTCCTGATAAGCTTGGACCCAAATCTGATAAATGTTATTTTGTTGGATATCCCAAGGAGACCAAGGGATATTATTTATACCACCCAACTGACAACAAAGTGTTTGTTGCCAGGGATGCTGTGTTCCTAGAGAAGGAATTTATTTCCAAAGGAAACAGTGGGAGGAATTTAGAGCTTGAAGAGGTTCAAGCCCAACAAGAAAACAATGAACCGGTAGATGTACCAGAGGAAAATGGAGATTCATAAGGTATTGTAGAATCTCAGTCTCCTCAGGTAACACAAGGACCTTGTAGATCTAGTAGGACCCGCCTTGAACCTGAGAGGTTTGGATACCTTGTAACTCAGGAAGGTGGAGAGTTGATCATAGATGATGATCCAACTACCTACATAGAGGCTATGGAGGGACCAGATTCTGAGAAATGGCTAGAAGCCATGAGATCCGAGATGGAATCCATGTACTCCAACAAAGTATGGACTTTGGTGGAACCACCCGAAGGGGTAAAACCCATAGGGTGCAAGTGGGTCTTCAAGAAAAATACCGACATGGATGGCAATGTGCAAACTTATAAAGGTAGATTGGTTGCAAAGGGTTTTCGACAAATTCAAGGTGTTGACTATGACAAAACCTTTTCTCCAGTTGCCATGATTAAGTCCATCAGGATCATGCTTGCTATTGCAGCTTATTATGACTATGAGATTTGGCAGAAACCACATTCCTTAACGGGAATATTCATGAGGATGTGTACATGACACAACCTGAAGGTTTTGTAGATCCAAAGAATGCCAATAAAGTATGTAAACTGCAAAGTTCAGTCTATGGATTGAAGCAAGCATCTCGGAGTTGGAATCTTCGATTTGATGAAGAAGTCAAAGTGTTTGGCTTTATTCAAAATGAAGATGAACCTTGTGTGTACAAGAAGGTTAGTGGGAGCTCGACCACATTTCTCATATTGTATGTGGATGACATACTTTTGATGGGGAATGATGTCTTAGCCTTAGAGAAGCTAAAGACATGGCTTGGGAAAACTTTCTCAATGAAGGACTTAGGAGAAGCATCCTATATTCTAGGAATTAAGATCTATAGAGATAGATCTAGAAGCCTTCTCGGACTAAGTCAGAGCACGTACATTGACAAGGTGCTGAAGCGGTTCAGCATGGAGAACTCAAAGAGAGGCAACGTCCCTATGCTACATGGAGTTACCGTCTCTAGAGCTCAATGTCCCCAATCTTGTGAAGAGAGGGAGCGTATGAATGGGATCCCATATGCATCAGCCATCGGATCCATCATGTACGCTATGTTATGCACACGCCCAGATGTCTCGTATGCTCTCAGCATGACGAGCAGGTACCAGTCAGATCCCGGGGATGCTCACTGGACAGCCGTGAAGAACATCCTCAAGTACTTGCGAAGGACTAAGGATCAGTTTCTTGTGTACAGCGGCGAGGAAGAGCTGGTTGTAAAGGGTTACACCGATGCAAGCTTCCAAACCGATAAAGATGATTACAGATCGCAGTCAGAATTTGTGTTTTGCCTTAATAATGGAGCTGTGAGCTGGAAGAGTTCCAAGCAAGAAACAGTTGCCGATTCTACTACAGAGGCCGAGTATATTGCTGCTTCGCATGCAGCAAAGGAGGCTGTGTGGATCAGGAAGTTCATTTATGAACTTGGTGTAGTTCCCAGTAGCTATGATGCAATTGAGATCTATTGTGACAATAATGGAGCTATTACACAAGCTAAGGAGCCCAGATCACATCAGCGGTCCAAGCACATATTGCGGCGCTTCCATCTCATACGAGAGATCGTACAGCAAGGAGATGTGAAGATTTGCAAAGTACCAACTGAAGACAACATAGTTGATCCACTGACTAAGGCCCTTTCTCAGCAGAAGCATGATGGTCATGCTAGGTCACAAGGACTGCGTTTCCTTGGTGACTGGCTCTAAGTGCAAGTGGGAGTCTGTTGGTATGTATGCCCATAGAGTAAGTCATATGATGATTGTAATGGGATACTTTGTAAATGATTTGAATAATGATAAAGGCAATTTCCAATCTATATGTTTAAACTATTTCTGAGATGACGGTGTAACATGATAGATGTCTAAAGATTGTTTTACTCAATGACATATGCTTTTAGGTTCATGACCTAAACGATGAGATCATATGAATGTTAAGAGTATACATTCTTGTATAGTCCCTAGTCGGTTGTTATTGTGGAAATAACCATAGACATCAATAACACTAAAGACTAGATTGTGTGTTGGTTGATGACAGAATCTCATTAGTCATGATATAGTGATATCAAACCAAGCACATAGGTACTTGTTAGGGAACAAGGTACCGGACAGACCCACCGTGAGAGTGACACATGGAACCATGACTTGGTAGTCACAGTCAGCTCTCACAGTGATGGTGGTGAGTGTGAATCTTAGACCTGAAATCAATGCACTCAACACATGTCGTTGGGTACACTTTGACATCATCAAACGCAGTCCTGAAACATGGGTTGTTATAAAGGTGATGATTGGGTGACTTTGACACATGGGGCTTTTGAGGGGTGAGTGATAGATATGGGATTTGTCCCTCCTGAGGGAGTTTGATATCCTTGGCCACTTGATGAGTAGGATTGAGAAAGGCATGCGCATGCACGTGTGAATCAATATGTGATATTGATGTCATACACATCTCACTCGGTCTACTCTGAGATCAAGGAAATGAATGAACATTGACAGGATGACTGTTCCATGCCTCGAGTTCATTCTGGATATCAGTGACAAAGGAATTATACATTCATTGTAACACCATTCACGGATTTTAGGATGAAAGTTGTTCTCCAACTTTCTACTTTCACTTGGGTAGAAATGATGTGTGACTAGGCACCGCTCTTTGCTTGTGAAGTCATAAGTGTTATGGACTTTCACTGCCAACGTGAAATGGACCTGCAGGGTCACACACATAGGATTTAACCTGGAAGAGGAGTTTTGTCCACAAGCAATGTTTAGATTGATTACTAAAGGAGTTTAGTAGTTCAATTAAACACTCAATCAGTCGATGGCTCAATATCGTATGGTTCAAAGTGTTGGATGCATTGATTGGAGTATCGGATTGATTGAAATCGCAATTGACTGATTTTGCCCAACCTGTGCTCCCAACCGATCGGTTCATGTGATGAACCGGACGGCTGAGGATGCTGAACCGGTCAGCTGGAGTGTCCAGGCCGATCGGCTCATGCCCAGGTTGAAACGACCGGTTCAAGGGTTGAACCGATCGGCTCAACTGGTGCAACCAACCAGTTGGGAAAAGTCATGTCGGCAAGAATTTTCCTTTGGTTTCAAATTGCCCAATTCGATTGGGAATAACATTGGTATTCGATACCAATTGGGAACGAAACAAGGAAAGTCTTTTTGAGCCGGATTAGGACTATGAACCGATCGGTTCAGGGCACCAACCGATCGGTTGGAGTGCCCCAAATGATCGGCTCAGGTCCAACCGATCGGCTCAATGGCCGAACCGATCGGTTCAGTTGTGAACCGATCATTTCAAGTTGCGAACCGGTTGCTTTTTGTGGAAAATTCTCGAACCCTTCTACTCCTGCTTTAGTCCCGTATTGTCGGGCACAGAGAACCCTGTCCCATGACCCGCCTATATATATAGGGGTATTGGGGGCTTCTCAGAGTACAACTCAGTGCAAGTTGATTGCTCTGCAAAGTTGTCGTTCTCTCTGGTTTTGGTAACCGAGAGAGAGCCCGAGCAAGTGCTTCCCGCAAAGGGAGGTGCAGCAAGGGAAGGACAACTGCAGTTGCAATTGACAGCAGGAGAGTGTGTTGGCGACTGGTACGTCAACAGGAGGGTGCGACTCCTTCCACTTCCTTGTGGGACAAGGAGAGTGGAGTTCTGGGTGGTCCGTGTGGACTAATTCAGAGGCGGGAGGTCACTACCGCTCAGGAGGACAACTGTCATCCGACAGTCCGGTAGGAGGAGGAGTCTTCAGTCCTGGTGCGACCAGGAGCTGCACAGACACCGTCCAAGACCGGAGGTGAAGACCGCACAAGGCGCGTGGTATTGTCGCCGAGCAAGCCTCGGGACAAGGTATGTTTCACAAACCATCTTTCCTATTATATAGATGTTGACGCGATTCCTTTTGTTCCGGGTTTGGGGAGAAAATTTTTGTTTCCGCTGCTTCATTGCCTCCTATAAAACCCAATAATATATATATATATGTATATGTATATATATACGTATATATACATGTATATATATATATTCATATGTATGTATATATATCACTACTACAGAAACAACATTCAGTGTCGCTTTTCTGGGCGTCGGTTATTGAGGAAAATCGACGCCTATACTATTCGACATCGGTTATTTCGACAAACTGACGTCTATATTCGAAGACCATCCAGACACGGGTACCACTTTGTATTCAGCGTCGGTTGCCTATAACAGACCGACGCCTAAAATCACCCGCAAAATCCAATTTTCGAGCGAAAACATTTTAGGTCACCTACAACGTCGGTGTTTTAACAATTCACCGACGCCTATTTAAAATGAAAATTTGCGCGAAAAGTCCCACTTTCAGTGTCGGTTATTCTTAGATAATCGACGCTGATAATGGTTCCCGCCAAATAATTTAGGGCAAAGGTTGTCTAGTTGAGCGTCGGTCGTTTACTATCAACCGACGGTAAAGCATAATAGGCGTCGGTGTTGTAGATAACCGATGTCGTTGACCAACTTAATAGAGGCCCGATCACCCGACTCTTCCCCCTTTCTTCCTGTTTCATGATTCTCCTGTGCGCTGCTCATCGCCGCTCTCCCAAAATCACCGCCTGGTGCCTACTGCTTCTCACTCGCCGCCGACGATCCCTGCTGCTGCTCTGCATCGCCGCCGCCGCCCGCCGCCTTTCTCCTTGCGTCGTTGTCGTGCCGCCTTTCCTCATTGCTCACGCCCTACTGCGGCTCTGTCTTCTTCCTTGCCTCCGCTCGCTGCTTGCTGCTCTGCTCTCCAGGTATTAGCCGTAGCACCTTCTTCCTTGTCTTCTTCCTTGCCGCCCACTGCTCTGCTCTGCTTGATGCTTTGATTTCAAAACCTAAGCACCTTAGCCACTTGGCTACGGTTACCTGGAAATTCAGTGAGATACCTTCTAGTTATAGAAGTCCTTACTTCACTTTTTTCCCGACTAAATAATCAATCAATTTCGTTAAAGACTAGTTAGTGTTCTACTTCTTTCACTAAGAACTGAGAAGAATGGCCTACCACGGCCGTGCTGGGCAGCACGGCCGTGGTAGGCCAACACAGCCACGGCCGTGTTTGCTGTTGGTAAGGATATGAACAAATCTATATGTAATGCTTTATGTAAATTTTAGGATACTAACAAATCTTTTGCTTGCATATATTTGTGCTTCTAATATATTTGTGCTTCTAATCCTAATTCAATTGTGATGAAACCCTAATATGTACATATCTATTATTATGTTTGTTGGCCTAGAAACCCGTCCAAGATTTACTCATTAGGAGTAAATCTTGGATAGTCCCCTGTTTGGGACTATTCTTGAACACCTAATCTCACTTAGGATGTAAGTGTATAATGTGTATTGGGTTTCGAGAAAATTTCAGTAGCATTTCCTCATTTGTTCTCTAAGTACATATGTACTTAGAGAACAGCGGGGAAATGCTGCCGAAATTTTCTTGAAAACTCAATACACATTATACACTTACTAGTGAGATTAGGTGTTCAAGGATGGGATAGGTGGTACACATTTATTATATATAAATGACATCACATGTGTTTGTTGTCCTAGATAATAGGAGTAAATCTTGGATAGGATGTAAGTGTATACCCTAATCTTGTCCTAATATATACTTGTTTTCTCTTTGATCATAGAATGGATAGATCATGAAGGTCCATTCACAATCGTTGCACCCCAGAGTTTATATCTGGTCTTGATCAGTTTATTAGATTTGCCGAGGAACATAGGAAAAAACCTACAGATAGGTTCTACTGTCCATGTAGGCATTGCGGTAACAACTTGAAAGTCAACACTGGTGAGGAAATCAAAAGTCATGCCATGTCCAACGGGATTGTACAAGGCTACACAGAATGGCACTGGCATGGAGAGATTTCAAACCCAAAACCAGTAGATGTTGATAGCAGTGCTTGGGTGGAAGAATAAATTGTCTCCGATGACGTAGATGTGAACGAACCAATTCCAGTAGACATCGTTGATGCGATGCTGGATAGTTGTAGGGTAGAGCACACCGATCCACCTCCTATCTTTAGAAACATTGTGCATGATGTTGAGATACCGTTATACACAGGCTGTGCTAAGTTTACGAAGTTTAGCGCTGTGTTGAGATTGTATAAGTTGAAAGCTAACAATAGATGGAGCGACAAAAGCTTCACTTCATTGTTGACTTTGTTGAAAAAAATGCTTCCTGAAGGAAACGAGCTGCCAATCTCAACATATCGGGTAAAGAAAATGTTGTGCCCAATGGGAATGGAGGCCAAGAAGATACACGCATGCCCAAATGATTGTGTATTATTTCAAAAGGACTATGTAGATTTGAAAGATTGTCCAAAATGTAGTGCGTCACGGTATAAATTGACGACTTCGGGGGAGTCCAAAACTGGTTCTCCTGCCAAGGTGTTGTGGTATCTACCTATAATATCACGGTTTCAGCGCTTGTTTGAAAATCTGAAAGATGCAAAGAATTTGAGGTGGCATGCAGATGTTAAGAAAAATAATGATGGGATCCTATGACATGTGTCTGATTCCCCAAAGTGGAAGAAGATTGATCTATTGTACCCCAAATTTGGTGAAGAAGATAGGAATCTAAGACTTGGGCTTTGTACAGATGGGATGAATCTGTACGGGACATTGAGCAGCCAACATAGCACTTGGCCAGTCATGCTTGTTATATACGATCTTCCTCCCTGTCTGTGTATGAAAAATAAGTACGTTATGCTGTCGTTGTTGATATCGGGCCCTAAACAACCCGGAAATGATATCGATGTTTATCTTGAACCTCTGATTGATGACATAAAGAAACTTTGGGCTGAAGGTGTGATGACCTATGATGCTTCAGGAAGAGAGACATTTCGTTTGCACGCTATGTTGTTTTGCACTATTAATGACTTTCCAGGATATGGGAATTTGTCTGGATATAGTGTCAAAGGAGCTAAAGTGTGCCCTATATGTGAAGAAAACACTGATTCAATAAGACTAAAACATGGCGGCAAGACTGTATATCTTGGTCATCGAAGGTTTCTTTCAAAATTCATCCGTATCGTAGGAAACGCAAAGCATTCAATGGATGGAATGATGAACGGAGTGTACCTAAACCTATACCAGGGGATGTTGTTTATGAAAGAGTAAAAGACATTGTCAATGAATTTGGTAAGAAATCACAATGTAGTATGGCCACACGGAGTGACAATTATTCATTCAAGAAGAAGTCAATATTTTGGGATCTTCCTTATTGGAGTTCTTTGATAGTCAGACATTGTATTGATGTAATGCACGTTGAGAAAAATGTCTGTGATAACATCATTGGTACTCTGTTAAATATACCAGGTAAGACTAAAGATGGGATAAAATCTAGACTGGACCTACGTGAAATGGGAATAAGGTCAGAATTAACAGAATTACGTGAAATGGGTAATAAAAGAACATACTTACCTCCCGCTTGTTACACGTTGTCTAGAAAGGAGAAGAAAGCTTTTTGTGAATGCTTGGTAAATGTTAAGGTGCCACATGGTTACTCATCCAACATCCGTAGATTGGTATCAATGAAAGATCTGAAGTTGATAGGTCTTAAATCTCATGATTGTCACACTCTAATGAAACAAATATTGCCCGTGGCAATTCGATCTATATTGCCGAAGCATGTAAGGTTTGCAATCACCAGACTTTGTTTCTTTTTCAACAGTCTATGCAGCAAAGTTATTGACCCTGATACTCTCGATAATTTGCAAAGAGAAGTGGTTGTTACCCTATGTCAGCTTGAGATGTATTTCCCTCCTTCGTTCTTTGATATCATGGTACATCTTGTTGTCCACTTGACTAGGGAAGTGAAAATGTTGGGACCAGTTTTCTTGCATTGGATGTATCCCTTTGAACGATACATGAGCATTTTTAAAGGTGATGTTCGAAACCTTTATCGGCCTGAAGGGAGTATTATTGAAGGTTATGTGGCGAGAGAGGTTATGGATTTTTGCAATGACTTTCTGAGTGGTAATAACACTCCTGTTAATGACAAGAATATTGAGGAGGGCAAAGGAATTTTGGGATCACAGGTGAAAGTAATCAGCCGTGAGCAGTTGGAACAAGCTCACTTGTATATTTTACACAACATGGACGAAGTGAGTGTTTATATCGAGGAACATACCAATTTCATCAAGAGATAACATCCTCGAGCAAGTTCAATGTGGCTTGCTAGAGAGCATAATAAGACTTTTACTAAGTGGTTTGAAGATAAAGTCTTACATCAACTATCTCAAACACCAAATGATATTACAGAAACTATCAAATGCCTCACCTTTAAACCAAAACCGAATGTTATGTCTTATGAAGGGTTTGACATTAATGGGTTCACATATTACACAAAGCGCCAAAATGATAAGAGTGTCGTCCAAAACAGTGGGGTCACTCTTCAAGCGTCGACTATGTATTTTGCAATTGCAAAGGATAAGAGTCCTCGTGAAGCTAAAATGTCATATTACGGTGTCATTGAAGACATATGGGAGTTTGACTACATAGATTTCAGAATTCCGCTCTTTAAATGTAATTGGGTTGATAACACCAAAGGAGTTATAGTGGATGAATTGGGTTTCACTTTGGTGAACTTTGAAAAGATTGGCGAGAAGGGTGAACCATTCATATTGGCATCACAGGCGAAACAATTATTCTATATCGATGATCCTGTAAATGATAAATGGTCGGTTGTTCTTCATGGTAAAAGACAGTTCATTGAAGATCCTATAGATGAAGAAGAGTACTATGATAAGTATGATGACTCCAGTCCATTCTCAGTTGGGTTGCCAACTCCACAAAATATTGAAGCTATTGATGACTTATATGTGTGCGGAGATCACAATGAAGGATTGTTAATTGATAAAAGATCACAATTTTAGAGACATGTATGTTTATATTTTTTTATTGAAGCTAAATGTTTGCTTTTTTAATACAAATGCTAATTCAGTGTGTTTATTTTTGTCAAATTTTAGGTTGATGATGCACATGTACCCACTGAAGCACTGGAGAAACTTGATGCGCGGAGAGGGACATTCTAACTCGAGATATCGTCTACTGTTTCCTCCTCCTCCGCAGCAATATCATCATCTCTGAACGTTTCTCGCAGGATTCTGAAACCCTTCCTTCCCTCTACTACATTGAAGCCATGCCGCAGTTGAACCCTTTCGCCGAGCCCTACCCGGCCAAGCAGGCGTCGCCTGAAGAACCACCGTCGTCGTCGTCTCCACCTCCATCGCAACTTGCTTCAGGAGACAACGACGGTGGTGGTGCTTCAGGCAACGCCTGCTTGGCCAGGTAGGGCTCGGCGAAAGGGTTCAACTGCGACATGGTTTCAATGTAGTAGATGGAAGGAAGGGTTCAGAATCCTGCGAGAAATGTTCAGAGATGAGGATATTGCTGCGGAGGAGGAAACGGAAGACGATATCTCGAGTTGGAATGTCCCTCTCCGCACAGGATTCTGTGAGGGAATGGTAGTAGGCAGGTGAGGAACAACTGAGTTCATGCCAGGACATATATACTAAAGTAACATGATACACCGCCAGTCTGTGGAGGGACCGAGGGAGATACTGGAGGAGAGTA